>JBBGZY010001020.1:1125000-1725000 GCA_037952925.1 Lithobates clamitans | reverse complement strand
GGGGGGAGGGGAGTGTCATATGTATTAGCAGATTTAGATACACTATCAAATTGAAGTCAAACTCCGGCTAATACTTTATAATTACAGCTAATGGTTCTTTTTTTTCCTTTTGGGATAAAGGTTTTACATATATAAATAAAAAGCTGATCATTGTTGGTACCCCTGCCAATGTTAAATAGTTTGTATAATCCCTGTAAACTGATACATCTGCAGGGGGGCTTGTTCTTTTGCAAAGCAACAGACTCACTGGATGGATCACCAGGTGAAAAATAAGGGAAATTAAATCCAAAAAATAAAACCAATGCAGCCTCCACATCTAAGAATTGGTAAGCTGCAATATAATAAAGCTTGCTTTCGGGTTTAATATCACTTTAAAGGAAAAACATTTCTTTTTTTTTTTTTCTAACGGGGGGAGCAGACAACAATAAAAATCTCACAAGGGTTCTAATCCCTCTCCACTCTATCCACTCCACTCGCCTTCGGTTATATTTTAAGGGGTTAAACTGAAGTATTATTTTTGTCTGTGTTGGAGAAATTGAGCATAATGTCCTGTGCAGTCTGGAAGTGAGTAAAATCTCCCCCCCCCTCAATGGGCACACAGATGGCACTAAAAACATGGCAGGGGGTTCCAATCCTTCCCCACTCTGTCTTCTACTAAATATACATATGTTTTCCGAGCTTTGAATGCAAAATGTTCTCGTTTGACTGGAGTTTTACAAGGTACAGCGAGCAAATAACATTTTAAAGCATAAAACGAAATGAAAAGACATAGTTTGTTTCTTCTAATTAAGTCGTGAAATGGCCAAGAGATAAAAATTCTTATCAGATCCAGGAATGACATCAAACATTTTCTTTTTATCAATTAATTTCCGTTAGATGAAAGAACGGTTCAGAGCGGAGCGCCGTCGCGAGACAAAACTTCAAGCGGCGGCTGGCAATGAGACTCGGGCAAAAAGCCACAGCTTTCATAATGCTACCACCTAAACAAAAGAAAAAAGTTTTGTTTGGCACAGAAGATGAGAAGATTAATATGGAGCTCAGGGGATGTGAATGTATAAATAAGAACAAAACATCGCAGTTCATGGTTTTGAAACTCTTTCAAAGGAAATGTGAACATCTAGACAGATTCATGGGGTTGAAATCCCAACTCTTGCCTATGTGTTGCCCCAGATGACTCTATTCTGCCTCACTCCCAAGGACCTTCTTCTCTCACCCCCATGAGGATCCTCTTCTGCCCCACACCCAAGGACCTTCTTCCCCCATCCCCATGAGGACTCTCTTCTGCCCCATCCCAAAGGACCTTCTTCCCCCATCCCCGTGAGGACCCTCTTCTGCCCCACACCCAAGGACCTTCTTCCCTCATCCACGTAAGGACCCTCTTCTGCCCAACACCCTCTTCCCCCATCCACTGTGGACCCTCTTCTGGACCGCACCCAAGGACCTTCTTCTCCCATCCACGTAAGGACCCTCTTCTGCCCAACACCCAAAGACCCTCTTCCCCCATCCACTGTGGACCCTCTTCTGCACCGCACCCAAGGACCTTCTTCCCCCATCCCCATGAGGACCCTCTTCTGCCCAACCCCCAAGGACCTTGTTCCCCCATCTCCGTGAGGACCAACCTCTGCCCAATGCTACCATCTAAACAAAAGAAAAAAAAATTTGTTTAGCACAGAATATAGGGAGATAAATATGGAGCTCAGGGGATGTGAATGTATAAATAAGCACAAAACATTGCAGTTCATGGTTTTGTAACTCTTCAAAGGAAATGTGAATATTTTAGACAGATTCCATGGGTTGAAATCCCAACTCTTGCCTATGTGTTGCCCCAAGGACCTTCTTCTCTCGCCCCCATGAGGATCCTCTTCTGCCCCACACCCAAGGACCTTCTCCCCCATCCCCATGAGGACTCTCTTCTGTCCCACCCCCAAGGACCTTCTTCCCTCATCCCCGTTATGACCCTCTTCTGCCCCACACCCAAGGGCCTTCTTCCCCCATCCACGTAAGGACCCTCTTTTGCCCAACACCCAAAGACCCTCTTCCCCTATCCAAAGGAGGACCCTCTTCTCCCCCACGCCCAAGGACCTTCTTTCTCCATCCCACGTGAGGATACTCTTCTGCCCTACACCCAAAACTGTTCTTCCATCACCGTGAGGACCCTCTTTTGCCCAAAAACCAAGGACCTTCTTGCCCCAATTTTGGAGAGGACCCTCTTCTCATCCACCCCTAAGGACCTTCTTTCTCCATCCCTGTGAGGAACCTCTTCTGCCCTATACCAAAAGACCTTCTTCCCCATCTCCGCAAAGGCTTTCTTCCCCATCCCTGTGAGGACCCTATACTGCACCCCCACCTCAGAGAAAACCCTCCTTAGATGCTTGGACACACAAAGATAAAATAGAGGACACTTGTGGAGAAGAAAGGCGTAATGAGAGGGACAGCTCCAAGATTGAAGGTGAGTATTACAGCAAGAGCAGCTTTTCTTTATGATATGTTCAGGGGGGGTTTAAAAGATAGTCTGCAGTTAGGCTTCAAGCATCTGAAGTCAGGGGAGGGGGGCTGCTCCTCCGCAGCTCCAGTCACATGATCCAGCTGAAGGAGAACTTTCCTTGTTTTATGGAGGGGGGAGAGCTTTACTGGAGGTGGAGAGTTGTAGTGAGGGGGGGAGTTATACTGAAGGGGGAAACTGTACTGAGGAGGGAGAGCTGTAGTGGGGGGGAGAGTTGTAGTAAGGAGGGAGCTTCACTGAAGGGGGGAGAGCGGGCAGAGCTATAATGAGGCAGAGAGCTTTAATGAGAAGGGAGAGGTGGGGGACAGTACTGCAGGGGCAGGGCTGTACTGGATGGGGGAAGAGCTGTACTGAGAAAGGGAGGGTGAACTGTACTGTGGGATGGGGGATCTGCATGAGGAGTTATCTGTACTTGGGGGGATTTGGGCTTAGAGGGAGGTATTTTTTTTCTCTGTCTACTGACCTGTGCACTATGCCCTCCTAACCCATGCACTCCCCTGACCAGTGGCGGCCCATCCATTAGGGGCGCCCGAGTGCCGCCCCCTCTATCCAAGGCCGCCGCCCCCTCCACCTAGCGATGGAGGAGGAGGACCGAGGGAGGGGCACACCGGGATGACACCCCCACAATGTGTGGCACCTGGGGTGGACCGGTGTCTTGCCGAGAAAGTTCCCTCGGCGGATAAGGACCCCCCTGTACTGCGCAGGCGCAGCGCCTGCGCAGTACGAACTACTATGAGCCGCCGGAGATAGCCGAAGCTCAAAATCTTTAATCAGCTGTACATGGCGCCTGCGCCCTAGGTCCAGGTTCCTTCCCCTCCATCCAAGTGGACCTAGAGGGGGAATAAAAAAGAGCCGAGCGAATCGAGGCCGTGCCCGAAGTGTGGCGAGCGAAGCGAGCTCGCGAGGGGCCCTCTTACAGGCGCCGTGTACAGCTGATTTTCAACTATTCACCTTTGGCTATTTCCGCCAGATCCTACTGCGCAGGCGCAGCGCCTGCGCAGTAGAGGGGGGTTCTCATCCGCCGAGCGGAAATTTCTCGGCAGAACACTCGTTGGCACAAAGGCCCTCTCCTTCCCGCACACCCACACTGCCTGCCGCAGCTCGCATACTTCATAGGCCAGTCCTTCAGGACGCGGCTGCTAACGGGAAAGGCGTTCCTGCTGTGGAAAAAGTGCAGTAACGCCATTCCCATGCATTCCTGCGGGACTCGAGCCCTGCTTTGTACACTGTGTGCCTTTCTTCAGGTACTTACATTCCCTGCATTGAAAAAAAAAATAGTTTTATTAATGTTTTTGTTGCACACGCCACATAGGAGCTGCAGATTAAAGGGGTCCGCCACTCCTGCACAGCCAGGCACACCGCATCTTCACACAGAGTCAGAAAACAGCCTGTGGCTTTTTTTTTGTTTTGGTATTTTTTTAGAGGGGTGTTAACAACTTGGATAGGGATGGGAGGTTATGGGATGCCCACTTGACTTCAGCAATCTTCAGGGACAACTTGCTATATACAGCTATATACTGTCTCCTTCTGACTTTCCTCCTGCACACTCTTGGCCTCTCCCTTGCTCAGCCTCTGCTGGTTCACTCCTGGGGGAACTCAACAGTCTCCTGGTCAGTTCAGTAGTGGCCCATTACAGGACAGGAACTCACAGTCCCTTAACATTAGCACATGTGAGTGACACAACATGTAACTTTCCCTTCTGCTTCCTCACTGATCACTCGTCACTGATCCCAGCACCACCTCTTCAGGCCCTGCCAGCTCACCTGGCTGCAGCTGCCCCTTTCACCAGCCCTCCCGGCTGCCTCTTCACCCCAGTCCACCCGGCTGACTCTTCACCAGCCCACCTGGCTGATTCTCAGGAGATCCCTCAGGGAAGGACTGAAGACTTAAGACCACTGCTATCTTCAAGGGAGACTGGCTACATGTGGCATTCTTCCTCCTCTGTTAGTCCCCAACAGTGTTGATCTACTCACTCTGTCCTCTCTTGCTCCTGTGCCTCCAGGAAGACCTCCTCCCTTGTGTTTTAGTGGGATTCTTCCAGCATGCGAGCTGGCCCAAGGCAGGACACCCCCCCCCCACCGACTCACCCCTCAGGGCAACGACAGCCTTCTTAACACCGCATCTCCATCTTCGACCCGACTGCCCTAGGTGGCATGGCCCATGTCTATTTACAGTGCCTTGCAAAAGTATTCAACCCCCTTGGCATTTTTGTTTTGTTGCCTCACAACTTGGAATTAACATGGATTGTTTGAGGATTTGCATCATTTAATTTACAGAACATGCCCACAATTTTTTTTTTAATTGTGAAGCAAACAACAAATAGGACAAAATAATAGAAAAAGTCAATGTGCATAACTATTCACCCCCCTAAAGTCAATACTTTGTAGAGCCACCTTTTGCGGCTATCACAGCTCCAAGTCGCTTTGGATAAGTCTCTATGAGCTTGCCATATCTTACCACTGGGATTTTTGCCCATTCCTCCTTGCAAAACTGCTTCAAGTTGGATGGTTTGCATTTGTGAACAGCAATCTTTAAGTCTGACCACAGATTTTCTATTGGATTGAGGTCTGGGCTTTGACTAGGCCATTCCAACACATTTACATGTTTCCCCTTAAACCACTCAAGTGTTGCTTTAGCAGTGTGTTTGGGGTCATTGTTCTGCTGGAAGGTGAACCTCCGTCCTAGCCTCAAATCACACACGCAGTGGTACAGGTTTTGCTTAAAAATATCCCTGTATTTAGCACCATCCATCTTTCCCTCAACTTCGACCAGTTTCCCAGTTCCGACTGCTGAAAAACATCCCTACAGCATGATGCTGCCACCACCATGTTTCACAGTGGGGATGGTGCTCTTTGGGTGATGTGATGTGTTGGGTTTGCGCCAGACATAGCGTTTTCTTTGATGGCCAAAAAGTTCAATTTTAGTCTCATCAGACCAGAGCACCTTCCTCCATACATTTTGGGAGTCTCCCACATGCCTTTTAACAAACTCAAAACGTGTCATTTTGTTTTTTGCTGAAAGTAATGTCATTCTTCTGGCCACTCTGCCATAAAGCCCAACTCTATGGAGTGTACGGCTTATTGTCATCCTATGTACAGATACTCCAGCCTCTGCTGTGGAACTCTGCAGCTCCTCCAGGGTTACCTTAGGTCTTTGTGCTCCTCTCTGATTAATGCCCTCCTTGCCCGGTCTGTGAGTTTTGGTGTGCGGCCGTCTCTTGGCAGGTTTGCTATTGTGCCATATTCTTTCCATTTGGTTATGATAGATTTGATGGTGCTCCTAGGGATCATCAAAGATTTGGATATTTTTTTATAACCTAACCCTGACTTGTACATCTCAACAACATTGTCCCTTACTTGTTTGGAGAGTTCCTTGGTCTTCATGGCAGTGTTTGGTTAGTGGTGCCTCTTGCTTAGGTGTTGCAGCCTCTGCAGCCTTTCAAAAAGATCATGTGACACTTAGATTGCACACAGGTGGACATCATTTCACTAATTATGTGACTTCTGAAGGTAATTGGTTGCACCAGAGCTTTTTATGGGCTTCATAAGGGGGTGAATACATACGCACATGCCAATTATCATTTTTTTATTTCTGAAAAAATAGTTTTATGTATATAGTTTTCTAATTTTACTTCACCAACTTAGACTATTGTGTTCTGATCCATCACTTATAATTCAGATGTTTAAAAAAACATTTAACTAAAGGCTGTATTGTAACAAAATAGGTAAAAAGCCAAGGGGGCTGAATACTATTGCAAGGCACTGTATGAGGTATTCTCTGCCCCCTGCCAGCCCATTACTGGAGATTGGCTGAGGCCTCATAAATATGCATGGCAGCTCCTCCTAACTCCCACCCTCTAATTCTAGAAAGTTCTCCAACCTTCCAGACCAGGGGGAGGCACCAGAGAGCTGCCAGGATGAGTCATTCAGCCCTAAACTCTAATAACCCTGACCCAATTAAGACTCACCAACTTACAATGTGAATCAGAGTATGGTTCGCCTTTTCTTATTTTAGCACACACTAGAAGGGTGCTACGTATTTAAAATGCAGAGATGCATTAATTTGTGTATTTTATATCTGTTATCACTTTGGTGTGCTTCTCTATGCAATTCCATGCAATCAAGGGGCCAGGCCAAGGACAGTCAGGCTGGGGAGAAAAGGACTAGGCTGGATGTCCTCCAGCCAGGAAATAAGGTGGGGCTCTATCTGACTTCCTGCAGCTTCTAAAGCACATTGCGAGAAGCTCACAGTGTGC
This sequence comes from Lithobates clamitans, assembly GCA_037952925.1. Taxonomy (NCBI): domain Eukaryota; kingdom Metazoa; phylum Chordata; class Amphibia; order Anura; family Ranidae; genus Lithobates; species Lithobates clamitans. Next base: position 1,718,242 of record JBBGZY010001020.1, on the reverse strand, counting down.
ATTGAAATCAGTGTAAGCCATTGCAGTCCAGGAGAGGAGCCGGTACAACTGTGCAAGACTGAAGGGAAGGCCGAAGTTCTGTTTTAAAAAAAAGAAAACAATCATTGAGCTGGAGGATGATATGGATTTCACGTTCCATCCTTCGCTCTCCCCCCCCGGGTGACACTACGGCCTATTATTGGGATTGGTTTATATGTTGTAAATGCTTATTTACGATGTGTCAGGGAATGTCCCCTGGAGGACGTTGTCACGAGTCCCTGCCGTCTCTGAGCGGGAGAGAGTGCGCCTTGTTAGAGGAGATAAATGATATGAACTGAGATTTGTCATCATCCCGTGTCAAGCGATCGCTGATACCGCCATATATTACAAAGAGGGCCGCTATGACAGATACTCAATAGCTGCGCTGACCTCGGATGAGCGATGTGATGACACGGCTCCGGGGAGGTCGGCCGTCCGCCTCTAGTGCTAAAGAGTTAAAAGACCACACGCAGCAATCCGTCATAATTATGCAAAGAGAAAATCTCGTCTATTCATTACTTTTGCAATGATTTACTATCACCTGATTTGGCAAAAAAAAAAAAAATCAACACCCGATAGCAGGTAATAAAGTTGGATTCTGACTCCAGCAACCCATCACGTCCAGTGCATTTCTAACAGTGGCCCCTCCGCCCGCCTGTAAAAGGTCTCTGGTACAAGCTTGCTGTGGGCTGATTTTTAATTAATCATTAATTTCAGGTACTTATATGGCGGTAACCATTTATGCAGCACTTTACATACACTATATTATATGAACTTTAATGGCATCCCAGTCTTATGCCGCGTACACACGACCGGACTTTCCGGCAGAAAAGGTCAGACGGGATCATTCCGTCGGACATTCCGATCGTGTATGGGCTTCATCGGACTTTTTTTTCTTAAAATTCTGATGGACCTAGAACATGTTTCGAATCTTGCCGATGGAATCAATTTCTATCGGGAAAACCGCTCATCTGTATGCTAGTCCGACGGACACAAAACGACGCTAGGGCAGCTATTGGCTACTGGCTATTGAACTTCCTATTTCTAGTCCCGTCGTACGCCATCGCGTTCTAAACGATCGGACTTTGGTGTGATCGTGTGTAGGCAACTCCGTTTCAGCGTAGCTCCATCGGAACTCCGTCGGAAAGACCGTCGGAGTCTATTCTGATGGAAAGTCCGGTCGTGTGTAGGCGGCATAAGTCCGTAGGGTTCAATATTGAGTTGGCCCGCCCTTTGCAGCTATAACAGCTTCAACTCTTCTGGGAATGCCGTCCACAAGGTTTAGGTGCAGGAGTGTGTCTATGGGAATGTTTGACCATTCTTCCAGAAGTGTATTTCTGAGGTCAGGCACTGATGTTGGACCAGAAGGCCTGGCTCACAGTCTCTGCTCTAATTCATCCCAAAGGTGTTCTATCGGGGTGCAGGCCAGTCAAGTTCATCCACACCAAACTTGCTCATCCTTGTCTTTATGGACCTTGCTTTTCTCGTCCAAACCATTTGGTGGAGGGGGGATTTTGGTGTGGGGTTGTTTTTTAGGGGTTGGGCATGGCCCCTTAGTTCCAGTGAAGGGAACTCTTAAGACGTCAGCATACCAAGACATTTTGGACAATTTCATGCTCCCAACTTTGTGGGAACAGTTTGGGGACGGCCCCTTCCTGTTCCAACATGACTGGGCACCAGTGCACAAAGGAAGGTCCATAAAGACATGGATGAGCGAAGGAACTTGACTGGCCAGATAACCAGATATTGTATGTAGAGATGGGTGCCATTTCTTAGGCTTATTTACCCCTTTATCACTGCCTAACCCCTATGTATGGCAGCAAAAGGGTGGGCTTTAATGCCCACACGTCAATAGGCAGCCAATGTTTCTACGCTGAGAGTGTGCTCACTGGGGACCCCATGTAAAAAAAAAAAGCCAGTTCATTAGTTTAGGCCAAGGTGTATTCTGCTACATGCTTTTGGTAAAAAAAGAAAAAACTCAAGAAGCCTATACTGAATTGTTTGCGCAAAAGTTATAGCGTCTACAAACTATGGGATATTTTTTAATTTTTTTCTTGTAATGGCAGCAATCAGCGACTTATAGCGGGACTGCGATATTGCGGCGTCCTGTGTAATCGGTGGACAGACATTGAGTCCGCGGTACCCGCCGCTGGGCTCCTGCTGTGTATAATTACAGCAGATAGCGGGTCGCCGGCTATGCGCGTGCAGAATAGGTATGGTGGGCGGTCCGCAAGCAGTTAAATCCCTCGCATAGGTGTGCGCAGCCCATTGTATTAGGGTGTGCACCCCCAAAGCTCAAACACACATTCATGTGTGTGTGTGTGTGTACATACACTGTATATATTATAGACAATTCCTTTAAATCCAAGCTTCCATATGGCCAGCATGCATTGAGTGTGCCTGTTCTGCAAGCTAATGGCTAGGTGGGGAGGGGAGGTGCTTAGGTGAACAGGAGGTGGGGCAATGACACAGGGATGAAATGTGAAGTCCCCCTCATTCTGCCGCCATTACATTACAGCAGGGGTTTGCTATATCAGAATAATATTTATATCATATATTTTTTGACATCCACTTCCTCCCCTTACCTTTTTTTTTGGGGGGGGGTCCCTATAAAGTTTCCATCTCCTGGCTCGGGATTGACCGAGGTATGTGCCGTGCATTTCCCTGAGGTCATGACAAAAGTTTGTTCTTATGTTATTAATTTCTTTTTTGCCTCTTTATAGAGCTGGATTATTTGTGGTGGTCCCACATTATCCCCCTGAGGAAGCCATTATTGGCGAAACGTGTTGGGATTCAACATCTGTTTATGACCACCTTTCTTCTTTTGGGACACCAGCAACCCAATATATGTGTTTTGTATAAGCTCTACATTGATTTTAATTGTTCAAACTTCCCCTTGTTCTTTGTGTTTCCCCTTTATGTACTCATAAAGAAATTATAGATTTTTTTGTGTTTTGTATAAGCTCTACATTGATTTTAATTGTTCAAAATTTCCCTTGTTCTCTGTTTTTCCCCTTTATGTACTCATAAAGAAATTATATATTTTTTTGTTCAATCTGTTATGTACCATTTGTTTCAGCCTTGTTATAATCCCATTCCTCTCTACTCATTATCAATGTTTCTATCAGATTTATTTCTTATTAGTAAATTAGTCCTCTTCAAGTGTTTTATTGTTACATGTATCTTTTTTTGGGGTTGAGATGTTATTTTATGATTTTTTTTATCTGCATAGTGCTTTGTCTCATTTACAATAATGCACGCCGGTTCCCCATCATCGTGCAGCAAGTGGTTGTCATAACAACAGCGCAGCGCTGCCCCTGGGATGGATGGGTCATGCATGCGCTATTTGGGATTAAAGTCTAGGGAGTGCTGCACCTTGATCATGAATAACATGAAATATTCAGAAATTAATTTACATTTATGAGCCTGCGCTTCCCATATGGCGCGGAGGGTAAACAGGTGTCATTCACAGCACTCTGCATAAATTAATACACAGCCATCAGGGAGAATGTACAGAATTAATGTTTAACCGTCTTGTGGCTGATGGGCTTAGTCTGCTTTGGTTTTTTAGAGGTGACGCTTGTGTTTTAAAGTGGAGCCATCGCTCGGGCATATGGCACTGAGATCCTTAACTGTTCACAAATGTCTGACACAGGTCAGCCCCTGATACAGCCTCTCACCCATAGGCGTGCGCAGGGGTGGTGCCAGGTGTGCCTGGGCATACCCTAATCACTACATGCAGTACCGATTCCCACCTACTGCCCCTGGCTTCCCCACCGTGTTGCCCCCTCCGCAGTGCTGCTGGCTTCCCTCCTCTTCTCCCCCCCCCCCCGGCTGCTGTGGGGGATGTTTTAGAATGGAGAGCAGGGGAAAGGGCTAGTAAATATGTAATTTACCAGCCCCTTTCTTTTCTAATTTAACACACTTGTTCACTGTGCTCATTCATAATTGAAGCATAGTGAACTGTGTTTACTATGCTTCAGTTTGTGAATGACCAGAAAGACGCTCAGCACAGAGCACTTCCCATTCATTCACTGTCCAGTGCAGCTGAGGGTAAAGAGTAAGGCATACTGTATGTGTTTGAGCTTTGGGGTGCACACCCTAATACACCTATACTCTCAACTCACTGCAAAGTTACAATGTTGCAGTCTGATCACTGGAGGAGAGGAGACTAAGGAAATGCTTCCTCCTGCCTGCAGCAGACTGATGACATCATCTCAGCCTTGGCAAAGTCAATGCTCAAGGATGGCGGATGGCTTTTTAAATGATAAAAGTTGGAGCAATTCTGAAAAATTAATTATGTTGCTGTGTTTTATGGCATGTCAGAAATGTTTCTGATGACACCCCGTGGGAGGGGCGAAACGCGTCAAGCCGAGGAGACCTGTAAGAAGGAAAGGATCCAGGATGTCCATATGTTTTTAATCATACCGGTGGAAGATAGGAGTTATCCCTACGTAGTGTCTACATAACCCAATTATCACTGATGGGAGATGCTGACCTGGAGATATTAACACATGTATTTACTGCTTTTTTTTCTGGTGAGTGGGGACCCCGGAGGGGAGCACGAATAGTCACCTGAAAATCATCACCACAACTGTTTACAAGTTCAACATACCACATTGGATGGACTTTATATGATTGCACTTTATATCTTTTGCACTTTATATTTGCACTGAGAACTTCATATTATGTTGTTAAGCCATATCGTGATATTATATATATTGATATAGGTTTGCTTAACACTGTATTGGTTTGAGTTAACCGCTTCCTGACCGCCTCATGCAGCTATACTGCGGCAGAAGGGCCCGTACAGGTAGATAAACATACCTGTACGTTGCCCTTTTAAGAGGCAGGTTGCGGGCGCGCACACGCGCCCGCCGGGAGCTCCGTGACCGTGATTGCGGGTTCCGCGGACCCGATGTCCGCGAGGATAATCGCAATTGTCTCACGGAGAGGAAGAACGGGGAGATGCTAATTTTAAACAAGCATCTCCCCGTTCTGCCCTAGTGATACTGTCACTGATCATAGCTCCCTGTGATCGGGTGCGGCGATCAGTGACGTGTCACACACAGCCCCTCCCCCCCACAGTTAGAAACACTCCCTAGGACACACTTAACGCTTGCAGCGCCACCTAGAGGTTAACCCCTTCACTGCTAGTGACATTTTTACAGTAATCGATGCAATTTTTTAGCATTGATTGCTGTATTAACGCCAATGGTCCCAAAAATGTGTCAAAATTGTCCGACGTGTCCGCCATAATGTCGCAGTCACGATAAAAATCACTTATCTCCGCCATTTTTGGTAAAAAAAAAAAAAGAATAAAAATGCCATAAAACTATCGCCTATTTTATAGATGCTAGAACTTTTGCTCAAACCAATCAATAAACGCTTATTGCTAATTTTTTTTTTTTTACCAAAAATATGTAGAAGAATACGTATCGGCCTAAACTGAGGAAAAAAAATATTTTTTGGGGGGATATTTATTATAGCAAAAAGTAAAAAAAAAAAAGTGTTTTTTTTTTCAAAATTGTCGCTCTTTTTTTTGTTGGTAACGCAAAAAATAAAAACCGCATAAAAATAAAATACCACCAAAAGAAAGCTCTATTTGTGGGGAAAAAAAAGGACGTCAATTTTGTTTGGGAGCCACGTCGCACGACCGCGCAATTGTCAGTTAAAGCAACACAGTGCCGAATCGCAAAAAGTGCTCTGGTCAGAAAGGGGGTACCGTATATACTCGAGTATAAGTCGAGTTTTTTAGCACTTTTTTGTGCTGAAAGTGCCCCCCTCAGCTTATACTCAAGCCAAGCACTTTTCTGGTGCAAAGAATGAGATCTTCCGAACCAAGTTTGGGACTGGGGTTCCTAGCATCAAGTGGGTCCCGAGATATGGGGCCCTAAAGTCGGTTCGGAAAATGTCATTCTCTGCTGCAGAAAAGTGCTTGACATTTTCTGAACTGAATTTGGGGCCCTGTATGTCGGGGCTACTTGGTGCTAGGAACCCCAGCTTTGGATATGTTGTAGTGCTAGTTCCACTGGGTTTGCACACCAAGTTTGTGGTTCCTAGCACCAAATGGCCCCGAGATACGGGGGCCCCAAAGTCAGTCAACTGTGTCCATCTGCAGCAATGTCGTTTCGGGACCCTTTGGGTCCAGAGACCCCAAATTTTGGCTGCAGCTAGGGGGCATCTAGGAACCCTTAACTACCAAGTTTGAAGTTCGGGGGACCTATGGCTGCAAATGGGCACAGTGAGGCTGCAAATGGGCACAGTGAGGCTGCAAATGGGCATTGTTGACCCTCTTTTCCACTTACAGTAGCTGTGCATTTCTCACCCTCGTCTTATACTCGAGTCAATACGTTTTCCCAGTTTTTTGTGGTAAAATTAGGAGCCTCGGCTTATATTCGGGTCGACTTATACTCAAGTATATACGGTAAATCCTTCCGGGGCTGAAGTGGTTAAAGGAGCAGCGCTGAGTATAATTTATCTTTTGCATGTCAGAAGAAATTTACTCATGCTGTGGACAGGTATTTTTTTTATTTTTTATTTTTTTTTAAGACAGGGCTTATTTGGTTATTCCTACTGTCATAGAAATGGCAGCTATATGGAGCTAACGTGAAGGACACTGGGGTTATGTACAGTAGTTGGGGTACAGTTGCCATGTCTGCTTCATCTGGACAAGGCTTCTTTTAAGAGATGGGGAAGAAATGTGGTTTGAAGCTTACAGTTCTTTTATTGTTTAGCCTTGAGTTAGGTCCTTGCATGCATTTGCATTAGGACGATTTGTATAGTAGCTTTGTTTTTCTGCCGTTGACTTGTTGTAGTGTTTGAAGCATGCTGGGCTCCATAGTAGGCCTGGCAAGGGGGTTGGATGGGAACACATGGGAAGCTTCACTTTCCTCATTCACTGCATGTGCTCCTAGTAATACGGAGTCATGTCAGAGCTCACTGAGCTTCAAAGAGGGCAAATGGTTGGTGCCCACTTAGCTGGTGCCTCTGTGACTGAAGTTGCCAATTTATTTAAGGTGTCACGGGGTACAGTATCAAAGATCATGGCGGCTTATACAGTTTTTGGGAAACCGTCAGTGGCGGTGGGTCCATAAGGGCGCACGGGCGGCGCCCCCTCTCTCCAGTCACTCCCTCTATGATCAATGGATAGATTCATAGCAGAGGACAGGAAGAGGGGATGGGAGAAAACATCGAGGAGGTGCCCCACCGCCACTGAGACAGGGTAAGTACAGACGGCGGGCGGGGTGCACGCTGGTACCATTTGATATGGCACAGTGGCTGCGTTTGATGGGGCACAGTGGGAGCATTTGATGGGGCACAGTGAGGCTGCATTTAATGGCACAGTGGCAGCATTTGATGGCACAGTGGCAGCATTTGATATGGCACAGTGACTGCATTTGATGGGCACAGTGGCTGCATAAGATTGGCACAGTAGCTGTATTTGATGGGGCACAATGGCAGCATTTGATGGCACAGTGGGAGCATTTAATATGGCACAGTGGCTGCGTTTGATGGGCACAGTGGCTGCGTTTGATGGGCACAGTGTCTGCGTTTGATGGCACAGTGGCAGCAATTGATGGGCACAATGGCTGCGTTTGATGGGCACAGTGGCTGCGTTTGATGGGCACAGTGGCTGCATTTGATGGCACAGTAGCTGCATTTGATGGCACAGTGGCTGCGTTTGATGGTACTGTGGTGGCAATTGATGGGCACAGTGGCTTTATTTGATGGGCACAGTGGCTGCAATTGATGGTAGTGAGGGTGCAATTGATGGGTTTTTTTTTGAGAATTTTTCAGTTTGTTTGCCCCCCCAAAACATTTTGAGCACCAGCCGCCACTGGAAACCATTGCCTGATAAACATAAGCGTGGTTGACGTGGTCAACTGACTGACAGAGACAAAAGGACACCGGACGTGTTTACGTGTGGTGAACCTCGACCCAAGCTTACAACCAGGACTGTCTTGTGCCAACAGTAAAGTATGGTGGCGGCTCAGTCATGGTTAGGGCAGCCTTATCTTGGTATTCTGCAGGCCCCATCATCACCTTGAAAGGTAGAGTCACTGTCAGCGACTATGTACAAATTTTGGCTGACCATGTGCACGCCATGGAGCAGACATTGTTTCCCAAAGACAGTGCCATTTACCAAGACGATAATGTTCCGATTCACACAGTTGGTGTTGTCAAATCGTGGTTTGACCAGCATGCAGACAACGTTTTGCACCTTCCCTGGGCACCGCAGTTGATGGACCTCAATATCATAGAGCCACTATGGTCAATTTTAGAGAAAACGGTTTGGGTTAGTTTTCAGCCTCTGACATCTCATCCAAGACTTATATTTGTCAATTCCTAGGAGAATTCAGGCCTTCTTGGATGCCAAAGGCAGTCCAACACCATATTAGATAGCAATTTAGTTCTTTTACCTGGTGTCAGGGCGAGGACAAGTGGTGGGCGAGAGGGGCATCTGCCTTGGGCACAGCATGCTAATGTGGTGGTGGGGTGTCAGCAGGTTGCTACAGTGTTGGCAATTGCTGGCCCTAGACACTTGTCCACATCTGCTGCCGGGTCTCCCTGAGTCTCCACCAGTGCAGTGATCCTTGAGGATATGTGCTGGGGGGGGGGGGAATGGAGGGGAGGGCTGAGAGGGAAGATTTGTGCTAAAAGGGGTCTATGGGGGTGTGGATTTAAGCTGAGAAGGGGGATTGGTGCTGGGAGGGAGATTTGAAGAGGGGGGTAAGAGAATTTGTGTAAGAAGGAGGAGTTTAAAGGGGATTTATACTGAAAGGGGTGATATGGGGGAGCATTTGTGCAAGGAGGTGGAAGATGGAGGCAAGGGTTTGTGCTGAGAGCAGGGGCGGATCCTGGGGGGGCAATGGGGCAATTGCCCCCTCCGAGAAATGCGGGTGAGTCAGAGAGCCGGGGGGCGGCTCCGTAAGTGAGAGAGCCACCGGGCGGCTCCATAGGTGACAGAGCCGGCCGGTGGCTCCGTAAGTGAGAGAGTCGCCGGGCGCCTCCGCAGGAGCGAGACAGAGGGCTGGCCTGGCGGCTCAGTTGGTGAGATGTGTCGGCGCCGCTCGATGTGTTTGTTGGCTGCTGGCCAATCAGGGAGCCGGCGGGCGGGGGAGCAGATAGATGACATCATCTCTCACCACCCGGTGCCCGCCCTGCATCCCTGCAGTTCCCCCTCACCATGCAGGCAGCTGTGGCAGCAGAGAGATTACATCATCTCTCTGCTGCCTGTCTCTGGGACACAAGAGACCACCTTAGCAGGTGGCAAGTGACAATCTTCATCTGGTGACAGGCGACCTGACAAGTGACAATCTGCAACATGTGGCAGGCAACGTGGCAAGTGACAATCTGCATCTGGTGACAGGCGACGTGGCAAGTGACAATCCGCAACATGTGGCAGGCGACATGGCAAGTGACAATCTGCATCTAGTGACAAGCGACGTGGCAAGTGACAATCCGCAACATGCCGCAGGCGACGTGGCAAGTGACAATCTGCATCTGGTGACAGGTGACATGGCAAGTGACAATCTGCATCTAGTGACAAGCGACGTGGCAAGTGACAATCCGCAACATGCGGCAGGCGACGTGGCAAGTGACAATCTGCATCTGGTGACAGGTGACATGGCAAGTGACACACTCGGGGCTCCCACTGATTCTGCATTATGGTGAGTTAAACTATTTAATTTTTTATAACAATGTAATAATAGTAATAATGCGCTTCAAACATCCTGACACATAACAACCATGGTGCTGTGATGATTGAAGCGCCAACACCAGCCATTTCCCCGATAGATGTACCCCAAAAAAATATATTTTCTGGCAGTGCCCCTCCCGAGACTAGACTCTGGATCCGCCCCTGGCTGAGAGGGGAGATTAGTACTGGAAGAGGGTATAGTGGGGGTAAGGATTGGTGCTCAGAGGGGTGTTTTGTGCTGGGAGGGGGGAAATGGAGGAAAGGGTTTGGGGGGTTAAGATAATTTGTGTAAGAAGGAGGGGTTTGAGGGAGATTTATGCTGGAAGGGAGGATATGGGGGGATTTGTGCTGGAAGGGGGCATGTGGGGATGAGAATGGGGGGGGAGGCGCAGTTTGCCATCTTCGCCCTGGACACTGGTTGATCTTGTCCTGGCACTGCCTGGTGTTTCCATAATTTCGTCCAACCCCTGTACCATGGGATATGTAGTCCTTAGAAATGAAAAGGAAACAGCAGAAGAGAAGGAATGCAGGAAGTTCTGGAAAGAGACAATCAATTTTACATGCTCCTGTTTCCAAGTCGGTCCAGGTCATTTCTGTTTTTCTGGATATAAAGGTGATACATTGAAGGCATCCTGATTGACAGCACTCTATTCCAACCTGGCCACCTCATAGAACCATCACAGGTCTGTTAATGTCCACTGGCAAAATGCAGACAAAAAAAAAAGGAACTGGCATGGATATCACAAAGGTGACATTGATCTCGTTCAGCTGCGAATCAGCAGGAGATCTGTTCACATGGTCATGGGAAAAGATGCTTAAGAGGTAAGTGCACCATAATGTGTAAGTGTGCTATAAATACTTACCGTTATGGTGAGAGCCCATCCACTATTTAGTTCTGCTTTTTTGTTATTTAACTTTATTTATCCATGTCTTTATGGACCTTGCTTTGTGCACTGGTGCGCAGTCATGTTAAAACAGGAAGGGGCCATCACCAAACTGTTCCCACAAAGTTGGGAGCATAAAATTGTCCAAAATGTCTTGGTATGCTGACACCTTAAGACTGCCCTTCACTGGAACTGGCCAAGCTCAACCCCTGAAAAACAACCCCACACCATAATCCCCCCTCCACCAAATGATTTGGACCAGTGCACAAAGCAATGTCCATAAAGACATGGATGAGCGAGTTTGTGGTGGAGGAACTTGACTGGCTTGCTCAGAGTCCTGACCTCAACCTGATAGAACACCTTTGGGATGAATTATAGAGGAGACTGCGAGCCAGGCCTTCACGTCCAACATCAATGCCTGACCTCACAAATGTGCTTTTGGAGGAATGGTCAAACATTCCCATAGACACACTCCTAAACCTTGTGGACAGCCTTCCCAGAAGAGTTTAAGCTGTTATAGCTGCAAAGGGTGGGCCAAATCAATATTTAACCCTACGGACTAAGACTGGGATGCCATTAAATTTAATGTGCGTGTAAAGACAGGTGTCCCAATACTTTTGGAAATATAGTGTATCTCCAGCAACATGAGCAAAAAAGCTGTGATTGCCTCCCCCACTATCATATGCATGTCCTACAATTAGGGCCACCTGGGGTGATGCTGGAACTTGTAGTCCATCCTTTGGTTCCTGAATCCTAAGCCAGCCACCAGAAAGCTGTTCATGTAATGAAATTCTTCCAACGTTCATTTGTAGAAAGGCTGTATCATTTCAGCGGCTCGCTATTAACAGCAGATAAAAAAAAAAAAAAATGCAATTATGATTCCAGCTCCGTAATTATATTATACTAGAGAGTAATATCGGACAGTCAATTTAGGCAAGTGTAGCACAGTGTTCAGCTATTAAATATTAAAAGGTTACATCTGTTATACACGCTTTACAAATATTTACCCTTCAAAGCTATCATCTGTTTAGTCAATCTCTTCTAACAATGGAAATGCAAAGAGTTACAGTAACAAAAAACAAACATTGATGTTGCAGTGCCAGAAGAAGGATCTAATGTTACAAAGCAGCATTTCAAATCTGCAACCCCTGAGCCTTGCCCTGTGCCATCCTTTTCTTATACACTTGTAAGGCCTCATTCATACTTTGCGTTGCGAGAACAGTTCCCACTCACAATTTTGCGTGTGCGATGATTTTCACATGATTCTGTGGGTCACGTATAGGGCAGCCCACTCACTTCAATGGGCTGCCCTATGCGCGCTCGCTGTCCAAAAAAAAGCTCCTGCTCCTTTTTCGTCTACAAGTTTAATGCAATTTTTTAAGGAGCGTTTTGCCGCAATTGATGCACGTTTCTGTTGTGCAACAAGTGCAGTAAAAAAATCACACCAGGTTTGGGGTGCCATTTAGAATAGGGATTGCCGCGAGACTTGGACATCCCGACCAGAATCATGGTGAATGAGGTCTTAATGGTCTTGTCTTGGTCCTAGTTGTTTATAAGGTTCCTGTCTTTCCATTTGATCCCTGCCCGGTCTCTTTTTTTTTTGTGTTTTTCTAATGCCCCATACACACGATAGGATTTTCCGATGTAAAATGATCGATGGGAGCTTGTTGTCGGAAATTCCGACCGTGTGTAGGCTCCATCGGACATTTTCCATCGAAATTTCCGACACACAAAATTTGAGATCTGGATCTCCAATTTTTCCAACAACAAAATATGTTCTCATAAATTCCGATCGTGTGTACACAATTCCGACGCACAAAGTTTCACGCATGCTCGGAATCAAGCAGAAGGAGCCGCACTGGCTATTGAACTTCATTTTTCTCGGCTCGTCGTACATGTTGTACGTCACCGCGTTCTTGACGTTCGGAATTTCCGACGAGATTTGTGTGACCGCGTGTATGCAAGACAAGTTTGAGCCAACATCCGTCTGAAAAAAAACATGGATTTTGTTGTCGGAAAATCCTATCGTGTGTACAGGGCATAAAACTGTACTGAAGATTGTAGTCTGAGGAAGCATTGCAGCTCAAATTCATCCTCAACAACAGAGGCTCTGAACAAGAACAAGCTGTACAAGGTCCTCTCCCTGAGTGTCCCTCTTATATCACCAGCTATTAAATTATGAAATGCAAAGAGTTACCGGCAATGAATACACAGTAACAAGAAATAAACATTGATTTTGGGGTGTCAGTAGAAGGATCTGGAATCGGCACCCCCAGAGCCTTGTCTTGTGCCATCTTTTTTTCTTGTCTTAATTTGGTTGAAGGTCCTCTCCCTCAGAGTCTATCTTATACCACCAACAAATAAATAATAAAATTCAAAAAGTTACAGGCAATGCACAGACAGTAACAAGAAATAAACATTGATGTTGGAGTGTCAGTAGAAGGATCTGGATCTAATGTTACATTAAAGCATTTAAAATCTGCAGCCCCAGAGCATTGCCTTGTGGTATCTTTTTAGAACACTTTTCTTGATGGCCTTGTCTTTTTTCAGTTCCTAGTTGTACATGAGGTTCTTGTCTTACCATTTTGAATTTTTTTTTGTTTTTCTAAAGCCTCGTACACATGATCAGACTTCAAACAAACTTTTCCGTGGATTTCTGTCCAAAGGGCGTTGGCCGTGAACTTGGTATGCATACACACGGCAGGACTTTTTCAGCCAACTTTCACCAAATCACGTGTTCAACTCATTTCCACCACCCTTTGGACAACTTCTGTATTGTTGTCTGATCTTTTGCATTGGTTCTGAGCATGCGTGTTTGTACTTTGGACTAAAGTCCGATGGATTTGTGTACACACGATCGGACTAGCCGACGTAGGCCTTTTGTTGCAGGAAAGTTTGTCTGTTCGCACAGCCAACATTTGTCCGATGAAAACCGAAAAAGTTTGTCCGACACACGGTCGGGTGTTGCCTTAAAATAGGTAATTTGCATGTTTGTTTTCAAAAAGTCCAATCGTGTGTATGGGCCTTAAGACTCTACCCAAGAATGTAGTCTGGGGAACCCTTGCCGTTCAGATCTATCCTCAGCAACAGAGACTCAGGAGAAGAACAAGCTGTCCAAGGTCTTCTCCCTCAGCTCCTAAATCTTATTATGCAAAGCCTTACAGGCAATGCACGCACAGTAACAAGAAACAAATATTGATATTGGAGTGTCAGTAGAAAGATCTTAATCTAATGTCTCATTAAAGCATTTAAAATCTTTTTGCATGTTGCTGCCTTGATCACTTGTTTTAATAACCTTGTCTTGGTTTGGTTCATAGTTGTACATAAGGTTCTTTTATTTCCATTTAAACCCTGCCTGATCTATTTTTTTTTTCTAAGAGTCTACTCAAGATTGTGGTCTGAGGGAGCCTTGCTGCTCAAATCCAACCTCACCACCAACAGAGGCTCTGGAAAAGATCAGCCTGTCCAAGGTCCTCCTTCTCGTCCCTTCTTTTGCCCACCATTTACCACCACTGGTGACTAGGACCAGAATCTTTGTCATTGTCAGGGATCAGGCTCGGAGACCTGTAGCTACAGCAGTAGAGAGGCTCCCACTGACCAGCAGGATAGCTATACAAGCAGGTCACCTTGGAGAATGATGTGGGCTCATCCAAGGTGCGGGGGTCTAATCACTAACTGGAATTAACCAGAGCTCCTGATGGTGGAGATGGGTTTTGCTGTGTGTTAGAACCAGATCGCAGTCCTCAGGATTGCCCCACCAGGAGGTGAGCAAGCCGGGCTCCAGCCAATCACATGGCAGCAACTCAATGTATTTAGGCATCTAAACGTGGTGAAGATGACTTGCTGAAGTTCAAACCGAGCATCAGAATGGGGAAAAAAGGGGATTTAAGTGACTTTGAACGTGGCATGGTTGTTGAAGCCAGACAGGCTGGTCTGAGTATTTTAAAAAAACGCTGATCTACTGGGATTTTCACACACAACCATCTCTCAGGTTTACAAAGAATGGTGGGAAAAAGAGAAAATATCCAGTGAGCTGCAGTTGTGTGGAAGAAAATGCCTTGCTGATGTCAGAGGTCAGAGGAGAATGAGAAGACTGGTTCTAGATCATAGAAAGGCAACAGTAACTCAAATAACCACTCATTACATCCAAGGTATGCAGAATACCATCTCTGAACGCACAACATATCCAACCTTGAAGAAGATGGGCTACAGCAGCAGAAGACCACACCGGGTGCCATTTCTGTCAGCTAAGAACAGGAAACTGAGGCTACGATTCTCACAGGCTCACCAAAATTGGACAATAGAAAATTAGAAAAACGCTGCCTGGTCTGATGAGTCTCGATTTAAGCTGAAACACTCAGACGGTGGGGTCAGAAATTGGCGTACATAACATGAAAGCATGGATCCATCCCGCCTTGTATCACCGGTTCAGGCTGGTGGTGGTGGTGTGATGGTGTGGGGGGGATATGTTCTTGGCACACTTTGTGCCCCTTAGTATCGACTAAGCATCGTTTATAAGCCACGGCCTACCTGAGAATTGTTGCTGACCATGTCCATCCCTTTATGACTACAGTGTCCCCATCTTCTGATGGCTCCTTTCAGAAGAATAATGCACCATGTCACAAAGCTCCAATCATCTCACCACTGGTGTATTAATATGCCCAAACCATTGTGACTTCATTTTGTATATGCTTTGATATGCGTTGCCAGTTCAACTATAAAAGAATGCTTAGAAAAATGCTTGCAGAAGCAATATACTATATATATATATATATATATATATATATATATATATATATATATATATATATATATATATATATATATATATATATATATATGTATATATCATTGTGGGTTGGTTTGTCCTTTCATGTTCTCTGTTCTGTAGGCCATGGGACAGGATGCATGACTTATGACTCATAACCAGATGGCCTCTTGACCCGTGTTAAAGGGTCACTGACTTGTATAACCATACAACTATATATTTCTATACAAATACATCATTTACTAACCACTCCTCTCTTTCTATTAGTATGTTGTACCATATATATAAGCTGTAACACACCTAATAAAGGCGGACATTTTTACGAAAGCACAACCTGCCTCTCGTTTCATTTGGTGTCTCCAGATATCTGAGGGTCCTGTTGGTGTACCTAATAGATGGGTGGTCGTCCAGAATACCTACTATACTATTTCCTTTCAACTGGTTTCTTGAACATGACAATGAGGTCACTGTACTCCAATGGCCTCCACAGTCACCAGATCTCAATCAAATAGAGCACCTTTGGGATGTGGTGAAACGTGATATTGGCATGATGGATAAACTAGATGGACATTTGTCTTTTTTCAACCTGACTAACTATGTGCCGCCAACAAATCTGCGGCAACTATCATGTCAATATGGACCAAAATCTCTGAGGAACGTTTCCAACACCTTGTTATGCCCTTAAGAATTAAGGCAGTTCTGAAGGCAAAAGGGGGGTCCAACCCGGTACTAGCAAGTTGTAAGTAAGCAAGTGTCCAGTGAGTGTATATATGGACTTCAGAAAAAGACTGGAAGGGAACACACCTGGAAAAAAAATGGGGGGGGGGGGGTACACAAACTATTGCAATACACCTTGCAAAATATACTGCTGTAATTCAAGGAAGCAATCTTGAACTGTTCTGCCAGACTGAAACATGTCAAGACTTCTCCAAAACGAACATAACTTTAATTTTTCCCGACCAGGCAAGTCACTTGCTGTGTGTTAACCTGCTTCTTCCTAAGATTCTTCTAATCATGAATCCATTTGACTATTTAGTCTTTCCTTTCAGAAGAAAAATGAAAGGTGTTAATTGAAGGGCAGATACTACAAGCTCAGCGCAGGAGATAACAAAGTGTGAATTTCGGCTCTGACATTTGTGCCAATCTGGGCGACTCGGGAAGATCTCTAAAGAGAATGTTTAATCACAGCTTGTCTTATGGGGTTACAAAAATACAACTGGAAAAAAATTAACGACTCTTATGCCGCGTACACGCGGTCGGATTTTCCGACGGGAAATGTTGGATGCGGAAAGTCCGACCCTGTGTATGCTCCATCGAACATTTGTTGTCGTACTTTCTGCCAACAAATGTCGGCTAGCAGGTTCTCAAATTTTCCACCAACAAAACGTTGTTGTCGGAATTTCCCGATCGTGTGTACACAAGTCCGACGCACAAAATTCCACGCATGCTCGGAATCAAGCAGAAGGAGACGCACTGGCTATCGAACTTCCTTTTTCTTGGCTTGTCGTACGTCTTGTACGTCACCGGGTTCCCACGTTAGTAATTGTTGGCCAACATTTGTGTGACCGTGTGTATGCAAGACAAGTTGGAGCCGACAACCTTCAAAACAAAAATCCACAGTTTTGTTGTCGGAAAGTCCGATCGTGTGTACGGGGCATTATACTTCAGAATTACAGGAGGTAATCTAAATGATTATATATTATATATTTTTACTGTACATACATAAACTAGTCACCAGGGGCGGACTGACAACTCATGGGGTCCCTGAGCAATAGGAGATTATGGGGCCCCCAGGCAATCAGAGATTATGGGGCCACATAGTATACACACACACAGTATACACATACATGAACACACAGTATACACAGACAGGGCCGGACTGGGAATAACATCCAGCCCTGGAAAAAATTTCATACCAGCCCCCCAGCATTATTATACCACCGCAACAGCATAACGTCATTGATTTCTTGTTCATTAAAAGGGAAAACCATAAAATGCACATTTGAAGAGTGTATTATATATAGATAAGACAGATATGAAATCACATAGGGCTTTATATAAGCAAATTCCAGTTAAAAGTGGTAAGTGATCAATCATCAAGGGGGGCCCCAGGAACTCAGAATGTGGGAGGGGGGGGGAACCACCTTCCGCAGAAAGAATACACTAAGGTAAGGGGGGGTGGGTTACTGATATAAGGCTGTGCTTTATATCGGTGCCCCCTTACATTATCGTATTCACTCCCCCCTTACATCAGTGACCCCCCCTTCAGACTGGCCTAGCGGTGCTGTCACTGACCTCCTCTCAGGTGCACCGTGTAGGGCTCAGTCAGTCGGCTTCAGCTCGGTGGCTCTGGTTTTATCCTATAGTCTCCTCTCCACAGTCCACACTTGTCTGACTTCTCCCATGACCCCCATCCCGGCGGTGCTCCCACTCTTGACTCCTCTGCAGACATGATACAGGAGATGGTCAGAGACTACAGACATGATACAGGAGATGGTCAGAGACTGCAGACATGATACAGGAGATGGTCAGAGACTGCAGACATGATACAGGAGATGGTCAGAGACTGCAGACATGATACAGGAGATGGTCAGAGACTGCAGACATGATATAGGAGATGGTCAGAGACTGCAGACATAGTACAGGAGATGGTCAGAGACTGCAGACATGATATAGGAGATGGTCAGAGACTGCAGACATGATACAGGAGCTCAATTCAGCCTCACCAGTGCCCATCAAATGCAGCCTCACCAGAGCCCATCAAATGCAGCCTCATCAGTACCAATCAAATGCAGCCTCACTGTGCCCATCAATGCAGTCTCACTGTGCCCATCAATGCAGCCTCACTGTGCCCATCAATGCAGCCTCACTGTGCCCATCAATGCAGCCTCACTGTGCTCATAAAATGCAGCCTCACTGTGCTCATAAAATGCAGCCTCACTGTGCTCATCAAATGCAGCTTTACTCTGCCCGTGAATGCAGTCTCACTGTGCCCATGAATGCGGCCTCACTGTGCCCACCATTGCAGCCTCACTGTGCCCACCATTGCAGCCTCACTGTGCCCACCATTGCAGCCTCACTGTGCCCATCAATGCAGTCTCACTGTGCCCATCAATGCAGCCTCACTGTGCCCATCAATGCAGCCTCACTGTGCCCATCAATGCAGCCTCACTGTGCCCATCAATGCAGCCTCACTGTGCCCATCAATGCAGCCTCACTGTGCTCATCAAATGCAGCCTCACTGTGCTCATAAAATGCAGCCTCACTGTGCTCATCAAATGCAGCTTTACTCTGCCCGTGAATGCAGTCTCACTGTGCCCATGAATGCGGCCTCACTGTGCCCACCATTGCAGCCTCACTGTGCCCACCATTGCAGCCTCACTGTGCCCATCAAATGCAGTCTCACTGTGCCAGTAAATGCAGTCTCACTGTGCCCGTGAATGCAGTCTCACTGTGCCCAGGAATGCAGCTTGACTGTGCCCATCATTGCAGCCCCTCCTGTGCCCCATGGCCCAGTCAGCAGTCCCTGTCTGTGGGAAGGTGTGTTGTTGATGCTCGGTACGGTACCTTGCATGCCAGCAGGATATCCATGATGGCCAACAGCAGGCAGGGTCTGTTCTCGCTTTGGATGGGGACAGTGCTCCTTCCAGAGGATCTGTTTGCTGTGAGATGGAGTGGTCCCTGGCCACCTGCACCTTCAGCCATCCTCATTTTCCAGCCCCAGTCAGCCTGTCCTCTGGTCCTGGGGAAGTGGAGAGCACTGGGTGGGAGCTGGAAAGAAGGGGGAGCAGAGAGTACTGGCGGAGTTGGAGAGCACATGGGTGGGGGCAAAGAGCAGGGGGGAGTGGAAATCACAGGGATGGGGTGCGGAGAGCGCTGGGGGGGGGGACTTGAGAGCACTGGGGGTCCAAAAAGAACAGAGGTGGAGAGCACTGTGGGGGCTAAGAGTGTGGGGTGGCGAAGAGTACTGGGGGAGGGGCAGAAAAACAGGGGTGGAGAGCACTGGGGGGTACAAAGAGCAGGGGGGAGTGGAGAGCAATGGGGGGAGCTTGAAAGCACCAGTGGGGGAGGGGCAGAAAAACAGGGGTGGAGAGCACTGGGGGGTACAAAGAGCAGGGGGGAGTGGAGAGCAATGGGGGGAGCTTGAAAGCACCAGTGGGGGCCAGAAAGAACAGGGGTGGAAAGCACGGGGGACTGGAGAGCACTGGCGGGGGTTGGAGAGCACATGGGTGGGGGCAAAATGCAGGGGGGAGTGGAAAGTACAGGGGTGGGGAGCGGAGAGTGCTGGGGGGGAAGTTTGAGAGCACTGGAGGGGGAGCCAAAAAAAAACAGGGGTGGAGAGCACGGGGGGCAAAGAGCACGGGGGGGCTAAGAGTGTGGGGTGGCGAAGAGCACTGGGGGAGGGGCAGAAAAACAGGGGTGGAGAGCACTGGGGGGTACAAAGAGCAGGGGGGAGTGGAGAGCAATGGGGGGAGCTTGAAAGCACCAGTGGGGGCCAGAAAGAACAGGGGTGGAAAGCACGGGGGGACTGGAGAGCACTGGTGGGGGAGTGGAGAGTACAGGGGTGGGGAGCGGAGAGTGCTGGGGGGGAAGCTTGAGAGCACTGGAGGGGGAGCCAAAAAAAACCAGGGGTGGAGAGCACGGGGGGCAAAGAGCACGGGGGGGCTGGAGAGCGATGGGTGGAGCTTGAGAGCACCGGGGGGACCGAAAACAGGGGTGCGGAGAATGGGGGGCTGGAGAGCACTGTGGGGGGCGGAGAGCACTGGGGTGGGGGCTGGAGAGTGATGGGGAGAGCTGGAGAGCACTGGGGGGGGGAGAAAGAACATGGGTGGAGAGCACTGGGGGAGTGAAGAGCACTGGGAGGGTGGCTAGAGTAGGATGGGGAGAGCTGGAGAGCAGGGGGGGGCAGAAAAAACAGGGGTGGAGAGAACTGTGGGGGGGGGGGGGCTGGAGAGTGTGCTGAGGGGAGGAGAGCATGGGGGGGAGCCAGGGAGCACAAGAGGAACTGGGGGGGCCAGTAAAAGAAGTTGGATAGGAGGATCGGCGGGGGGGGCGCATATAGAGGAAATTAGCTTTCTATATTCCTCCATGCAGCCGCTGAATACTTGATTCTCCTCCTCTCCCTCCTGCAAGTATTCAGCGGCTGCATGGAGGAATATAGAAAGCTAATTTCCTCTATATGCGGCCCCCCTCCTCTCCCCCCGCCGATCCTCCTATACAGGCTGAGGCACACAGGGCGGACTGTACGGGCGGGCATCTACATTATCCCTCTCTCCTGCTCCGTCCCTCTCTCCTGCTCCTGTGTGTCACGGAGCTGGCTGGGTCTGTGTTCGGCGGCCGCGCTGTAACATGGTCCCGCCCCCCTAGACCGGCTCGTGTGATAGGCGGAACACTGATTCTATCCACTATCACACAAGCTGGTCTAGGGGGGCGGGACCATGTTACAGTGCGGCCGCCGAACACAGACCCAGCCACCTCCGTGACACACAGGAGCAGGAGGGGAGCACTGCAGCTGCAACAACTCAGGCGGCCTACCGGGAAATCTCCCGGTATCCCGGTAGGCCAGTCCGGCCCTGTACACAGACATGTTTCTATTGGCTGTCCCTGGTCCATACTGTCTATTGGCTGTCCCTGGTCCATACTGTCCCTGGTTTTACTGAGGCTGGCAACTCTGATGGGGCCCCCTAGTGGCCCAGGGCCCTCGGGCAGTGCCCAAGTGGCTCAATGGTCAGTCCGCCCCTGCTAGTCACAAAGTCTGTTCTAATTCAAACATGAAGGATTCCATATTCCAGACAGAAATGCCACTTAGTGCTATGGATTGAGACAAATACACAGTATAGAGGGATATGCTTTGTTCATATTTTATGTAGGAGGTTTACAACTGCTTTAAGCTACAACCATGTAGCTAGTGTGATTAGAAATGTGCTTAAAGCAATTCTAAAGGTTCTTTTTTTTTTTTAATACGAAACATGTTATACATACCGGCTCTGTGCAATGGTTTTGCACAGAGCAGCCCCGAACCTCTTCTTCTCGGGTCTCCCACCGGGGCTCCTCCCCCTTGATCAGTGCTATCTCTTTCTATAGGGGCACTGGTGTGTGCTCGCTCCCAAGTCCCGCTGTATGCATCCAAAGGACACATAAAGCCGTGGCTCGGCCTCGTCCCCACTCCCTCCTCATTGGCTCACTGGCTGTGATTGACAGCAGTGGGAACCAATGGCTCCCGTTGCTGTGTCTCAGCCAATGCTATAGGGGCACTGGTGTGTGCTCGCTCCCAAGTCCGGCTCTAAGCGTTCATAAGACACACAGAGCAGCGCCTCAGCCTCATCCCTGCTTCCTCCTCATGGACTCACTGGCTGTGATTGACAGCATTGGGAACCAATGGCTCCCGTTGCTGTGTCTCAGACATTTCTATAGGGCAGGGATCTCCAAACTACGACCTTCCAGCTGTTGCGGAACTACACGTCCCATGAGGCATTGTGAAACTCTGAGATTCACAGACATGACTAGGCATGATGGGAATTGTAGTTCCTGAACAACTGGAGGGCCATAGTTTGAAGACCCCTTCTATAGGGGCACTAGTCTTTGCTTGCTTCCAAGCCCCACTCTATGCGTCAATAAGAGACACAGAGCAGCGTCTCGGCCTCGTCCCCCCTCCCTCCTCATTGGCTCACTGACTGTGATTGACAACAGTGGGAACCAATGGCTTCTGCTGCTGTATCTCAGCCAATTCTATAGGGGCACTGGTGTGTGCTCGCTCCCGAAACCTGCTCTATGCATCCAAAGGACACATAGAGCCGCGGCTCGGCCTCGTCCCTGCTCCCTCCTCATTGGCTCACTGGCTGTGATTGACAGCAGTGGGAACCAATGGCTCCTGCTGCTGTGTCTCAGCCAATGAGGAAAAAGAGAGATGGGACAGCTGAGGCTTCCGTGCACATCGCTGGATCGAGAGGGGGCTCAGGTGAGTATGAAGGAGGAGCTGTGGGGGGAGCAGCACACAGAAGGTTTTTTACCTTCATGCAGAGAATGCAACCTTCAGCCTTTACAACCGCTTTAAGGTATAACAAAAGGCAAAAAACATATTTCTTCTTTTACATGTCATGGAAATATAACTCAGCACAAAGTCCTCCTTACATCAGAGTCTGCAGAGTTCCCCTTTCCAGGGCAAGGGGGAACTCTGCCGACCCTGATGTGAAAGGGAACACTGTGGACTCTGATGTAAAGGAGAACTATGAGGACTTTGCTGTAAGGGGGAATACTGCAGAATGGTGTAAAGGGAAATTCTGATGTAAGAGGTCTTTGGTCACCTCAGAGTCCTCAGCGTTCCTTTTTACATCAGAGATCCCCTAAACATAAGGGTCTGCAGAGTTTCCCCTTGCACTTAAGGGGAATCATGCATGATGTACACAGGAACTCTGGCGACCACAGACCACCTTCCACAGAATGAGTACATTAAGGTAAGAGGGAATTACTGATATAAGAGGGAACCTTTATATCAGTTTCGCCCACTTACCCTAGTATGAAGACTCATTAACTCCCCCGTTACATTAGTTATCCCCCCCAAGACTTTGTGTGGCCTGGCTGGAGCACTTACTGACCATTGCTCAAACGGGTGCAGGACAGTCTAACATGGTCCTCTGGTTTGGTCCTCATGACTACCTCTTCTACTCTCCAGACCATAAGTCCTCCAGTGACGCCTGTCACCACTCCCGTTCCTTAGTCCTAGCTCCCCCTCCAGTCCTGTAATTCATTAAAGGCGGCAAGCAGCACCATGACGTCACTGTGTCTGCCCCCCATCCAAGCCCGTCGAGCCCACGGGCATATTTTGTACAGGCAGCTGCTGCTGTAACGGACATTTACAGACAGTTTGTAAATCAAACGATTTTTACAAACTATCCCTAAATTTACGTGTGGTTGACAACCCTCATTATAAGTATGGGCTTCTTGTCATACCCTTTGCACTCGTCTCCTGCTCATACTGTCCACTGCTATACCCTTTTCAGCCCTCTACTGCATATACCGCCCAATGTCACATCATGGCATGTCCTCCACACTCCTCTCCTGTACATAATTTCCCTGCTGTCACATCCTCCACTCCTTCACACTCCTCTCCTGTACATAATGCCCACTGTCACATCTTCCACACTCCTCTCCTGTACATAATGCCCACTGTCACACCCTCCACACTCCTCTCCTGTACATACTGCCCACTGTCATACCCTCCTCACACCTCTCCTGTACATACTGCCCACTGTCATACCCTCCACACTCCTTTCCTGTACATACTGCCCACTGTCATACCCTCCTCACACCTCTCCTGTACATACTGCCCACTGTCATACCCTCCACACTCCTTTCCTGTACATACTGCCCACTGTCATACCCTCCACACTTCTCTCCTGTACATACTGCTCACTGTCATACCCTCCACACTCCTTTCCTGTACACACTGCCCACTGTCATACCCTCCACACTTCTCTCCTGTACATACTGCCCACTGTCATACCCTCCACACTTCTCTCCTGTACATACTGCCCACTTTCATACCCTCCACACTCCTCTCCTGTACATACTGCCCACTGTCATACCCTCCACACTTCTCTCCTGTACATACTGCCCACTGTCATACCCTCCTCACACCTCTCCTGTACATACTGCCCACTGTCATACCCTCAACACTCCTCTCCTGTACATACTGCCCACTGTCACATCCTCCACACTCCTCTCCTGTACATACTGCCCACTGTCATAACCTCCACACTCCTCTCCTGTACATACTGCTTACTGTCATACCCTCCACACTCCTCTACTGTACATGGTGCCCACTGTCATACCCTCCACACTCCTCTCCTGTACATACTGCCCAGTGTCATACCCTCCACACTCCTCTCCTGTACATACTGCTCACTGTCATACCCTCCACACTCCTCTCCTGTACATACTACTCACTATCATATCCTCCACACTCCTCTACTGTACATACTGCCCACTTTCATACCCTCCACGCTTCTTTCCTGTACATACTGCCCACTTTCATACCCTCCACACTCCTCTCCTGTACATACTGCCCACTGTCACATCCTCCACACTCCTCTCCTGTACATACTGCCCACTGTCATACCCTCCACACTTCTCTCCTGTACATACTGTACTGCCCACTGTCATACCCTCCTCACACCTCTCCTGTACATACTGCCCACTGTCATACCCTCAACACTCCTCTCCTGTACATACTGCCCACTGTCACATCCTCCACACTCCTCTCCTGTACATACTGCCCACTGTCATAACCTCCACACTCCTCTCCTGTACATACTTCTCACTGTCATACCCTCCACACTCCTCTACTGTATATGGTGCCCACTGTCATACCCTCCACACTCCTCTACTGTATATGGTGCCCACTGTCATACCCTCCACACTCCTCTCTTGTACATACTGCCCACTGTCATACCCTCCACACTCCTCTCCTGTACATACTGCTCACTGTCATACCCTCCACACTCCTCTCCTGTACATACTACTCACTATCATACCCTCCACACTCCTCTACTGTACATACTGCCCACTTTCATACCCTCCACACTCCTCTCCTGTACATACTGCCCACTGTCACATCCTCCACACTCCTCCCCTGCCCATACTGCCCACTGTCACATCCTCCACCCTCCTCTCCTGCCCATTCTGCCCACTGTCATACCCTCCACACTCCTCTCCTGTACATACTGCCCACTGTCACACCCTCCACACTCCTCTCCTATACATACTGCCCACTGTCATAACCTCCACACTCCCCTCCTGCACATACTGCCCACTGTCATACCCTCCACACTCCTCTCCTGTACATACTGCCCACTGTCATACCCTCCACACTTCTCTCCTGCACATGCTGCCCACTGTCGTACTCTCCACACTCCTCTCCTGTACATACTGCCATATTCTCCACACTCCTCTTCTGTACATACTGCCCACTGTCATACCCTCTACACCTTGACCACACTCCTCTCCTCTCCTCCCCTCTCCAGCTGCTTGCTGTCATACATTCTGCACTCCTCTCCTGCACACACAACTGCTAAGACCCTTCGTTAGCATTGTTTATTATATCCCAACTGCTCCCATTCTATGCACACTTTTGCTAGTAATAATAACCATAATAATATATTTTTGAACACTCTATTAACTCTAAGGCAGCGGTTCTCAACCTGGGGGTCGCGACCCCCTGGGGGGTCGATTGCCCATTCTCCAGGGGGTCGCGAATGCTGGCCGAGATGCTGGCCGAGACGGACCCAAAGTTACTGCCTGAGTCCGTCCGTCTCGGCCAGCGAGATGTCACTTCCTGGAGAGGAGGGACTGCCGGAAGTGACGTTCCGTCGCCGCCATCTTGGTACTCTCGTCCGCAGTAAGGCTTAGACTTAGAAGTCGGCAAGCGGACATCTTTGTACACCCACCGAAATCTGCTTGCTGCGGACGAGTGTACCAAGAGGGAGGCAACGAAACACGACATGCTGAAGAAGAAGAACACCTGTGACTTCTGGTAAGTCAGACACACAGGAAAAGCTGACAAGACAACATTTTTTAAATTATGGTCCTATATATATATATATATATATATATATATATATATATATATATATATATATATATATATATATATATATAAACGTCCCAGTTGGTTCCTCAAAAGTAGTTATTCCGTGCCAGTGCTAGATACATGTTTGGAAGCTATACACTTTGTGTATCTAGCACTGGCACGGAATAACCACTTTTGAGGAATCAACCGCAACATTTATATATAAATCAGTGGTGGGGGCGCAAGCAAACTGAAACAATCAGAAAAAAACCCCCATTAAAACGCTGCAACTGTGCCATCAAATGTCGCCACTGTGCCAGCAAACGCAGGAACTGTGCCCTTTAATTGTTGCCACTGTACCAAACGCAGCCACTGTGCCCATTAATTGTCGCCACTGTACCAGCAAACGTCGCCACTGTGCCATCAAACGCAGCCACTGTGCCATCAGACGCAGCCACTGTGCCCTTTAATTGTTGCCACTGTACCAAACGCAGCCACTGTGCCCATTAATTGTCGCCACTGTACCAGCAAACGTCGCCACTGTGCCATCAAACGCAGCCACTGTGCCATCAGACGCAGCCACTGTGCCCTTTAATTGTTGCCACTGTACCAAACGCAGCCACTGTGCCCATCAATTGTCGCCATTGTGCTAGCAAACGTCGCCACTGTGCAGCCACTGTGCCCATCAATTGTCGCCACTGTGCCATCAAATGCAGCCACTGTGCCCATCAATTGTCGCCACTGTGCCAGCAAACGCTGCCACTGTGCCATCAAACGCAGGAACTGCGCCCTTTAATTGTTGCCACTGTGCCAAACGCAGCCACTGTGCCCATTAATTGTCGCCACTGTGCCAGCAAACGTCGCCACTGTGCCATCAAACGTCGCCACTGTGCCATCAAACGTCGCCACTGTGCCATCAAACGCAGCCACTGTGCCCTTTAATTGTTGCCACTGTGCCAAGGGCAGCCACTGTGCCCATCAATTGTCGCCACTGTGCCAGCAAACGTTGCCACTGTGCCATCAAACGCAGCCACTGTGCCATCAAACGCAGGAACTGCGCCCTTTAATTGTTGCCACTGTGCCAAACGCAGCCACTGTGCCCATTAATTGTCGCCACTGTGCCAGCAAACGTCGCCACTGTGCCATCAAACGCAGCCACTGTGCCCTTTAATTGTTGCCACTGTGCCAAGGGCAGCCACTGTGCCCATCAATTGTCGCCACTGTGCCAGTAAACGTTGCCACTGTGCCAGTAAACGTTGCCACTGTGCCAGCAAACGTTGCCACTGTGCCATCAAACGCAGCCACTGTGCCATCAAATGCAGCCACTGTTCCCTTTAATTGTTGCCACTGTGCCAAACGCAGCCACTGTGCCCATAAATTGTCGCCACTGTGCCAGCAAACGTCGCCACCTGTGCCATCAAACGCAGCCACTGTGCCCTTTAATTGTTACCACTGTGCCAAACGCAGCCACTGTGCCAGCAAACGTCCCACTGTGCAGCCACTGTGCCCATCAATTGTTGCCACTGTGCCAGCAAACGCCGCCACTGTGCCAGCAAACGCGACTAGCAAAAATAATTTTACTCTTAGGGGTCCCCACAACTTGGGAAATTTTATCAAGGGGTCACGGCACTAGGAAGGTTGAGAACCACTGCTCTAAGGATAATACCAGCAGTAATAATACTAATCATAATGATATGCTGGTATTGACACTCCTGAAGAGCACATTGGATTCCTGCTGTGCCAGCCGCCTGCGCTTGTCATACAAGTTCACCATATTTCCAGGCAGTTCAATTACGCTTAATTTGAGCAAAATTATTTGTGCCCTCAGCAGCATGGCGTCCAATATCTGTTAATTAGAAGATGTCTTGTTCCTCTCTCGGCCGTTATCCTGACTAACAGAACAGCACTCTAATTAAACACCGTCGTTTGATGTGAGTATCGGGGGCGCGCTTTCATCTTCTCCGGGGTTGAGCACCTCTCACTGATGGAGCAATTAATTACCTGGTGGCAGAGGAAGGTGGGATTGGTGTGGAGTGCAGAGCGCCACTCCATGATTCTTCATCGTGAGAATTAGTGGGAGATCTTCTGCCTTTCCTCTTAAGTTAGATGCGTGAAACATGCTTCGAATGATGGCGACCTGGAGAGAAATGTACGGAGCTGGAATGAAATATAAGCGCGGGGCATACATGACAGGGCGGAAGGAACCATCATACTAAAAGGGGTTAAAGAAGGGTTGGTACAGTATCTGAGAAGTTAATTTCACCCTTACCTGATTGGAGGAGTGACTGCAGGATAAGGAGGAGCTGTAGTGTTAGGAAGGGAGGAAGTAGGAGGCTCAGTTGCTAAAGACAATTCGGTGTGGAAAGTCCCGCCCCTCTCCCGCCCCAGAGGAAGAGTTTGGAGGTGCTTCAGGCCAAAGCTTTGGCGATTGGGGTCCTTGACGAAGGCACAAAAAATTGAGGTGTTGTTGATAAATACGGTTGGACCCGTCTCAGGTATGGAGTCCTCCTGGTTTGTCTAGTTCAGTCTAGACTACCGGGTAGTAAGGTGGTATGGGTCTGTGGTCAGTTAGTAAGTCCCCGAGGCGGTGGTGCGGCTGGGGACAGAATCTAACTTTGAGGTACCACAGATTCCAAATAGTTTGGGATTGGTGTCGTCAAGGATCTGCAATCATCTTTCATATAAGGTTTATGGTTAAATATGTTTTTTGAGTTAATAAAGGGCCAAGCGGCCATTTTGGAAAGGAAGGCAAAGGTTGGGTAGGTACATAATTGAGTTGGGGCAGTAAGTTTTCTGAACTACCCTAGTCATGATCGATCTTAATTAAAACAATATTTTTTATTTTAAAAAAAACGCCCATAATCATGCTCTCCCATTAAAGAACATGGGGTCTAAAATGTGTTACTCTACTCAAAAGAAACTCATGAACCTTTTCAAGCTTCAAATGACAGACGCCATGTGACACAACTCACCACTCAGGTGTGCACGGGGCCCTTGGAGAATCATGGGATTCTTCCTTTTGAGTGTTACATAGTTACAGGTGAAGTTGAAAAAAGACACAAGTCCATCCAGTCCAACCTATGTGTGTGATTATATGTCAGTATTACATTGTATATCCCTGTATGTTGCGGTCGTTCAGGTGCTTATCTAATAGTTTCTTGAAACCACCGCCTGTGGAAGGGAATTCCACCTCCTTGCCGCTCTTACAGTAAAGAGCCCTCTACGTAGTTTAAGGTTAAACCTCTTTTCTTCTAATTTTAATGAGTGGCCACGAGTCTTGTTAAACTCCCTTCCGCGAAAAAGTTTTATTTCTATTGTGGGGTCACCAGTACGGTATTTAAATATTGAAATCATATCCCCTCTCAAGCGTCTCTTCTCCAGAGAGAATAAGTTCAGTGCTCGCAACCTTTCCTCATAACTAAGATCCTCCAGACCCTTTATTAGCTTTGTTCCCCTTCTTTGTACTCGCTCCATTTCCAGTACATCCTTCCTGAGGACTGATGCCCAGAACTGGACAGCATACTCCAGGTGCGGCCGGACCAGAGTCTTGTAGAGCGGGAGAATTATCGTTTTATCTCTGGAGTTGATCCCCTTTTCAATGCCAATATTCTGTTTGCTTTGTTAGCAGCAGCTTGACAAATGAGGTTCAATGTAGAAGAATGCAAAATAATGCATTTGAGTGTCAAAAAGATGAATGCAATCTATACACTGGGGGGAGAACCTCTGGGATGGAAAAGGACCTGGGGGTCCTAGTAGATGATGGGCTCAGCAATGGCATGCATCTTTTTGACACTCAAATGCATTATTTTGCATTTTTCTACATTGAACCTCATTTGCGATGTAGTTGCCCACCCCATTAATTTGTTCAGGTCTTTTTGCAAGGTTTCCACATCCTGCAGAGAAGTCATTGCCCTGCTTAGCTTAGTATCGTCTGCAAATACAGAGATTGAACTGTTTATCCCATCCTCCAGGTCGTTTATGAACAAATTATATAGGATTGGTCCAGGGCCGGTCCCAGGCGGGTGCACGGGGTGCAGTGCACCCGGGCGCCAGAGAGGTGGGGGCGCTGAAGCGCCAGAGTGCTCCCCTCCCTCCTTCTCCTCCTCTCCGTGTCCAAAGCAGGCTCTCTCCATAGGTCACGGTCGCGGAGCGGCCGCCGCTGCCGCTGTGTTTTTCGCTGCTGCTAGAGCCCATCCCCCCTCCCTCCTTCTCCTGTCAGAGAAGGAGAGCAGCCGCCGGAGATCGGAGCGGCTGGTCTCTGAGTGGAGAGAGACCAGCCGCTCAGTGACTTCGCTGAGGGGGAGAGCGATCCGTGCCTGCAGCCTGACAGGCTGACACACACAGGTTCTCCTCCTCTGTCTCTCACTCCCGCGGCCGCCCAAGCATGTCTAGACAACTGTCCTTCACCCGGGCGGCGCGGCTGGACACTGTCCTCGCTAGCTGCCGCCCGGGTTTTAATGGGTCTCGAGTACTAATACTAATGGGGGAGTCTGTACTAATGGGGGGGTTTCCTGGTGGGGGGTCTGTACCAATAGAGGGGGGGGGCATTGTCCGGGGGTCTGTACTAATGGAGGGGGCTTTGTCCTGGTGCGGGGTCTGTACTAATGGAGGGGGGATTTGTCCTGGGGGAGTCTGTACTAATGGGGGGGTTGTCCTGGGGGGGTCTGTACCAATAGAGGGGGGGCATTGTCGGGGGGTCTGTACTAAAGGAGGGGGCTTTGTCCTGGTGGGGGGTCTGTACTAATGGAGGAGGGATTTGTCCTGGGGGAGTCTGTACTAATGGGGGGGGTGTCCTGGGGGGGGGGCTGTACTAAAGGAGGGGGGTTTGTCCTGGTGGGGAGTCTGTACTAATGGGGGGGTTGTCCTGGGGGGGTCTGTACTAATGGAGGGGGGTTGTCCTAGGGGGGTCTGTACTAATGAAGGGGGGATTTGTCCTGGGGGGTCTGTACTAATGGGGGGGGTTGTACTGGGGGGGTCTGTACTAAAAGAGGGGTGGTTTGTCCTGGTGGGGGGTCTGTACTAATGGAGGGGATTTGTCCTGGTGGGGGGTCTGTACTAATGGAGGGGATTTGTCCTGGTGGGGGGTCTGTACTAATGGGGGGGTTGTCCTGGGGGGGTATGTACTAATGGAGGGAGGGTTGTCCTGGGGGGGGTCTGTACTAATGAAGGGGGATTTGTCCTGGGGGTGGCTGTACTAATGGAGGGATCTTGCCCTGGGGGGGTCTGCACTAATGTGGGGGTTGTCCTGAGGGGGTCTGTACTAATGGAGGGGGTTTTGTCCTGGTGGGGGGTCTGCACTAATGGAGGGGGGGTTCTCCTGGGGGGGTCTGTACTAATGGAGGGGGCTTTGTCCTGGTGGGGGTCTGTACTAATGGAGGGGGGGTTGTCCTGAGGGGGTCTGTACTAATGAAGGGGGGATTTGTCTTGGGGGGTCTGTAATAATGGCGGGGATTTGTCCTAGGGGGGTCTGTACTAATGGAGGGGGGGTTTGTCCTGGGGGGTCTGTACTAATGGAGGGGGGGTTTGTCCTGTTGGGGTCTGTACTAATAGAGGGGGGTTGTCCTGGGGGGTCTGTACCAATGAAGGGGGGTTGTCCTGGGGGGGTCTGTACTAATGAATGGGGGATTTGTCCTGGGGGGGTCTGTACTAATGCAGGGGGGTTTCTCCTGGGGGGTGGTCTGTACTAATGGAGGGGGGATTTGTCCTGGGGGGGTCTGTACTAAAGGAGGGGGTTTATCCTGGGGGGTCTGTACCAATGGAGGGGGGATGTTTGTCCGGGGGAGTCTGTACTAATGGAGGGGGGTTTGTCCTGGTGGGGGATCTGTACTAATGGAGGGGGGGTTTGTCCTGTGGGGGTCTGTACTAGTGGAGGAGGGTTCTCCTGGGGGGGATCTACACTGCAGCTGCGGGCTCTTCTTTTGCCCCTTCCCCTCCCTCTCCTCCGCACGTGCACTGCTATACTAGTGAGCGGTGCTGGCCGCCATAGCCTCCCACTATGTTTCTTCCCCCGCCTTCATATCAGCCAGGGAAAAAATAGAATAGAAAAAGGAGCATAGAAGAGGATTGTGGGACATGTAGTCCCGAGGACTGACAGCCCCACTGTAACACGGAAACTGCAGCCCACACAGCATGCTCAGCTGAATGGGAGAGAGAGAGACAGGAGCCTGGGAAAGCTTTCAGGGAAGTACACCCAGAACTCCAGAGGGAGAGGGGAGTGCTGAGGGAACACCATCAGAGAGGGAACCCCACTGCCCTGCACCACCAGAGGGAAAGACACACAGCCCAGCGCCATCCCTGGTGGAGAAAGGAATGGAGTCATTGCCGGAATACAGATCTGGGTGCTACCCAGCGGAGTCACCACGGGCAATTCAGAGTGAGCTGACTCCTGATCAGAGGAACCGTTGCTGTATCGCTGGGTCAGGTGAGAGGGCCGATCGGCCATTATTTACTAACGTCCATAGGAACTGCAGTCTCTGACCATCTTCTTGTTCTGACCATCTCTTGTATAATGTCTGCAGTCTCTGACCATCTCCTGTATTATGTCCGCAGTCTCTGACCATCTCCTGTGCTATGTCTGCTGTCTCTGACCATCTCCTGTATCATGTCTGCAGTCTCTGACCATCTCCTGTACTATGTCTGCAGTCTCTGACCATCTCCTGTACTATGTCTACAGACTCTGACCATCTCCTGTAACATGTCTGCAGTCTCTGACCATCTCCTTTACCATGTCTGAAGTCTCTGATCACCTCTTGTACCATGTCTGCAGTCTCTGATCATCTCCTGTACCATGTCTGCAGTCTCTGACCATCTCCTGTATATGTCTGCAGTCTCTGACCATCTCTTGTATCATGTCTGCAGTCTCTGACCATCTCCTGTACTATGTCTGCAGTCTCTGACCATCTCCTGTACTATGTCTGCAGTCTCTGACCATCTCCTGTACTATGTCTACAGACTCTGACCATCTCCTGTAACATGTCTGCAGTCTCTGACCATCTCCTTTACCATGTCTGAGGTCTCTGATCACCTCTTGTACCATGTCTGCAGTCTCTGATCATCTCCTGTACCATGTCTGGAGTCTCTGACCATCTCCTGTATCATGTCTGCAGTCTCTGACCATCTATTGTATCATGTCTGCAGTCTCTGACCATCTCCTGTACTATGTCTGCATTCTCTGATCATCTCCTGCACTATGTCTGCATTCTCTGATCATCTCCTGTACTATGTCTGCAGTCTCTGACCATCTCCTGTAACATGTCTGCAGTCTCTGACCATCTCCTGCACTATGTCTGCATTCTCTGATCATCTCCTGTACTATGTCTGCAGTCTCTGATCATCTCCTGTACTATGTCTGCAGTCTCTGACCATCTCCTGTAACATGTCTGCAGTCTCTGACCATCTCCTGCACTATGTCTGCAATCTCTGACCATCTCCTGCACTGTGTCTGCAGTCTCTGACCATTTCCTGTATCATGTCTTCAGTCTCTGACCATCTCCTGTGCTATGTCTGCAGTCTCTGACCATCTCCTGCAACATGTCTGCAGTCTCTGACCATCTCCTGTAACATGTCTGCAGTCTCTGACCATCTCCTGTAACATGTCTGCAGTCTCTGACCATCTCCTGTAACATGTCTGCAGTCTCTGACCATCTCTTTTACCATGTCTGAAGTCTCTGATCATCTCCTGCACCATGTCTGAAGTCTCTGATCATCTCCTGTACCATGTCTGGAGTCTCTGACCATCTCCTGTACCATGTCTGGAGTCTCTGACCATCTCCTGTATATGTCTGCAGTCTCTGACCATCTCTTGTATCATGTCTGCAGTCTCTGACCATCTCCTGTACTATGTCTACAGACTCTGACCATCTCCTGTAACATGTCTGCAGTCTCTGACCATCTCCTTTACCATGTCTGAAGTCTCTGATCATCTCCTGTACCATGTCTGGAGTCTCTGACCATCTCCTGTATCATGTCTGCAGTCTCTGACCATCTCCTGTATATGTCTGCAGTCTCTGACCATCTTTTGTATCATGTCTGCAGTCTCTGATCATCTCCTGTACTATGTCTACAGACTCTGACCATCTCCTGTAACATGTCTGCAGTCTCTGACCATCTCCTTTACCATGTCTGAAGTCCCTGATCATCTCCTGTACCATGTCTGGAGTCTCTGACCATCTCCTGTATCATGTCTGCAGTCTCTGACCATCTCTTGTATCATGTCTGCAGTCTCTGACCATCTCTTGTATCATGTCTGCAGTCTCTGACCATCTCTTGTATCATGTCTGCAGTCTCTGACCATCTCCTGTACTATGTCTACAGACTCTGACCATCTCCTGTAACATGTCTGCAGTCTCTGACCATCTCCTGTAACATGTCTGCAGTCTCTGACCATCTCCTGTACTACGTCTGAAGTCTCTGATCACCTCTTGTACCATGTCTGGAGTCTCTGACCATCTCCTGTATTATGTCTGCAGTCTCTGACCATCTCCTGCACTATGTCTGCAGTCTCTGACCATCTCCTGTACCATGTCTGCAGTCTCTGATCACCTCTTGTACCATGTCTGCAGTCTCTGATCGCCTACTATACCATGTCTGGAGTCTCTGACCATCTCTTGTATCATGTCTTCAGTCTCTGACCATCTCCTGTAGTATGTCTGCAGTCTCTGACCATCTCCTGTAATATGTTTGCAGTCTCTGACCATCTCCTGTAATATGTCTGCAGTCTCTGACCATCTCCTGCACTATGTCTGCAGTCTCTGACCATCTCCTGTATCATGTCTGCAGTCTCTGACCATCTCCTGTAGTATGTCTGCAGTCTCTGACCATCTCCTGTAATATGTTTGCAGTCTCTGACCATCTCCTGTAATATGTCTGCAGTCTCTGACCATCTCCTGCACTATGTCTGCAGTCTCTGACCATCTCCTGTATCATGTCTGCAGTCTCTGACATCTCCTGTACTATGATTGCAGTCTCTGACTGTCTCTTGTATCATGTCTGCAGTCTTTGACCGCATCCTGTATTATGTCTGGGGACTCTTTCTAACAGACAGCCCTCTCTGTGTGCATCAGAGAGACTCCCTTCCAGGTCTCATTAGTGTTCTCTCTTCCTGTATTTTCTTTATTGTTAAGAGATCGTGGGAAGATCCCAGGGTAACAAAGACTTCTTAGGGGAGCAGCTCTGTGTTTGAGTCGTTGCCATATAATCATTTGTAAAGGGGAGGAGTTGGTAAGATGACCACGCCCATGTGGGGGCGCCAGAAATATTTCTGCACCCAGGCGCCGGTGACCCTAGGATCGGCCCTGGATTGGTCCCAGCACAGAACCCTGGGGGACCCCACTACCTACCCCTGACCATTCCGAGTACTCCCCATTTATCCCCACCCTCTGAGTGTTGACGCACTTCGGGAAATGCTCAGGTGTGAATGGGGGCTATGAAACAAGAATACATTTTAATGGCCTTTTGTGGTTCCAAAAAGCTCAGGCTAGAAATATATGTATACATCTATCTGTACACAGACTGTCATACTCCTCTCCTACACATACTGCCCATTGTCAGACCCTCCACACTCTTCTTCTGCACATACTGCCCACTGTGTCAGGGAACAAACCAGAGGAGAAATACCCAACATGGCTGCACCAGTCTGCGCAGAAATGCGCGCACATGTACTGGGAACAAATGGGCGCACGCTAGTGCATGCCAGTGCATACCACCTGCGCTAGATTTATGTGCCCTCTGGCCTCTAACCACTTGCCCACTAGGCACTTAAACCCCCTTCCTAACCAGTCCAATTTTCAGCTTTCAGTGCTCTCACATTTTGAATGACAATTACTCAGTCATGCAACACTGTACCCCATATGACATTGTTGTCCTTTTTTTCACACAAATAGAGCTTTCTTTTAGTGGTATTTAACCTGTTGCCGAACCAGCTGGCGCCGTTATACAGCGGCAGGTTGGCACGGCTGCGCAATCCACCATAGGTGTACATCGGCCGCTGTAAGAGCTGTGGGAAGCGCGCGCGAGCGGCCGCGGAACGACGTCGGAGCCGATGCGCATGGCCATCTGCGATCACTTCACAGAGAGCCAGAATGGGGATATGTCAATGTAAACAGATCCCCGTTCTGACAGGGGAGGAGAGAGAGATCTGCTGTTCCTAGTGAACTGGAACAGCAATCTCTCTTCTCCTCCAGTCAGTGCCATCCCCCCACAGTTAGAAACACCTCCCAGGGAACACATTTAGCCCCTAGTGTTAACCCCTTCCCTGCCAGTGACATTTACACAGTAATCAGTGCATATTTATAGCACCGATGGCTGTATAAGTGTCAATGGTCCCAAAAATGTGTCAAAAGTGTCCAATCTGTCCGCTGCAATGTCGCAGCCCCACTAAAAATTGCTGATCACCACTATTACTAGTAAAAAAAAAAAAAAAAAAATGCCAAAAATCTATCCCCTATTTTGTAGACGCTAGAACTTTTGCGAGAACCAATCAATATACGTTTATTGTGATTTTTTTTACTAAAAATATGTAGAAGAATACATATTGGCCTAAACTGATGAAGACGTTTTTTTATTTTTTATTTTTATTTTTTTGTATATTTATTATAGCAAAAAGTAAAAAATATTGTTTTATTTTTTCAAAATTGTCTCTCTTTTTTTGTTTATAATGCAAAAAATAAAAACCGCAGAGATGATCAAATACCACCTAAAGAAAGCTCTATTTGTGGACTAAAAAAAGGACATAAATTTTGTTTGTGTACAACGTCGCATGACTGCACAATTTCAGTTAAAGCGACGCAGTGCCATATCGCAAAAAATGATCTGGTCAGGAAGTGAGTAAATCCTTCCGGGGCTGCAATGGTTAATCACCACTGTTTTTTGTTTTTTTTTTAGCTATAAATGAAAAAAGACTGAAATTTTTGTAAAACAATGCATTTTTCTTCATTTCTGTTGTAAAATGTAGCAAATTAGTAATTTTTTAAAATACATTTTGGCCAAAATTTATACTGTTACATATTTTTGGGAAAAATAACCCAAATAAGTGCATATTATTTGGTCTTTGCGAAAGTTAAGCTGGCCATACACCTATAGATTATCTGCAGATTTTCTATGGTTAGATAGAAAATGTGCAATAGATCTCTCCATGTTCGCTAAACTGTGTGGATGGAGGAATCTCCCACTTTTTCCATCTAACCATAGAAAATCTGCAGATAATCTATAGGTGTATGGCCAGCCTTAGAGTCTACAAGCTATGGGGCCAATCATTGAAAATTGATCACACCTGATGTACTGACGCCTAGCTCATTTCTTGAGACCCTGACAAGCCAGGACAGTGCAAATACCCCCCAAATGACCCCTTTTTGGAAAGTAGACAGTCCAAGGTATTTAGTAAGAGGCATGGTAAGTTTTTTGAAGTTGTAATTTTTCCCAAAATTCTTTGCAAAATGAAGATTTTATTTTTTCACAAAATTGTCATAATAACAAGTTATTTCTCACACACAGCATATGCATACCACAAATTACACCCCAAAATACATTCTACTACTCCTCCTAAATATGGCGATACCACATGTGTGAGACTTTGACACAGCCTGGCCACATATAGAGGCCCAACATACAAGGAGCACCATCAGGCGTTCTAGGGACATAAATTACACATCTAATTTCTCAACTACCTCTTACAATCTTGAAGGCCCTGGAGCACCAGGACAATGAAAACGTCCAAAAATGACCCCATTTTGGTAAGTAAACACCCCAACATATAATCTATGAGGCATAATGAGTCTTGTGAACATGTCATTTTTTTCCCACAAGTTTTTGAAAATGTGTAAAGAAAATGAAAACACATTTTTTTTTATTCAAAGTTGTCCATTTATAAGATTTTTCTAACACATAGCATGTACATAGCAAAAACTGCACTCTCACACCTGCATGATTAAGTAATCTTTCCTCAGCGTGGCTCCACCCTAGCCTCAACAGGAGCCACTATTTAACACTGTGTTCTCCAAGCCTGCCTTGCCGAGCAATATTGTGTGTTTGGTTTCCTGTCTCCTGCTTACCTTGTGCTCTACGTCTGTTTCTGTTACCAATCTTGCCTTGTTCTTTGACTATCCCTGCCTGACTTGTTACCCTGACCTTTGGCATGTTCTCTGTCTATACTTGTCTGTTAGTTCCACCGACCTTTGGCTTATCTCCTGACTATCCTTTGTTGTCCTGGACTGCTGCTTCCTCTCTATCCTCCTATAGCCTACTGTGAGCGTAAGCTGGGAGACCCTGGGGGCCGCGACCTGGAGCCAGTTGCAGCGCAGTTCATCCTCTCCACTAGAGGCTCTGGTGAACATCTTCTGGCACTTAGACTCCGCGCCCTGGGGAATCTTATGCTCTAGCTCCCAGTGGGATCCATGTTGGTGCTCCAGTGGACTTGCCTTCCTGAACCACCCAGAGTTCCATCTGCAGCAGTCAGCCGTAGGGTCCACTACCTTATCGGTGCACTCCTGACTCCAACAGTGTGCATCTGTCACCTGGACTCGGGTGACCTGACCACACCCTGCACACTCCTCTCCTTTACATAATGCCCACTGTAATACCCTCCGCACTCCTCTCCTGTACATGCTGCCCATTGTCATACCCTCCACACTCGTCTTCTGTACATATTGCCCACTGTCATACCCTCTACTCTCTTCTCCTGTACATACAGCCCATTGTCATACCCTCCACACTCCTCTCCTGTACATACTGCCCACTGCATTACCCTCCACACTCCTCTTCTGTACATACTGCCCACTGTCATACCCTCCAAACTCCTCTCCTGTACATACTGCCCACTGTCATACCCTCCAAACTCCTCTTCTGTACATACTGCCCACTGTCCTACCCTCCACACTCCTCTTCTGTACATACTGTCCACTGTCAAACCCTCCACACTCCTCTCCTGTACATACTGCCCACTGTCATACCCTCCAAACTCCTATTCTGTACATACTGCCCAATGTCATACCCTCCAAACTCCTCTTCTGTACATACTGAACTCTGTCATACCCTCCACATTCCTCTCCTGTACATACTGCCCACTGTCATACCCTCTACACTTCTCTCTTGTACATACTGCCCACTGTCAAACCCTCCACACTCCTCTCCTGTACATACTGCCCACTATCATACCCTCCACACTCCTCTCCTGTACATACTGCCCACTGTCATACCCTCCAAACTCCTCTTCTGTACATACTGCCCACTGTCATACCCTCCAAACTCCTCTTCTGTACATACTGCCCACTGTCATACCCTCCACATTCCTTCTCCTGTACATACTGCCCACTGTCATACCCTCCACACTTCTCTCCTGTACATGCTGCCCACTGTCATACCCTCCACACTCCTCTCCTGTGCATACTGCCCACTGTCATACCCTCCACATTCCTCTCCTGTACATACTGCCCACTGTCATCCCCTCCACACTTCTCTCCTGTACATACTGCCCACTGTCAAACCCTCCACACTCCTCTCCTGTACATACTGCCCACTGTCATACCCTCCACACTTCTCTCCTGTACATACTGCCCACTGTTATACCCTCCACACTCCTCTTTTGTACATACTGCCCACTGTCATACCCTCCACATTCCTCTCTTGTACATACTGCCCACTGTCATACCCTCCACACTTCTCTCCTATACATACTGCCCACTGTCAAACCCTCCACACTCCTCTCCTGTACATACTGCCCACTGTCATACCCTCCACATTCCTCTCCTGTACATACTCCCACTGTCATACCCTCCACACTTCTCTCCTGTACATACTGCCCACTGTCATACCCTCCAAACTCCTCTTCTGTACATACTGCCCACTGTCATACCCTCCACATTCCTCTCCTGTACATACTGCCCACTGTCTTGCCCTCCACACTTCTCTCCTGTACATACTGCCCACTGTCATACCCTCCACACTCATCTCCTGTACATACTGCCCACTGTCATACCCTCCACATTCCTCTCCTGTACATACTGCCCACTGTCATACCCTCCACACTTCTCTCCTGTACATACTGCCCACTGTCAAACCCTCCACACTCCTCTCCTGTACATACTGCCCACTGTCATACCCTCCACACTTCTCTCCTGTACATACTGCCCACTGTCAAACCCTCCACACTCCTCTCCTGTACATACTGCCTACTATCATACCCTCCACACTCCTCTCCTGTACATACTGTCCACTGTCAAACCCTCCACACTCCTCTCCTGTACATACTGCCCACTATCATACCCTCCACACTCCTCTCCTGTACATACTGCCCACTGTCATACCCTCCACACTTCTCTCCTGTACATACTGCCCACTGTCATACCCTCCACACTCCTCTTTTGTACATACTGCCCACTGTCATATCCTCCACATTCCTCTCCTGTACATACTGCCCACTGTCATACCCTCCACACTTCTCTCCTGTACATACTGCCCACTGTCAAACCCTCCACACTCCTCTCCTGTACATACTGCCCACTGTCATACCCTCCACATTCCTCTCCTGTACACACTGCCCACTGTCATACCCTCCACACTTCTCTCCTGTACATACTGCCCACTGTCATACCCTCCACACTCCTCTTTTGTACATACTGCCCACTGTCATATCCTCCACATTCCTCTCCAGTACATACTGCCCACTGTCATACCCTCCACACTTCTCTCCTGTACATACTGCCCACTGTCAAACCCTCCACACTCCTCTCCTGTACATACTGCCCACTGTCATACCCTCCACATTCCTCTCCTGTACATACTGCCCACTGTCATACCCTCCAAACTCCTCTTCTGTACATACTGCCCACTGTCATACCCTCCACATTCCTCTCCTGTACATACTGCTCACTGTCATACCCTCCACACTTCTCTCCTGTACATACTGCCCACTGTCATACCCTCCACACTCATCTTCTGTACATACTGCCCACTGTCATACCCTCCACATTCCTCTCCTGTACATACTGCCCACTGTCATACCCTCCACACTTCTCTCCTGTACATACTGCCCACTGTCATACCCTCCACACTTCTCTCCTGTACATACTACCCCCTGTCAAACCCTCCACACTCCTCTCCTGTACATACTGCCCACTATCATACCCTCCACACTCCTCTCCTGTACATACTGTCCACTGTCATACCCTCCAAACTCCTCTTCTGTACATACTGCCCACTGTCATACCCTCCAAACTCCTCTTCTGTACATACTGCCCACTGTCATACCCTCCACATACCTCTCCTGTACATACTGCCCACTGTCATACCCTCCACAGTTCTCTCCTGTACATACTGCCCACTGTCATACCCTCCACACTCCTCTTCTGTACATACTGCCCACTGTCATACCCTCCACATTCCTCTCCTGTACATACTGCCCACTGTCATACCCTCCACACTTCTTTCCTGTACATACTGCCCACTGTCAAACCCTCCACACTCCTCTCCTGTACATACTGCCCACTATCATACCCTCCACACTCCTCCCCTGTACATACTGCCCACTGTCATACCCTCCAAACTCCTCTTCTGTACATACTGCCCACTGTCATACCCTCCAAACTCCTCTCCTGTACATACTGCCCACTGTCATACCCTCCACATTCCTCTCCTGTACATACTGCCCACTGTCATACCCTCCACACTCCTCTCCTGTACATACTGCCCACTGTCATATCCTCCACATTCCTCTCCTGTACATACTGCCCACTGTCATACCCTCCACACTTCTCTCCTGTACATACTGCCCACTGTCATACCCTCCACACTTCTCTCCTGCATATACAACTGTATGACAAGACAGGTAGTGATGGGAAATCTCTCCAACATAGACA
The DNA here is from genome assembly GCA_037952925.1 of Lithobates clamitans. Classification (NCBI taxonomy): domain Eukaryota; kingdom Metazoa; phylum Chordata; class Amphibia; order Anura; family Ranidae; genus Lithobates; species Lithobates clamitans. The sequence continues at coordinate 1,676,454 of JBBGZY010001020.1, read as the reverse complement.
AAACCAAAAACATATTTTTAGAATTCATCTTTCATAGATTCTATCCATGTGGATTTCCATGCATTTACAATGACATTTGCATTTTGCACTCTATCATGTTCAATGGCATCTGAGAATCGTTATAGCCAAGTCTTGGCGGCTCCATATCCATCAGGTGCCTGTGACATATATTTGCATGTGGTCCGTAAGATAAATCCTTATAGCTGACCATCAATTTCTCGTCACCGGTGGCTGTTCATACACTTTTAATGTATTGTGCTGTAGGGTTTTCACACGGATCAATGGGTGTGCATATTTATGCACTTGCGTTTCATTTTTTAGAGAGTTATTGACGGTTGTGCAGTTTTTACATACGCATCAATGGGCTACATATGATAATTGACCTATTTATACATCATATGGAATATTTATGCACCATACTTTTTTTATTTTTTTTTTATTTATGCACCATACTTACAAGCTGTCATCTCATGTATGTTATTTTTTGTAGTAGTACTAGTTATTAGCACACGCTATCATTGGCCATCATGAATCTGTGTGTTTTAAACACTTTTAGGCTTTTTTTTTTTTAAAGTGTAGACTATAGATCATCATTTTATTCCATAAGTTATGGGTTTTTCTTTATAAATGTTATTGATGGAATGTGCATGTTGTTGGCAGAATCACAGGTTTATATGTCTATTTCTGACATTTTTAGTAGAGGGGGAGGAGTTAGAGCTCATGATTATGTTTTTATGGTTGTCAGTGACTTCCCATCCTGATGACAGCCACTCTGCCACAATTCTTATATGGGTGTCACAGGGACAGGAAGTGGGGTCACTGATAGAAAAAGGAACCTTCTAAATGGTTGTAGTTAGGCTTTAATTTTTTCATGAATTAGTAAAATATACAGTATCTCCCAAAAGTGAGTAAGCCCCTCCCAATTTTGGATATATTTTATTCTATCTTTTCATGTGACAACACTGAAGAAATGACACTTTGCTACAATGTAAAGTAGTGAGTGTACAGCTTGTATAACAGTGTAAATTTGCTTCCCCTCAAAATAACTCAACACACAGCCATTAATGTCTAAACCGCTGGCAACAAAAGTGAGTACACCCCTAAGGGAAAATGTCCAAATTAGGCACAATTAGCCATTTTCCCTCCCCGGTGTCATGTGACTCGTTAGTGTTACAAGGTCTCAGGTGTGAATGGGGAGCAGGTGTGTTAAATTTGGTGTTATCGCTCTCACTCTCTCATACTGGTCACTGGAAGTTCAACATGGCACCTCATGGCAAAGAACTCTCTGAGGATCTGAAAAAAAGAATTGTTGCTCTACATAAAGATGGCCTAGGCTATAAGAAGATTGCCAAGACCCTGAAACTGAGCTGCAGCATGGTGGCCAAGACCATACAGCGGTTTACCAGGACAAGATCCACTCAGAACAGGCCTCACCATGGTCAACCAAAGAAGTTGAGGGCACGTGCTCAGCGTCATATCCAGAGGTTGTCTTACGGAAATAGACATATGAGTGCTTCCAGCATTGCTGCAGAGGTTGAAGGGGTGGGAGGTCAGCCTGTCATTTCTTGGACCATACGCCGCACGCTGCATCAAATTGGTCTGCATGGCTGTCATCCCAGAAGGAAGCCTCTTCTAAAGATGCTGCCCAAAAAAGCCTGCAAACAGTTTGCTGAAGACAAGCAGACTAAGGACATGGATTACTGGGACCATGTCCTGTGGTCTGATGAGACCAAGATAAACTTATTTGGTTCAGATGGTGTGAAGCGTGTGTGGCGGCAACCAGGTGATGAGTACAAAGACAAGTGTGTCTTGTCTACAGACAAGCATGGTGGTGGGAGAGTCATGGTCTGGGGCTGCATGAGTGCTGCCGGCACTGGGGAGCTACAGATCATTGAGGAACCATGAATGCCAACATGTACTGTGACATACTGAAGCAGAGCATCATCCCCTCCCTTCGGAGACTGGGCCGCAGGGCAGTATTCCAACATAATGACCCCAAACACACCTCCAAGACGACCACTGCCTTGCTAAAGAAGCTGAGGGTAAAGGTGATGGACTGGCCAAGCATGTCTCCAGACCTAAACCCTATTGAGCATCTGTGGGGCATCCTCAAATGGAAGCATTGTAGCAAAGTGTCATTTCTTCAGTGTTGTCACACAAAAAGATAGAATAAAATAATTGCGATAAATGTGAGGGGTGTACTCACTTTTGTGAGATACATATATACAGGAGGTCCCTAAGTTGCGAACAACTCCTACTTACGAACAGGAGGCGGAGTCGGCGGGCACATCGGAAAACATCGGAAAACGACGTTGGTAAACAGCTGAAAGAGACGTCTCTGCTATTCTGCGCATGCGCTTCCAACTTACGAACAAATCCATCTTAAGAACAAACAGGCAGTCCCTAACCCGTTCGTAACTCGGGGACTTCCTGTATATTGTTAAGTAAACGGTGATATAGGTCAAAGGGTCTGCGGAGTGTCTGCTGTATCTTTTATATCTCACATATCATTTAATTTCACCTTTCAAGGTTTCAAACGTGCAAACGAAGATTCCTTGAAAACGGGAAGGTGCGAGGCTTTCACCGTCTTCATCAAAATTTATTGTAAAGTGTATAATGGTACAGCAATATCTGTGCTCCAAGGTAATTCTCGATTTGGATTTATTGTGCATATTAAAAGAACGTGTCAGGTATTCCCGGCTTGCTTCAGATTTCTTTTCACAAACTAAAACATCACACAGTGAAACAGGTGAGAAATATCATGTAATTATCTGTAAGTATCAAAATTGATTCATCAACGAATGATTCATCTCTAACACAGGAAATGAGTGATTGTAAGTTTTTTTATTTTTTTAAAGCTGAGATATGCTGTATATAGATATAAAAATCTATATATACACTATATTACCAAAAGTATTGGGACATCTGCCTTTACACACACATGAACTTTAATGGCATCCCAGTCTTAGTCCACAGGGTTCAATATTGACTTGGCCCACCCTTTGCAGCTATAACAGCTTCAACTCTTCTGGGAAGGCCGTCCACAAGGTTTAGGAGTGTGTCTATGGGAATGTTTGACCATTCTTCCTGAAGCCCATTTGTGAGGTCAGGCACTGATGTTGGATGAGAAGGCCTGGCTCGCAGTCTCCTCTCTAATTCATTCCAAAGGTGTTCTATGGGGTTGAGGTCGGGACTCTGTGCAGTCCAGTCAAGCTCCTCCCCCCCAAACTCGCTTATCCATCTCTTTATGGACCTTTCTTTGTGCACTCTGGCGCAGTCATGTTGGAACAGGAGGGGGCCATCCCCAAACTGTTCCCACAAAGTTGGGGGGCATGAAATTGTCCAAAATGTCTTGGTATGCTGAAGCAGGGCCGTTTTTAAGGCAGGGCAAAAGGGGCAGCTGCTCTGGGCCCTGTCATTGTCGTGGGGCCCAAAGCAGCTGCTTTATACTTGACAACTATTCCAGTTTAAATTCCCTCGTGGTTTTAGTCCCGTGCTGTGTCCCAATATCTCAGTGTGAAGTGCTGCTACTAATGCTGCCCAGCTCTGCCCTATTGTTTTGTACAGATGACTCAGCAGCAGACCCTGTACTTACATGTAAATTATCAGCATTCATATGTAAATAGCGGCAGCATTCATATGTAAATAGCGGCAGCCTGGGACATTGATATGTATATCATGCCCCCCTGAGGTCATATCCACAGTAATCTCTAGCAAACAATCAACAAGCAGAAATCATGTGCTGTAACCTCTAGCAACTAATCAGTGAGCTGTAAAGTGTGCTGTAACCTCTAGCAACCAGTCAGTGAGTGGTAATGATATGCTGTAACCTCTGGCAACCAATCGCAATAGCTGCCTGACCTGATTCAGTAAACTGATTTTGAGTCTAACTGCTATTTATTGTATGTCTCAGAGCAGGTGGAGAGCAAAACTGCATGGGGGGTGGGGCAAGAAAAGTTTTGCCCAGGGTCCAAACAATATTAAAGATGGCCCTGCTTAAAAGTTCCCTTCACTGGAACTAAGGGGCCAAACCCAACCCCTGAAAAACAACCCCCCACACCATAATCCCTCCTCCATCAAATGACCTGCGACATGTCTTGGCATGCACGGAATCTTATGGTGTGTGCATACCAAAACTGAAGGAGTCCCAAAATGGTGGCGTGGGAGCCAAGCAACACCGAGTAAACTTCAACTGCAAGACAACAACGGACTCCGTAAACTAGTAATGATGTCCCATTTACAGGGAAAGTTACTAAAGAATTGAAAGGTATCTCATTATATATTAACCATAATATAGAACAATGAGCAAATGTTAACTCCCCAAGTATCCCAGGAGGCTGTCAGACACATATTATTCTGACGTAAGCCATAACAGGGGCGGAGCCAGAAAAAATAAATAAATAAATAAATAAAATTCCTGCAAGACCACCTTTTGGTAGTTGTTTCCACTTTAACTAAAGGCCATGTTTATTGTCTTGCTGACATGGATACATAATAGGTGAAAATGGGGTTGACAATGTAAGAATTCTATAATAAAAAACTTAAAAAACCCAGAGCAAATTATTTATGAACAAAAAAAACCCTTCCAGGGCTTCCAGATTTCAATAAGCCCTCTGCCCGCAGACCCTCACAACCACCGGCCAGAGTTGTGGGGAAGAGGCCCTTGCTTTGGGGTGAAGGGCACTGAGCCCCCCCTACCCCCCATGTCGAGGGCACATGGTATAGTCCAGGAGGGGGGGGCTTTCTCGCTCCCCTCCCTTTCCTGACCTGCCAGGCTGCATATATGGATAAGGGTCTGGTATGGATAAGGGTCTGGTATGAATTTTTTTTTTTTGGCATGGGGTTCCCCCTCAAAATCCATAGCAGATCAAAGGGCCTGGTATGGATCTTGGGGGGGACCCCATGCAATTTTTTTTTTAAATTTTGGCATGAGGTTCCCCTTCAAGATCCTCAGCGCACAAGTCGCACCACAGGTCGGATCATGATGATGCGACTTGGATGTGACTTCTATCCAAATCAATGAACTAAAAGTTGGATCAGTAGACGGCTCTCAAAAGGGAACCACTGAGTTTAAATAGCGGCAGAGAGAAGCTAATGCGGCTAAACACGCATTAACACCAATGCAAAAGGCTACTAAAAGCGCATTTTTACAGCCGCTTTTTCCTGGTGTTGGTAGTGGCTTTGCAGTTCGTTTTTTTTTTTTTTTTCAAACGCCCGTGTACATGAGGCCTTATAAGCAGTGGCGATGCATCCATAAAGGGCGCAGGAACGCCGCCCCCGCTCTCCTGTCACCTCTCTCTCACCATAGATAGATTCATGCATAGCATGAATCTATCTATGGTCGCCGCTGCTGCCCCCTATTCAGGTGTTGTCGGGCGACGGGCACCTGAATTACAGCGGCAGGTTTTTTTTTGGAAGTGCCCGAGTAGAGCAGTAGGCTCTAATAGGCTTCCAAAATGGTAAACAGCGGGCACAATGCTGTGCGTTAGCTGTTTACTCAGTGTTGTGTTAGGAATACTGACCCACCTCTCAGCCAATCAGGTGCTCGGGTCTAGTTACCTGTCACCTGATTGACTGAAACAACAGGCGCTGTGATTGGACGCCTGATAGGGAGGACCAGAGACATCGAGGAGCGTGGACGTGGAAGACGCCATCGTAACCCGCTGCGAGAAAGGTAAGTCTCGACTTCCGGGCGATGCACGCTGGCAGCATTAGATGGGGCACAGTAGCGGAAATTGATGGGCACACTGGCAGCGATTGATGGGGCACAGTAGCGGCAATTGATGGGCACACTGGCATCACTTGATGGGGCACAGTAGCGGCAATTAATGGGGCACAATAGCGGCAATTGATGGGCACACTGGCAGCAATTGATGGGGCACAGTAGCGGCAATTGATGGGCACACTGGCAGCATTTGATGGAGCACAGTAGTGGCAATTGATGGGGCACAGTAGCGGCAATTGATGGGCACACTGGCAGCAATTGAAGGGGACGCTGGCAGCAATTGATGGGCATACTGGCAGCAATTGATGGGCAAACTGGCAACAATTGATGGGGCACAATAGCGGCAATTGATGGGCACACTGGCAGCATTTGATGGGGCACAGTAGTGGCAATTGATGGGACACAGTAGCGGCAATTGATGGGCACACTGGCAGCAATTGATAGGGCACAGTAGCAGCAATTGATGGGCACACTGGCAGCACCTGATGGGGCACAGTAGCGGCAATTGATGGGCACACTGGCAGCAACTGATGGGGCGCAGTAGCAGCAATTGATGGGCACACTGGCAGAACTTGATGGGGCATATTAGTGGCAATTGATGGGGCACAGTAGCGGCAATTGATGTGCACACTGGCAGCAACTGATGGGCACACTGGCAGCAATTGATAGGGCACAGTAGCAGCAATTGATGGGCACACTGGCAGCACTTGATGGGGCACAGTAACGGCAATTGATGGGCACACTGGCAGCAATTGATGGGGCACAGTAGCAGCAATTGATGGGCACACTGGCAGCAACTGATGGGGCGCAGTAGCAGCAATTGATGGGCACACTGGCAGAACTTGATGGGGCATATTAGTGGCAACTGATGGGGCACAGTAGCGGCAATTGATGGGCACACTGGCAGCAATTGATGGGCAAACTGGCAACAATTGATGGGGCACAATAGCAGCAATTGATGGGCAAACTGGCAACAATTGATGGGGCACAATAGCGGCAATTGATGGGCACAGTGCCAGCAATTGATGAGCATACTGGCAGCAATTTATGGGTACAGTGGCTGCGTTTGATGGCACAGTAGCTGCGTTTGGTGGCACAGTGACTGCATTTGATGTTTTTTTTTTTTAGTTTGTTTGCGCCCTCCCAAAAATTTTGAGCATCATGGAGTCATTGCCAAATTAACTGGCACATATTGGCTTTGCTATATTTGGCATTGCATCCAGGCATCAAAGACTTGCTGGTAATGATGGGGTTAAATGCCTTCCCAACTCTCCTGTTTTTCTCCTCTCCAGTCGGCCACAGTTTTCCAATTTACTGTCCGCAATTGACTTCTGTGTCATAATCTGTGGAGGGAGCTAAAAAAAAAAAAAAAAAACGCCCGATGCCTCCTTGTAGGGACTGTCATGAGAACAGCGCTTACCATGATAATGTGAATTATTGTACAATTAGACAGAAGCGGGCCCATAATAGGGAAAGCTCGTCACTATTACTGGGCACCTGTTCCTCCTCCCAGCTTCTCCGCTCCTCGGTAATTGTTCAGGGTCTCCTCTGTGTCCTCGTTATCGAGTCTGCTTCGCCGCCATGTAAATCTCCTTGTGTGGCTTTATGGGCTAATCTGGCTGCAGACAATGGCAGCCGCCGAGGCAGTAAAATGTTTGCAGGGCAGTTAAAGTGGACCTTTCAGTAAAAAATAATAATCTTATCGCCTTCCTTCCCCCTCCACCTTGCTTTTTTTTACCTATTTTATCTATTTACAATTTCCTAATTTTTTTTTTTTTTTACATAGTGTAGTAGCGCCCTTTTAATTCTCATTCTGACAAAACAACGGCAACACAAAATGGTGCCACATCTTAATCTCTGCATGCGTGAGATCTGGTTCTGTGACATCAGGGGTCGGTTGCAAGAACCAGGAAGATAAAACTGGCGCCTGATGCTGCAAAAAAAAGAAAAAAGAAAAAACAAAGATGGCGGTGACATACTGGGCCTGCAGTAGGGGACTCCCCCCCCCCCCCCCCCAGCTTCCTACTGCAGGCCCAGTACGTCACCGCCATCTTTGCTTATGCTGGATTCATTAGGTCTGTAGTTTTGTTAACCACTTCGTATCTGGAGCAATTCTTTCTTTTTTTTTTTTTTCCATCAATAAATTTTAATTGATTTTCAAAATTACACATGCAACCAGAAAACTGTGCTTGTGTAGTTACAATAGAACAAGGAAAGGGAAAAGGCTGATGAGCTTAGTAGCATAATCACAAAAACAATCGCAAATAAAATAGATCAAACAAAAGGAAGCATAGGTTATACAGTATATTATATCAGTATCCGTACCAATTCTGACACTTCATTCCTACATGTGAAAATCAATTTTATTTTGCTGGAAAATTACTTGAAACCTGCAACATTATATATCTATATCTATCTATCTATCTATCTATCTATCTATCTATCTATCTATCTATCTATCTATCTATCTATCTATCTATCTATCTATCTATCTATCTATATACACACATTATATACATTATATATATTTTTTAATACATTATATATATATATATTTTTTTTAGCAGAGACCATATAGAATATAATGTTGCAATTTTTGATGTCACAGCGCAACGGTTTTTCAAATGCAATATTTTTTGAAAAAAATAAATTTTAATGAAAAAAAAAAATCACAATATTTACCCCAATTTTTTTGTATAATGTGAACAATGATGTTACGCCGAATAAATAGATACCTAACATGTCATGCTTTAAAATTGCGTCTGCCCGTGGAATGGCGGCAAATTACGGTGCTTAAAATTCTTCATAGGTGACGCTTTAAACACCTTTACAGCTTTACAGCTTTACAGGTTACCAGTTTAGAGTTACACAGGGGGTCTGGTGCTACAATTCTTGCTCTCGCTCTGACGCTCGCAACAATATTATTAATATTATACAGGATTTATATAGCGCCAACAGTTTACGCAGAGCTTTACAATATAACAAGGGAGACAATACAGTTATAATACAATACAATATAAGAGGATTAAGAGGGATCTGCTCAGAAGAGCTTACAATCTAATAGGGTGGGGCAGGTTGTACAAAAGGTTGTAACTGTGGGGAATGAGCTGGTGGAAGTGGTAGAAGATTAGTTGGAGGCGTGATAGGCTTCCCTGAAGAGATGAGTTTTCAGGGATCGCCTGAAGGAAGCAAGAGTAGGGGATAGTCGGATAGATGGAGGTAACGAGTTCCAGAGGATGGGAGAGGCTCTGGAGAAATCCTGGAGACAAGCATGGGAGGAGGAGACAAAGGAGCCTGAGAGTAGGAGGTCTTGAGAAGAGAGGAGAGGACTATTTGAGTGATATTTGGAGACAAGATTGGTGATGTAGCTCGGGGGCAGAGTTGTGAATGGCTTTGTATGTTGTGGTTAGTATTTTGAATTTAATTCGCTGGGTGATTGGGAGCCAGTGTAGGGATTGGAGGAGAGGGGTGGCAGACACTGAGTGGTTGGTAAGGTGGATAAGCCTGGCAGCAGCATCAATGATAGACTGAAGAGGGTATAGCCCAATGGAGAGGTAGGCCAATGAGAAGGGAGTTGCAATAGTCAAGGCGAGAGATAACAAGGGAGTGAATGAGGAGCTTGGTGGTTTCATTTGGGGGTGAATTTTAGAGATGTTATGGAGGTGAATTCTACAAACTTTTGACAACGATTGGATTTGAGGCTGAAAGGACAAGTCAGATTTTAGGATTACACCTAGTACCCTGGCGTGAGGGGAGGGACTGATGGTTGCATTGTTGGTTTTGATGGAAAAGTCATGGAGGGGGGCACGGGCGGGGGGGGAATATTAATAGCTCGGTTTTAGAGAGATTTGGTTTAAGGAAGTGGTGCGAAATCCATACTGATATGTCAGTTAGTAATGCGAGAGGAGACTGAAGGAGTGAGGAGAGGAGTAGACAGATAGATTTGGGTGTCATCAGCGTATAAGTGGTATTGGAAGCCGTGGGCGGTTATCAAGTGACCAAGGGAGGAGGTGTAGATAGAGAAGAGAAGGGGTCCAAGAACTGAGCCTTGGGGGACCCCCACAGAAAGGGGCAATGGAGAGGAGGAGATAGAGTTGTAGGTGACACTGAAGGAGTGCTGTGATAAATAGGCTGAGAACCAGGATAGAGCAGAATCTCGGAGGCCAAGGAAATGTAGTTTATTGAGAAGGATCAGTATCAACAGTATCAGAGGCCGCAGAGAGGTCAAGTAGTAGGAGTATGGAGTACTGGCTGTTTGTTTTAGCACTTAGCAAATCGTTAGTGAGTTTTAGTAAGGCAGTTTCTGTGGAGTGCTGCGAGCGAAAGCCAGACTGTAAGGGGTCAAGAAGGTTATTTTTACTGAGGTATAAGCTAAGATGGTTGTAGACTAAGCGTTCTAGAAGTTTAGAGGTCAATGGGAGCAACGAGGTGGGTCTTAAGTTGTTCAGGTTTGTGGGGTCCAATGAGGGATTTTTAAGTATGGGAATAATCTCTGCATGTTTTAGAGGGGATGTGAAGGTGCCACTAGAGAGGGAGAGATTGAAGATGTGAGTGAGGAAGCATTGGATAGAAAAAGAGGGTGAGGGAACAGTATTCAGGTGACAATTGGTTAGGTGGACACCTGAGAAAAATTTTGTAACCAGTAGTAGCCAGTTCAAAAGAGGAGAGCATTGAATGTGCTGCCAGGCAAGGTATGTTGGGTGGGGAAGACGTACGCACAGTGGAGATGTCCTCACAAATTGCATCGATCTTGTCTTTGAAGTGATTGGCAATCTCTTGGGCAGTGAGTGAGTTAGTGGGTAGAGGGGGGTGGGGAACGAAGCAGAGAGTTAAAGGTTGAGAAGAGCCGACAGGGACTGGATGACAAGGTTTTAATAAGAGAGACAAAGTAGGCTTGTTTGGCAGCATGGAGGCAGGAATTGTATTTTAGAAGGGCAGATTTATATAGGGTGAAGTCTTGCAGGCATTTGGTTTTACGCCACAGTCGTTCAAGAGCACGGCAATGTCTCCTGAGATTTCTAGTGTTGTCAGTTTGCCAGGGTTGTAACGGTCAGGGCCTGATTCTGCGTGTAGTTAGAGGAGCAAGTGCATCTAGTGATGATGAGATTGAACTGTCTAGACAGAGGTGGCCAGGTCAGCACAGGACAGGGGAGAGATTATGTCATATAGGTGGTCAGTAGCAGAATAGAGAAGAGAAGGGTTAAAGTGGTGAAGGTTTCTACAAGTAATTGTTTGCTGCTTGGAGGGATGGATAGTTGGAGGCAAGTATACAATGAAATTGATGATGTAATCAGAGAGAGGAAAGGGGGTGTTGGTGAGGTTGCCAGGGTTGCAGAGATGGGAGAATACAAGGTCAAGGGTATTAACATTGGAGTGAGTGGAAGTATGTGTCCATTGGGTTAGGTCAAAAGATGAGGTTAAGTTGAGCAGTTTAGCTGTAGCTTGGCTGTTAACATTGACAGGAATGTTGAAGTCACCAAGAATGATAGTGAGTATTTCAGAAGAGATAAAGTAGGGTAGCCGAGCAGCGAAGTCATCAAAAAAGCACGATACTGGTCCAGGAGGCCGATAAATTGCTGCAGTCCTCAGAGAAATAGGAGAAAACAGACAAATACAGTGGATCTCGAAAGAAGGGAGGGAGGGACAGGAAGGACTTGGAAGGTACTTTGTGGAGATAGAAGGAATCCACCTCCTTTCTGTCTGTGGGGTCTGGAGAAGTGAGTCCAATAGAGGCCACCATGGGAGAGGGCAGCAGGAGAAGCTGATTCAAAATTTTGAAGCCAGGTTTCAGTTATGGCGAGTATGTTAAAGCCATGAGAGATAAAGAGGTCATGCACAGATGTTAGCTTGTTACAGATGGAGCGAGCGTTCCAAAGGGCGCATGAGATTGGTGGGCTGGTCTAAGGGAGCAAGGGAATAGAAACTAAACTGAGCGGATTAAGGTGGTTGCCAGAGGAGGAGGGGTATTGGAAATGTGCCTTGCAGTTGGAAAATGGCGGACCAGATTTGGGAGAAATGTCACTTGAGACTAAGAGAAGAAGGAGGGTGAGGAAGGCAAGATGGGAGTGGGATGTGCATAAGCGCACGTGTCTGGTGGCCCTGGTGTTTATGTCAGCATGTGGGTGCAGCAAATGCAGGAGATGATGGGTGCAGTAGTAGGGAGAGGGTAGGAGTGAGGGTGATATGTGCATGCTGCAGGAGGGGTAGAGTAAGGATAATTTGAGGATAGAAGACACCGATGTGAGAAGGAAGAGAAGAAGTATCATGTTAGTGGATAGACTAGAGAGTGGGAATCTGGCTTCATATAAAATAAAATGTCAAATGCTGGCTTACTTGTCATCTTTCAGAGTGAAGCAGAGTTCTTGTTGTATCTTCATCCAGCTTTAGTTATCCTGCTTTCGTTAAACTGCGGTAGTGAAACTGCACATCACTCGTGACAGAGCCACTCAGGAAAGACAATATGTCACATGTGTGGTGCGATGATAGTTTACATATGCGTGCGGGAGTAACGTATACTTTCGCATTTGCACGTAAGCACAGGGGGACAGGGGTGCTTTAATTTATTATTTTTTTGTATTATTATTATTTATTTTATACAAACTTTTTTTTTTCCTTTTTTTTTTTTGGAATAACTTTATTCCATATCCCCTGGTGACGTAACCAGGGCCTCGCATGTGCACCCTGGGAAGACTACGTCACCAGTGCCTTCCGGGGACGTTTTGTATGTAAGTAAATGTAGCGCTAAACCCATAGGGGCTGCTGTAGTCTAACAGATTATTTCCCAAAGACAGCTAGGTACCCAGCGACAAAAGCCCATCCACTCCGGTTCATTAATTAATCTAGGGGTTGTCATCAGGGGCAGCCCGTGCATTGTGGGCGCATGGGTTCTGCCCCTCCCAACACCTCCGCCATCCTCCCTATCCATGTGCCCGGCCCCTTTCAGGACTCCGGGCACATAAATTCCTATGGCGGGGGAGGTGTTTTTGGAAGCACCTAATTAGAGCCAGAGGCTCTAATAGGCTTCAAAATAGGGTGGGCTCTGGGTACAGAGAATGCGCCCCAATCCCACCCAATTGTGTGACCATAGCAAATTAATTTTTGCTATTTTCACACTAGAGTTACTCCCCACCAATCAGGAGGCAGGTCCCAACTGGCCAAAGTGCCAGGCGATCCTATTGGGGCTGCAAACAGCGGGAGTGGGGGGGAGGTCGGTGGGCACAGTGGCTGCATTTGATGGGCTCAGTGGCTGCATATACTGGGCACAAGTGGCTGCATTTGATGGGCACAAGTGGCTGCATGTGATGGGCACAAGTGGCTGCATGTGATGGGCACAAGTGGCTGCATTTGATGGGCACAAGTGGCTGCATGTGATGGGCACAAGTGGCTGCATGTGATGGGCACAGGTGGCTGTATGTGATGGGCACAGGTGGCTGCATATGATGGGCACAGGTGGCTGCATATGTTGGGCACAGAGGCTGCATTTGATGGGCACAAGTGGCTGCATATGATGGGCACAGGTGGCTGCATATGATGGGCACACGTGGCTGTATTTGATGGGCACAGTGGCTGCGTTTAAAGGGCTCAGTGGCTGCATATACTGGGCACAAGTGGCTGCATTTGATGGGCACAAGTGGCTGCATTTGATGGGCACAAGTGGCTGCATGTGATGGGCACAAGTGGCTGCATTTGATTGGCACAAGTGGCTGCATTTGATTGGCACAAGTGGCTGCATTTGATGGGCACAAGTGGCTGCATGTGATGGGCACAAGTGGCTGCATTTGATGGGCACAAGTGGCTGCATGTGATGGGCACAGGTGGCTGCATATGATGGGCACAAGTGGCTGCATTTGATGGGCACAGGTGGCTGCATATGATGGGCACAGGTGGCTGCATATGATGGGCACAAGTGGCTGCATATGATGGGCACAAGTGGCTGCATATGATGGGCACAGGTGGCTGCATATGATGGGCACAGGTGGCTGCATATGATGGGCACACGTGGCTGTATTTGATGGGCACAGTGGCTGCGTTTGATGGGCACATATGATGGGCACAGGTGGCTGCATATGATGGGCAAAAGTGGCTGTATTTGATGGGCACAGTGGCTGCGTTTGATGGGCACATATGATGGGCACAATGGCTGCAAATGATGGACACGGTGGCTGCATTTGATGGGCACAACGGCTTCAATTGATGGGCACAGTGGCTGCATTTGATGGGCACAATGGCTGCATTTGATGGGCGCAGTGAGGCTGCAATTGGTTGGGGGGTTTAGTATTTTTCAGTTTGTTTGCGCCCCCCCCCCAAAAAAAATTTTGAGCACAAGCCGCCACTGTACCGGACTTCCTGGGGGTGCTGGCTGACAGTGGCGCAAGCCCCGCGGTTGCCCCTGGTGTGTGTGTGTGTGGGGGGGGGTTAGTGCTGGTTGTTTGCCACCCCCCCCCCAGAAGAAAAGCTCACCAGCCGCCACTGGTTGTCATTTAAAAATGCATTTGCTAGTAGAACCTGGAAGGGGATTTAGGGTGATGTAGGATACTCCAAAACATCATGTGTTGGTGGCAGAGGACACTTCCTCCACAGTAGCAATAGCAGAATATATAGGGGGGGAGGACTTTAATGGGGACTCTAATAGAGATTTCAATGTAAGGGAGGGGGTTGCTTCTGCTTAGAGCAAGGGTAGCTAAATATGATGTTGCAATACTGCAATACTATGGTCGTTTTTGAATGATATGATAGCGGTGGCTGACATCACTGTCACATGATGAGCGCAATCACAATGAATATTCTCCTGAGAAGGGCTTTGGTGGAATTGTTGGGGAAACATCTTACAATGGAGGCCCTCTCGGGATGCACTGCCTTAGCGTATCACTCATAATCTAGTCCAGGAAAGTGTGTGTGTTCCAGCTCTGCGTTACGCTTTTTCCTGCAGGTAAAGCTATCTTTATTTTAAGCTGTTTTCAGCCCATGTTTTATGCATTTCTCTGATTCAGTTTTATGTTTTTCCTTTTGATTTTCTAGATCTTTTTCTACAAAACCTTGCGAATTGAAAAGCGTTCTCTTCCAGGATTATGCCGAAGATAAATAAAAAATATTCATCTATAATGTGCATTACCTTATAAAACAGCCCGCGCTCTCTCTAGCATCTCCGGCACGGCGGTAAAATAGTTTAGCAACTGTCAGAATAGCAAACAGAATAAAAGTCAGTTTTATTATACAATTGAGCAGGGGTATTGAGGTAATAGAGATGGACTAGGTCCTCGGAAAGAGGTCAATGTGAAAGCCAATAAGGACAGATTTTAACCACTTCACCCCCCGGAAGATTTTACCCCCCCCCTTCCTGACCTGAGCGCTTTTTGCGATTCGGCACTGCTTCGCTTTAGCTGACAATTGCGCGGTCGTGCGACGCTGTACCCAAACAAAATTGACGTCCTTTTTTTTTTCCCCCCACAAATAGAGCTTTCTTTTTGGTGGTATTTGATCACCTCTGCGTTTTTTATTTTTTGCGCTAAAAACAAAAAAAAAAAAAGAGTGACAATTTTGAAAAATATATATATCCCCCAAAAATATATAAAAAAAAAGTTTAGGCCGATATGTATTTTTCTACACATTTTTGGTAAAAAAAAAAAAAAAAAAAAAAATCGCAATAAGCGTATATTGATTGGTTTGCGCAAAAGTAAAAGTGATAGCGTTTACAAAATAGGGGATAGTTTTTTGGCATTTTTATTATTTTTTTTTTTTTCATTAGTAATGGCGGCGTTCTGCGATTTTTATCGTGGCGGACACATCGGACAATTTTGACACTATTTAGGGAGGGACCATTGTCATTTGTACAGCAATCAGTGCTATAAAAATGCACTGATTACTGTGTAAATGACACTGGCAGGGAAGGTGTTAAACACTAGGGGGCGATCAAGGGGTTAAGTGTGTCCTAGGGAGTGATTCTAACTGGGGAGGGGATGGGCACACGCCTTGGTACCACCCCTTAGCCACCTCCCAGTACCGCCCCTTTTAGACAATACAGAACGAAGCATCATTTTTTTGGTGCTAAGAAATGTGCATGGAATTAGTTAATTATAACAAGAAAAGCAGCAAAATAGACGCCTCCAGCAATTACAGACCCCATCACCAACAATAGATCCCCCAACAAAACAATAGATACACTTCAGCAACAATAGACCCTCCCCAAAAATATATCCCCCTAGCAGCCAACGTTAATAAACCCTTCAGCAGCTAGTAAAAACAGACTCCTCACTCAACAGTAGACCCCCCCAAGCAACAAAAGACCCCTCCCTAAACAGTAGATCCCCCAGCAACAATAGACACCTCCCCCAACAGTAGATTCCCCAGAAACAATAGACACCTCCCTCAACAGTAGATCCCTGAGCAACAATAGACACCTCCCCCCAACAGTAGATTCCCCAGAAACAATGGACACCTCCCTCAACAGTAGATCCCCAGCAACAATAGACACCTCCCTCAACAGTAGATCCCCAGCAACAATAGACACCTCCCCCCAACAGTAGATTCCCCAGAAACAATAGACACCTCCCTCAACAGTAGATCCCCAGCAACAATAGACACATCCCCCCAACAGTAGATTCCCCAGAAACAATAGACACCTCCCTCAACAGTAGATCCCCAGAAACAATAGACACCTCCCCCCAACAGTAGATTCCCCAGAAACAATAGACACCTCCCTCAACAGTAGATCCCCAGAAACAATAGACACCTCCCCCCAACAGTATATTCCCCAGAAATAATAGACACCTCCCTCAACAGTAGATCCCCCAGCAACAGTAGATCCCCCAGCACCAATAGACCCCCCACTAGCAACAACAGATCCTCCCAACTATAGACCCCCTTCCAGCGACAATAGATCCCCAGCAGCTAGCATCAATAGATCCTCCAGAATATCCCAGCACCCCTTACCATTACATACATGCAGTGTGATCCCCCAACAAAACAATATATACAGCAACAATAGACCCTCCCCAGCAAAAATATATCCGCCATGCAGCCAACGTTAATAAACCCTTCAGCAGCTAGTAAAAACAGACTCCTCACTCAACAGTAGACCCCCCCCAGCAACAAAAGACCCCTTCCTAAACAGTAGATCTCCCAGCAACAATAGACACCACCCCCAACAGTAGATTCCCCAGAAACAATAGACACCTCCCCCCAACAGTAGATTCCACAGAAACAATAGACACCTCCCTCAATGGTAGATCCCCCAGCAACAGTAGATCCCCCAGCAACAATAGACACATCCCCCCAACAGTAGATTCCCCAGAAACAATAGACACCTCCCTCGACAGTAGATCCCCAGAAACAATAGACACCTACCCCCAAACAGAAACCTCCCCAGAAACAATAGACACCTCCCTCAATGGTAAATCCCCCAGCAACAGTAGATCCCCCAGCAACAATAGACACATCCTGCAACAGTAGATTCCCCAGCAACAGTAGATCCCCCAGCAACAATAGACCCCCCACTAGCAACAACAGATCCTCCCAACTATAGACCCCCTTCCAGCGACAATAGATCCCCAGCAGCTAGCATCAATAGATCCTCCAGAATATCCCAGCACCCCTTACCATTACATACATGCAGTGTGATCCCCCAACAAAACAATAGATACACTTCAGCAACAATAGACCCTCCCCAGCAAAAATATATCCACCATGCAGCCAACGTTAATAAACCCTTCAGCAGCTAGTAAAAACAGACTCCTCACTCAACAGTAGACCCCCCCCCCCAGGAACAAAAGACCCCTTCCTAAACAGTAGATCCCCCAGCAACAATAGACACCTCCCTCAATGGTAGATTCCCCAGCAACAGTAGATCCCCCAGCAACAATAGACACATCCCCCTAACAGTAGATTCCCCAGAAACAATAGACACCTCCCTCAACAGTAGATCCCCCAGCAACAGTAGATCCCCCAGCAACAATAGACCCCCCACTAGCAACAACAGATGCTCCCAACTATAGACCCCCTTCCAGCGACAATAGATCCCCAGCAGCTAGCATCAATATATCCTCCAGAATATCCCAGCACCCCTTACCATTACATACATGCAGTGTGATCCCCCAACAAAACAATAGATACACTTCAGCAACAATAGACCCTCCCCAGCAAAAATATATCCGCCATGCAGCCAACGTTAATAAACCCTTCAGCAGCTAGTAAAAACAGACTCCTCACTCAACAGTAGACCCCCCCCCCAGGAACAAAAGACCCCTTCCTAAACAGTAGATCCCCCAGCAACAATAGACACCTCCCCCCAACAGTAGATCCCCAGCAACAATAGACACCTCTCTCAATGGTAGATCCCCCAGAAACAATAGACACCTCCCCCAACAGTAGATCCCCAGAAACAATAGACACCTCCCCCCAACAGTATATTCCCCAGAAACAATAGACACCTCCCTCAATGGTAGATTCCCCAGCAACAGTAGATCCCCCAGCAACAATAGACACATCCCCCTAACAGTAGATTCCCCAGAAACAATAGACACCTCCCTCAACAGTAGATCCCCCAGCAACAGTAGATCCCCCTGCAACAATAGACCCCCCACTAGCAACAACAGATGCTCCCAACTATAGACCCCCTCCAGCGACAATAGATCCCCAGCAGCTAGCATCAATATATCCTCCAGAATATCCCAGCACCCCTTACCATTACATACATGCAGTGTGATCCCCCAACAAAACAATAGATACAGCAACAATAGACTCTCCCCAGCAAAAATATATCCGCCATGCAGCCAACGTTAATAAAACCCTTCAGCAGCTAGTAAAAACAGACTCCTCACTCAACAGTAGACCCCCCCAGCAACAAAAGACCCCTTCCTAAACAGTAGATCTCCCAACAACAATAGACACCTCCCCCAACAGTAGATTCCCAGAAACGATGGACACCTCCCCCCAAAAGTAGATCGCCCAGCAACAATAGACACCTCCCCCAACAGTAGATTCCCAGAAACGATGGACACCTCCCCCCAAAAGTAGATCTCCCAACAACAATAGACACCTCCCTCAACAGTAGATTCCCAGAAACGATGGACACCTCCCCCCAAAAGTAGATCGCCCAGCAACAATAGACACCTCCCCCAACAGTAGATTCCCAGAAACGATGGACACCTCCCCCCAAAAGTAGATCGCCCAGCAACAATAGACACCTCCCTCAACAGTAGATCCCCCAGCAACAGTAGATCCCCCAGCAACAATAGACCCCCCACTAGCAACAACAGATGCTCCCAACTATAGACCCCCTTCCAGCAACAATAGATCCCCAGCAGCTAGCATCAATAGATCCTCCAGAATATCCCAGCACCCAGTACATACATGCAGTGCTAGAGGTGCCGAAACTGCGTTCCCGCTGAAAAAAAAGCCTTGACTACATTTCATGGGAGATAGAGAAGGGGAGATTCGTGGAGGTCAGTTGAGAAGCTTGACTTAGGCCGGCTGTACATAGGTCGAAATCAGAAATAATTTCCTTTTAAAAATCGTAACTAATGCCCCGTACACACGATCGGAAATTCGGCCAGCAAAAGACCGATGAGAGCTTTTGGTCGGAAAATGCCACCGTGTGTATGCTCCATCGGACTTTTGCTGGCCGAATTCCCGCCAACAAAAGATTGAGAGCATGTTCTCAATTTTTCGGTCGGAAAAAGTTCCTATCCGAAAATGCGATCGTCTGTAGCAATTCCGACGCGCAAAATTCCTACGCATGCTCGGAAACAATTTGACGCATGCTCAGAAGCAATGAACTTCATTTTCTTGGCTCGTCGTAGTGTTGTACGTCACCGCGTTCTTGATGGTCGTAAGTTCAGCGAACTTTTGTGTGACCGTGTGTATGCAAGACAAGCTTGAACAGAATCCCATCGGAAAAGCCATCATATCTTTTTCTGACCAAAATCCGGATCGTGTGTACGCGGCATAAGAATTTGCTTTCAAATTGCATTAGTGGGCTGCAGCAACGGCCGATTTCCATACAGTCATCAAATTTGAGTAATCGGGCATGTTGGAGATTTTTTTAAAAACTAACAATTTTCTAAATCAATGGTGGGAGAATCGCGCGAGAAATATAAAAAATGTGGAATAAAAATGCACGAGCGCAACAAAAGAAAATTCCGGGAAAGACGAGAAGCTTCCCAGGCAAAAAAATTATTTTTTGTAGCAACACGAGGTGAAATCGAAGGCTTAGTTGGCCGAATTTCGAAACCAATGGTGGAGCCATCAGATCACAAAATGTCTGGTTTTCGAAAGAAAATTTGTTTGAAATTCGACCCGTGTATGGCCTGCATAGGATTCACTTGTAGGCAGGTGCAGGTTGACCTCATTACACAGGTGGCGCTGTTGCTTCCACCTTGCAGGGAGAGTGGAGGACAGAAAAAAATACTTATTCCTCTCTGGCCTCCGTACAAGTCATCAGGTGAAATGCTGTACGATTGGACACTGTCACCTGGGCGTCCATCTATAGTGAGGGCAGAGCTTTCAAAAAGCCCTGGCTCACTGAAGTTGGTGCATGTGGTGAAGTTAGGGACAGGAACCCACTGGTCAAGCAGAGTAAACCTAGCGCAGGGACATGAGGAGGGACAGTATAGGGATCAACACAGACTACCTTGGAGACTTCTCCGCTTTTTGAGCTTGGTGCATCTGCCTTCCTTCCACCTCTGTGTCA
The DNA here is from genome assembly GCA_037952925.1 of Lithobates clamitans. NCBI lineage: Eukaryota > Metazoa > Chordata > Amphibia > Anura > Ranidae > Lithobates > Lithobates clamitans. The sequence continues at coordinate 1,656,043 of JBBGZY010001020.1, read as the reverse complement.
GGTGCCACCGGCCTCGGTCTTCCGCTCTCCTGCTGTTTTTTTTATCTTCTGTGTGATTGTTGCTGCTCAGTTATTACTGTTGAAGAGACCGAATTGTTGTGTTTGGAATTGTTGACAATTTATTCCACACTTTTAACCACTGTGTGTGCTAAGTCTTCACTTTGGTGGTCTGTTTGCTGGGTCCTCCCCAGTCTCTCCACCAACACACTCCTGACCCCAGCCACACCCAAACAGCTTCAAAGTCCAAAATTATTTAACATGGGTACAGGCCCCTTGAAGAACAACCAACACCAAAAGGTAAATCACCATACTATCAGATGGGTCCCCATTTTTTAACCATCCCTGTCTACCACTGCCTACCCCTCACCCCCCGACCTGCCATCAGACCTTATTTTCACTTAGCTTAAATGATGGCGAGTGGGTAGGACAATTGCTTTCTGTCACTGACCTCTCCAAAATGACCTCCCAGCAGCACCACAGATCCTTGCTGCCACCTGGCTATTGATCATCGATCAAGTAAGACCTCACTGTCACCTACCTGTCAGTGAAGCTCCGGGTGATGAGGGTGGACTTTTGGACAATTCCCATCCAATCTCCCCTGGTATTAGAGACAGGGACCCCTAGGACAGCAGAAGGGCACAGGTGCCAGGAACGTGGATGAGTGAACTTGGAAGTACTAAGGTCAGATAAGCAGAAATGTGGAGTCAGGTCACAAGCTGAGTTCAGAAACATAGGTACAGAATCACGATCAGAGTTCAGGTCAGAGACAAGCAAGGGTCAGCAATGTGCTGGCAGCGAAGCACAAAATCAGAAGGCAGAATCTTAGTCAAACATCCAGGCCGAGGTTGGTAAGATGAGTGAGCAGCAGACATGAGCAGGCAAGGGAAATCCAGAAAAGAGTCAGTAGCTGGGTCAGTAACAGGATCAAGAAAGTGTTCAAGAAGAAGGGTCACAAGAGTATAAGCTGAAGACCATCTACGTGGTTTTTCGACTCTTTAGCGCCACCCTTTGGGCTCCTTCTGCTATTTTTTTCTTATTAGAAGTTTGGTGAGTGTTGATTCTCGCTTTTCTTTTTGCGTTTTTGAAAACTAAACTGTTGGATATGTGATTACATAAACTTCTGATAACAACCCAAAAGATGGCTCAAAATTGGACTGTCTTATCTAACAAATCTGAGCTGGAACTGTCATGGCGACATCTGCATCCAGTTTCACTTTCTATCAGTTACCACCTACTTAACTCTTCGCTGAACTGAAGATATGAATGCAGATTGGACTAACTATATGGTCACACCTAGATTACACCCTAAAACACGCGTAGATCTTATGCATTTTTCACAAGTATAAATTGTTTAACTTGATATTTGTAAAGCAGAGATACTTCCTTCCTTTGCTCAGCTCACCTGAGATGGGTCTCTGTTTGTGTTGTATTTCTCCACTGCAGTGAATAAAAGCACCTCATTTTTTTTACAAGATTTGGATCTACTATCTCATCTTAATGGTCTTGTTTGGAGACTCCCTAACCTGATTTAACAGGGGCTTCCCGATCATGTGCCAGTTGTGGTGGTCACATGATCATAAACCCGGCCCGCCTCTCGGCATAAGAAACCTCTTAAAGGGTTTGAAGTAGACATGTGCACGACAAAAAAAATTGTCTAGTTTCGTTTCTTTACGTTTTCGTTGATTCGTAACGATTCAAAATTTTGTAAGATGCGAGTTTTCATATTCGGACTCGTTCGTATTTTCTTAACAGATATATTTTCATTGATACGAAATGATTTGTAATTCCGTAATTTTCTTTGATTCGAAATTGGTAATTTTGTTAAATAATCATTTTCGTTTATTCGGTATACTACTCGTAATTTAGTAATTGTTACTTTTGTGATTTGTGTTTTTGATTGATTCGTACTTTTGTAGGAAATAAAGAATAGTAATCCTATGCTTGTTTTTCTAATAAGTCCTCCTGTACTTACTCCAGTCCACTCCCTCAGTCATCAGACCGGACTCCATCTCCTCAATTGAATCTAAAAAGATTCAGGAATGCCATGTGACTCCTACACAAAAGGGATAAGCTGATTGGCTAAAGATATTAAGTAAGATACATCACTCATTAATACACTGCCGATTCGAAAGAACGATTCGAGAACACGAAATTACGAACATATGAAATTACGAACATACATATTAGGATACAGGACACTAATGCCCCGTACACACGGTCGGACTTTGTTCGGACACTCCGACAACAAAATCCTAGGATTTTTTCCGACAGATGTTGGCTCAAACTTGCCTTGCATACACACGGTCACACAAAGTTGTCAGAAAATCCGATCATTCTGAACGCAGTGACGTAAAACACGTACTTCGGGACTATAAACGGGGCAGTGGCCAATAGCTTTCATCTCTTTATTTATTCTGAGCATGCGTGGCACTTTGTGCGTCGGATTTTTGTACACACGATCGGAATTTCCGACAACGGATTTTGTTGTCGGAAAATTTTATATCCTGCTCTCAAACTTTGTGTGTCGGAAAATCCGATGGAAAATGTGTGATGGAGCCTACACACGGTCGGAATTTCCGACAACAAGGTCCTATCACACATTTTCCGTCGGAAAATCCGACCGTGTGTACGGGGCATTACACTGTCCATTCGAAAGAACGATTCGAGAACCCAAAGAAACAAAATTACAAACAGGCGAAGAAACAAAATTACGAACACACGAATGAAAATACGAACATACAAAATTATGAACAAAAGATTGAAAATACGAAATGTAAATCATTCGTTATACATATCATTTTCTTTCTTTTACAGTTTCAGGGTTTCGTATTTTCGTAAGTTTGTCCGTTCTTAAGTTCGTATTTTTCACGTGTTTGTTATTTTGCTTATTCGTAATTTTCGTATTTTGGTTCTTTCAGCTATCCGAATGTCCGAATACTAACAAATTTGTACAAAAATCTATTCGTTGCGAACCGAATCGCACATGTCTAGGTTGGAGGCACTGGCGTTTCAACCGTATAAACAAGGCAGAACCCTTGAAATAACTTCACAGTCTCAAGGAACCCCTTGCTAATCACATTATAAAATCTACAGCTCATGGTAAATTAGCATGATGGTCACTAAGAACAATGCTCCATACATTTGTGGTCGTTGGGAAGGAATTCCCCCTTATAGGTCGCTAAAGAGATAATTGGTGTCAGTGGTGACAAAGTGCTCATTGCTCCACAGAACCCAGGTTGAGGAAGGCTGATTTAATTTATGCGATTAAGGATTATAAAAAATATTCTTAGCTTGTTGTCCTTACACACTAATAAAAGTGCGCAGTGTCCTCCCATTTTGGGGTTGTCCTTTCTGACCCAATAGGCACAATAAGGGACGTTCCTTTTGATTCCCGGGAGCAGAGCTTGTTTTTCGTTCCTGATTCAGATCTACTCAGGAACATAAATCCAAAATGATCACATGTGCCTAAAGTTAAAGGCATAAAGACTCCATAAAAGTAAGTCATATCTTTTTTTTTTCATATATAAAATTTCAATATTTAGAATACTACATTTTGGGGTGTTTGGCCTGCGTACATTCTCTCTTATCCCCCCCGAGGGCACATCAGCTTATGATAATCCTGCCGCAATGTGACAGTCCTATAGCTGAAGTTTTTTTGTTTTTTTTTAAATTCTCTGCTTCGACGGCATAAAACATTTCCTCCACAATATGTTTCATTTTCCGTGCGCCACGCTATTCCGCAGCAGCTGCTCGACACGGCGGTAAAGCCTGAGGCGCTCGCTCTTCCCCGCACGCACTCGGATCCCCCATATGCTACATGAATGTCTTCAGTTCTTCTGCCAGCGTCACTTGTTTTACATTTCAAGATTGTGCTCCGGCTGCTTCAAACTTTTAATGAACAATCGCAAAACCACCACTGAAGTGCGAAATGACGACGACGGCCAATAAAAAAAATACAGAAGGAATCGGAGAGAGCCTGGGAGGATTCCAAAATGTTCTACAACCTCAAGCAACAAGGTATCAAAGAACCCACGTGAGTGTAGGATGGGCAACGTTACAATGTATCGAAGCTCAAAAAACAAAAATAAAATCTGTTGCAGCTTATCAGTCATTAGGTTAGGTTCACAATGGTGCGTGTCAGGAACACACGCAAAATCGCACACTGTCCCGTCATGCATTGCTCATGAATTATTGCAAATAATCGAATCAGTCCTTGCGGTGGTGATAATTAGAGTTTGGCCGAACACCCCCCCAGTTTGGTTCGCACCAGAACTCCCGAGCATGTAAAATGTTTGGACACGAACCATGAATCGCAATCGTTTTTACAGGAGCAGTGATTTTAATGATGCATAAAGTAAAACAATAAAACTGAGAAATTCCTTTAAATATAGTGCCTGGGGAGTCCCCTTAGTCTGCCTGTAAAGTGGCTCATATGTATCATGTATAGAGCAAAGTGTAGATGGGGGTTGTGGCGCTCCCTTATGGGGGGTATATAGGTGAATACTGTAAATACTAGTATAGATATAATGTGAATATTAAATACCATACGCAAAAAGTAAATTAGTGCAACAAATCTTAATGCTCATACATTGATTAATACCATCAAAAAATTGAAAAATGTGGAAAAAATTGAAAAAAAATGATGAAAACATCCCATTCGCATGTAATGGGTAAGTGTGAAGTATTAATCAGTTGCAGGTGCTAACCATAAAGTGCTATTAGCTATATATATAGTGCAGGTGCAACTCTGTAATTAGTCCAACGTGTCCCAAAAGTAGGTGACAAATGCAAGCCAATAAAAAGAAAAAATGAGATAAAAAATACAAATAGGGTAAAAAATACAAAAAGTCTAATCAAAGGTGATATATTCAAAAATATATATATCAAAACAAAGTTCCAACTGCATTGGTGACTGTGGTGCCCACAGAGAAGGGTATCCGTGACTTCTGTGCTCCCCCTTTTGGCTCCCCACTCACCGGCTCCCAATACTCCTGCAGGGGTGACAGACACTAATGATTCCAATGCCGTCCTCTTGGTTGGTATCCCGTGGTTGCTGAAATATGGTTATCCTCTGTCCCAGGGTTCCCAGGTCAGTCATCCATAACACCTTACACCACCACGTCCAAGAAGGGGAATCACCAGAGAAAAATTAGATGTATGTTCAAATCTTAGAGACATGCACATCAGTAGATGGAACGTCAGGCCGGAGGTATTCATTCAGCTGTGCCTCAAAGCTCCATTTATATGATTTAAAATGGACTTAGAGATAAATCCCGTGTGTGGTAAGTAGATCCAATATGTGAGGTATGAGCTTGGATAGACTATAGCCGAGCTCAAAGGGGGCAGGTATAATGCTTGTCCTGAAGCAGTCCACTAATGCTCACGAGGATACCCCAAAAAGAAGGGGGAGACGGGTATCTGGGATGCAGTGATCCAAACTTGCTTACAAGATGTAAGCATATGTATCATGTATAGAACCTACTGCAGCAAAACTGAACTTTTATTAGGAAAAAAAAATGACATTTAAATTTCCAGCAACACAATACCACTGCCGACAATAGAAAAATGTTTAAAAAAAAACGCTGTGGGGGCCCCTCCAAAATCCATACCAGACCCTTATCCGAGCATGCAACCTGGCAGGCCAGGAAAGAAGGGAGGGGCGAGCGAGGCCCCCCACCCCCCGAACCATATCAGGCCACATGCCCTCAACATGGGAAGGTGCTTTGGCAAAGCCCCCCCACCCCCACCCCAAAGCACCTTGTCCCCTTGTTGACAAGGGCCTCTTCCCAAAAACCCTGGCTGTGGTTGTGGGGGTCTGCGGGCAGGGGACTTATCAGATCTCGGCCCCCCCATGTGAATGAGTATGGGCTACATAGTAACCCTATAATTCGCCAAAAAAGTGTCAAAAAGAAATATAGACATACACACAGTTCTTTGACAATTCCTATATTAAAAATAAAAAAATAATGTCCCCTGATGTAGATCCATCGTCAATCATGACGCCCACCGTGCATGCTGGGTCACAAAGGGGGCAGTGCCACCAGGTAATGTTGCCAGGTGGCCCTGCCCCTTATCTATATGAGAACTGTCAAACGCAGAGCCTGCTGTCAGTGGTTAGCCTTTGTCATGGGCAGAGCTTCTTTTTTTTTTTTCTGGCCTGGCATTAGCGGAGGGCATCATGATTGACGAAGGATCTACATCGGGGGACATTGTTTTTTTTTTAATAAAGGAATTGTCAAAAACCGTGTTTGTGTTTTTATTTCTTTTTGACACTTTTTTTGGTGAATGGGTTTCTCTAATCACATGCTTCCCAAAAAAAAACTGTTGAAATCCATGCGTCCGGCGCCCTGCATGTAGATTAGGGGGCCGGGTGCATGGATTAGGGGGGGCAGTGCCCGTCCGCCTTACATGAGCGGCCGCAATTGCTTCTGTGTGTTCATTTATGCACAAACCTGTCCCAATACATTGAGTTCATTTACCACTAAACAGTCTTGTGTCTATTTCCTGGAGCTGATTCAGTTAAAGGGGTTGTAAAGGTATTTTTTTTTTTTAAATAACAAACATGTTATACTTACCTCCACTGTGCAGCTCGTTTTGCACAGAGTGGCCCCGAACATCCATTTCTGGGGTCCCTCAGCGGCTGTCTCAGCTCCTCCCCGCAAGGACTCACCACCTTAATGCAAGCTCTCTCATATGGTGTTGAGTGCTTGCGGGCGCGCTCCCGTGATACAGCCGGCGGCTATAGCCGCCGACTGTATCACTCGGCCCCGCTCCCCGGCGCGCCGCATCATTGGATGTGATTGACAGCAGCGCGAGCCAATGGCTGCGCTGCTTTCAATCCATCCACTCTAGCCAATCAACGGCCAGGCTGAGTGGCGAAGAGGATGTCGGGAGCGAGCGCGGGACTTTCGAGGGATCAGCTAAGTAAAACGGGGGGGCTGGGGGGGGCCGGCATTGTTGGATGTTTTTTCACCTTAATGCATAGGATGCATTAAGGTGAAAAAACGTGAACCTTTACAACCCCTTTAAAGGTATCTATACTTATGTTCCTATAAGTGCTTGTAATCACTTTCATTCAGCCATGTGTGTCAGAGGGGCTGAGGATGTTCCTGGAGTCAAGGCGCAGAACAGGGAACCCCGATTACCAAGCGGCTCCTGCAGGGATAGCGCTACACATCATTTCTTTCTTTATAATAGCACTAGATTCGGTTTGATGCTATTTGTTTGGATCTGTGAGGAGCGGAGGAAATTGAACCATTTGAGGTTTGCTGCCGTGGAGATGGAACATTTCATGGGGAAAAAAAAAAGAAAAAAGCGTTTGATTGGGAAATAATCGCTTGTAATAGCAGATAAATGTGTAATTTTTGAGCATTGTTTTTTTTTTTCCTTTACATTTTAAGAGAGAGTTATCATTTGATCGATGAACACGGCAGAAGGGGAGTTTATTATGTAAGTACAAAGTCTCATTTTCTCCTGGAAGGCCCTTGGTTATATAACAGGTTATATGAGTGTTTGTGATCAGGTCTGACCTCAGCAGGAGACAGGACGGCCTTACAGTCCGACTCCAACAAGGATATCAATAAATTATAAAATTATTTGATAATCCCTGAGAGGTACTGCTGCATTATTATAACAAATCAAGAGCATGGATTCAGATTACTAGGTAGTAATAAGCTTCTCATTATAATACATGTCTTTATATGTGTGGCAGACCCAACCAAGGCATAGGGCTTTGGAAGGGGACTGCATAGTAGCTCCTTGCCTACTGTCTATGGGCCCTGGATTTTGAGGGGGCTAGTTTCTTGGGAGGTGTGTCCCTTGGGGGGACCCTTGGAGTGGTCTTGCTTCAGATTCGGATCCATGTCTCCCCGAAACACGCAGACTCTGGAAACCTAGGACCTGGATACAGATTTGGGGCCTTTGTGCCCAAACCAGCAATGACTGCTTTAGACTGTGAGACTCAGAGCAGATGTTAATATAATAAGCTCAAACCAACTTGATGCTGGGAGGGTCTTCTGATAAAATCTGTTTATTAAGGTGTCTTTCTCCCATGGTATAGTTTCCCCCTTGTGTGCCTTCTAGGTGTGAATTGAATTCCCATTGTTAATTGAGTCACCTATTGTTCCTGTCTGTCTGCTAATCCTTTAGAGATTTGGACAGCCCTAGGTCTTCTTACTTGGGAACTGATGAAGAACGGTCTGGGTGGGCACTGAGTCACCTAAGCTTAACTAGGTTACAAGTTAGCTTACTGTTTATTTAGATTGAGATTTATGTTGGCTGTTCCTTAGCTAATTTAATTCTCTTACTGTTTTCATAAAGTGACCAAGTTTTTATCTAATTTTGTGTGGTATATACACTATATTACCAAAAGTATTGCAACGCCTGCCTTTGCACGAACTTTAATGGCATCCCAATCTTAGTCCGTAGGGTTCAATATTGAGTTGGCCCACCCTTTGCAGCTATAACAGCTTCAACTCTTCTGGGAAGACTGTCCACAAGGTTTAGGAGTGTGTCTATGGGAATGTTTGACCATTCTTCCAGACGCCTTAAGAGTTACCTTCACTGGAACTAAGGGGCCAAGTCAAACCCCTGAAAACAACCCCACACCATAATTCCCCCCCACCACCACCAAATTATTTGGACCACTGCACAAACAAGGTCCAAAAAGACATGGAAAAGCGAGTTTGAGGTGGAAGAACTTGACTGGCCTGCACAGAGTCCTGACCTTAGCCCCATAGACACACTCCTAAACCTTGTGGACAGTCTTCCCAGAAGAGTTGAAGCTGTTATAACTGCAAAGGGTGGGCCAACTCAATATTGAACCCTACGAATTAAGACTGGGATGCCAATAAAGTTCATGGGCATGTAAAGGCAGGTGTCACAATACTTTTGACAATATAGTGTTGTCTAGATCTTGGGTGCAATATTCCACTATAATATCTGGTTCCTGGTTCCAGACTGAAGGAAGCTGTATGCTGATGGAAGCTGGGTGTCAAGTGGTCCATCACAATATGGAAAGCCTTTACTTCTTGTAACAGTTGAAGCTGCAGGGAATCCCCCTAACAATACATACCAGACCCTTATCTTTGTTGACTGTATGGTAAGTATGTCAAGGAGGGATCATACGCAAAAAAGGAAAAATAACAAAAAAACAGGGCCCCCCCAACAAATTCTTGTATTGATTTGAAGGGGGTACCCAACCAAAAATATAAAAAGGTGTGGTGTTACCCTGAAAATCCATGACATTCCCTTATTCGAGCATGCAGCCTGGTTGGCCAGGATAGGAGAAGATGTGCACCCCACCTTCCTGAACTATACTGTACTGTGCAATGCCCGCGGTTACGAAACTTCTTTGAGCAAAAATAGGGTTGAAGAGGCGTTACATCACTTCCTCACTGCCTGTCCATAGTGAATTTGGCTTTAGATCAGGGATATGCAATTAGCGGACCTCCAGCTGTTGCAGAACTACAAATCCCATGAAGCATAGGAAGACTCTGACAGCCACAAGCATGACACCCAGAGGCAGAGGCATGATGGCACTTGTAGTTTTGCAACAGCTGGAGGTCCGCTAATTGCATATCCCTGCTTTAGAGGAAATGGAGATTTAGATACGCCTTAGCATGTTGCTTTGGGGTGCCAGAATGAATGACACCATATCGCACCAGCGCATGTAAGGCTAGATTCACACTTGTGCGTGCTTTCAAGCTTTCAAGCTTTTTCATGGCATCTTTAAAAATGCTTGCCGACCACCTAACGTACTAGTACAGCAGCAAAGCGGCCTCCTTGCTCTGGATCACATACCTAGTACATGATCCGCGCGCCCACGCAGGGGGGCACTCGCGCGCTTCCACCGGGCCCAGCTGTACTGTGATTCGTCACAGCACAAGCTGATCTGTGGGTCTCGACCAACGATTGGCACCTGCTCATCAGCTGGGCAGGGTGAGAGACGGACCAAAACACTCAGCAGCCCTTACGGGGTACCGCTACATTTAGGGGCTCGTCTGGGACCGTTTGCTCACAGTCAACCTGCGGGTCATTGCCTCTAGCAACTGAAGTTGATTGAGCCAGGGGAACTGCACTTTGTTCCACCAATTGAAGGATTAAACCCAAGGTGCTCTTATGTGCTCTGCCTGCATTCAGTACTACAGAAACAAGTGTTGTTGCCCATAGCAACCAGCGGGAGCTGTCTGTTGAATTATAGCTGCCTGCTTACCCAGTTGCTCAACCGCATCCGGGACGGACACTTGTGCTAAATTCTACAATTCAGTGTCTACTTTACCATGTGCTATCATCCGTGGCAACCACGGCGGGCGATCGCGCCCATGGATTACAAATATGTCCAGTGATCTGCTAATGTTGAGCATTTTGAACTTTTACACCAAACTCCTGCTTCTTACAGTAATGTGTGCCTGGAGATGTCTACTGTTGCCCTGGGTGATCGGGGTAAACCTGCGGGTGCCTGCAAGCAGGACTGTGCTAATATTGTTCCCTTCAGTGAGTCATGGGCCAAAAAGGTTATTGTTGCCACCAACAGAAAAGTCAGCAGTCATCTGATCTCAGTTGCTCGGGCACAGTCGGTGCCAAGCAACATGTCCGGACAATTCTGCTAGTTCCAGTGTACCTGCCAACTTCAGTTCCTCTAACAGGGGTTACAGCAGCATGCCAAGGGAGGGGCCTGCCCATCAGTTTCGCAGACGCCAGCCAGTCTGGAAGAGAGGGGGGCGGTGCCACGCTCTAGAGGAGACCCAGCATTCCCTGCTACCTGACACCATAAGGTAGAGGAGCAAGATGGCAGAGTGTGCTCATGTGTTTCCAGCACTGACCTTGTTGCATGATCTGCAGGAGTGGACACTGGTGGACACCGGTGACCAGTTGGAGCATCGCAGGGGATTCACCCTCGGAATGATCGAGGGAACGGAGCGCCTGTGCCTGCTGTGTCCAGAATGCTGGATACCGACCGCGGTGGTCAGTACCTGGACCCAGTGCAGTCATTGCGGTGAACAGCTCACATGGCTTGCAGGAGCCACAGTACTACAATGTGGACCTGCAGTCAGGACTGTGTCACATGCAGCCACTGAAGTCCCAGAAGGCCGAAGCAGGCCTGGAATCATCTCCGAAAGGCGGGGTGGAGTCTGAGCCTGGTGACTCCCCTGCGAACATCAGTGACATAAAGGAAGAGGAGTCTGTTGTGGACTGCGGCCTGGTTGGGGACCTGATGACTAAGTACTGCCCAGCAGGAACCAGAAATTCTCCCTGAAATGCCGGCTGCCCCTATGTGTTCTGCTGACCCCACCTGGAAGGAGCCAGTGCAGGAGTTAGATACGCCCTCAGGTGAGCCAGGAGGGAAAGGCGAGGACAGGACAATAGATTGGGGTTCCCTCAGACTGCAAGCCGAGTTTGGATCCTTGGAGTAGTTAGCAGAGTGGTCATCTCACAGCAGCTCGGAAGAGGAATGGGAGACGTGAGGTTCCAAGGTTCCAGAAGTTCAGTCCGAGGGAGGAGATGTGCCAGACATTGCTGAGGGAGCTGAAGAAGCTGCAGGAGCCCCTATCACTAGTAGACAACTTTTTCTGAACAGGCCTTCCACCACCCAGACCAGAGCAGTTGGATTCAGGCAATAGGTCAAGAGGTCCCATGACACTTGTGTCGTGCCAGGGAAGGGAAAGCAAAGAGAACTGCCCAGGTTTTCCTTGTTCCAGTGGGAGGTTAAGCATAGATTTGCTCTGGAGTGGGGTCTGGACTAACTTTATGTCCCTCCCGATACCATGAGCATCATTGAGAACTCCCAGGGAGAGTGGGAAGATTACCTGGTTTGGGAAAATCTGCATATCCCCAAGCCTTTGCGGGTGCCAGAATGTGAGGAGACCTGGGCCAATTTTGAGGACATTTGGAAGGAATGGAGGCTGGGAGAGCAATCTACAAGTACAGAGTGGTGATCGTGAAGGCAGGACGACCTGCGAGGAATCACTCTGTTTCCATCAGGGAGGAAGGGGGTGACAGGAGGCGACTACCTGACCAGCATTTCTATGTGTGAGAGGACTGTTGGAGTGTTCCACTCACCATTGAAATGGCCACCTGGACTGAGGTTGCAGAATGTGTTCTTTTCCCTGACTCTTTTGCAGGAGCAAACCGGCCTGCCACCCTGTTCTGTGCCCAATGGATGGACTTTCCTGTTGATGGACGCTGGGTGAGGTCCATACTCCCCTCCTGACAGAACAAATTTTTTAAAAAAAGTGTTTTGAAGTGATTTATGTGGTTTTTGATGTTGTTGTTTCTGTTGGCAGGTCAGTTACCCCCTCCTGACAGAAAACTCTGTAAAATGTAGAGCTAGTTGGTAGAGTAGGATGTTACTATGTTTCTGTCTTCACGGGACCTTTTTGGATGGGACGGCTGTTCATCCATCTCTGGCTGGAGTCAAGATTATTTCCCTCAAGTTGGTGGTGCTTTGGACGGAATGTGTAGAGTTTGATGTGTTAATGTTAGCTGCAGGGACCTGTAGTTAGCAGTGGCGGCTGATGGTTTTTCTTTTTGCCCCCCACCCCGAGCGGCCGGCGGAACCGGCACTTACCCCATCTAGGCGGGTAGCGGGTGGGGGCAGCGTGCATTGACTCCGTGTCCTCTCGTCCATCGGCGGTTTACAGCGTCTGGCTCCGCTCCTCCTCCTAGGCATCCAATAGGATAGCCTGTCCTTTTAGCCAATCGGGTGACGGGTCTCAAAACCCGCTTCCTGACTGGTCGGGAGGAGAATCAGTGTTACAATAGTGAATATTGATTCTCTGTTGTAACACACCTGGGTGGGTGCCATTCGCATTCTCTGCGCCCCGAGCTCACCCTATTTTAAAGCCTGTTAGAATCTCTGTCTCTATAAAAGTGCTTCAAGAAAACACTCCCCATTGAAATCCATGCATATTCGCTATTGATCCTCAATCCTGCCAATCAGAGGCAGGTGTGAGACCATATTTCCGATTGCCCGAAAAGAGAAGACTCCCGATTGGCCGCCGAAGAGGAGGGAGGAAACAGAAGCCGCCATCGCCGTGATGACCCGTGGAAAGCAGCAGGGCGGGAGCCCGCCTTTACTGAGCAGGGGAAGCCACCAGTGATGAGGTAAGTGCCATCAACGGATGGACGGACCAACCAAACAGGGGGGGGGCTTGGTGGCGGCATACTTTTTGCTGCTCCCTCCCAAAAAAATTTCCACTGGCTGCCACTGCTGGACTGACACCCATCTCAGCCTCCCAGCGAGCCGCTGAGAGCCTAAGAAGGCCGCCCCCCACCCCTCCACAGCTCAGTGCTCCAGTGAGCGTGAAGGAGCAGAGCGGAGAGCAGCAGTTCTCTTCTTGGGAAGATATTCGATGGCTCGGTTCTCAGTGCAGAGGCGCCGGGGAACAGATGCAGCATCGGACCGCACCACAAAATTATATTTGACTATGTATTCTCTGTATTCTTTAAAAGGGGTGGTTCTTGGAGGTTGGTAGGGGGGGTGGAGTGAAACCAAGGGAAAGTGCTCAGAGGTAAGTAGGGAGCAGAGACAAGCGTTGACTCAGAAGTTGGGAGTACCTGTACCTATTCTTTGATAAAAAAAAAAAGCCCTAGTAAGACATTGACTTTCCTAAGCCCCGTCGCCGTGAAGTACTAACACTGACTGAGGGAACATGAAAAAAATAAGGAAGGTCTAGTTATAACTGAATTAATTAGCAGTAAACAGAAGGGGAGGACAAAGGGAGAAACCAAAATCACATACCAGTAGTAAACAAGTTGCAGTGGTCTTAAATGTCCACTAGATGTCAGCATACTACTGAACAACACTAAATAAGAGAAATGACTTATGAGTGGGACAGAACAAATGGCATTGGGAAGCATATTATATGCGCGTTACCATGATGCGTAAGTGTAAGTGGGTCCTGGATATATTTTATCAGTGTATTCAGCTGATTATCTGGAGCGTTAGCAGCTTGAAAAATTTTTTTTTTCCTTTCCTTGCAACTGAAGTTTCCCTTTAAGAGCTGGAAGGGTTTGGTAACTTCATTCGTTGAATGATTTGTGGCGCCGCTTTATGTCAGCTGACACTTTCTTCTTACTTAAGAGACTTCAATGCGCCATAAAGATGACTCGGTGATATTTCAGTATCTTTATAACCGGGAGGTTCGCCCGCGCGCAGTGTATCGGTATTCGGGACTTATTACCGGGTGTTTCATGTGACAACATTATTTCCTGGATTAATGGCTGCTCTCCCCAGCCGTGGCGGTACATACGTGGAACGCCCAGGGGTCCTCTCCTTTCTCGCGGCGCTGCCATGTAATAATAATAGTAATATATGTGAGCCTTTTCCCGGGGAGACGCGGCGCGCTCTGTAATCAGCCTTACCCACAGGCTTGTTCTCTTGTTGTTCTACCGACAGAATTACTTATGGGAGTTCTCTGCATATAAACAGCCTCCGTCGCGGCGACAAGAAAGGACGCCGCGTTCCTCGGGGAGCCCGCAAAACGCAGAGGAAAAACTTTCAGGGACGGAGAATTACAATGAGAACTGAAGCCAAACTTTGCTTTTGTGGAAAGAAATCAACCCACTCCAGGTAAACTGTAAACATCTGGAGGATTTAAGCAAACTCTGGTGCAGATTCTAAAGCCGCGTACACACGAGCAGAATTTCCGACAGAAAAAGTCAGACGGAAGCTTTCATTGTATATTCCGATCGTGTGTAGGTCTCATCTGACTTTTTTTTCGAAAATTCTGACGGACCTAGAAATGGAACATGTTCTAAATATTTCTGACAGAACCAATTCCTATCGGGAAAACCGCTCGTCTGTATGCTGTTCCGAGGGACCAAAAAACAACGCATGCTCTGAAGCAAGTACAAGACAGAAGCTATTGGCTACTGGCTATTGAACTTCCTTTTTCTAGTCCCGTCGTACGTGTCAGAGCCCATAAATGCGACTTCATCAGTGCAGTAAAAGAGCAAGTATGCACTCACAAGAGATGTGCTCCAAACAGCATGTACATATCAAGCCAGTAGATGGCAGCCTCTCCACAGCCAGGTCAGGTGTCCCGGATTAGTAACCACCTAGACCAGTGATGGCGAACCTTGTCACCCCAGATGTTTTGGAACTACATTTCCCATGATGCTCTTGCACTCTACAGTGTAGTTGAGCATCATGGGAAATGTAGTTCCAAAACATCTGGGGTGCCAAGGTTCGCCATCACTGACCTCGACACTGTACAGAGCAGGGTGGAAGCTGGGCATCTAGAGGGCGTGGGGACGTCACAAGGGCATGGCTATGCATTTTGGAGCAGAGCTACCCCTTTGCCAAGCCAATCAGTGTTGTAATAATTTGGGGTGAAACTGAGAGGTTTTGTTTTTATCCCACAGAGATTTCAGTGAAAATTGAAAGATTTCAGTAAAATGTCATCATTTTGACGAAACCCGTAAGGGTTAATGGTGAAGGCATAATTAACCTCTTGCCAACTGTGCTATAGCAAAATGATGGCTACAGCACGGTCGCACATTTCCGGGAGGGCGTTTATTGATGTCCTCCTAGAACCCTGCCTCCCTGCACACCCCCGGGGCGTGCATTGGGTGCGCTCTGTGATCGCTGTGTCCTTTGGACACAGCTGATCACAGATCAAGGTAAAGGGCCAATCACAGCAGCCCTTTACCATGTGATCAGCTGTGTTCAATCACAGATGATCACATGTAAACTTACGCCGGTTATCGGCATTTCCTTTCCTCAGCATTGTCACTGTCTGAGGAAAGGAAAGTGTCATCGTTATGCAGTAATGTTTGTCTGTCAGCTTACCTCTCCATGTGTTCAGATTAAGAGACCAGCCACTCTCACCTGGCTGCTTAATTAATCTCTCCTCAAAGCATGGCTCCACCCCAGCCCCTATCAGGGAACTCTGTATTAACCTGTGCACTGCAAGCCAGCTCTGCTGATCAATATTGTGTGATTTGGCTTCCGTATGCTCTTTGTCTTACGTCTGATCCTGTTTACCGATCTTGGCTTCTTCTTAACTATCCCTGCTTGCTTGTGACCCTGACCTTTTGGCGTGTTCTCTGTCTATCCCTGTCTGCTAGTCGCCCTGACCTTTGGCTTATCTCCTTACTATCCCTTGTTTTCCTGGGCTGCTGCTTCCTCTCTATCCTCCTGCAGCCTACTGTGAGCATGAGCTGGGAGACCCTGGGGGCTGCGACCTGGAGTCAGTTGCAGCGCAGTCCATCCTCACCACTAGAGGCTCTGGTGAACACCTGTTGGCTCTAATGCCGCGTACACACGAGCAGACTTTACGGCAGACTTTGCCCGGCGGACTTTGACGGACTTTACGACGGACTTTCTGAATGAACTGACTTGCCTACACACAATCAACCAAAGTCCGTTGAATTTGTACATGATGACGTACGACCGGACTAAAACAAGGAAGTTCATAGCCAGTAGCCAATAGCTGCCCTCTGTCGAACTAGCATACAGACAAGCGGACTTTTCGACTGGACTTGAGTCCGTCGGATAGATTTGAAACATGTTTCAAATCTAAGTTCGTCCAACTTTTGAGAAAACAAAGTCCGCTGGAGCCTACACATGATCAAATTGTCCGACGAAATCCCGTCTGCCGGGCAAAGTCTGCCGTAAAGTCCGCTCGTGTGTACGCGGCATTAGACTCCGCACCCTGGGGAATCTTATGCTCTAGCTCCCAGTGGGATCCATGTTGGTGCTCCAGTGGACCTGCCTTCCTGAACCACTGAAAGTTCCATCAGCAGCATATAGCCATAGGGTCCACTACCTTAGCGGTGCACTCCTGCCCCCAACGGTGTGCATCTGTCACCTGGCCTCAGGTGACCTGATAGAAAGCCAATAACCGGCTTTCCTGTTAGTCTAGTCCAAGGGTCTTCAAACTACGGCCCTCCAGTTGTTCAAGAACTACAATTCCCATCATGTCTAGCCATGTCTGTGAATGTCAGAGTTTTACAATGCCTCATGGGATGTGTAGTTCCGCCACAGCTGGAGGGCCGTAGTTTGAGGATCCCTGGTCTAGTCTGTTAAAGGCTATGGCAAAGCTCGCTTGAAGCCCCACTGAAGCCTGTCCAAAGCCCCACTAAAGCCTGTCCGAAGCCTTGTTTTGAAGCAAGTATAAACTAGCCGTTAATGTGTGTTGAAGCCGAAGCAAGTGTAAATGAGCCCTAAAAGGGCTGTGAGGCGGTTGACGTGAAAGGGTTAAAGCCTCTCTGGGAAAATGTAAAATTCTCCCATGTCCCCATGTTGATGGTGATAAGGGCCTCCACCCCATAACCCTAACCCAATAGATGTGGGGGTCTGTGGGGGGGCTCTTACTGGAAATTGGAAGCCCCCTAACATAAGAGAAAATTATACACCCCCCAACATACCTGAATGAATAAGGGACACATTGTACCCCGCTGAAAAATTAAATACTACAAACACCACAGACAATTTATAAAAAAAAAAAAAATCAGGTGATGTAGATTCACATCGATCACAAAGAACAACGAGCGACAGTGGTGTCCTGTAGATAAGACAACCTGCCAGTCCCATCCACCACCCTGCATATGACATGGCCCCCCCGGATGTCTATCAAATGTCAACCAAAAGGGCCGGGTGAGGTCGGCGACCGTCGAAATCTGTAAAGTTACAGCCAAATCAGTTTAGTTGAAATGAGTGCGCTCGGTGGATTCGATTGGCTCTGGTCCTCTTAATTAGGATTGCCCTTTTATTTATTCCGGTTGACCTCACCTGATCCCTGCGAATGATTAAAGTGCTCACTATTCTCCCAATTTTTAGTTTTGTTAACAAGGCAAAGCTTTATCCGCCGCCATTCCACGGCTGCCGACAATGCCGCTGCAGAGGCGTTTTTTAGCCATTCAAGGCGAGTAAACTAAATACAGCTTTGTGCAATGCGAGAGCCGAGCCAAACGTTCGCATTATCCCAGAACAAAGGCCGCGCCGTACACACCGCCTCGCAGAGATGCCAACTCTACTCAAAGGTTTGTTTTTGTGTATTCCCAAACATGTCATCTTCCCGGATCCTGAAATCGTTCACAAACCAGAGCCCAACAAACAAATAAAGTTGGTTTTACCGACTATTTTTTTTCCCCTTTATTTAACCGCTTCAGCCCCGAAAGGTTTTACCCCCTTCCTGACCAGAGCACTTTTTGCGATTCGGCACTGCGTCGCATTAACTGACAATTGCGCGGTCGTGCGACGTTGCACCTAAACAAAATTGATGTCCTTTTTTTCCCCACAAATAGAGCTTTCTTTTGGTGGTATTTGATCACCTCTGGGGTTTTTATTTTCTGCGCTATAAACAAAAAAAGAGCGACAATTTTTTAAAAAAAAGCAATATCTTTTACTTTTTGCTATTATAAATATCCCCCAAAAATATGTAAAAAAAACTATTTTTTTTCTCAGTTTAGGCCGATATGTATTTTTCTACATATTTTTGGTAGTTAAAAATCGCAATAAGCGTATATTGATTGGTTTGCGCAAAAGTTATAGCGTTTACAAAATAGGGGACAGTTTTATGCGCGCGCACCCACAATGCCGCATCTTAAAGGGGACAGAACGGTACACCCATTTGCCCAGCCGTGCCACTGTACCGACGTATATCGTCGTGCGCTGGTCGGCAAGGGGTTATTTTTTTTTGGCGATTATGCCGGGGGTAATTTAGTTTAAAAATTAGGCCCTGTCTACAGTTCCTCTATGGTTTCCTGGGTCACTGGGGGAGCACTCAATTGGATGTGAGTCCAGCAGCCATCTTGGGTCAGGCAGAGCCTTTTTAAGGCCCTGGTTCCCAGGCTTGACGTGGTTTATGCGAATAGGTAGAGTAAGGAAATGTCCCCCTGTCTATTAAGGGCAGAACTAGCGTTAGGGAAAGGTTCCTTAGGAGGAGGGAAAGCGTAGGGTTGCATCTCTTCTGAACACCTTCCCGCTTGGGCACAAGACGGCTAGGCTGCATTCTGTCCCATCTCAACAGATGCTGTCAGTCTGTCTGGAATCTGCTCGTTTCAAGTTGCTGGAAACTGTGAGTGCACCCAACTGGGCGGTCTTCCCACCAGGTTTGTTGTGAACTGGGGCTGTGGAGTGGTTATTAGAAGACCATGCAGCTATGATCTTGGTGCCATTTTTTTCAGCCAACGATTAGCTGTTTTGTAACCGTGAAGTAGCCCCCTTCCCCCCTCCAACGTTGGTTCTTGGTCTCCTTTGCTCTAGGAGGCCTCGGATTATGTTAAGGTCGTGGGATTGCTTCCCACAGAAGAGTTGAAGGAATGTCCATTCCTCCATCTCCTCTGCGACAAATGAATCTAGACAAGGATTTAGTCCTTCACAGCTGCCATTCCTTGGCTATAACAGCCAGAGAAGCAGGTAACCAAGTATGATCTACATTTGGATAGCTGCTTTGGAGAGCAAGGGGAGACATCAGGGGTCTAATAGACATCTAATATCGTCATCAAAAAAAGTACCTGCCACCTGCCCAAAGCTATCACAAGGGGGCTTTTTGTCCCTCTAGGCTTCTTCTAGACCCCCGATATCTCCATAAAAAGTACCTGCATTACATTTGATAAATGGCTGTACAGATATTGTTTGACATAGCATTTTGCTTTTAGGCCAAAAAGTTCAATTTTGGTCTCATCCGAGCAGAGCACCTTCTTCCACATGTTTGCTGTGTCCCCCACATGGCTTCTCGCAAACTGCAAATGGGTTTTCTAATGGTTTTCTTTCAACAATGTCTTTCTTCTTGTCACTCTTCCATAAAGGGCAGATTTGTGGAGTACACGACTAATAGTTGTCCTGTGGACAGATTCTCCCCCCTGAGCTGTGGATCTCTGCAGCTCCTCCAGAGTTCTTGGCTGCTTCTCTGATGAATGCTCTTCTTGCCCGGTTAGTCAGTTTAGGTGGACGGCCATGTCTTGGTAAGTTTGCAGTTGCACCATACTCTTCCCGTTTTCAGATGATGGATTGAACAGAGCTAGTGAGATGCTCAAAGCTTGGGATATTTTTTTTGTAACCTAACCCTGATTTAAACTTCTCTACAACTTTATCCCTGACCGGTCTGGTGTGTTCCTTGGCCCTCATTATGCTGTTTGTTTACTAAGGTTCTCTAACACACCTCGGAGGGCTTTACAGAACAGCTGTATTTATACTGAGACTCAATTACACACAGGTGGACTCAAAAGTGTGGCGTGCATTTGTATTCAGCCCCCCTTTACTCTGATACCCCTAACTAAAATCTAGTGGAACCAGTTGCCTTCAGAAGTCACCTAATTAGTAAATTTACTAATAAGGTGACTTCTGAAGGCAATTGGTTCCACTAGATTTTAGTTAGGGGTATCAGAGTAAAGGGGGGCTGAATACAAATGCACGCCACACTTTTCACATATTTATTTGTAAAAATGTTGAAAACCATTTATCATTTCCCTTCCACTTCACAACTATGTGCCACTTTGTGTTGGTCTAAAACCCCTATAAAATACATTTACGTTTTTGGTTGTAACATGACAGAATGTGGAAAATAGCAAGGGGTATGAATACTTTTTTCAAGGCACTGCAAGTCATTTTCTAGCAAAAAATGCAGGTTTTTGCATGTGTGTGACAAAATTTTAAAAAATTGCTCTGGACAGCAAGCGGTTAAGATGCCCTTACGCGTTACGTTCCTCTTGCACAGAATTCTTTTGATGCAGGGTGTGAAGGTGACGTCAATTGACCGAGCGGTTCAGGTAAGCTCACACAAGATTGTACAGAGATTGCACAGTTATATTTCAATGTGTGTAGCCGGCTTTGAAATAAATGTTTCTACACGCTATGAAGGTCAATACTTTGTAACAGTTGGGAGGTCACTAAAGCAGGGCCTCCTGTATTCAGTGTATCCTTTGTCAGTTCTGTGTCACTTCCCCCTGTTGTGCGCTCGCATTGTACTAATAACAATATCGCCTCGGTTGCTTTTTAAGCGGCGTATATTTTTGAATCTTCCCATGCGCACACGAAACAATGACCACAGACATCTCCAGCCTAGCAAGTCTTCAGCCCCGTCCTCGAAAAAAAAAAAAAAAAACCAAAAAATCCCTTCTGAACATCAAGGCTGGTCCATGTGTTCAGAAACCCTTTGAACACCTGTAAGCGGGCGATGAAAGGACGGCAGAAGAAGAAGAGAAACCGATGAGCTCCCAAATCCAATACAAAATATAAACGCTTGGTTTCCTTGCCGTTTGCGAACAGACGGCGCCACAACCTGCCAAAGGAAGGATTTGCAAAGGAGGGGAAAAAAAAGAAAAAGAAAAAAGTCTCAATTTTACTATAAAAAGTCACATCTCTGCTTTTAATGGAGTTAATTATAATTTTAATCAGTTCGCTTGGCTCTCCATTAATATATGCGGGGTACAGAACGCCGAACGCCGAGTCACTCCTAATCTCGTTAATCCGCGGGGGTGAAGATGGTTAATTAGCGCATTTGCCTATGCTGTGACAAGTGAGAGGATCCAAGAAGGAAAAGTGTGTTTTCTACCGACGTCACTCATTAACAGATCTGTCTGAATCAATTGCTCCTGTCGTTCGCTGATGGGGAAACATTGACAGGTGGGGAATGGATCACGAGAGCTCAGAAGAGGTTTTTTTTGGGATGTGATTTGCACAGCGATATCTGTACTCCTTTACATTCTAATTTTATGGAAATAATGGCACATCATGCAGCTCATTAATTTATAACTTGCAGCAAAAGGTGTGAGAAGGGCATGTGTAAGGGTAATAAATCCCTCACCTCTTCTGTAATATCTATCTATCTATCTATCTATCTATCTATCTATCTATCTATCTATCTATCTATCTATCTATCTATCTATCTATCTATCTATCTATCTATCTATCTATCTATCTATCTATCTATCTATCTATCTATCTATCTATCTATCCTGTGTGTGTATAAGTATTTCACAAAGGTGAGTACACCCCTCACATTTTTGTAAATATTTTCTTCTAACTTTTCATGTGACAACACTGAAGAAATGACACTTTGCTACAATGTAAAGTAGTGAGTGTACAGCTTGTATAACAGTGTAAATTTGCTGTCCCCTCAAAATAACTCAACACACAGCCATTAATGTCTAAACCGCTGGCAACAAAAGTGAGTACACCCCTAAGTGAAAATGTCCAAATTGGGCCCAAAGTGTCAATATTTTGTGTGGCCACCATTATTTTCCAGCACTGCCTTAACCCTCTTGGGCATGGAGGTCACCAGAGCTTCACAGGTTGCCACTGGAGTCCTCTTCCCCTCCCCCATGATGACATCACAGAGCTGGTGGATGTTAGAGACCTTGTGCTCCTCCACCTTCCGTTTGAGGATGCCCCACAGCTGCTCAATAGGGTTTAGGTCTGGAGACATGCTTGGCCAGTCCATCACCTTTACACTCAGCTTCTTTAGCAAGGCAGTGGTCATCTTGGAGGTGTGTTTGGGGTCGTTATCATGTTGGAATACTGCCCTGCGGCCCAGTCTCTGAAGGGAGGGGATCATGCTCTGCTTCAGTATGTCACAGTACATGTTGGCATTCATGGTTCCCTCAATGAACTGTAGCTCCCCAGTGTCGGCAGCACTCATGCAGCCCCAGACCATGACACTCCCACCACCATGCTTGACTGTAGACAAGACACACTTGTCTTTGTACTTCTCACCTGGTTGCCGCCACACACGCTTGACACCATCTGAACCAAATAAGTTTATCTTGGTCTCATCAGACCACAGGACATGGTTCTAGTAATCCATGTCCTTAGTCTGCTTGTCTTCAGCAAACTGTTTGCGGGCTTTTTTGTACATCATCTTTAGAAGAGGCTTCCTTCTGGGATGATAGCCATGCAGACCAATTTAATGCAGTGTGCAGCGTATGGTCTGAGCACTGACAGGCTGATCCCTCACCCCTTCAACCTCTGCAGCAATGCTGGCAGCACTCATACGTCTATTTCCCAAAGACAGCCTCTGGATATGACGCTGAGCATGTGCACTCAACTTCTTTGGTTGACCATGGCGAGGCCTGTTCTGAGTGGAGCCTGTCCTGTTAAACCGCTATATGGTCTTGGCCACCGTGCTGCAGCTCAGTTTCAAGGTCTTGGCAATCTTCTTATAGCCTAGGCCATCTTTATGTAGAGCAATAATTCTTTTTTTTCAGATCCTCAGAGCGTTCTTTGCCATGGGGTGCCATGTTGAACTTCCAGTGACCAGTATGAGAGAGTGAGAGCGATAACACCAAATTTAACACACCTGCTCCCCATTCACATCTGAGACCTTGTAACACTAACGAGTCACATGACACCGGGGAGGGAAAATGGCTAATTGGGCCCATTTAGGACATTTTCACTTAGGGGGTCTACTCACTTTTGTTGCCAGCGGTTTAGACATTAATGGCTGTGTGTTGAGTTATTTTGAGAGGACAACAAATTTACACTGTTATACAAGCTGTACACTCACTACTTTACATTGTAGCAAAGTGTCATTTCTTCAGTGTTGTTACATGAAAGGATAGAATAAAATATTTACAAAAAATGTGAGGGGTGTACTTACTTTTGTCAGATACTGTATATATAACCATGGTCTTAAGTTGGGTACACTGTGTGGTAAGTATATTTGCCTACTTTTTATGTCTTAGAAACCCTGGCCTCACTCCTGGCTTCCCTGTGGTGCGTCCAGAATTGGGGTGGACGCAGAGCGCCCTCTGTGGTTGGTCCTTTCTTTGGATCCGCCATGTTTTTCCCTC
Organism: Lithobates clamitans; assembly: GCA_037952925.1. Classification (NCBI taxonomy): domain Eukaryota; kingdom Metazoa; phylum Chordata; class Amphibia; order Anura; family Ranidae; genus Lithobates; species Lithobates clamitans. The sequence continues at coordinate 1,632,304 of JBBGZY010001020.1, read as the reverse complement.
CGTTTGGCTGGGCGTGGGTGACACTTGGCAGCAAAGTCCCTGTGCTTTTAAATAAGAGGCAATACAGGTGATCGATCATCTAAAATATGTGCTTAGTGTCCACATACAATACTGTTACTGTATGTTTTTTTTTTTTTCAATTATGCACAATGATGGATTCTTACTGGTTTTTCTTTATAGAATAACTTATGTTTTTTACTGAAAAATTACATAAATTATAGACAACTTATGTTCGTTACTGAAACCACTATCCCCCTGAAGAAGAGGTTCATTGTCACAAACTTGAAACGCGTTGGGCTACTACTGCAGCAAATCTCCCCATTGTGGGAGGGGCAGAGACACAAACTACTGCTGGGAATCCTCACCATTGTGGGAGGGGCAGAGACACAAACTACTGCAGGAAATCTCACCATTGTGGGAGGGGCAGAGACACAAGCTACTGCAGGGAAACCTCACCATAGGGGGAGGGGCAGAGACACAAACTACTGCTGGGAAACCTCACCATTGTGGGAGGGGCAGAGACACAAACTACTGCTGGGAAATCTCACCATTGTGGGAGGGGCAGAGACACAAACTACTGCTGGGAAATCTCACCATTGTGGGAGGGGCAGAGACACAAATTACTGCAGGGAAACCTCATCATTGTGGGAGGGGCAGAGACACAAACTACTGCAGGAAATCCTCACCATAGGGGGAGAGACAGAGACACAAACTACTGCAGGAAATCTTACCATTGTGGAAGGGGCAGAGAAACAAACTACTGGAGGAAATCTCATCATTGTGGGAGGGGCAGAGACTCAAACATTTTTATGGAAATGTCACTATTTTGGGATGAATATATATAATCTATATATCTATAATAGTCCTGTGCGCTACTAAATAACTGTAAAAATTATAAATGAGTGGAAATGCTGCAAAACCTAAAAAGTGTTCGAAACTACACAACTTAAACAAAATTATAGTATACAGTGATCTTGAGCAAAACCTTCAGTGTCTAAATAATAATAAACAAGCATAAATGTGGAAGATTGATTTATTATAGAAAATAAAGTCCATGTGATTCATCCAGTGATCCAAGTAATATAAATAGTGAAAGGAGTAGTCTATTAGTGGTTTTTCAGACGACACAGCCACTATCACCAACACCTCTGTGCTCACAGAACTCTCACCTCATAGGCATATAACATAAGCCTTGGATGTCAATCAAAAAAGGGGAGATCAGCACGCTTTTCATCCACAGCTACGGCTTCCCACAAAGGATTCCTCCTCACATAAAGGATATTCCGTTCACCATGCAAAGTAAACAAGCCTCTAATGGTGCATTATCACTTAAAACCATTTATTAGACTAAAAATGCCTGCTTACACAGCTAAAATAAAGATGCGCTTTAAAAGAAACAAATATCGGTGTTCACGCCGCCTCTCACGTCACTTCCAGTCCGCGATGTGCTCCGGCCACACCTTGCGCGTTACACCACGTGACTTCCTCAGGGGATATTTTGGGATGGGCAGAGACGCAAAATTGTACAGGGGAGTCTCACAATTGTGGGAGCGGCAGAGACGCAAACTATCTCAGGAAACACAAACTTATACAGGGCAAGATCATCATTGTGGGTGGGGCAGAGACACAAACAGTTGTGGGTGGGGAACTCTCAACATTGTGAGATGGGTGGGGTCACAAACTACTGAAGGGAAACCTCTAAATAGAGAAGGGACAGAGACAAAAATTACTGCATAGAAATCTCCCCATTACAGAACTGGCAGGGATCACTGAGTGATCCAATCATTGTTGAAGTTGGTGGGGGGGCATAAACTACTTCATGGCACCATTTCTGTGCCCACCCAAAACTGAAATCATCAGTCTTCAAAAGAGAAGATTTTTTTAAGACATAAAAGTGCAATCTACACAACTATCAGTCATTCCAACATTCACAGCAGCCCGCCCTTTCTATACAGCCTCCAGATTTATTGCTCGTCAGTTCAAACACTGAATATAAGATTTTCATCTCAAGTACATTTGCAAATCAATGTTTATATAGTTTATTTATTGCACTTTTGTGGTGGAGAGAGTTTGATTGCGTCTGTAAATCTCTACTTTTGATCCTTTCCTACAGTTCTTAATGTATTACATCGCAATTTGAGAATTAAACTGATTGATGCTTTGTCAGAATGTCTTGATGGCTTCAAATAAAATTATACGCACACGTTGCCAACTGAAATGTAACATTAAAGGGAAAGCTGAGCAAAACTCCATAAAAAAAATGTATATGTATATAGTTCATAGGTATATACATGGCTCTGGGTTAGGGTCCTTCTTGAGTTCGACCTGAACTCAAGCTGTTGGCCAAATGAGCCCAAGCTGGCCAGTTCGCTCACCTGAACCTCTGGCTTCTAAAGTCAGATGTTATTGATTGAGTTGTGGTATCAACTTAGGGCTGCCCCCACCCCACGCCATTAGTTGCTGGGCATACTGGCAGCCATACAACATAATTTGTTGCTAAAAAAGTGACCTCCAGCCTTTCAACACTGCCAGTGAGCTTGTTTCAAATCATAAATAATCCGATAGCTACGTGCGACGTCACTGACCAAATATGGCCATGGTAGCCATATTCGGTCAATGGTGGCCATATTTGTTCACAGGGACCAAATTGCCAATGTCAGCCAGCATCTCTCGACTCCCCTTTGTTTACATTCAGCTGCCAGCAAGGAAAATGTAATCTGTGGCAAGAATATCGTCAGGAGCAGATCATTGGCACGAGTCGTCATGTTTGTGTTGGCAGGTGATTGAGATGTTGTTCATCACGTTGTATCTACAATTCTGGATGATGCAATTTAACTCTGGATCTACATCATAGGGACTTTTTTCATAAATTACTTTTTCAAATGTGTTTTTAATTAATATACACCCCTTACTCATTCATGTGGGGGAGGGGGGGTCAGGTATCTGGTGGACCCCATATGTTAAAGGGGGCTTTCTACATTCTGATAAGCCCCCGCACAGAACTCCCAGTGATGTTGGGTAGAGGTCATTGTCCCGATCAACATTGGTAAGTTTAACTAATACCGGGCACTTTCCTCATTTCCTGCCCAAGCCAATTTTCAAGCTTTCGGCGCTGTCGCACTTTGAATGACATTTGCGCGGTCATGCTACGCTGTACCCAAACAACATTTTTATCATTTTGTTCCCACAAATAGAGCTTTCTTTTGGTGGTATTTGATCAACTCTGCGGTTTTTATTTTTTGCTAAACAAATAAAAAAAGACCAAAAATTTTGAAAAAATAATTTTTTTTCTTTGCTTCTGTTTTAAAAATTTTGTAAATAAGTAAATTTTCTCCTTCACTGATGGGCACTGATGAGGCTGCACTGCCGGGCACTGATAAGGTGGCACTGATGAGCACGGATGAGGTGGCACCAATGAGGTGGCACTGATGGGCACTGATGATGGGCACTGATATGCAACACCGATGGACACTGATAGGCGGCACTGATGGGCACTGAAAGACTGCACTGATGGGCACTGATGAATGGCACTGATTGCCACTGATAAATGGCACTGATTGGCATCACTGATTAGGAGGCACTGGCAGGTATTGCTGGTGGGCACTGATTGGCATCATGTGTGGACACACATTACTACCCATGGCCACCAGGGATGCCATACCTGGTGGTCATCAGTGGTGGCCATCCCTGGTGGTCCTGGTGGCATCCCCGGAGGTCCTGGGTGGGCATCCGAGGGGGAGATGCACTGATAATCAATCAGCACAGACCCCCCCTGTCAGGGGAGCAGCCGATCGGCTCTCCTCTACTCGCACCTGTCAGACGCAAGTGAGGAAAAGCCGATAAACGTCTCTTCCTGTTTACATCGTGATCAGCTGTGATTGGACACGGCTGATCACGTGGTAAAGAGTTTCTGTCAGGGAGTTGCGGTGTGTCAGGCTGACACGCCGCAACAAGGATCACCGCAATGCGCCCCCCCCAGGCTTGTTATCCTGACCACATCATATGATGTCCGGTCAGGATATTGCAACCACTTTGCCGACGTCATTTTGCCATATGGCGGGCGGCAAGTGGTTAAAACATAAATAAGTCTATATATTCACAGACATGTTTATAGGTTTTGTTATTCAAGTATCCTGGTGGAACTCCATATTATATATATCGTTCATATGTTTAGGAGGTTTACAAGTTAATATCGGGTTCTTCTCTGATAATGGCCTTACAACTATCTCCACTTAACGGAGATCGATGATTTTTATCCTTTCCTCGTATATGTTTAAACTTAATGTAGCGTATATATCGTGATATGTATATAATTTAATTTATAATATCCTTTTATTAATTTTATATGATATTAGATTAAATGTCCTTGTATTTAGTCTATTAATTTATAGTTTATTAAGTTAGTACATCTCTATGTTTGTGTTTTACATTGAAATATCTGGGAGTGTAACTCTTTGTAGCGTGCGGTATGCCTGAAAAACGTTTGGATTTAACAGGTCCCACCTGATTATTTGTAGACTTGAGTAGAGATACTATTGAGAACAATTGGTTCCGATCAGGTGAAGGAGATTAATTATCAGCGTTAGCGCTATGTGGAGTCTATCACGATAGATTCAATCTTACTGGAAAATGGCCACTACTAGGACATTTTTCTGGGCAACCGCATGGTATAAAAGGACGTAATGTGTACTAAGATTGGTCCTGACTCCTGATGACGTCCATATGACGAAACACATAGGGTGGAGCTTTCAGCGTCACTACGTCACTTCCGGTTTTAAAATTCCTGGTCTGTGGAAAGCAAGGCGTCCCAGACGATTCTGTTTACAGTCATGTATTACTCTGCAGCGCTAGTGGTAGTGCTTTTTTAAATACTTTTTACCCAATAAACTTTTTTTTTTTACGGATGTACACGATGGGACCCCTTTTTTTTCTCATCCATCTATATGTGTGTGTACGGAACGATCGTGGATGTCAAGGAGGGAAGGCAGGACAAAGAGCTGACTCTATGGCGAGGCCTTTTACCCCTGCAGGGGTACATCCCTTTGGTGAGTGTGGACCTGATGGGGGAGCACGTGTGAAGAGTCTCCATGTCCGCTGATTATAATAAACTTTTTTCACTTCACTGCCACTTTTTATGAACTTTAAAAATTGAAGGATTTATATATATATATATATATATATATATATATATATATATATATATATATATATATATTTATATATATATTTATTTATTTATTTTTTTCTTATATTTTTTTTGTTGACATGCTGGTGTTGGTTTTTTGCTGATTTATGCACTTTGGAACCTTTGAAGAACTGGACAAACATATAATAATAATAACACTTTATTTATGGTGTATGCACACAGAACACAGTTTGCACGTTATATGATGATGTTTTAAAGTGACAGCACAATATAGTAATACATTTTTTCTAATAATAACACAAGCTATCACATTGTTAACATTTAGCAGCCCCAATTCACCCATATACTTTTCTCTTATCCCTTCACTGATCCCACACCTGTGGGCACAGCTAGGGTGGGCTGATAAGAGGCTGGTATGGGTATCAAAGGGGACCTCATTCTGTTTTTTTTTTTTTTTTTGGTGGGGGTCCACCCGTAAAATCAATGCTAGATATTAGCTTCGAAAGGGGAATAAAGCTTTCCGGTAAAATGCATATGTTTACTTTGAGCGTTACCATTGCATTATTACCAATGTGATACCATTTTAATCTGCAGACTTTTTTTTCTTTGAGTTTGAGGTACATACAGTATGTTGGAGGTACACAAATAGTAAAAATGCTGTGGTGGGGAAATGCATTTTCCCCATTTTTGCACTATTTATTTCTAACAAAAACATTTTTTTTTTTATGTATCGAAAAAAAAAATGTATAATATGTCAGAGTAGACAACAAAATTCTAAAGGGTATAATCTGCGGAACTAAGACATCACCACAATGAAACAAATTCTCTGGGACACAACGGGGAGAGAAAAATAATCGGATTAAATATTTATGTTATCTTAGCACCTGTAACAAGATCCAACAAAAATATTTCAATTCTTTATTAGATTTGCTTATACGGGCAAGAAATTAACACATGGGGCAGTAAAGAAATGGGTCAAGACCTGGCCAAACCTATCTGTGCAGATATATCTGTAATGAGCAACACAGATAGATAACAATAAAAAGCAGTTGTTGTACAATACGGTAAATGTGCATTTGGCAAACTTTTTCATTTCATTTCATTTTGTGCTATTGGGACGGGAGGGGGGTGTAGGCAGGTGCAGTTTGGCCTCCCTGCATAGGTGGCACTGTTTAGAAACAGCCATGTAGAGAGAGCAGAAGGGAAGGGGGGAACTCATGTCCCTTTGAGGCCTCTGTAGGTGTCATCAGGGGGGCAGCTGTCTAATTGGACGCTGCTGCCCTGAATGACCTTAGCGGCCATCCTTAGTGTGGGAAGTGCTAATAAATAGCACTGACCATATGGTTGCCACCTCATCCCTTTAAACCCGAACACATATTAATTACACAGGTTCTGTGGCTGATTAAGGTGGTAATGAGACTCACTTGGCGCCTTATTTGAATTTAATCAGCCTCAGAACCTGAGTAATTCAAAGGTGTTCGGGTTAAAAGGGATGAGGTGGCAACTCTAACTGCCCGCATTTGTGAAGTGGCTAGGTTTGGAACAGGAACCTGCTGGTCAGGGACAGTGTGCCTAGGGCAGGGAAAGGTGGAGGAGGGACAGGGTAGGGACAGTTAGGAGCCCTTCTGTATCCAGGTGCCTTGTTGCCAGATCTAATTCCATTGTCCTGGTACTCCAGGGCTTTCAAAAAAGTGATAGGCACTCAGGAAATGAAATGTTTAATTTATGCCTTTAAAATGCCTGATAGTGCTACTTGGATGTTGGGCCTCTGTATGTGGTCAGGCTGTGGAAAAGTCTCACACATGTGGTATCGCCATACTCAGGAGGAGCAGTAGAATGTATTTTGGGGTGTCATTTTTGCTATGTACATCCTATGTGTTAGAAATATCTTTTAAATTGTCAACTTTGTATTAAAAAAAATATGTTTTAATTTTCTTCTAGCCACCTCCTCTGTCAGAACTCATCTGTTAATACACCTTAGAGCAATTCTGGTCTCCATGTGCGCTCTCTCCTTTCAGGTTACCAAATCCCTGGTCCTGCTCACAGGTGGATAGCACTTCAGGAACCAACATGTCATGGGTTAAAGTATATGTATACCCAAAGCCTTTCTTTTTTCAGTTTTGAATAGAGTAGCGAAGGATTAAAACTCATGTCAATTTGTTGGGGAGACTTCCCTCACCTCCTGTCATGGAGACAGAAAAATAAGTACAGAGTGCGAAGAGTTCCCCCTTTAAACAATTGTCCTTATGACTTATTGTTTCTTCAGCTTCACCCTTCCAGCTTGCAGCAAGTGCATTCTGCTACAGAATTAAATTTTGGACCAATCAGACCCCCTCCCTGCTGGTATTGCATGATGCATATGGGAAGACCATTCATTCTGACACAATCCCGATCATTATGTGCATGCATGCATGCAGCCATGAACCTTCAAGGAACCTCCACCAAACTTCACTGTTGCATGCAGACACCCATCCTTATACTGCTCTCCAGGCCTTCAGCAAACAGATGTAACTTTTCCCTCCGTCCTGTAGATGGTACTGTGCCGTTATACAGATGGTAGAGTCTGTTTGATGAAGTCCATGAAGGGACAATTCTCCTATCTCCCAGAGGTTAGCTGCCTGATTGGATGCTGTGATCTCTCAAGATCTCAGGTGGCCCTTTTGATATGAGGCTCTATATAGTAGGGTGGCCAACATCATTTAGGTGTGCCTGGAGAGAGTGGTAGGTCAGGGACAGAGACCAAACTTGACAGAAAAAGCATATAGTGCAGGGAAGGGTTCCTGGCAAGTAGGGTCAGAACAGGGACAATGCCTGCCTCAAGGATACATACCAGTATCCAAAAAAGTAACAAGGGGCTTTTCCCAGCAGCATTATATTGCCGTCCTGGTACACCACCAACCTCTACCCGTCCAACGGAAGCTGTCCTCTGGTAGTACAGGCCCAAACCTAATAACACTTTAAACATAAACTGCTATATTTCCCTATATCAGTGATGGTGAACCTTGGCATCCCAGATGTTTTGGAACTACATTTCCAATGATGCTCAACTACACTGCAGAGTGCATGAACATCATGGGAAATGTAGTTCCAAAACATCTGGGATGCCAAGGTTCGCCATCACTGCCCTATATCGATGCCTACAAATACTGTCATTATTCATTACTGCCAATCTATATGGAAGGTAACTGTCATGTACCTGATATGCAGAGGGAGGCCTCTCTTACACCTCAAACTTGAGGCCCCTGATAGAAAATAGGAGGCGCAGGAGTGAAGAGTCGCACGAGTGCCTGGCAAGGTTGCTAGCAGAAGAGCTGGACCTGAACTGAAGTAGGAACTAGAACAAACCCAGGAACAGCTGTCAAACTGGAGACTGGGGCTCAGGCAGGTGCAGGCAGATGGACTGGAAGCGTTGGCACATGGGTCCAGAGCAGATGGATACTGGAGCAGGGTCAGGTACAGACAGGTTTGTCAATAGTCTGGCAGCAAGGTAGCAGAAGGAACATACAGGAACGTAGACAAGACAGGCCGAGGTCAGGTGCAGGCATATAACAGAAATAGTCAGGAGCAAGCCGGGTAGGTCAACAGGAACAGGTACAGGCAAACGATAATCAGGAATCACAGGTAACGCTGTAGACCAGACAGCACTGATCCAAGGAATTAAGGCAGTTTAAATAGTCTGTTAGCGCCACAAACGTTACGAGCGCCAACGTTGGCATTCTGTGCGGCACTAGTGCGCAAGCGTGTGCGCGTGTGCATAGCAGCACTGTATACAGCTCCCCCCCCTCACTACACAGGGCTGAAATCACATTCCTTTACACACAGTCTGTCAGTCCTCACAGGGTGCATCTGGCTTTTATGTTGCCTTTCTGAACTGTGAAATTCTCTGGTCGGAAGGGCAGTGTAGTTGCAGTAGGCAGATACACCCTGTGCAGATAATGGCTAACTGGCTGTATTGTAAAGGAATGTGATTTCAGCCCTGCGGAGGAGGAACAATAAAGAGTGCTGTAATGGGAAAGGAGCTCAGCAGCCGGGCATAGCATGCAGGGTGGAGGGGATAGTCAGGGGGTTTTGGGGGGGGCAACTTAGATCTGAAAGGGCAAAGCCATGTGACACAAAATCTGGAGCCGGCAGCCCTTCAGAGGCCCCCTGAGGAGGTGTTAAGGGATTTGTTTTAGCAATTTCTGAAGGTTTCTCTGTCAGTGTTGGCAGGTGTTGGGGGAAGGTCACCTCCCAGAGGAGTGTGTCTTTTCCCCAGTTGTCAGGGAAGTGGGGTAAGTAGACATCCCCGGGTGGGGGGTACAGAGAATCCCAGCTGGTGACTCGGAGACACTGAGCGGTGTCATACCTCACCAGTGTCATTGGTCCCATCGTGGCTACAGGACGGCACCCTCCTCCTCTTGCCTCGCTGAGCTCGGTTACTATTCCATGTTGCCAGCACACAGTACAGACACCTCCCCATCCTGGGCTGTTCTCACCCCGTGCTCCTCTCCATTCATGAAATGGCTCACAGCATCTCCCCAGCCAATGAGAACTGAGGGGTGTGGACTGTGGAAGGCAAAGTAAAAGCCCAGTACTGGAGCATAGGTGTGGGGCCCTAGGGCAGATCGGAGCTGAATTTTGTGGAGGATATGATAATATGACAGGGAGGCTGCAGGGGCCCCCTGGAGCTAGGGGCAGGGTTGCAATTGTGACCCCTGCAACCCCTTATGCTACGCCCATGCCCACACTGCAGGATAGGGCCTTGTTGTGATCTTACTTGCCAGGAATCTTTTTCCTGTGTTATTCTCTTCTCCCTAACCAGCGGGTGCCTGTCCCTGACCTACTGTACCACTTGATGCAGGCATGCCCAAAAGATGTGAGTGACCCTATTTAAAAGGTTCCTGAGAAAGATGGCCGCCTGAGATCTCGAGAGATTTCAGCGTCCAAACAATGGTCTTCCCTGAGAAACTGATGGAGTCTTTTAGAGGACAATTCCCTCAAGTCCAAGTATACCTGGAATAAATGATGCGGCCATACACTAGTAGAATTTCATTTAAAATGTTTCATTTTAGGAACTTTTGTTAAATATTCTATTCATTAGTGGTGTCAAATCGAAGTTCGCCTTCAACCGCAATGATGAAAAATTTTGAAGAAGAAGCAGGACAGAAATGTTTCTTAAAGGAAACAAAATTCTATCTGGGTTTCATTTTGGGAAAATCCATTCATTCCTAAATCGAATGTTAAAAGCAAACAAAACTTTGAAGTGAAACAAACCAAACAGCAGAACACCGACGACGTATCAAGCACTGAGGCATTATTTCTTAATAGACCTTGGCCATAGTCCCCGCCCAAAGACCCCCCACTAATGCGTTTGACCACTCAAGTCTTAGCCTTGAGTGGTGAAACACATTAGTTGGAAGGTCTTTGGGTGAGGACTAAGGGCTAAGGTCTATGCTTAGTTTGTTCTTGGAGTGTGTTTGATGTGTGGACGGCTCCCTTCCAGCCAGCACCCAAGTATCAGGATGTAGGCAAGCATTCTACTTTCTTCACTGCAGATGGCGCTCATCTGCAGCAGCAATGCAGGTGGAGGAGGAAGTTGAGAGGGACCTAGTTACTCTATGGTTTCCTTGGTCACAGATAAGCAGGAAGTAATTGGATGCTGGCACCCCATGTGACTTTGTTGGCCATCTTGGGTCAGCCAGAGTTTATTTAAATATCTGACTCCTGGGTTTGGCACGCATTTCACTTGTGGCTAGAGTATGGACAGGTCACCCGTCTTTCAGGGACAGTGCTTAGCGTCAGGGAGAGGTTCCAGATAAGTAGGGAAAGAGCAGGGACCCACCATCCTTCCTGAGAACTTTAGTAGGATGTCTTTGAGCGGGGACTAAGGCCAAAGTGGGTCTATGCAAGGTTTGTTCTTGTAGTGTGTTTGGAGTGTGGACACTGGACAGCTTCCTTCCAGCCAACACCCACGTATCGTGAGACAGCAGGAGTTTATGCTTGTCAGTAGTTTGACTTCCAACCAAGGTTTTGAAGTACATACAGGACATTAGTCAAGTTGTTGTGTCATGGTCAGGGGTCAGACTCATAAACCAGTAGGTATAGCAGTAGAGATGCTCCCACTGACCAGCAGGATAAGTAAACAAGCAGGTCACCCTGGAGCATGACGCAGGCTCACTTGAGGTACGGGACCTAAGCACTAACTAGTGTTCACCAGAGCTTCTGATGGTGGAGATTGATTTTGTTGCGTGTTGGTACTAGGTCACAGTCCTCAGGATCGCCCCACCAGGAGGTGAGCAAGCCAAAGTCCATAAGTAGATAAAGCAGGTAGGGATCAAGCAGAAGTTTAGTAGGTAATCAGCCAAAGGTTGGTAACAAGCAGCTGCAGGTTGGGATCAAGTGGAAGATAAGTGAGGGAACAAGCCAGAGGTTGGTAATGAGTGGTAGTGGAGATAAGGAAAGCTAAGCTGCAGGAATGAAAATGAGCAAGATATTGGCTGGAGAAGGCACAATAATCTATCAAACAGGAAGTTCAAAGGTATGGCCTTCAATGGGAGGAGCAAAGAGTTCAAGGTTCACCAGAAATAAGAGACAAGGCAAGATTGTCCTATGGGATCGGTCAGGGAGCTGTCCAGTATCTCAGGTGGCACAGCGGGAAGAGTCACAGCCAGATATCACCGAGGTCGCATGTTCAGATCTGGACCTTGACACATTGAATGTACTGAGAATTTTTGTACAAACATGAATTAGAGCAGAGACTGCGAGCCAGGTCTTCTCATCCAACATCAGTGCCTGACCTCACAAATGCGCTTCTGGAAGAATGGTCAAACATTCCCATAGACACACTCCTAAACCTTGTGGACGGCCTTCCCAGAAGAGTTGAAGCTGTTATAGCTGCAAAGGGTGGGCCAACTCAATATTGAACCCTAAGCAGCAAATTATATCACCTGTGATGTATTTCAGTTATCTTGCAAACCTGGCCTGTTAGTGGGCCCTGAGGACAGGGTTGATGACCACTGACCTACGGACTAAGACTGGGGTGCCATTAAAGTTCATGTGCGTGTAAAGGCAGGCGTACCAATACTTTTGGCAATATAGTGAATATCTGGTTCACTTTCACAATTTGTACTTTTCTTCTCCTTTTTACGCTTTTCTCCACCATTCAGTAACACAACGCAGGCGTAGTCTTGGCTGCTTTCTCCCTCCGAGGCTTTTGAGACTTTTTATATCACAGAAAGATCTGATTATCTGCAGACCTTGCATCTAATGATTTTCCCGCAAACGCACTCCCTCATTTGTGAGGTACATGAATCTAAAATAAAAATCAGATTGTTAAACACGCCCCCTCATAAAAATAAACATTGATCCACATGCGCGCTCTTTGAACAAAAAAGACTAGCTTTGATTTTCTGTGTTTTGCTGCTTCCATAAGATCTGGGATATCAAGTAAAAAAGTAAAAAAAAAGAAAAAAAAAAAAAAAGGGAATATAAAACCCGTTCCGTATCTCGCCGGCTGCTGCTGGATGGGTGTGCGGAACATCTGAAGATCTGGATTCTCCTTTGTAGCCGGTAATGAGACCTGAACAACGAAAAGGTTCCTGTCTGGTTTGTGTCAGCTGACAGCTTTCATAGCAGAGCGCTACGAGGAAACGCGCCAATCTGTAAGCATGGGGGATGAATGTGATGTATCTACATGTATGGTACACGTGTAATGATGGTGAGTGCAGAATAAGAACCCGCTGTCTCATTAAATGGAGCCGATGAAAGGTGCCAACGCGTTTGATGATAATGACGCGGTCGTCCTTTACGTTATTTTTGGGGCATTACCTTCATAGATCACAAGCCTGTCCTTTGTTGGTCCCCGACAGCCGCTGGTGCAGGAGGTGGAGGGAAAACATCCATTCCAGATGAGAGCGAAGCCCCCGGGACACCGGCAACAGATGGGGCTTCTTTTTTTTTTTAGTTCCAACGTAAAAAAAATATATATCATTAAACATTTTATTACTATTTTTATTTGCTTGTGTGTCACTTATTTATGTGCTTTCATTTTTTTTGTTAAGCCCCCAGGAGGAAGTATTATAGAACTGTTGTAGTTTGAAAAAAACTTTTTCCTCTCCTTTCTTTCTTTCCTTTTTTTCCTTCCTTCCTGCTGCCCTTCCCATCTCTTTCCTGCTTTTCTCACCTTTACTTTTCCCTGCTCCCCTCCTTTCCTCTCTCTTTTGTTCTTCATTTCGTCTACCCTCTCCTACCTTCACACTCCTTTATTCCCCTCTCCCTTCTCCTTACCTTGCTGATTCCTATCGCTTTCTTTCCCTCTATTCTCCACTCCCCCCTTTCTTATTATGCTCCTCCTTATGACTCCTTTTTTCTTCCACTCTCTATTATCCTCTTCTCCTCCTCTACTCCATCTCTTCTCCACTCCTCTCCTTACCTCTCTCTTCTTAACTTCTTTCTTCTCCTCTCCTCTACCCTCCTCTCTCTTCTCCCATCTCTTCTCTCCTCTCTCCCTTTTGCTCTCTTTTTACTCTTTTCTTCTCAACTCTCTGTCCTTTCCACTCCTCTCCTCCACCCTTCTCCTTTCCCTTCACTTCCCTTCCCTGTTCTGTCCTCTCCTTTCTTCTATTCACTCTTCTTCACCCCTGTCTTTTCCTACCTTCTCCCCACTTAGCTCCTCTCCTCCATTCTGCTCTTTTTGCTCCCCTTTTCTCCTCTCTTCCACCTCCTTCTCCTCCTCTCTGCTCTTTTTTCATCTCTTCCCCATACCTCTTTCTTTTTCTCATCTCTTCTCTCCTCTATCCTCCTCTCTTATTCCGTGTCATCTCTCTGACATTTCTCTTTCCTTTCCTTTCCCCCTCTTCTATCCATGTTTCTCCATTGCACTCCATCCTTTTTTTCCACTCACTCCTCTCTTCTTACCTTTCTTTTCTCTGCTCCTCTATCCTTCTCTCTTCCTCTTTCTACTTTCTCCCATCCCATCTCCTTTCCTCTCTTTTCCTTAACTTTCTTCTTCCCGTTTTTATCCTCTCCTCCATTCTCCTCTTTTACCTTATCTCCCTCCTCCACCTTCCGCTCTTTCCCTCCTTTCCTCTCTTCTCCTAACCTCCCTCATATCTCCTCTCCTTTCTTCTATTTCCCCTACCTCTCTTCTTCTTTTACTTCTCTTCCCCCCACTTTTCTCCACTCCTCTCCTCATTCTCCTCTTTTCACCTCTACCCTCTTCTCTGCTCCTCTCTTCCACCACCCTCTGTCCTCTCCTCCATCCCTCTTTTCCCCTTTCTCCTCTCCTCCACCCCTCTCTTCCACCATCCTCTCTTCCTCTTTCTCCTCTCCTCCACCCCTCTCTTTCACCATCCTCTCTTCCTCCTCTCCTCCACCCCTCTCTTCCACCATCATCACTTCCCTTCTCTCCTCCATCCCTCTCTTCCCCTTTCTCATCTCCTCCACCCTTCTCTTCCACCATCCTCTCTTCCCCTTTCTCCTCTCCTCCACCCCTCTCTTCCACCATCCTCTCTTCCCCTCCCTCCTCTCTCCTACCCCTCTCTTCCACCATCCTCTCTTCCCTTCTCTCTGCTCTTCCACCATCCTCTCTTCCCCTCTCTCCTCTCCTCCACCCCTCCCCTCTCTTCCCCTTTCTCCTCTCCTCCACCCCTCTCTTCCACCATCCTCTCTTCCCCTCTCTCCTCTCCTCCACCCCTCCCCTCTCTTCCCCTCTCTTCCACCATCCTCTCTTCCCCTCTCTCCTCTCCTCCACCCCTCCCCTCTCTTCCCCTTTCTCCTCTCCTCCACCCCTCTCTTCCACCATCCTCTCTTCCCCTTTCTCCTCTCCTACACCCCTCTATTCCCCCATCCTCTCTTCCCCTTTCTCCTCTCCTTCACCCCTCTCTTCCACCATCATCACTTCCCTTCTCTCCTCCACCCCTCTCTTCCCCCATCCTCTCTTCCCATTTCTCCTCTCTCCTAACCCTCTCTTCCACCATCCTCTCTTCCCTTCTCTCCACTCTTCCACCATCCTCTCTTCCCTTCTCTCTGCTCTTCCACCATCCTCTCTTCCCCTCTCTCCTCTCCTCCATCCCTCTCTCCCACCCTTTCTTCCCCTTTCTCCTCTCCTCCACCCCTCTCTTCCACCGTCCTCTCTTCCCTTCTCTTCGCTCTTCCACCATCCTCTCTTCCCCTCTCTCCTCTCCTCCACCCCACTTTTCCACCATCCTCTCTTCCCCTCTCTCCTCTCCTCCACCCCACTTTTCCACCATCCTCTCTTCCCCTTTCTCCTCTCCTCCACCCCTCTCTTTCACCATCCTCACTTCTCTTCTCTCCTCTCCTCCACCCCTCTCTTCCCCCATCCTGTCTTCCCCTTTCACCTCTCTCCTACCACTCTCTTCCACCATCCTCTCTTCCCTTCTCTCCGCTCTTCCACCATTCTCTCTTCCCCTCTCTCCTCTCCTCCATCCTCTCTTCCCCTTTCTCCTCTCCTCCACCCCTCTCTTCCACCATCCTCTCTTCCTCTTTCTCCTCTCCTCCACCCCTCTCTTCCACCATCCTCTCTTTCCCTCTCTTCCACCATCCTCTCTTCCTCTTTCTCCTCTCCTCCACCCCTGTCTTCCACCATCCTCTCTTCCCCTCTCTCCTCTTCTCCACCCCTCTCTTCCCCTTTCTCCTCTCCTCCACCCCTCTCTTCCACCATCCTCACTTTCCTTCTCTCCTCTCCTCCACCCCTATTTTCCCCCATCACCTCTTCCCCTTTCTCCTCTCCTCCACTCTCTCCTCTACTCCACCCCTCTCTTCCTCTTTCTCCTCTCCTCCAACCCTCTCTTCCACCATCCTCTCTTCCCCTCTCTCCTCTTCTCCACCCCTCTCTTCCCCTTTCTTCTCTCCTCCACCTCTCTCTTCCAGAGGTGGGGGACTTAAGTCACATGACTTGACTTGAGTCAGACTTGAGTCACCTGTTTGAGGACTTGCGACTTGCTTGACAAAATTAAATAAATGACTCGACTTGACTTTGACTTGTCACTAATGACTTGCGACTTGACTTTGACTTGGGCTATTTGACTTGCAATGACTTGGCACCACCCCCCCCCTCCGAAAATCTTATCCACACACTCCGCCCACCACCACCTCTGAGCCAGTCAGCATTTACCAAATGCCATTGGAGCTGTTCAGGGTAGCGGTAAGAGTTATGTTAGTCCCTGCATCAAGCGCACCTCTTGAACGTGTGTTCAGCCATGGTGGGGTGATAATGCGACCCCATCACTCACAACTGAGCGAGAAAGTACTTTCCAATTTTTTTTTTTTTTTTTCTTTTTTCTTTGCCACATCAGCGAAATTTGATTTAAGAGACATTATTTCAACTTCAAAAATCAAAATCTATCCCATCTCTTTTGTTCACATCATTGTGGCAGTCCTTAATGTTACTTTATTTATTCAGGAGTGACTATTGATTTGAAAAAAAACTAAAAGCAACAATTCCTTCAATCGGACAGATTTTCTAAACAATAATTATACAAATTACCGTGACAATTCTAAACCTTCCCCTCTCTCCCCCCATTCCCCCATCCCCCCCTCCCCCCCAGCGCCCCGTCCACCCCCATCTCCTCCTTCTCCCAAATACACACCACCCAAACTCCTTATTCTCTTAAACTCTGTCTATCCCATTCATACTCCAGCCATAACTTCCATACACTCCTATGTTTTTTTATGCTACCTCTCCTTCTATGCCAGAACTCCTCCTTGATGATCGTATCCTGGACCTCTCTTCTCCATTCTCCTATCGTTGGGGGATCTTTTTTCTGCCACCCCCGTGCTATAATTTTCCTGCCCTGAAACAGGCATCTTATAATTGCAGTCTGGGTGTCTTTCAACATATCGTTCATCTCAAATAGACTCAGAAGGCAAGTTCGAGCCTCCATTGCCAATGAGGATCCAAATATTGTATTGATTTCCTCCACCAGTTTTTCCCAATATCTATATAACTTGGGGCAACCCCAGAACATGTGTAGCAGGTCCCCTCTCTCATCCCCACAACGCTGACATTTCGCATCCTGCCTCTTCCCAAACCTGAATAGTTTTACTGGTGTATAATAAAGTCTGTAGATTAAATATAAATGAGAAACCCCTTGTGATGGTGAGAGAGATACTCTTGGTCCCAATGCTAGATTGAACTTCCATTGTTCTACCGTTATTGTGCCAACCTCTTCCTCCCATTTAATTCTCCTCCTGGGCTCTACCTCTCCTTCCTGCCCCTCCCTGGTTAAACTCTTATACATTTCTGAGATCAACCCTCTGGATTCCATGCTGTTTACCAATTTCTTTAGCACGGGCATTTCACACCA
This sequence comes from Lithobates clamitans, assembly GCA_037952925.1. Classification (NCBI taxonomy): domain Eukaryota; kingdom Metazoa; phylum Chordata; class Amphibia; order Anura; family Ranidae; genus Lithobates; species Lithobates clamitans. The sequence continues at coordinate 1,614,853 of JBBGZY010001020.1, read as the reverse complement.
CTCTATCTCCTTGCCCTTAAATTGTGCCTCCAGGGCGTGCCTCAATTGCAAATAGCCAAAAAACAGTCTATTGGGCAGTTCAAACTCTTCCCTTATCTCTTGAAATGATTTCAACCTTCCTGCCCTGTACAATTGCATCAAGCGATGGATACCCTTCCTATCCCATTCTTCTATTTTCCCCATCCCGCTAAGCTCCTTTAGATTTTTGTTGTTCCACAACGGAGAAAACTCAGAGAACCCCACATATCCCAATATCTTTTTTACCGTCTTCCAACATCTGATCATTAACTGGGCTGTGGGACAACTATGTCCAAAGGATTCAGCTTCTACTGCCTCCACCTCTGTATCCTGGCTATTACTACTAGTCCATAAACTATTTCTTCCTGCCCTTTCTTCAGATGGGTTGCTGCCTCTCATAAACTGCATTTGGGCTGCTAAAAAGTAGCACCAGGGGTCCGGTAGTGCCAGGCCCCCCACCTCCAATTTAATTTTTTGCAAATGCAATGCATTTTAAGTGGCTATTCTCGTCACCATTCAAGTTTCCAGATGTTGGCATTGTGTCAAGTTCAAACTTTGAGCTTAGTTATTTTCCCCCTCAGCAAGGACTACATTTTTTCAGGCTTGTTGGCCATTTAATTGCTGAGTGTTCTGCTCCTTGTCTGCTATTTGGGCACTCAAAGTGTTTCTTTAATATGCCAAGAAAAAAGCACTAAGCAGTTTTGTTAATGTTGAAAATAAAACAAAACCTTTCCTGAAAACTGACTTTTAACTAATTTAAAGGTGGAAATGGGGTAGATCAGTATTTTGACTTAATTTGTGACTTGACCAAAATAAATGACTTGACTTGACTTGCTTGACTTCTAGCAGGGACTCGGCTTGACTTGCTTGCTTTTCGCCACAGTAACTTGGGACTTGCTTGTGCCTTGAAGGTTAAGACTTGAGACTTGCTTGTGACTTGCACATATGTGACTTACTCCCATGTGTGCTCTCTTCCACCATCCTCTCTTCCCCTCTCTCCTCTCCTCTACCCCTCTCTTCCTCTTTCTCCTCTCCTCCACTCCTCTCTTCCACCATCCTCTCTTCCCCTCTCTTCTCTTCTTCACCCCTCTCTTCCTCTTTCTCCTCTCCTCCACCCCTCTCTTCCACCATCCTCTCTTCCCCTCTCTCCTCTTCTTCACCCCTCTCTTCCTCTTTCTCCTCTCCTCCACCCCTCTCTTCCACCATCCTCTCTTCCCCTCTCTCCTCTCCTCTCCTCTCCTCTACCCCTCTCTTCCTCTTTCTCCTCTCCTCCACCCCTCTCTTCCACCATCCTCTCTTCCCCTCTCTCCTCTTCTTCACCCCTCTCTTCCTCTTTCTCCTCTCCTCCACCCCTCTCTTCCACCATCCTCTCTTCCCCTCTCTCCTCTCCTCTCCTCTACCCCTCTCTTCCTCTTTCTCCTCTCCTCCTCCCCTCTCTTCCATCATCCTCTCTTCCCCTCTCTCCTCTTCTTCACCCCTCTCTTCCTCTTTCTCCTCTCCTCCACCCCTCTCTTCCACCATCCTCTCTTCCCCTCTCTCCTCTCCTCTCCTCTACCCCTCTCTTCCTTTTTCTCCTCTCCTCCACCCCTCTCTTCCACCATCCTCTCTTCCCCTCTCTCCTCTCCTCTCCTCTCCTCTACCCCTCTCTTCCTCTTTCTCCTCTCCTCCACCCCTCTCTTCCACCATCCTCTCTTCCCCTCTCTCCTCTTCTTCACCCCTCTCTTCCTCTTTCTACTCTCCTCCACCCCTCTCTTCCACCATCCTCTCCTCCCCTCTCTCCTCTTCTCCACTCCTCTCTTCCCATTTTTCCTCTCTCCTACCCCTCTCTTCCCCTCTCTCCTCTCCTCCACCCCTCCCTTCCACCATCCTCTCTTCCTCTCTTCCCTTCTCTCCTCTCCTGCTCTCTTCTACCATCCCCTCCCAGCTCTTATTTCCTCTCTTCTCCATCTTTACTATCCCCCCCCCAGGTTTTTTACCCCCCTCTTCTCCAGCAGACAGCTCTGTTGGGTGTGTGTCCCTACACATCTATATAGAGATCTGATCTCCGGGGGGTTTCTGCGATTACCTCTCTGTGGTTGGCAGATTTCTCTGCTGCTGGATGGAGCGTGAAGTCGGTTTTGTCTCCGGAGGTTCTCCGGGGGGCTCTGGAGGACCTGGCGGAAGCCGCGTATCAGAGAGAAGAGACAAGTCTGTAAGACCGCTTCAAGCTACCTGTCTGCTTGAGAATCAGCGTTTAAATCCCACAACTCCACTGGCGAGCGAGCTTATTTCTTCTCCTGTCAGCCGCTGTAATAGATGCCGGCAATTTAGAGGAGATGGGTAAAGCCGCCGAGCTCTCGGTCACCTGCAACAAGCCCAGATTACGTAAGATATATTCTTAGAGGACAACTCAACTCTAGGAAGCTAGTACTGTAAACCAGCGAAAGGCCGAATGAATTACCTTTAAATTTTAAATCATCCATTTAGGACAGATTGAGCACATTTTTTCACAGAGCTCCTGGGCAGGTCTGCAGCCTCTTGTCACATGCAGGGCCGGTGCTACCACTAGGCAAACTAGGCAGCCGCCTAGGGCTCACTGCTGCCTAGGGTGCCCGGCCACTGGTGTTCCTACTCTCTTCTCTCTGCAGCAAGCAACTAAGTCTCAGCATCAGCAGGCAGACACCGCTCTGTGCACACATAGTGTCAGAGTGCACAGTGTGCATTTGATGGGTGCTGGTGGGGCTGCATTTGATGGGCGCTGGTGAGGCTGCATTTGATGGGCGCTGGTGAGGCTGCATTTGATGGGTGCTGGTGGAGGCTGCATTTGATGGGCGCTGGTGAGGCTGTATTTGATGGGCGCTGGTGAGGCTGCATTTGATGGGCGCTGGTGAGGCTGCATTTGGTGAGCGCTGGTGAGGCTGCATTTGATGGGCGCTGGTGAGGCTGCATTTGATGGGCGCTGGTGAGGCTGCATTTGATGGGCGCTGGTGAGGCTGCATTTGGTGGGTGCTGGTGAGGCTGCATTTGATGAGCGCTGGTGAGGCTGCATTTGGTGGGTGCTGGTGAGGCTGCATTTGGTAAGCGCTGGTGAGGCTGCATTTGATGGGCGCTGATGAGGCTGCATTTGGTGAGCGCTGGTGAGGCTGCATTTGATGGGCGCTGGTGAGGCTGCATTTGGTGGGCGCTGGTGAGGCGGCTTTTGTTGGGTGCTGGTGAGGCTGCATTAATGGACGCTGGTAAGGCTGCATTTGATGGGTGCTTCATTAAAAAGGTGGGGTATACATGGGCAGGGCGAAGGGGTTGGGTCAGGGGTGGAGCCAAGGGGGCGGCAAAATTAGGTTTCGCCTAGGGTATCAAAAACCATTTCACCAGCCCTGGTCACATGCAGACCCCAATGTGATCTGATCAGGCTGCAGGGGGTCTCAGAGAGAGGTCAGAATATCTTGGCAGCACTTACAAAAATTAAGGACTGGCAGCTGGTGGTAAATATTTCGGAGGGGCTGGGAGACGGACAGCGGATGAGAAGGTGGCGATCGCCGCAACCCACCCCCATCCCCCCGTGGGAGACGGACAGCGGGCGAGGAGGTGGCAATCGTCGCAAGCACCCCCCCTACAGGAGATGGATGGCAAACGAGAAGGTGGCAATCGCGGGAGACGGACAGCTGATGAAAAGGTGGCGATCGCTGCAAGCACCCTCCTTACGGGAGATGGACGGCTGACTGGTGTCGATCGCCGCAAGCACCCCTCCGCAGGACAGCTGATGAAGAGGTGGCAATCATCGCAAACATGCCCCGCCCCCCCGCGCGGGAGACGGGCGAGAAGTTGGCAATCATCGCAATCACCCCAATGCGGGAGAAAGGCAGCAAACAAAAAGGTGGCAATCGCCACAAGCACCCCCCCCCCTACAGGAGATGGATGGCTGACGAGAAGGCGACGATCGCTGCAAGCACCCCCCTTCGCCCCGGCGTTAGACGGACCTTAGCTTAGGAGGCAGGGGGAAGGAAGAGTCGGGTTGTTGTTTCTCCTCCCGGCTGAACCAGGAAGTGGGGGTCCTAAGACTCCCCGGCCAATGGGGTCTCAGGAGTCGCTTCCTGATTGGCCAGGAGGAGAATCAGGAAGACAATAGCAAATATTCATTCAATATTGTCACTCAACTGGGTGGGCTTGGGGTGCAGTGACCTGCTCCCCGAGCCCACCCTTTTTTGAAGCCAATTAGAGCCTTAGGCTCTAATCACGTGTTTAAAAAAACAAAAAAAAACATTGAAACATTGGAATCCATGCGTCCGGCGCTCTGCATGTAGGGGCCAGGCTGAATGACTTAGGGGGCGCCCCTGCGCCCCGTATGGATGGGCCACCACTGATTTTAGGCCATGTCCCCTGAAAGAGTGGGAATTATGCCTTCTGTGTGCGACCACGTTTTTCCTAGAGATGAACTGTTACCAGGCTTGGTGAATTTCTGACACCATGCGGGTACGACAGCACTTGTTTTTAATCCAATTACAGTAAAACCTCGGATTGCGAATAACGCGGTTTCTGAGCTTCTTTTTTCTGTTTCTTTTTTTTTTTAAGACCCTGATTCGATTTGCGAGCGCTGTCTTGCAAGACAAGCAGGATTCAAGCCTCTGGGGTGTGCAGTACCGCATTTGGCCAGAGGTGCGGGGTGGCGCTGGTGATGCTAGGAGCCGCTCAGACACCTTCGGAAACACTCCGTTCCTGAGTGTCTGAGTGTCTCCTAGGGGTCTCCGAGTGTTTCTGAGTGTCTCCGACGCCCCCCCACCTCTAGCCACAAGCGTTACTGCATACACTAGCAGTGACACTGGAACTAATTATTTGAATTATCTGAGTTTCCATTGATTCCTATGGGGAAACTCGCTTTGATATACGAGTGCTCTGGATTACAAACATGCTTCAGGAAGGGATTATGCTCATAATCCAAGGTACTACTGTACATAACATTGATACTTAGGTGGAAATTTAATTTTGCTACCACAACCATAGAGCCAGTTGTGGGTGGAGACTGACAAAGGGCAATTTCAAACAACATGGACAACCAGTAAAACTGCAAGAACACTGCAACCCTGCTAAAATTAGGACATTCACTATGTTTATGCAAAGCTGACACAAATTTATAAAACATTTGTTGCACGAATGTCAAAAAAAAACATTTGTGCCCCCTGAACAAAGTCTCATCATTTTTTAAAGAGATTATTGTATCTTCAGCTCCATCTAGTGGACAAAATGTGGTGTTGTCTCCTGAAATTGAGATAATGAGATACCTCATTCTGGCCACTAAGTGGAGCTAAAGACACAGGCATTAATCTCCTACAAAAATTACTGGACCTTCGTTTAGTGTGCACGAATGCATCTGACGTTCGCACCGCAGCACGGAGCGGCTCACAGCAGGGTGTCCGGTGCGTCCCTGTTCACCGTTTCAGGTCCAATTTCGGCCTGAATTTTTGGCTGAATTCGGACCTGAAATGGACCAGAAGAGGCACCAGACCCCTGTGCAATTCGCACCGGAGCCGCTCCGAAATGTGCGAACCGGCTCCATTGAGAGCCAGTCACAATCTCCTGTCATGCCTGTTGGGTGCGGGGAAACCCACATTTTCATGCAAAAAGTGTAAGCAACTTTTGGCACCTTTTACATCCTCTGGACAGCAAAGCTCAGGCTTGGAGAAGACGGAACATTTCAAGGAGCCATTCAGTTGCGTTATGATGCTCGGCTATTAACAAGGTACATGCTGATAGGAAGAGAGAGAACAGAGTGACATAGAGATGAGCTCATCAGTCTGCTGCTTCTCCTTCCACTGTCCAATCACAGTTTGGGGGCTCGTCCGGGATAATCTGGGCTTGAAAAGGAATGGGCTGCATAAAGCTGGCCATCAGATTGACGGCATTGAGTAATAGAAAAAAGTACTGGAGGAACAAGGCCTTTGCATTAGCAATTTACTTCCTTTAGCCTGTTTTATATAACTGTTTTCTGTTTAGAGCTTCTAATCTGGGAAATGCTGGAGAGAAGGAGCAAAACAGCTCACAATATCACATATACTGTGAGATGACATAAAAAGAACAATCATTTGGGTGTGTACAGCCTATTGCATTACGGTGTTCATCTCAAAGCTCAAACACATATGTGTGTGTGCATGTGTATATATACTGACAGTGTCAGTAGAGCAGTGGATGGTGTCAGTAGAGAAGTGGACGGTGTCAGTAGAGCAGTGGATGGTGTCCGTAGAGCAGTGGACAGTGTCAGTAGAGCAGTGGACGGTGTCAGTAGGGCAGTGGACGGTGTCCATAGAGCAGTGGACAGTGTCAGTAGAGCAGTGGACGGTGTCAGTAGGGCAGTGGACGGTGTTTGTAGAGCAGTGGATGGTGTCAGTAGGGCAGTGGACGGTGTCAGTAGAGCAGTGGACAGTGTCAGTAGAGCAGTGGATGGTGTCAATAGAGCAGTGGACGGTGTCAGTAGGGCAGTGGACGGTGTTTGTAGAGCAGTGGATGGTGTCAGTAGAGCAGTGGATGGTGTCAGTAGAGCAGTGGACGGTGTTAGTAGAGCAGTGGACGGTGTCGGTAGAGCAGTGGATGGTGTCAGTAGAGCAGTGGATGGTGTCAGTAGAGCAGTGGATGGTGTCAGTAGAGCAGTGGATGGTGTCTGTAGAGCAGTGGACAGTGTCAGTAGAGCAGTGGACGGTGTCAGTAGGGCAGTGGACGGTGTTTGTAGAGCAGTGGATGGTGTCAGTAGGGCAGTGGACGGTGTCAGTAGGGCAGTGGACGGTGTCCGTAGAGCAGTGGACAGTGTCAGTAGAGCAGTGGACGGTGTTTGTAGAGCAGTGGATGGTGTCAGTAGAGCAGTGGATGGTGTTAGTAGAGCAGTGGACGGTGTCAGTAGAGCAGTGGACGGTGTCAGTAGGGCAGTGAACGGTGTCGGTAGAGCAGTGGATGGTGTCAGTAGAGCAGTGGATGGTGTCAGTAGAGCAGTGGACGGTGTCAGTAGAGCAGTGGATGGTGTCAGTAGGGCAGTGGACGGTGTCAGTAGGACAGTGAACGGTGTCGGTAGAGCAGTGGATGGTGTCAGTAGAGCAGTGGATGGTGTCAGTGGAGCAGTGGACGGTGTCAGTAGAGCAGTGGATGGTGTCAGTAGAGCAGTGGATGGTGTCAGTAGAGCAGTGGATGGTGTCAGTAGGGCAGTGGATGGTGTCAGTAGAGCAGTGGATGGTGTCTGTAGGGCAGTGGATGGTGACAGTAGTTTTTATTTGTAATATATATATTTTTTTTTTTTTTCAATTTAACTTTTTTATTTTTTAACAAACGTTTTAGGAGCCCCGTGGCTTTGGTGAAATATCAGGGGTTTAAACAGGGGGAATCTGCGCCACACAGGGTGATTAGGGTGTGCCCAGGCCTATGGTTTGGGTCACTTTAACCGCTTCAGCCTCTGAAGATTTTAACCCCTTCCTGACCAGAGCACTTTTTGCGATTCAGCACTGCGTCGCTTTAACTGACAATTGCGCGGACGTGCGACGTTTCACCCAAACAAAATTGACGTCGTTTTTTCCCCACAAATAGAGCTTTCTATTGGTGGTATTTGATCACCTCTACATCTTGTTTTTTTGCGCTATAAACAAAAAAAAAAGAGCGATCGTGGGAGCCGGGCGGTGATCGAGACCGGCGGGCACTCGCATCGGCTCCGTGGCCGAGCAGGGGGCGTGCACCCCTAGTGGCCACAGGGCGAAGCGATGTTACATAACGTTGTTTCGCCCAGCCGTGCCATTCTGCCGCAGTAGAACTGCGGCGGATGGTCGGCAAGTGGTTAACGTACAACTGGTGCAAAATGAATGCATACAAGTAAAATACTAACTAAAATGCACATATATTTGACGGTGTTTAGAACACACAGACAGATACTTTCAACGTGGATTGAACACTGTCAAAAAGAATCACAACATAATAAAAAGTGATAAGTCCCCAGGGATGAGAAATCAAACAAATGACACAATGGGGGGAGATTTACTAAGGCTGGGGCACTCAGAATCTGCTGCAGCTGTGCAATGGTAGCCAAGCAGCTTCTAACCTCAGCTTGTTCAATTAAGCTTTGGCAATAAAACCTGCAAGCTGATTGGTTTCTATGCAAAAGTGAGTCTGATTTTTTCCCTCTCCGGCTTTAGTAAATAAACCCCAATGTGACAAAACGATCAGTCCACACAGATGAAGTGTCCACAAGGGATAACGATGTGGTGGTAAGTTCATATGCACGGGGACATCAAAGAAAAAATCACAGCAGGATCTCAGGTGAAATGTTAATGCATTTGCAAAATGCCAGAGATCAAACATTCAACAAATTCTACAACACCCAGGGTTGTGCCTCCACCGTCTAGGGGTAAGGGGGATTCGGGACTCTTACCATGAGTTGTGGATCCACACGCCAGCGGCGGTGAATCATACGAGTATGGATGCCAGCATGGGTTGCAGACGGTGTTCTCCTTAGAGGACTTCAATGAAGACACACTCCAGCCCTTTTTCTGATGATTAGCAGGTGTAGGAATCAGGAATGCCAGCAATCACTCACCACTCTCCAGGTAATAACGGGAACGGCAATTGATAAAGAGAAAAAGAGAAAAAAAGCCTCCACATGGCATAGATCAAAAATTGTAGGGTTTATTTGTAAAAAAAAAAAAGTACTAACAACATGGCAGATGCGTACATTAAAAAGTGATCACATGAACATATAAAAGTGCGCAGTAAGGAGAGATTCAGCAAGCCTTATAGATATATAGATAGTAAATGATAATATAAATAATATAATAAATAGACTATTCCATATAGATAAATAATAATAAAAATATTAATATAATAAACTATTTTATTTAGATAATAGATTATAATATAAATTCTACATTAAACTATTCTATATAGATAATAGATTACAGTAATCTATATAGAATAGTTTAATGTAGTATTTATATTATAAACCATTATCTAAATAAAATCGTTTATTATATTATTATTTTTATTATTTTTTATCTATATGGAATAGTCTATTATATTAGTTATATTATAATCTATTATCTATATAGAATAGTTAATTTATTATATTATTATTTATACAGAATAGTTTCTTATATTTTTTTATACTACAATCTATTATCTATATAGAATAGTTTAATATAGTATAAAAAATATAATAAACTATTCTGTAAAAACAATAATATAAATAATATAATTAACTATTCCATATAGATAATAGATTATAATAAAATAAACTATTCTATATAGATAATAAATGATAATACAAATAATATAATACATAGACTCTTCATATAGATAAAAAGAATAAAAATAATAATACAATAAACTATTCTATTTAGATAATAGATTATAATATAAATACTATATTAAACTATTCTATATAGATAATAGATTATAATATAACTAATATAATAAACGATTCTATATAGATAATAAATGATAATGTAATAAATATACTATTACATACCGGTATACATAATAAATAATAATATAAATAATATAATAAATAGACTATTCCATATAGATAAAAATAATAAAAATAATAATATAATAAACTATTCTATTTAGATAATAGATTACAATATAAATACTATATTAAACTATTCTATATAGATAATAAATGATAATATAAATCATATAATAAATAGACTATTACATATACATAATAAATAATAATATAAAGAATATAATATAATAAACTATTCTATATAGATAATAGATTATAATATAAATAATTTAATGAGCTATTCTGTGTTAACAATAATATAAATAATAAAATAAATTAAGTATTCTATATAGATAATAGATTAATATATCTATCTATCTATCTATCTATCTATCTATCTATCTATCTATCTATCTATCTATCTATCTATCTATCTATCTATCTATCTATCTATCTATCTATCTATCTATCTATCTATCTTATACTAAACTATTCTATATAGATAATACATGTTAATATAAATAATATAACACATAGACTATTGCATATAGATAATAAATAATAATATAATAAATAAACTATTCTATTTAGATAATAGATTATAACATAAATATTATATGAAACTATTCTATATAGATAATAGATTATAATATATATAATATAATAAACTATTCTATATAGATTATAAATGATAATATAAATAATATATTTAATAAACTATTCTATATAAATAATAAATGGTAATATAAATATTGTAATAAATAAAATATTCTACATAAATAATGGTAAAGACGTATTTTTGTCTCTGTGTTGGAATGACTGTGTAATCCTAATTTTATTTTAGAGGCAAAAAGTGCTGAGGGTTGCTGTTATTTTTGACATTACTGAGAGTAAATTAATCAATTTAGTAAGATCTGCTGCGGCAATGCAGCTTCCGTGCGTGCTGTGCACACTGCTGGGAAGGAGCGTACAAGGCGGTGTAATATTTTGTACAGATAACAAAGACAAATTTCATAGTCACAGATATAATATTTCAGCAGCTACAGGGATTTAAAGTGAATCTATGATAAATAAATGACATATGTGATGTAGTCCCCCATAACCCATTACCTGTTGATCCTGTTAGACAATTTGTTGTTTTTACACTTCCTGTCAAAGGCTGACAATAGTAGGCCCTTCCTCCCACCCCACTTCCTGCTGACCACATACATGATAGGCCAGAGATTTTAAATTGAAAGCCAGAGATCTGTTAAACCACACAAAGAGCCCGCAATGTCAGCCTAAAGCCAGCAAATTCACAGATATGCCTGCCAGTAACAGCATTTATTTGCAGCAGGCTGCCAGCGCTAAGCCACCGCCTCACACATGACAGCAGTGTTGTCACCCTGCCACGCAAGTTCTTTCCACTGGCCGTTAAGCGGCCTATCAGATACAGTAGACCTGGCAGACAGCCCATCAGCCAATTGCATTAGCACATGCAGCAGAGTTTTGTTAGTGGAAGGCATACCTTGGAATTCTCCAACTTTAGGCTGAAGTTTCTGGATTCAGTCTAGGCTTTGGCCTTAGCCATTGGGTTGCCTATCTGATAGACCTGACAGGCAGCTCATCAGCCAATTTCAGGAGCACATGCAGTAGCATCTTGTTAGTGGAAAGCCTACCTTTGAATTTGCCAGATTTAAGCTGAAGTTGCTGACTTCAGCCCATGCTGTGGCCTTAGCCATTGGATTGCCTGTCTGCTAGACCTGACAGACGGCCCATTGGCCAACTGCAGAAGCACATGCAGAAGAGTCCTGTTGGTGGACCTACCTCAGGACTTTCCAGCTTTCGGGCAACGTTGTTGGATTCCACTTAAGCTTTGGCCTTAGCCATTGGGTTGCCTATCCAATAGACCTGACAGACAGCACAGCCTGTTACTGGAAGCCATAACTTTGAACTTGTCAGTGTAATCTGGATGTGCTGGGTGCTAGCCACGGCTTGCCCCCCGAAGACAATAGGAAAGGAAGGAAAGGCTTCACACAGTGAAAACGATCCAACGTGATTTCATTGATCCAACATGAGTCACACACAATAGTGTGTGTGACCAGAAGGTCCTATGTCTTAGTCTTTGAGGCTGTTGTGTGTGACCAGGAGGTCCTATGTCTTAGTCTTGGTGGCTGTTGTGTGTGACCAGGTGGTCCTATGTCTTAGTCTTGGTGGCTGTTGTGTGTGACCAGGAGGTCCTATGTCTTAGTCTTTGAGGCTGTTGTGTGTGACCAGGAGGTCCTATGTCTTAGTCTTGGTGGTTGTTGTGTGTGACCAGGAGGTCCTATGTCTTAGTCTTGGTGGCTGTTGTGTGTGACCAGGAGGTCCTATGTCTTAGTCTTGGTGGCCATTGTGTGTAACTCATGTTGGATTAATAAAATCACGTTGGATTGTTTTCGTTGGTGTGCAGCCTTTCCATCCTTTCCTCAAAAGAGAGGACGCCAATGGAGACCAGCCGAGTGATCAAGATAGCATGGGGTACACACAGACTGCAGTTAACAATCAGTTATGCCATGTACACACGACCAGTTTTGCCCTCGGAATAAACTCCGAAGGTTTCTCCGACGGAACTCCAACGGAATTCCATTCAAGCGGTCTTGCCTACACACGGTCAACCCAAGGTCCGACCATCCAGAACAAGGTGATGTACAGCACGTATGATGGGACTAGAAAAAGGAAGTTCAATAGCCAGTAGCCAATAGCTTCCGTCTCGTACTTGCTTCAGAGAATGCTCCGTTTTTGGTCCGTTGAAACAGCATACAGACGATCTTTTTTTGTTAGAACATGTTCCATTTCTAGGTCTGTCAGAATTTTCGAAAAAGAAAGTCCAATGAGGCATACACACGATCGGAATAGACGATAAAAAGCTTCCGTCTGACTTTTTATGTCGGACATTCCGCTCGTGTGTACGCGGCTTAAGGAGAGATTAAACACAATGTAAGCACAGTCAAGGAGGGAGCTGGAAGAGCAACAGGGAATGAGAGGTGAATGCGTCATGCCATCTTAATGCCCTTCTTCACCATCCTTATACTCTGTGTACTCAACTGTCAAACAGGATCAGAGGAAATTGTCAATGGGAGTGTCTGTTTTTCCGTGAGTTGGGTGTCTATCTGTGTTTGGATTGTGTCCACCTATTGTAAGCAACCAATTCAACTTCCCTACCCCATCCATCCAGACCCTCCCACCACAATTACCTTCCCCTTCCTCCTCAGAAATATCAGGCTTAACCACTTCCAAACATTGCCCCCGGGTATGCAGGCATGATCTCCATGTGAGAAACTTTGCAACAGATTTGCTTAACCCCTTCGTGTCTGCTCCAGCATCCCTTTAAAAAGATCTGAATGCTTCGAGGGGGGTGATAAGGATTGGTGATCATGTGACAACTGTGATTGGCTGTCACTTTGGTCACATGATCAGGAGCTAGTCCCGCAGGCTAGTAAGTCCTGACCAAGAGCTGTCTTAACATCTTGGTCTTTGTGTTGGGAGTGTGCAGTGAGTGCGCTTTCAGCACAGAAACATTGGCTGTCCAGCACCACATATGTTTGGCACGTGGACGTTAAAGTCCACATATGTGTTACGTGGGCGGCAACAGGTTAAAAAACTGTATATCCTGAAAAAATACATTTTGGATTTACATACCCTTACCTGGCCAATATGCATTATCATTTCCTGCCCTGCACGGTGGGACCCCAGTTTCTGCAATGGTGGGGAGGACATAAGATCTCTTCCAGCCTAGTCATGTGACAGGCAAGTAATTGTACAAAATCAGTTTGTTTCCTTTGATAAATTCATCCTCCGGATGCACTGCGGGTCACACTTCATTCTGAACTGAGATTAAAGAGCTGTCAGTGCAACTGAGATATTGTCTGAGATCTCTTTTCTTAGAGTTGGACGTATTTTGCATCTACGTTTTTTTTTAATCACTTTGCTGTTGCAATACTGAATTACCATATAAAATCTCCCCTCACAGACAACAGGGGCATTAACACATTTAACTACTCGGAGTTTTTACTTCAGCCAAACAGATCATTTTTTTCTATTTTTCCCCACCAATAAAATGCACAGAAGAGAGTAGGAAGGTCTCTAAAGAAATGGACTTAATGACTGCAGAGGATCCAAAAAACGAAAAGAACAGCAATGTTATCATTCATGCCATATGATGTTTGTACAAAAGTTTACCAACCCAATATACAGTGCCTTGAAAAAAGTATTCATACCCCACATTTTGTCATGTTACAACCAAAAACGTAAATGTATTTTATTGGGATTTTATGTGATAGACCAACACAAAGTGGCACATAATAGTGAAGTGGAAGGAAAATGATAATTGATTTTCAATTTTTTTTTTACAAATAAATATGTGAAAAGTGTGGGGTACATTTGTATTCAGCCCCCCTGAGTCAATACTTTGTAGAACCGCCTTTCCCTGCAATTACAGCTGCAAGTCTTTTTGGGGATGTCTCTACCAGCTTTGCACATCTAGAGAGGGACATTTTTGCCCATTCTTCTTTGTAAAATATCTCAAGCTCTATCAGATTGGTCGGAGAGCGTCTGTGAACAGCAATTTTCACGTCTTGCCACAGATTCTCAATTGGATTTAGGTCTGGACTGTGACTGGGCCATTCTAACACATGGATATGCTTTGATCTAAACCATTCCATTGTAGATCTGGCTGTATGTTTAGGGTCGTTGTCCTTCTAGAAGGTGAATCTCTGCTCTAGTCTCAAGTCTTTTGCAGACTTTAACAGGTTTTCTTCTAAGATTGCCCTGAATTTGGCTCCATCCATCTTCCCATCAACTCTGACCAGCTTCCCTGTCCATGTTTTATGATGAGGATGGTGTGTTCAGGGTGATGTGCAGTGTTAGTTTTCTGCCACACATAGCATTTTGCTTTTAGGCCAAAAAAGTTAAATTTTGGTCTCATCTGATCAGAGCACCTTCTTCCACATGTTTGCTGTGTCCTCCACATGGCTTCTCACAAACTGCAAACAGAACTTCTTATGTCTTTCTTCTTGCCACTCTTCCATAAAGACCAGATTTGTGGAGTGCACGACTAATAGTTGTCCTGTGGACAGATTCTCCCACCTGAGCTGTGGATCTCTGCAGCTCCTCCAGAGTTACCATGGACCTCTTGGCTGCTTCTCTGATGAATGCTCTCCTTGCCCGGCCGGTCAGTTTAGGTGGACGGCCATGTCTTGGTAGGTTTGCAGTTGTGCCATACTCTTTCCATTTTCCGATGATGGATTGAACAGAGCTCTGTGAGATGTTTAAAGTTCGGGATATTTTTTATAACCTAACCCTGCTTTCAACTTCTCCACAACTTTATCCCTGACCTGTCTGACCTGACCTGTGTTCCTTGGCCTTCATGATGCTGTTGGTTCACTAAGGTACTCTAACAAACCTCTAAGGGCTTCACAGAACAGATGCATTTATACTGAGAATTAATTACACACAGGTGGACTCTATTTACTAATTAGGTGACTTCTGAAGACAATTGGTTCCACTAGATTTTAGTTAGGGGTATCAGAATAAAGGGGGCTGCATACAAATGCCTGCCACACTTCAGATATTTATTTGTAAAAAAAATTGAAAACCATTTATCATTTTCCTTCAACTTCACAATTATGTGCCACTTTGTGTTGGTCTATCACATGAAATTTTTGTTGTAACATGACAAAATGTGGACAATTTCAAGGGGTATGAATACTTTTTCAAGGCACTGTATTTGGTTGAAAAAAGTAAAATCATTCTTAGAGCAAAACACTTTGTAAAAAAAAAAAAAAACTGCAACTAAACACAATGAATTCAACTGGATGTATAATAAAATATCACTACAGTGCAAAAACACATAGAGAAAATGTAAAAAACAAAAGTATTTGCATATAAGCAAAAATATGGGATACATTTTTATTCCAATGAAGGGTACTGAAGATATTATAAAACACTGTAGACAATTGTGCTCTTCCAATTGCGATAACAGTTTGGTGAAGACCCTTTTCTATTCCACCATGACTGTACCCCTGTGTACAAAGCCAAATCCATGAAGACATGGTTTGTTGGGTTTGGTTGGAAGAACTCAAACAGTCTGTGCAAAGCCAGCTCCATAAAGCCATAGTTTGATGAGCTTGATGTGGAGGAACTCAAGTGGTCTGCACAAATCCAGACCCATAGAGATATGGATTATTGAGCTTGGTGTGGAGGATCTCAGATGACCTGCCCAAAGTCTGCTCCGTAAAGACATGGTTTGATGAGTTTGGTTTTGAGCAATTCATGTGGTCTGCCCAAAGCCATCTCCAAAAAGACATGGATTGATGAGTTTGGTCTTGAGGAATTCAGGTGGTCTGTCCAAAGCCATCTCCACAAAGACATGGATTGATGCATTTTGGTGTGGAGGAACTCAAGTGGCTTCCACAGAGTCCTAACCTCAATCCTACCGAACACATTTGTAATGAATTGGAACACCGATTGTGAGCCAGGTCTTCTTCTTCAACATTAGTAGCCAACTTCACACATGATCTTTTGGCTAAATCAACAAAACCTGCCACAGACACACTCAAATGTCTTGTGGAATGTGTATAATGCATGACTTATAAATATCTATAAATATGTTTGCAAACTTGTTTGAAGCCAGGGACTCAGGCAGTATAGTAAGTGGGGGGGGGGGGGGGGGTTAGTGATGTGGCCATAAAGGTAGATTAATTTTTTAGAAAAAGAACAACAGTGAACCCTATATTCTGATCCTTCCATTAACCTGTCAGGTCTGACTGACTGTAAACAAAGCACTTCCTGTATACCAGGGATTTTACCTCAGCAGCCGTTGATCAGGAAGTCTAAGCTATTGCAGAAACATACAGAGTCCAACTAAAGGGCAAGTCTATCAATCTGCACAGAAGAATATAGAAACAACTTTTAGGCATTCATTTTTAGGGCTGGAGTGTTGGAGAAAGCTGCAACACAAGGAGACCATCAGTGAATGTGCTGACAAGAACCAGGGCAAAAGGAGGAGAGAGCAGAGTGCCAGACAGATGAACTCATCACTGTGCTGCTTTTCCTTTCACTGTCCAGTCACAGTCTGGGGGCTTGTTCCGGGATGACCTAGGCCAGTGAAGGCGAACCTTGGCACTCCAGATGTTTTGGAACTACATTTCCCATGATGCTCAACTACACTGCAGAGTGCATGAGCATCATAGGAATTGTAGTTCCAAAACATCTGGGGTGCCAAGGTTTGCCATCACGGACCTAGGCTCAGAAGAAGTGGGTTAAATGATGTTGGCCATCAAACTGAGGACATAGACATGGATTGAAGGTGATTAACTGAGCGACTGCAGTAACATACAGACTGCCACTGGAGAGCGCAACTACCAGTCTGCACATGGAAATAAAAGAACCGACTTTGAGGTGATCAATCCTGAAAATATGTGCTCACCGCAAATGTTTCCTTCAAATAATCATTTCTTTGAAGTACAAAGAACATAAAATAATACTCGGAGCCAGCACTCAGGTACAAGGCTGTGGATTATCTCCAATGATAACAAAGCTTTTTACCAAACTTCCATAGTCCCAGACATGAAAACAGTGTGACCTTTCCGATGTTGTCTATTGTTCCTGCAACACAACATGCTGATTTTAGCGTTGACCCCACACACCCAACATGGGGTAACAGTTGTCCTTGAAACCAATCCACAATAAAAACACTTTTCATGGAAATAACGTGAGTTTCAAAGAGGAATAAAGTGTGCCGAATAAAGAAGGATTTATCCTTGGTCTCTGTAGTTGGAGATGTGACTTGTTTGGCTTTTATTTAACGGGAGTACTGTGTTGAACAAAGATTACTAAGTCGCTGTGCTTTGTGGTGGCCCCAGTCCATTGTGCATTGATGATAATGACCTTGGAGAATGGAGCGATGTGAACAAACAGGGCTCGCTGATAATCCTGCGGAATCTCCAGATAAACCACTTAAACACTTCTCCCATATATGTTCTCATTGTGTTAACTAAAGAAAACGTCTGTAAAGCTATGTACAGTACATATCCTTGAAATATTCATCTCAGAAAAATAGAAGGAAAGATGGATAGATGAATAGATGGATAGATAAATGCACTCTATTGTCAAAAGTATTGGGACGCATGCCTTTACACTCACAGGAACTTTAACGGCATCCCAGTCTTAGTCCGTAGGGGTCAATATTGAGTTGGCCCACCATTTGCAGTTATAACAGCTTCAACTCTTCTGGGAAGGCCGTCCACAAGGTTTAGGAGTGTGTCTATGGGAATGTTTAACCATTCTTCCAGAAGCGCATTTGTGAGGTCAGGCATCAACTCAATATTGAACCCTACGGACTAATGCCCTGTACACACGATGGGATTTTCCAATGGAAAATGTGTGATAGGACCTTGTTGTTGGAAATTCCGACCGTGTGTAGGCTCCATCACACATTTTCCATAGGAATTTCCGACACACAAAGTTTGAGAGCTTGCTATAAAATTTTCCGACAACAAAATCCGTTGTCGGAATTTCCGATCGTGTGTACACAAATCCGACACACAAAGTGCCACGCATGCTCAGGATAAATTAAGAAATGAAAGCTATTGGCTACTGCCCCGTTTATAGTCCCGATGTACGTGTTTTACGTCACCACGTTCAGAACGATCGGATTTTCCGACAACTTTGTGTGACCGTGTGTATGCAAGACAAGTTCGAGCCAACATCCGTCGGAAAAAATCCTAGGATTTTGTTGTCGGAATGTCCGAACAAATTCCGACCGTGTGTACAGGGCATAAGACAGGGATGCCATTAAAGTTCATGTGCGTTTAAAGGCAGGCGTTCCAATACTTTTGGTAATATAGTTTAGATAGATAGATAGACAGTCACAGTGCATTCAAGATGATTCCAGTGCTGCCAATGTGAACACTCTGAATTCAAATGGCTTAAGTGCCTTCAGCGCAAGGAAAATCATCACCAGAATTTAAAGTGGAACTGCACTGTATCTGAGCACCGCAAACCAAAAACATTATTTAATTCGTTTTTAATACTCAAAGCAAACTCACCCATCCACCCATGTGTGGTGGAGATTTGGCTATACTCAATCTCACCTGCGCTAACACGCGCCCTTTCAGTCTAATGGTATAATACTGTACATGTTACTTAACCCATGTCTCCCGCATTTCCCCAATGAAACAGACATTAGCACAGCTTACGTCCTCATCTCAGCACGACCGCCTGCCAAGCAGTTCACTGGTTCCTTTATTCAAAGACAACAAAAAAAATCACAAACAGGAAGTCCTGGCTCCAACAGCCAATCGCTTCCTCTACAGGATATGACAACACAGGATGTGACAACACAGGATGTGACCAAACAAGGATATGACCAAACAAGGATATGAGTTTATACAACAGCCAATGACTAAACTTCCTACTGATGGGAGCTTATCTGCAGGTATATATCATGGCACCTCGAATATGTTGATCAGGCATAGAGGAGTGACACGAGCGCAAATCCGCTAAACCGATAAACGTCTGTGCATCTCACAAGGGGCCTTTTCGCCGACAGACAAATCCTCAGTCTGCAAACACCTCTCTCCAACCTCAGGAAGTTTCCCACTACCTAACGGATCTCAACCAGCGTCAGTCTGCCCCAGTCAGCTCTTTAGAGCGGGTTTGCGGGAGAACTAACACTGGGAGACACTATGACAATACATATTAAAATACATCTTCATAACATTTCCACAACACCATGTCTCTATGCTTTATTTTGCAAAGAAATCACTTAGAAAAAGACCCCCCCCCAGCATTTTTGACCGTGGCTGTCAGGGAATGACTATCAGTCTGTGCCCATCAGTGACCCCAATCTGTGCCTATCAATGATGCCAATTTGTGCCCATCAGTGAGGCCATTCTGTGCAGTGATGCAAGTCAGTGTTGCCTTTCAGTGCCCATTAGTGCCTGCTCATCAGTGCCGCCCATCAGTGCTGCCTATCAGTGCTGCCCATCAGTGCCCATCATTGCGGCCTATCCGTGTCATCTATCATTGCCCTTAAGTTCTGCCCATCAGTGCCCATCAGTGCCACCTATCAGTGCCCATCAGTACAGCATATCGGTGCCGTCTAGCTTTGCCCATCAGTGCTGCACATTAGTGCCTCCTCATCAGTGTACTTCAGTGCTGCCTCATCAGTGCCCATCAGTGCAGCATATTAGTGCTTCCTCATCAGTGTCCATCAGTGCTGCCTCATCAGTGCCCATCAGTGCAGCCTATCAGTGCAGCATATTAGTGCTTCCTCATCAGTGCCCATCAGTGCAGCCTCATCAGTGCAGCATATTAGTGCTTCCTCATCAGTGCCCATCAGTGCAGCCTCATCAGTGCAGCATATTAGTGCTTCCTCATCAGTGCCCATCAGTGCAGCCTCATCAGTGCAGCATATTAGTGCTTCCTCATCAGTGCCCATCAGTGCAGCATATTAGTGCTTCCTCATCAGTGCCCATCAGTGCAGCCTCATCAGTGCAGCATATTAGTGCTTCCTCATCAGTGCCCATCAGTGTACTTATTTACAACATTTTCTGACAGAAGCCGTCAAGAAAAACTTTTTTTTTTCTTCCAATTTTTCGGTCTTTTTTCATTATTTTAGCAAAAAATAAGAAACCCAGCAGTGATTATATACCACCAAAAGAAATCTCTATGTGTGTGAAAATAAATACTAAAAAACGAATTTGTGTACAGAGTTGCACGACCGCGAAAATGTTGTTCAAAGTGTGAGAGCGCTGAAAGCTGAAAATTGGCCTGGGCAGGAAGGGGGTGAAAGTGCCCGGTAGGCGAGTGGTTAATGAACGAATAGCACTCGGCCTGGAGAGATGGTTGAGTAAGGGGGACAGTTCCAGAACCCGGGGACACACTGACCTCTATTTCTGCACTGTCACATTGAGGAAATAAGGACAAGATGGAAAGCAAAGACATAAATGAAAGCCACTCGGCAGGAAGGACTTGTCCTGGGAGTCGGTTTGCATAAAACGATTTATTCTTTTCATTGTACATGATTATATGTGAGAGGCCGGTGTCTTCAGAGGAGAGGAGGATGTGTAATCACTTCCAGTCCGGTCATGTGACCTGGGAGTAATTGTACAAAATCAATGTTACGCCCTTTGATGAACTCGTCCTCTGGATGCACTGCGGGTCACACTTCATTCTAAAGGAGATAAAAGAGCTGCCAGGACAACAGAGACATTGTTTGATATTTTCTGTATCCAGGGTTAGACACCTACTCAGAGCCCATAGAAATGTTTCAGATTATTGCCAAGATTATTATTACTTTTCCATATGGAAACGTGTATGAAAATGGCAAGCAAGGTGGTCAACATTTTACTTTTTTTTTTTGAGTTTGTTGAGCAGAATTATGTCTTAAAACCGGGGGTCACCAAACTTTCCAAAGGACCAAGCTTACTGTCCTTCAGATTTTAGGGGGGCAGGATTGCGGCTGGTGGGGGTAGAAAAAGTCTCGCCATTGGTGGGAGTAAATAATGCCTCAGACTTGGTGGTTTAGGGGAGGTAAATCAACTATATAATACCTATGGTCAGTAGGAGCATAAATAGTGTCCCATTATTGGCATCAGTTAGAGGAATGGCACCCCATCATTGGTGTCTGTAGTAGGAATAGTGCCCCATTATTGGCATTAGTTACAGGAATGGGGCCCTATCATTGGTATCAGTGGGAGGAATAGTGCCCAATTATTGGCACCAGAGGAATGGCACCCCATCATTGGTGTCAGTGGGAGGAATAGTGTCCCACCCATCATTGGAGCACAGGTGTGTCAGGAGGAGGCTGTCTGTCTGGAGCTGCTGCTGATCCGTGTGAGAGGGGACTGGTGAGGAAATCTATCCCAGCTCTCCTGGCTCCTTTCTGGGGAAGCCATGGAGGCCAGCAGGGCCTCTCCTGCTGGAAGCTCTCAGCCATCTCCTGGGCCATCAGGTAACATACCTGCCCCTATACAACCCATGGTTGGTGATCTCTCTGCCCCTGGTGAAGATGAAGGTTCCGGGGCCATCCGGGAGCGAGTGGTGGCCGGGATTAAGGTCCTGAATAGGGAAAGAGACAAGCTCTACAAACTCAGAGCGGAGCTGAAGCGCCTGAGAAGGCAACGTGAGGGCTTACATAGCCAGAAACGTGGATCCATGGATCCGGAGATCCAACTGGCCAAGGTTCGGGTGGAACACCAGGAGACCATTGTGGCCATGATGGAAGGCAGAGATGGGCCATTTAAAGAAAAGTTTTGTAATGAGAAAAGATTTGCGAGGATGACAAAGATGGAGGTGGAGGAGGAGACCCCCAGTTCTGACCCCCTGCCCCCTCAGGTAGAGGTAAGCAGCCCCATGCCTTCCCAGGACTCAGGAGGCATGCTCAGGGCCATCCAGGTAATGGAGTCTCCTATGCGGGGGGATCAGCTGGCATTTAATGATGAGGACATTACAGACAATGTGCCTGACAAGGTAAAGCCTGTCAAGTCCCATATTGTGAATAAAACAATTTTTGTGCCATTCAACACTGTGACTGATACAGACAATGTGCCCAGTGACAATCAGGCTGCTAGTCCTATGTGTAGCAATGCTGTGCCTGCTGATGCTGCAGTACAGCAAAGTTTGCTTTTAAAAAATGACATTCCTGCAGATGAACTACAAAATTCAGCAGAGCCTATTAACCCCCCTTTGGCTGAAGCTGTTTGCCCCACAGCTGCTGAGGACTCTACAGCACAGCTTCAGGAGACAGCTGATATTGCAGCAGAAACTGTGATTATTCCTGATGGGAATGTGAAGTTTTGTGTGACTGATAAAAATCATCCCAGCACCAGTGTGATGAACAATGGTCCCAGTTCAAGTGTGGACAGTCCTACCAACTCCGTTCAAGCAGTGAATAATAATAGTAATGTACAGTCTGCTGTGACTTCAGTGTGGGGCCTTGGCCCTGATAAACTTACCTTTGCTCAGGTGGTACGCTCTGCTCCTGGTAGCTCTGCTCCCAAGCGGGGTTTTCCCCTACAGGCTTCCACTTTGAGCACCCCAGGATCTGGTCTTGGGTCTCTGGCTTCTGCTGGGGGTCCCAGACGTAATGTTGTTATTCTGAAATGGGAAGGTGGTGCGATCCCTCCAGCACGGCGTGCAGTGGTGGATTTGATTTTGGAGATGGGTTTTGGGGCAAATGATCTGTATGCCTTTATACATGTAGCTGGGACACGGGATTATACAGTTAGCTTCACCAGGCCAGAGGGTCTTGACCTGTTCTGGGAGAGATATGAGGCTCGGTGCAGGTCAAGACCTGAATGGGAAGGTCTGGCCCCAGTTGCAGTTTCTCAGAGGTCTACAGTAAAAAAAATCACAATTATCCTCACTAATGAGAGTGTCCCTGCCCGGGATCTAGAGGTTTGGTTAAGGAACTATGGGGAGGTTTTGACCAAGCCCAATAAAATCCTTGATGAGCGTAACATCTGGACTGGGGGTTGGTCAGTTACAGTCAGGTTGGCCAGGGATGGGAATGTTGTCCGTCACCTGCCCTCCTCAGCTTTTATAGGGAGGGATAGGATGACTGTTTTTTACCCTGGTCAGCCGAAGCTGTGTCACCGCTGTGGAGAAAAGGGGCATTTGAGTTCCTCCTGTTCAGCCTTGATATGTTCAGTGTGTCGGGGTCAGGGTCATATGGCTAAGGACTGCACCGAAATGATCAGGTGCAACCTGTGCCTGCGCCTTGGCCACCCCTACAGCAGATGTCCTGAAGCCTGGCACAATATGGAGAAGGAGGTAATTGATGACATGTCAAGGCTGGACAGGATGGAGGGTGAGGCCCCTGGTGTACCATCCTCCTCTGCGGTGACCGACTCCCCTGGTCCTGCTCAGGATCCCTCTCCAGTTCCTGTGGCCACCCCTCATGTGTCTGTAAGTATTCCTTCTGTATCTGTATCTGTCTCCCCCCAGCCTACTGTACCCTCTCCTCTTGTGTCAGAACCTTCCAAGTCTGTGCCCCCTGAGTCAGTTACCCCCCAGGAGTCTACCCCTCCTAAGTCTGATTCAAAGGGAGCACCCCCCCCACCAGCAGTAGTAGTGGGTACTAAAAAGGTTGCTTCTTCCTCTGTGAAGAAGTCTTCTGTAAAGACTTCACAGAAAAAAGTAATAGATGAGGGCATCTCTGAAGCTGACCTGCAGTACCTGGAGGAGAGAAGGAAGGTTGGGAAGCGGAAGAAGCAGGTGGTGAGGACAGAACAGGCTCCAGTGCCTGTCTCCAACCGGTATAGGTCCTCTAATTGGGATATCTCTTCATCTGGAGCTTCTTCGGAGCGAAGTTCTGATTCCGAAATGGAGTTTGAGGCGGCCTCAAGAAAGAGAGAGGCTTCTAGTGATGAGCAGCAGAGGGGAGCTAAGAAGCAAACCACCCAATAACCCAAATGGCGGTTCCCCCTCCGTTAAAAGTGGTGACAATAAATGTCGCCAGCATTAAGTCAGTAAGAGCTCGTTCTATGGCCTTCTTTTTGTTCAGCCAATTAGATGCTGAAATTTTATTTTTGCAAGAGACTAGGCTCACCTCCTTGGCAGATATTCATATGGCCAAGAGAGAGTGGAGGTATGGTCCATCTTACTGGTCTCTTGCGGCCGAGCCTTACGGCGGTGTGGCGGTGTTGTTTAAAACCGGCATGGTAACTGTCCGGCGGGTTATTGAGGTGGAGATTGGGAGATGTATGGTCTTAGACGTCCTTGTGGGAGGGCAGGACCTGCGCCTAATTAATGTTTATGGACCGCACACAAAGTGGGACAGGAAATGCCTTTTTACAAGGATCAAGCCATTTCTTTTTACATCCCGGCAAGTGGTCTTTGGAGGTGACTTTAATACAGTAACTAGGCCCAAGGACAGGAAGGACTTCAAGGACAGGCTGGGATATGATAGCGTTTTTTTAAATAGTATGGTTAGGGATGCTGGTCTTGTGGATGTGCACATTAAGCACCTCCCGGATGACACTGGGTTCACCTTTCATCGAGGTAATAGTCAGAGTAGAATAGATAGGTTTTTTTTGAAGGAGACCTCTGCTTTCTCACCCCCAGTGGTGCAGGCAGTAGAGTTCTCTGATCACTGTATGCTATCTGTGGTCCTGAATGCTTCAGACGCCCCTCAGAGGGGCAAGGGCATCTGGAGATTGAATTCGACTCTACTCAAGGAAGAACATGTTAGACAATCCTTTGAGGAATTCTTTCAGGCTCAGGTGACCATCCTGGACTTTTGTAGCAGCAAGGCTGAGTGGTGGGAGCTGACCAAAAAGAGGATTGCTGGATTCTTCAGGGGCCTAGCCAATAGAAAGCAGTTTAATAAATACATGACCTACCAACGTTTACAGAGGAAGCTGGATATTCTTGTCTCGAGAGGAGGAGATCCTGGGGCAATCTCCGAAGTGAAACTCCTTCTCAGGAAGTGTCAATATGACCGGCATGCCTCTTTGGTTCTGGAGAGGGACTATGGGAAGTACCACTCGCCTGACCCTTACCAGAACTGCAAACAAGGTGTAGCTGTTAAAACGGTCGTTGGCCTTAAGGACAGTACAGGTTCCTTGACAAAGTCCAGGTCAGGGATTCTGGAGGTCGTGAGGTCCTTTTATGCTGACCTTCTTGGGAGGAAAGAGCTTGACCGTGACAAGATGGAAAGCTTTTTGGGCTCTACTCCAGGTCTAAATGATGAAGATGTCCCATTGATGAATTTGACAGAGGAGATCACAGTTGAAGAGGTGATAAGGGCAATTGAACAGCTTGCCATCAAAAAGTCACCTGGACCGGATGGCTTGACGGCTGAGTTTTACAAAGCTTTTAAGTCTATTCTGGCCCCACATTTGGTAGAGGTTTTTAACAGTTGCCTTGCTGAGGGGGTACTTCCCCCTTCCATGAGGCACTCAGCTGTGATTCTTCTTTCAAAGGGTAAAGATCCTTCGATGGTTGAGAATTGGCGCCCCATCAGCCTTCTTAATGTCGATAGAAAGATACTGGCAAAGATCATTTTCTGGCGCCTATCGTCAGTAGCAGAGTCTTTGCTTTCTCGCCATCAGCACTGTTCGGTCCAGGGTAGGTGCACCTTCACAGCAGTTTTAGCTGTCCGGGAGGCCTTGGAGCGGTGCAGGGCTGCAGGCTGGGGAAAGTATTTGCTGACATTGGATCAGGCAAAGGCTTTTGATCGTGTCAACCATGAGTACCTGTGGTTGCTCCTTAGTAAGTACGGTCTGCCGGGTGGTTTTGTCGATTGGTTAAAAGTCTTGTATGAGGGGGCAGAGAGCTTTCCTCTTGTTAATGGTTGGGTTGGGCAGTCCTTTGAGGTTGGCTCCGGGGTGCGCCAGGGTTGTCCCCTGAGTCCCCTGCTCTATGTGTTTGCAATCGACCCCTTCATCAGGAGGCTAGAGAGCGGCATGTTGTGTGGGGTGCCAGTGGGGCTTCCGGGTGAGCCGCCTTTGAGGGTTGTTGCCTATGCGGACGATGTGTCGGTGATTGTCACTGGGGCGGATGAAGCAGAGGAGGTGGTCTCTCTGACATCACGGTATTCTGAAGCATCAGGCTCCAAGATCAATCAGGAAAAGAGTGAAGTTTTCTGGATGGGAAAGGAAGGTGAGGGGTTTGATCTCCCGGACACCTTTCCAGTGCCCCAGGAAAGAATTAAGATTTTAGGCATTGAATTTGGACCTGGCGATTATGGCCTCAAAAACTGGGAAGGCAGACTGGAAATTGCCAATACTAAGGTGGTCAGCTGGAAGAGATGGAAGTTATCTATGAGGGAAAGGGTTGATCTGATTAAGACTTACCTGATTCCGATCTTCTTGTATGTCAGCTTTGTCTGCATCTTGCCAGTGTCTCTCTATGCTAGGGTCAGTAGTGTGTTCTTCCAGATGTTGTGGGGGAACAGACTGAACCCCATCAAGAGGAATGTCACCTATCTATCCAGGAGGGAGGGTGGCTTAGGTATGGTCAACCCAGTTCTTTTCTTTTCACTGCTTTTTCTCAAGTTTAATATTGGTAATATGCTTGCAGTGGAACCTCCTGGATGGGCAGGCATATTTAGATCTTGGTTTAGGCCTTTTCTACGACTTTGGGAAGAAGGTGGCCAAGTGAAGAATCTCAGGGGTCATCGTGGTCAGCTACCAGCCTATGTCGCTCCGTGCCTGAAGTTACTACGGCAGTGGCGATTGTCGGCTGAAGATCTCAGATTGGTTCCGAGGAAAGTCCTTATGAGTCGAGTCTTGAGCGAAGTCTTTCATGACCCACTGGCCTTAAGGGATTGCCCAGGCCCAGTTTTGAGGGCAGGGTTAAGACTTATTAATTTGGACAGAATACCCCCTAAATTCAGGGATCTGGCCTGGTTGTGCTTCCATGGGAGACTCTATGTTAGGGGCAATTTGAAATTCCGCAGTGGGGTGGATCGTAGCTGTCCTCGGGAGGAGTGTGCAGGTGAGGAGGAGACTATGGACCATTTTCTGCTTCATTGCCCTTTTAACATAGAGGTGTACAAACAGGTGGGACGGGCCCTCGGTGTCCCTTTCCTCTCCAGGCTGGGTTATGCTGAGTGGGTGTACGGAGCATTCAATACTGGTGGGGTTTTTTGTTTAGATACACTTTTTCTAGTTAGCCTAGTAGTCCGTTATTTCACTTGGAACGCACGGTGTCAGGTCTGCATTCGGCGTAAAATCCTTCCTGTTCAGGTGGTGGTGTATGACATTCTGCATGAGGTGGAGAAGATTCGGGTGCTCGAGAGGGACAAGCGGAGTCAGGGGGCTTGGTTGAAGGCGTGGAGGGGTTTCAAGCCTCCCTGACTGCCAGGAGTCTCTTTCCCGGGTGTGGCTGTCTGTCTCTTATCACCCTAGATTATTATTTTTTTGGATTAATTTTTGATAAATGGCTGCATACATAGGTGATGGGTTGTGCCTCTTAGGCCCTCTCTGCTGCTTTATGTAAATAATTTTGGTAGTGGATTATGTATATATTGTATATATTCTGAACATGGATGTGTATTCCTTGGATTTCTGTTGAAGTTTTGTACTATGGTTTTGTTTTTTACTTTTGTATAAAATTGGTTGCTTGATTCTTTTAATAAAAGATCAATAGTGCCCCATCATTGGTGTCAGTGGGAGGAATAGTGCCCCATCATTGGCATCAATTAGAGGAATGGTGCACCATCATTGGTATCAGTAGGAGGAATAGTGTCCCATCATTGGCATCAATTAGAGGAATGGTGCACCATCTTTGGTATCAGTAGGAGGAATAGTGCCCCATCATTGGCATCCCCCAGCAATAGGAAGATTGCCCCTGCCAGCTTACTGTCCTTCAGATTTTAGGGGGGCTGGATTTGGGCCAGTGCGGGTAGAAAACATCCCGCCATTGGTGGGAGTAAATAATGCCTTAGACTTGGTGGTTTAGGGGAGGTAAATCAATTACATACTACCTATGGTTGGTAGGAGGAGGAATAGTGCCCCAGCATTCGCATTATTTAGAGCAATGGCGCCCTACCATTGGTGTCAGTGGGAGGAATAATACCCCATTATGGGCATCTGAGGAATGGCACCCTATCATTGGTGTCAGTGCAAGGAATTGAGCCCTATCATTGGCATCAGTTAGAGGAATGGCACCCCACCTATGGTCAGTGGGAGGAGGAATAGTGCCCCATCATTGGCATCAGTTAGAGGAATGGCACCCCACCTATGGTCAGTAGGAGGAGGAATAGTGCCCTATCATT
This sequence comes from Lithobates clamitans, assembly GCA_037952925.1. Lineage (NCBI taxonomy): Eukaryota > Metazoa > Chordata > Amphibia > Anura > Ranidae > Lithobates > Lithobates clamitans. Next base: position 1,586,642 of record JBBGZY010001020.1, on the reverse strand, counting down.
GGCATCAGTTAGAGGAATGGCACCCCGCCTATGGTCAGTAGGAGGGGGAATAGTGCCCCATCATTGGCATCAGTTAGAGGAATGGCACCCCAACTATGGTCAGTAGGAGGAGGAATAGTGCCCTATCATTGGCATCAGTTAGAGGAATGGCACCCCGCCTATGGTCAGTAGGAGGGGGAATAGTGCCCCATCATTGGCATCAGTTAGAGGAATGGCACCCCAACTATGGTCAGTAGGAGGAGGAATAGTGCCCCAGCATTGGCATCATTTAGAGCAATGGTGCCCTATTATTGGTGTCAGTGGGAGAAATAATACCCCATTGTTGGCATCAGAGGAATGGCACCCTATCATTGGTGTCAGTGGAAGGAATGGTGCCCAATCATTGCTGTTAGTGTGAGGAATAGTGTCCCATTGTTGTTGCCCTTGGCAGGAATAGTGCCACATCATGATATCAGCAGTAGGAATAGTGCCCCTGATTGGTATCAGTGGCAGGAATAGTGTCCCATCATTAGTGTCAGTGGGTGGAATCATGCCCCATCATTGGTATCAGTGGAAGGAATAGTGCTCCATCTTTGGTATCTATGAAAGAAAAAATGCCCCTTTATTGGTGTCAGTGGGAGGAATAGTGCTCCACTATTTGTGTCAGTAGTCAGAATAGTGCCCTATTATTGGTGTCAGTGGGTGGAATAATGCCTGATGATCATAGCCAGTGGGAGGAATAGTGCCCCATCATCGGTGTCATTGGGAGAAATAGTGCTCTATTGTTTGTATCATTAACAGGTATCATGCCCCATTGTTGGTGTCTTTGAGAGGAATGGTGCTTCACATCAAAAGGAGGAATGGCTTCCCAAGGGCTGGATAAAGGTTTTGCCATAGTCTGGAGACCACTGTCTTAGAGGATCTAAAACTCTGGCATATTTAATAATAGGATATTACTTGAGACTCCTAAAAGCCCAACTCTGGCGATTTTTTTTAAATCAATATAGATCACCAGCAGATGTCGAAAGCAAAAAAGCAGTTCAGGCTGCAATATTCACTTTAATCCAGAGCTGCCCCCTGTAGTACTTCTTTTTTTTGCCACAAGATGTCCTCAGTTTCCTGGGTTGAATGATGGCCAGTGTAAAACAACCCAGAAGACTGAGGAAAGTGCAGGGTGTCATTGACACAGTGTCCTTTATTCCCAATGTAATAACCCAGATAGCAAGCAATTGTGCTGCAAGTTTGAAAATGCCTTGCTAAGCTATTGCTAGACTTGCCAGGCTTCACAAGTCAATTGCACAATTGCAACAAATCCGCATTGCATGACTCCAGATCAACTTTGCCGACTTTCTGCAAGTCTGCTGCAAGTTCCGGTTCAGTTATGTTGTGCAATAGTCATCCCACCACTGGGGGTCACTGTGGCTTAATTTTTCATGCTGTAGACTTGCAGAGCTCTTGCTGTAGACTCACCACTGCAACTTTGCTCTTGCTAGAGACTTGCCACACAAATGTGTGGCAAGTTGTCCTTGCCATCTGGGAAGCATCGCGTCAATGCCGCTCTCTGGATCATCCCAGATCAGAAGAAAAGTAGAAATCTGTGCATTATGTCATGACTAGGGATGAGTTCCCAGTTCAGTCCGGACACAGGTTGCTTATTTGGGCGTCCATCCATACGCTAGACTTTCAGCCCATCAAACAGGAACCAAACATCATATATAGTATTATTATTATTATTATTATTATTATTTTTAGGGGGTTTTCCTCCCACTGCTATATACGACAGGTTCCGACTTCCACCATCAAGGTTGTTAAGAAAGCAGCAGGTGCCCACACCCACCATGTGCCTAGTGACATCACCTGGCCCCATTCATTTACTTGTCGGGCATCCCCGGCCATGTCATTAACCACATCAGCCCTGGAAGGTTTACCCCCCTTCATGACCAGACCATTTTTTTGCGATACGGCACTGCGTTACTTTAACTGACAATTGCGCGATCGTGCGACACTGTACCCAAAAAAATGACGTCTTTTTTTTCCGCTTTTTTTTTAGAGCTTTCTTTCGGTGGTCTTTGATCACCTCTGCGGTTTTTATTTTTTTGTACCCTCAAACAAAAAATAGACTAAAAATTAATCAAATCAAATTTCTTCATCAATTTAGGCCGATATGTATTCCACTACATATTTTTGGTTAAAACAATCCAGTTAGAGCCTCAGCCTCAAATCACATGCTTGTCAAGAATTTACGGACCTAATAGACACCCGCTAGTCTGGCGCCCCGCAAAGTGCACACACACATAGAACGATTTATATTTAACCACTTGAGGTCCGGGCCATAGCCGAATGACGGCCACAGCGCGGACCTCAATTTCCGGGAGGCCGTCATGGGACGTCCTCCCCTGTGCACGTGCACGTGCACCGCGCCCACCCTGCGCTCTGTGATTACCGAGTCACGGAGACTCGGATGATCACAGATCCGAGTAAGGGGCCGGTCCAGGCCCCTTACCGTGTGATCAGCTGTCAGCCAATGATCACATGATGTAAACAAAAGCTCGGTGATAGGTTTCGTTTTCGTTTTTTGACATAAGCCGATCACCGGCTTATGTCAAAAGGACATCGGTCCCGAAGAGGAAGGAGGCACATATGCCTCATCTGTGCCCACAGTGCCCAGCAGTGCCACCTATCAATGCCCACAAGTGCCACTTATCAATGCCCACAACTGCCACCTATCAATGCCCACAAGTGCCACTTATCAATGCCAACAAGTGCCACCTATCAATGCCCACAAGTGCCACCTATCAATGCCCACTAGTGGTGCCAATCAGTGCCACCTAGCAGTGCTGCCATCAATCAGTGTCCAATCAGTGCCCATCACTGCCACCCATCAGTGCCCATCACTGCCACCTATCAGTGCCGCCTATCAGTGCCCATCACTGCCACCCATCAGTGCCCATCAGTGCCACCCATCAGTGCCCATCACTGCCACCTATCATTGCCCATCAGTGCCACCCATCAGTGCCCATCACTGCCACCTATCAGTGCCCATCAGTGCCACCCATCAGTGCCCATCAGTGCCACCCATCAGTGCCCATCACTGCCACCTATCAGTGCCCATCAGTGCCACCCATCAGTGCCCATCACTGCCACCTATCATTGCCCATCAGTGCCGCCTCATTAGCGTACATCAACAAAGGAGAAAAATTACCTGTTTGCAAAACTTTATAACAAAATATTTAAAAAAATATAATTTTCTTTTTTTAAATTCTGTCTTTTTCAATTTTTTTTAACAAAAACCTAAAAACCTCAGAGGTGATCAAATGCCATCAAAAGAAAGCTCTATTTGTGGGAAAAAAAATGATAAAAATTTCATTTGGGTACAGTGTTGTATGACCGCGCAATTGTCATTCAAAATGCGACAGCGCTAAAAGCTGAAAATTGGTCTGGATAGGAGGGGGGTTTAAGTGCCCGGTAAGCAAGTGGTTAAATAAGTGATAATATGACTAACATTTTTTTTAACATCCTAAAGTAGCTTTCTTCTTTGGCAAACTAACTTTGGGAACTTTGGGGGGGGGGGTGCGCGCGGCACCCCTGCGGCCCTTATGGACCGGTCGCCACTGATCTAAACCCAACATTTACGTACAGTAGCTCTGGCACACAGCACAGCCCTGGCATAGAAAGGGACCTGATCTTTCTCTGCTGCAGTTTCACTTTCACAAACAGGTCTCTTCTCCAACAAGAGGCTGCTACCAAGATAAATTGAGGTATTTAAACACTTTAAAAAAAAATAAATATATATATATATATATATTGTATATATACAAGTGTGTGTATATGTGTGTGTGTGTATATATATATATATATATATATATATACACATATATTTATACACATACATACATACATTTAATGATGCAATAATGGATACAGGCATTCATTTATGTATTTTTTTCATCTGCCTGGAGTTCAGCTTTAAAATGAACTAAGTGCAGTGTGTGTCCTGAGCTGTCCATGGTGCTGATGGCTCAAGTTTATATGCTCTATAATTCTGTCCGGGTTCGTCAAGTTTTTTTTTGTCACCTAGTAAAAAAGTTATTACTATAAATGAATTAAATGCAATTTTGTATAGAATACCCACCCACAGTTCGAGCCTTTAGTGCAGTACTTTTCATCTAGCGTGTGCATGATCAGATCTACCTTCCATGTGTCCTGGAACGGCTGGGAAGGGAAGGAGCCTTCATGGAGGAAAACTGAAACAGTAATGATACAGAGTATGGTGTCTTTATTATATCACAATTATTTTTTTTTTAGGTTTTTATTTTTTTTTCTCTTGACCAGTTTGTCTTCTCATCCCATAATTTTACTTCCCATTATTGCCAGGACTGTAATTACAAAACGTTGACACTAGAACAGGGGAAATCTTTCAATGGGTAAACCTATTCTGTCTAAGAGGATTTCTTTCACGATGGGGAGATTTCCTCCACTTCCTGTTTAAAAGACACAGCAATGGCATAGAAGCCGGTAAGTGGATCAACACTCTGGGAAGAAGCTGTTTCTAGAGTGAGTTCAGGAGTTGAATTATATGAATAAAAGCCATGGTGGTCGGTGGTGCAGGCAGTGAGAGGGTCATTCATTGAAGGTTCTTTGAGACGAGACCCTCCTGGGTGTTCTGCTCATCATGGAGTCCTCCTGTCATGTATGTCATTGCCCTTTTGTTTGGAAAGTTTTACCATGCCCACGTGGGTGTGGCCCCTTTTCCAATACTTCCTTTGCCATAGTCTGCTAGAAGAGAGACATTATCCAATTCGTCCTCTAGGTGGCGATGTTGTGCCATTGGTCATGTATGTCAAAAGGTCAGGCTATGTTTGACCACGGTTACAGAGCAACAGTCGGAGCTAACTGTCAACTGAAATACAACAATAGCATCTATGGTTCCATTGTATTAGAGCAGTGGTTCTCAACCTCAGTCCTCAAGTACCCCCAACAGGCCATGTTTTGGGAATTTCTCTAAGATAAAATAGTGGTCCAAAATACCAAGTCATTGACTCTGATTTAAAGGACCTGTGCAAGATAAAGGAAAACCTGCAAACATGGCCTGTTGGGGGGAGTACTTGAGGACTGAGGTTGAGAACCACTGTAGTAGAGGACAGCTTGTGTAAATGTTACCAAGGCACTTGTTTGAGAAGTATCCACTCAAACACTCAAAGAAACTTGATGTTTGTTTCTAAGGCCGGCCATACATGGGGTCAAATTCCGAAATAATTTTCTTTCGAAAATCTTTTCTAAGAATTTTCATTTGAATTTCGCACCATAAGTGGATAGCAGCAATGGACGATTTTCTTGCAGCCATCGAATTTGAGTGGTCGGGAATGTTGGAAATGTTTTGAAAAATGAATGATTTTCTAATCGATGGCGGGAGAATTGTCTGACAAATATAATCGAAAAAAAATGCGCATGAGTACAAAAAAAAAAAAAAGAACATTTCTGGAAGAAAAAGAAAATTACCGTCCATGACAATTATTTTCTGTAGCAACATGGTGGAGTTGAAGGCTTGGTTGGTTGAATTTCGAAACCAAAGGTGGCATCATCGGATTGCAAAACGCACAAAATTTCTGATTTTCAAAAGAAAATTTGTTCAAAATTTAACCCGTGTATAGCCTGCATAAGGCATACAAGCAAACAAATTCTTCTTTGCAAGAATCATAAAACAGGCATATATTTATATCAAATGGAACAAATCATGTGAGGTGCTCTATAGGATCTTCCTGCAGTGGATAGGCTCACCCACTGCCCCTGTGTGTTACCATGGCTATTTTACTGATTGTCTTTATGACACAAAATATACATTTTTAGCTCAGATGCTGTCGGCAATAACGACCCTAGGGGGGGGCCAGAGGGGGCCCTGACCCCCCCAACATTATGCTGGGCCCCACCATGTGCCCCCCCAAAAAAAAAAATTTTTTTTTTTTTAATTTTTTTTTTTTTTTACAAAAAGGCAATTTCTTTTTGTTTGTATTCATATCGGATGTGCCGCATCTTACTCGGGCCACCGCTGGGGTAACACAGTCTCTATTGAGCGGGAGAATGTCCCCAGTCAGCTCCTGCGGGTGATTCCTCCCCCCTCCCTCTGCTTGCTGACACTGCATAAGGCGAGCGCTCACACAACCACGGCCGCCCGATCTGCTCCTTCCCCTGCATCTTCATTGGCAGGGAGAAGAGCGAGTTGCAGGAAGGACTCCACCAGGACTCTCAGTTACTGAAAAAACAGACTGATTTCTCCCGTCCTTAGGACAAGAGAACCAGCCTGTAAATTCCAAGAAATGCCAGACCAGAGCTGTCAACAGCAGGGGCAGGACAGCAAGAGGAGGCTGGGGAACCCCACAGTGGCAGAACACCAGGGCCCGGTGGCAAGACAACCTTTGCAACCCTGATAGTTCTCCCACTGCTTTGGACCCTTATATTTTCTTGGTATGCTGGTGACATATATCTCTTGTTTTCTGCCACCCTGGGGGGCCCCAATACAGTAGGAAGGGAGCTCACTGCAGAACATGTGAAAGGGCCGTTGTGGGATCGTAGTAAAGGGGTAAAGGGCCCCAGGATAGATAGACATATCTATCTATCTATATATATTTAATCAATATATATATATATATATATATATATATATATATATGCATTTTATATTGCCCCCCTATTTTTGTCCCTGTCCCCCCCATGTGCCCCCCCTAAATATGAAAGCTGGAGACGCCACTGGCTGTCGGGAACCATGAATCAGACTGAGACAGAGGTGCAGTAAAAATCACACTTTTCAATACAACGGTATAAACAGAGCAAACGTAGTCAAAACATAGCCAGGGTTCGGTAACCAGAGCAGGTAGTCGGAACAAGCCTGGGAACCAGGAAATCCAGAGATCAGCGTAGTAGAGGCAGTAAATAGGATCAGGAAGGGAAGTCAGGCAAAAGTTTTTAATGGGAAAACACAGGAAAGAGTATCTGGATATGTTGACCAGGCGAAGGCACAGGAGATCTGATCCAGGCAGTTTAAATAGCCAGCAGGGCTAGCTGACGAGCAGGAAATAAAGACCAGGTGAGTCATTCGGAATGAAGAGTACTGGCAATTAATCGACAGCTGAGCACAGAGCTCTGAGAAGGAAGGGCTGAGCCCAGCCCTGACAGATGCTGAGCTTCCTCTAGTTAACCGCTAATAACTTGTGGTTAACTGGTTCATGGAGCCTAGTAAAACAGGAACTGATGTTGGCAGGAAATGAGAATGCAAGGAAGGAGTTAACACAGCCATGATGTGATGGACACAAAAGACTTGAGGAGAGTTCTGGAAGAAGTCCTGGGTAGTAGGAATTTAGGCTCCATTAAGAAGAAGAAGACCTGGGTAGTAGGAATTTAGGCTCCATTAAGAAGAAGAAGACCTGGGTAGTAGGAATTTAGGCTCCATTAAGAAGAAGAAGACCTGGGTAGTAGGAATTTAGGCTCCATTAAGAAGAAGAAGACCTGGGTAGTAGGAATTTAGGCTCCATTAAGAAGAAGAAGACCTGGGTAGTAGGAATTTAGGCTCCATTAAGAAGAAGAAGACCTGGGTAGCAGGAAGAATGATCTGTGCCAGGGGGGACTTCACAAGACCAAAGAAGGAACCTGGGGATGACACTAAATCTACACTAATAACCCAAGCTAAGTAACTTTTTTAGTGTATCCCTAATACATACATTGCCAATTGCTAATTTACTACGATGGTTAGATAGCATGTGTATATTGTATGCATATTTGAAATACCCTTTATGTCTTGTATTGTTTTCTTACAAGCTTGTAAGTAGGTTGTACTGTATATACAGCATTCTTGTTTGGTAAAACACATTAATATACTACAGGGATTTCTGCTTCCTTACTTTACTGCAAAGTAACCTATACGATACAAGCAAAGCCCCATGTGAGATGCTCTGTGGGATCTGTCGGCAGTGGAGAGGCCCACCCATTGTCCATGTGAGGTGCTCTGTGGCATCTGCCTTCAATGGATAACTGTCAGGACCAGGATCTGAACCCAATAACTCTACTGGCATGTGGCAGGAGCTCTCCTTGCTGAGCCACCTGAGATGCTGGACAGCATTCTTTCTAAACTATAATCTTGCTTTGTACCTTGTTTCTTTTGAACCTGGAACTCCTTGCTCCTCCCATGAACTTTGTACTTCCTGTTTTCCAGATCATTGGGCTCCCTCCAGCTGATATCTTGCTCCTTTGCGTACCTGCAGCTGTCCTTATCTCCACTACCACTCATTACTGACCTTTGGCTTTATTCTTGACTATGCTTCTGCTTGATCCGAACCTGCAACCACTTGGTACTGACCTGAGACTTGTTTACTGAACATGCTTCTGCTTGATCCTTACCAGCAATATCTGCTACAGGACCCCGGGATACTCACCTCCCAGTGAAGGCGATCCTGAGGACTGCGACCTGGTACTAACACGCAGCAAAACCCACCTCCACCATCGGGACCTCTGGTGAATACCAGTTAGTACTTAGGCCCTCCCATACCTCGGGTCAGCCTGTGTCATCCACCAGGGTGATCTGCTTGTGTACTTATCCGTCAGGTTGGTAGGAGCCTCTCTACTGCTATGGTTACTTGTCTCCAAGCCTGACCCCTGAAGTGACAATAAAAGAGAACTCAAATGAAATTTTTAACTTTGGCACAATGTTTCCTGGGTTGGTTTCACGTGTTTTCTGGAACAGCTCCTTCTCCAGCTTACACAAGCCAAAAACAGCCGGAGTCTCAGAGCAAACCACCACCAAGGGTCCAGTCTCACCAGCAGCATTAAGGATTATTGCTCCGTGTTTGGGGCCAAATGTGGCAATTCCAACTGCTGATGTAAAATAATATTTAAGCAGACAGATCTTTCCAGATGCCTGTGATAAAGCTCAGGCCATTACGAAGATACTGGCCAGAGAGACCATGATGAGATAATCCCTTAAATTTCACCCTGAAGGGCCACATTCAGCTTCATCTGCGTCGTGGGCTTTGCCCGATCTACAGCGGGCAGATGGAGTTTATTTTACCGCTAATGTCCTCGCAGAGTTTCTGCATCAAGAACAGAAAATCTGCAGAGCAATAAACATATACGAATATACACAATTATGTGGCCGGCGTGATTAGCTTTGTTGATGTGATCTGTATTTCATCATAAAACAAGATTTGCATCACCCATCATTGTGCAGAACTATAATTATACTTGTTAATATGGAAAACGATAAATATGGCAACATAATTGTCATGATGTTGGCCTTGAACTATGCAACCTATGCTAGATGTTTCATCAAATCAAATTAAAAAAATTGTGTGATCAAGATTGTTAATGATTAAATGATAATTTTTGGTGCTTATATGTTAACCTCTTGCCGACCACATAATGTACAGTGCCTTAAAAAAGTATTCATACCCCTTGTCATTTTCCACATTTTGTCATGTTACAACCAAAAACGTAAATTTCTTTCATTGGGATTTTATGTAATAGACCAACACAAAGTGGCACATAACTGTGAAGTGGAAGGAAAATGATAAATGGTTTTCAAAATGTTTTACAAATAAATATGTGAAAAGTGTGGGGGGGTGCATTTGTATTCAGCCCCCTTTACTCTGATACCCCTAACTAAAATCTAGTGGAACCAATTGCCTTCAGAAGTCACCTAATTAGTAAATAGAGTCCACCTGTGTGTAATTTAATCTCAGTATAAATACAGCTGTTCTGTGAAGCCCTCAGAGGTTTGTTAGAGAACCTTAGTTAACAAAAAGCATCATGAAGGCCAAGGAACACACCAGACAGGTCAGGGATGAAGTTGTGGAGAAGTTTAAAGCAGGGCTAGGTTATAAAAAAAATCTCCCAAGCTTTGAAGATCTCATGGAGCACTGTTCAATCCATTATCCGAAAATGTAAAGAGTATGGCACAACTGCAAACCTACCAAGACATGGCCGTCCTCCTAAACTGACAGGCCGGGCAAGGAGAGCATTCATCAGAGAAGCAGCCAAGAGGTCCATGGTAACTCTGGAGGAGCTGCAGAGATCCACAGCTCAGGTGGGAGAATCTGTCCACAGGACAACTATTAGTCATGTTCTCCACAAATCTGACCTTTATGGAAGAGTGGCAAGAAGAAAGACATTGTTGAAAGAAAGTCATAAGAAGTCCAGTTTGCAGTTTGCGAGAAGCCATGTGGGGGACACAGCAAAGAAGGTGGTCTGATCAAATGAGGCCAAAATTTAAATTGTTGGCCTAAAAGCAAAACGCTATGAGTGGCAGAAAACTAACACTGCACATCACCCTGAACACACCATCCCCACTGTGAAACATGGTGGTGGCAGCATCATGTTGTGAGGATGATTTTCTTTAGCAGGGACAGGGAAGCTGGTCAGAGTTGATGGGAAGATGGATGGAGCCAAATACAGGACAATCCTAGAGGAAAACCTGTTAGTCTGCAAAAGACTTGAGACTGGGGCGGAGCCAGAGCTACAATGGAATGGTTTAGATCAAAGCATATTCATGTGTTAGAATGGCCCAGTCAAAGTCCAGACCTAAATCCAATTGAGAATCTGTGGCAAGACTGGAAAATAGCTGTTCATAGACGCTCTCCATCCAATCTGACAGAGCTTGAGATATTCTGCAAAGAAGAATGGGCAAAAATGTCCCTTTCTAGATGTACAAAGCTGGTAGAGACATCCCCAAAAAGACTTGCATTGTTGACTGAATCTGGGTCACAAGAGATCAGAAATTGACCACCAAATGTCCAGAAAAAAATGTGATATAATTCACCTGGATACAGGAGAGGAGAGCTTTGAGAGTAACAGCAACAGAGGCAAAGCTGTCAATCACAAGCTGTGTGCTGGGGATCCCTCCCCTGTCACCTTTTTTTTCTTGGTGTCAGGAAGCCTTGTCAGAAGTGACTCATGCCGAAAGCAGAGGAAGGAGGCAGTAGACAGAAATGACACTTGGTGCTCTGGACTGAGACAAGTACACACTATAGAGCAGGGGTGTCAAACTCATCAAATTTCATTGTAGGCCACATCAGCATTTTGGCTCCATTGTATCTGTAAGACTAAATGTCCAGAGCACCCCACCCCCCCTTACATATCGAGAGTGCCTTCACCATGAGAAGTTGAGTCCCCCACCCTCCCTTATATCACAGTGCTCCCCCGTTATCTTGTGCTTCTTCCAGGAAGAAGCTGGTGCAAAGCTGGAAAGCAGAAGTGGCAGGGTCTGGAGGAGGACCAAAAGATGGCTGGAGTCAGCTGCCAGAGTGGCACTTTGATGGGGCACTGACAGGCATTACTGATGGAGCACTGATTGGCACTTTTTTGGGCACTGATTGGCTTCAAACCACGATTGGAGCTGAGGTGTGTCAGACTGATACACAGCATCCCAGAGTGCAGTGCTGCGCGCCCCTGCGTGCCGTCTGCATTATCCTGATCACGTCATATGAGGTCCGGTCCGGATATCACAACCACTTTGCCGCCATCATTCTGTTATATGGTGGGCGGCAAGTGGTTAAAAAGTCATTGTAATCATTTGATGAAGTTCTTTGCTTTTGTTTGTTCACTTTGCCACATTCGAATCGAAAAAAAAAAAAATCAAAAGTTTCGGCCAATTCAAAATGTATTCGATTCAAACGTTTTGAACCGGAAAAATTGGTAAATTCGAAGAAAAAATCGAAAAAGACATAAAACGAAACCCGAATACGAATTGAACGAATCAACCAAATTTAACAAAACTAAATAACTAGATTAACAAATCTAGATGATACGAAACTTTTTTTTTTCGTCATGCTAACATAACCTACTTTCCATGCGTTTTTGATGCAGAAAAAAAGACGCACTGGACTGCATGTGGTGTGAACTGGCCCTTAATGGGCCCTTATGGAGCAGACCAAAAAGTAGCAAATGGGAATAGTTCATTGGAGGGAGGATCCCCCCCCCCCCCTTTTATTTCCTATTTTCTTTCTCTCATCTTCTTATAAATGGGCCCCTTACAGCTCTGACTATAACCCCTTCACTCTGACCGTACGCAAATTTGCATTCATGGCTTGAATGGGTTATACGGGGGTAATATATGCAGCTGTAGGCATCTCCCCGGTACCGTTTTTTAGAGCCAGTGGTCGGCTTTTAGTGATAACAACCGATGCGGTTAAAAGCCGCTCGACTGTTATCCCAAAGGACGGGAGGGGACGTCCCCCCGCCACCTTCTGCCGCTCTTCCCGGGCCTCCCGTACCACCAGCCAGCTAGAATGAGACCCGAACAAAGCCAGATTTGGCTTTGATTGGGTCTCCAATGTAAAAAAAAAAAAAGACACTATTCAGAATCAACGATTTTGGCGATCTGAATACTTTTAAGTGCAAAGGAGGGATTTGGGGTCTTTTAGAACCCCGATCCCTCCATAAAAAGTACCTGCTGTCACCCACAGGTGTGCACAGCCTATTGCATTAGGTTGTGCACTCAAATCTCAAACACATCATACCTCCCAACTTTTTGAGATGGGAATGAGGGACATCTATTAGCAAAAGTATGTAGGCATAGGAGACACCCACCTGTCACACCCCCTTAAAGTTGAATTATAAAAAAATATATATTAGTTAAACCCACAAGTGTTTTGTTTTTTTTTTTGTTTTTTTACCATTGCTATTCCTTTTATATTGGCTTTCGAAATTAAAATATGTAGCAATTTAGAATTTTGATGAAAGGTTTAGCACTGGGAAATACTTTTTGAAAGCTAGAAATGTGCATTTTATATACAACTATATAGATCAGACCAAAACGAGGGACAAATGAGGAGGAAAGAGGAACAGAGGGACATTGCTGCAAATCAGGGACAGTCCCTCGAAATTCGGGACAGTTGAGAGAGAGAGAGAGAATGAGAGGGGCAGAGAATGAGAGAGGGGGAGAGAATGAGAGGGGGAGAGAATGAGAGAGGGGGAGAGAATGAGAGGGAGAGAGAGAATGAGAGAGAGAATGAGAGAGAGAGAGAGAATGAGAGAGAGAATGAGAGAGAGAGAGAGAGAGAGAGAGAGAGAGAGAGAGAGAGAGAGAGAGAGAGAGAGAGAGAGAGAGAGAGAGGAGAGAGAGAGAGAGAGAGAGAGAATGAGAGGGAGAGAGAATGAGAGGGAGAGAGAATGAGAGAAAGAATGAGAGAGAGAGAGAGAGAGAGAGAGAGAGAGAGAGAGATAGAGAGAGAGAGAGAGAGAGAGAGAGAGAGAGAGAGATTATCTAATATATATATATATATGTTTGGGGGTTATAAGTAATTTTCTAGCAAAAAATATGGAACTTAACTTGTAAGCAACCTATGTCAGAAATAGGCTTAGGCATGAAATGGGATAGCCTACCTTCCATACGTTTTTGATGCAGAAAAAAAAGGCACTGGACTGCATGTGGTGTGAATTGACTCTTAATGGGCCCTTATGGAGCAGACCAAAAAGGAGCAAATGGTAATAGTTCATTGGAGAAAGGATCCCCCCCCCCACCCCCCTTTATTTTCCACTTATTATAAATGGGCTCCTTAGAGCCCTGACTATAACCTGATCCCGACTTCCCACTCTGCTGTTCCAGGTCGTCCAGCGTCAGGTCACGGTGACTTATCTGATCGAGGGAGACACAAATACAAAGCCATCTGCCCAGATTTCCAGTTCGTGTAAAAATAATACCGGAGATATATTATCCTTTTAATAATCTTCCCGGGGCTTGTGTAATTTGGAAAGCCGCCTATATAACTTTGACGCTGTATAACTAGGAGGGCTATAAATTCATGATAAAGTGAAGAATAAAAAAAAAAAACTTTCTACCTGCGTAACGCTATAAAAGACTATAATAAGTGCTGAAAAATGATCACAGATGATTTCACTGGAAGGAATTATGTCTGAAGAGATTATAAAATACAGCTTAATATTGTCAGCGCGGCGGTGACACGCTCTGCATATCTCCGGCTCCGTACAATATCGCTCCCAGCACCTGCCAGCGACAGATGTACCGGCGTATTTTATCGCGGCCGCAAGTCTGAAGGAACGGTATTTTTTAGGCCTTCTTGTTTCTTGCCTCCTAACAACCCAATAAATTATCCCCGGGAAGAGGACGGGAATTTCTGTTTTGGAAAAAAAAAAGAATAAAAAAAAAAAGTTATATATCGTGACTCAAGGATATTTCATGATTTGAATGTTGGAGAGAAACTAACATTTCAAAATAATAAGTTTACTTCATATGGTGATAAAGAATACATTGTTTTTTCTTCTTATACATGAATAATGAAGAATACATTGTTATTTCTTCTTATTATACATGAATAACAAAGAATACATTGTTATTTCTTCTTATTATACATTAATAATAAAGGATACATTGTTATTTCCTGTTTATATCAGCACTTGTCTACAGGGGCATTTTCTTAATTTTTCCACAAACATGTAAAAATCAGGATTTTTTTTCCCTGGAAAATTGCTTAGAAACCCCCAAACATTATATATTTTCTAAAAGCAGAGGGACTGGAGAATAAAATAGTGGCTGTTGCAATTTTTTATGTCATATGATATTTGCGCAGCCATTTAGCAAAGGAAAAAAAATACTAAAAAAATACTAAAATGAATTTTAATGCATATAAACACGATACAATACCCAATTTTTTGGTAAAATAAAAAAGAAGATTTGGCGTTGAGTAACTATATAACAATATCTAATAATAATAATGTAGTGGTGTAGTTGCCACTAGTAACAGACAATCCACCAATTCATCCCGCTGCCAGACTTCATACATCGCTTACAGAGACAATGAACAGTCTTTTGCTGGTTTTGTTTTGTTTTAGTGGTGAAGGGGGTACAACTTGGTTGGGGGAAAAGGGTATATGGGATGCCCATAGGATAGTTTAATTGCCATCATATTTTAGAGAATATACACACTAGCACATATTTAGGGCCAGAAGGTATGATGTGCATCTGTAAAAGTTATGTTTCTCCTCCGGCACCTCCATGCAGACTGTTGCTCCTCCTCTGCTCTACTCCCACAGACTATTTGCTTCCAAGGGTTTCTCATTCAATACCGTGTAGAGAATGAGGACACCACTTCTGACCATGTAGAAATGATGTTCCCAGAAACTTCTTTCCTCCTGCACAAAGCTTCTGCTCAAGTTCCCCTCCTGCACAAAGCTTCTCCTCAAGTTCCCCTCCTGCACAAAGCTTCTCCTCAAGTTCCCCTTCTGCTCAAAGCTTCTCCTCAAGTTCCCCTCCTGCACAAAGCTTCTCCTCAAGTTCCCCTCCTGCTCAAAGCTTCTCCTCAAGTTCCCCTCCTGCACAAAGCTTCTCCTCAAGTTCCCCTCCTGCTCAAAGCTTCTCCTCAAGTTCCCCTCCTGCACAAAGCTTCTCCTCAAGTTCCCCTCCTGCACAAAGCTTCTCCTCAAGTTCCCCTCCTGCACAAAGCTTCTCCTCAAGTTCCCCTCCTGCACAAAGCTTCTCCTCAAGTCCCCCTCCTGCACAAAGCTTCTCCTCAAGTCCCCCTCCTGCACAAAGCTTCTCCTCAAGTTCCACTCCTGCACAAAGCTTCTGCTCAAGTTCCCCTCCTGCACAAAGCTTCTCCTCAAGTCCCCCTCCTGCACAAAGCTTCTCCTCAAGTTCCCCTCCTGCACAAAGCTTCTGCTCAAGTTCCCCTCCTGCACAAAGCTTCTCCTCAAGTTCCCCTCCTGCACAAACTTATTCTGAACTGAAGCAATGTCCCATCTTCTTCTATTAAGGCAAGAAGAACCCACTCTGAATAAGTCCTTTAGCAGGCTCTGGTTGCTCGCTGCTACTAGACCTGAGGCCTGCAGTACCTCTCCCCGAAGGCCTAGTCGTTTATAAAGCTTTCTCATGGACGGTGGTCTACTGTTCCCAGCCAGTCCAACTTGCAAATCCTGTGCCCTCGGGCCACATCGATTTGACACAGATCCCCACAGTCTCTCCTCTGATCCAGGACTCCCCATCATTCACTGAGTAAATGATGAAGACTTTGCTAATGAACGTGTAGAAGAAAAGTTCCCTTACAGACTTCCTGGCACATCCAGCCCTCCACTGTGGTATCACTCACCGACCTCTCACTGCCCTGAGTCCTTGATGAGGAACTTGACCGGACTAGACAGCCAAAAATGTGAGGGGTGTACTCACTTTTGTGAGTACAGCAGTCAGTAAGTAGTTAAACCCCCAAACAATTATATATTGTCTCAACCACTTCCAGTCCAGGCCTTTTCTGGCACTTTTTGTTCACATGAAACAATCAGTATTTTTTGCTAGAAAACTACTAATGCCCTCTACACACGACCGGTTTTCCCATCGGAATAAACTCTGAAGGTTTTTCCGATGGAGCTCCGAAGGAATTCCGCTGAAACTGTCTTGCATACACACAAAAGTCCGACCGTCCAGAACGCTATGACGTACAACACGTACGACGGGACTAGAAAACGGAAGTTCAATAGCCAGTAGCCAATAGCTTCCGTGTCGTACTTGCTTCAGAACATGCGTCGTTTTTGGTCCGTCGGAACAGCATACAGACGAGAGGTTTTCCCGATAGGAATTGGTTCCGTCGGAAATATTTAGAATATGTTCCATTTCTAGGTCCGTCAGAATTTTCGACGTAAAAAGTCCGATGAGGCCCACACACGATCGGAATAGACGATGAAAAGCTCCCGTCTGACTTTTTCTGTCGGACATTCCACTCATGTCGTTTTGGGAAAAAATACACTTTTTAAAATTTTAATGCAAAAAAAACGCAATACATAACCCAATTTGTTTGTAAAATATAAAAGATGATGTTATGCCGAGTAAACAGATACCAAACATGTTACACTTTAAAATTGTGCACGACCCGTGCAATGGTGATAAACAATTTAAATTTTACTATCCATAGACGCTTTAAAAGCCTTTTACAGGTTACCATTTTACATTTACAGAGGAGGTCTGGTTCTAGAATTACTGGCAATGATCAGATATTTACGGTGGTACCTCACATGTGTGGGACAATTGCTGTTTGCGTGCCTAAGGGGCCAAAGCAATCATTTGCTGTTGCGCCCAAGCACAGTAGGACGGGGGCACTTTATTTATTTATTTTTAATTACAGTGGAACCTTGGTTTACGAGTAACGCGGTTAACGAGCATTTTGAAAGACAAGCAACATTTTTTTTTTAAATTCTGACTCGGTTTGCCGTGTCGCAAAACGAGCAGAATTCAAGCGAATGGATGGTGCAGTACCACATTTGGCCAGAGGTGCGGGGGCGCCCGGGGCACTCGGAACAGTTTGGAGCCGCTCTGAGCCGTTCAGAAATACTCGGAATGACTCGGAAACACTCAAAATACTCCGTTCCCAAGTGTTTCCAAGCCTTTCCGAGTTCAGCCGAGCTGTCCCTAAGTATTTCCGAGGCTCTCTGGTGCCCCCTCCCCTTGGCCACATGCGGTATTGCATGTAATAGAAGTCAATGCGGAACGAATTCTCTTTGTTTCCATTGACTTCTATTGGGAAACTCGCTTTGATATGCGAGTGCTTTGGATTACAAGCATTCTCCTGGAACGGATTATGCTTGTAATCCAAGGTTCCACTGCATACATTTTTTATTTTTATTTTTTTACACTGTGGCTTTAATTTTTTTTTATCACTTTTATTGCTGTCACAGACGTGAACCTGTCGTCCTCTATTTCTAAGGAAGTGCACACTTTGGACAGGGAGGATGGATGGCTACCCTGTTGTAACTACATAGACCAATCCCATGGTCCAATGAAGGCTGGGACAGGTGTTAATTATTACAGTTACTGTAAGGCAGTGGCGGCCCATTAAGCAGTGGCGGTGCATTAAGGGCGCACGGGCGATGCCACCTCTCTCCTGCCACCCCCTCTATGACCAATAGCTAGATTCATGCATTGCGTGAATCTATCTATAGCCGCCGCTGCCACCCCCTATTGCTGGGCGCTCGCAGGTCACTCAACTGTGTTAGAAAAGCGAATGAATATTCACTTTCCTAACACTAAACCGCCTCTCCACCAATCAGGTGTTGGGTCTGTTACCTGTCCCTTGATTGGCTGAAACGACAGGCGCTGCTATTGGATGCCTATCAGGAGGAGTGGACGGGAGATAAGGATGGCAGGGGACGCATGAAGGGACCACGCTCGTCGCCCTCACCTGCTGCCCCACAAAGATAGGGTAAGTGCCGGGCAGACGGCTAGCATATGATGGGCACACTAGCAGCATTTGATGGGCACACTGGCAGCATTTTATGGGCACACTGGCAGCATTTGATGACACAGTGGCAGCGTTTAATGGGCACAGTGGCAGCATTTGATGGCACAGTGGCAGCGTTTGATGACACATTTGCAGCGTTTAATGGGCACTGTGGCAGAGTTTGGCACAGTGGCTGCAATTGATGGCACAGTGGCAGCATTTGAGGGCACAGTGACAGCATTTGAGGGCACAGTGGCTGCTGATAATTTTTTTTTTTTCAAAAAATTTTTTGCGCCCCTCCCCCCAAAAAAATTTTGAGCACCAACCGCCACTGCTGTAAGGTAAAGCGGATTTCTAGCACCAAAAGGCCAATGCGGATTCATGCTCGTGCACATTGCACACATGCTAATGAGTGAAGGACCAATATCACTTATGCAGTGCACTTCATTGCGCACATATTTGTGTGCGCTCGCGCTTTCGTGCACATACCAATTAGCACTTGGTGCCCAGTGGCCTGTTTAAACTGGTCTATCACTGTGAGCAGTTGCTGAATGGTCTTCAGCTCGTTCCTGTGTTCACAAGACCTGATCTGCTGTACCTGCTTACTCATGTATGACCCGGCTTGCCTTTGGACTTCACCTCTGCTCTCGCTCTTTTACCTACGACTCCTACCTTGGCTTGTTTACTGGATCTGATCTGCCTGCTGACCCTGTACCATGTTGCCCGGCTGTTAAAGACCTTGGCCTATCTCCTGGATCTGCTTTGCCTGCTGATTCAGTTGCTGCTGACTGCTGCTCATCTCCTGGTTCTGCTTCCGTCCCACGCTCTGGTGCCAAGCTGCTCCTGCATCCTGTTCCGAGGTCTGTGACTACCAGCTCTACCCACCTACAGAGTGGACATCGCCAGCTTGCTGCTACGGCACTTGTGCCACACCTTGCCTTTACACTCTCTGTCTCCAACTTTTAGGCAGGAGGTGCAAGAGAGACCTCCATAACATTCCAGTCTTCACCAGGTAACTGATAGTTTCATAACTGTCGCTTCCAGGTGCATTAGCTGCAGGGGAGATCAGGAAATAGATGTGAACCTGTTGTCCTCTCATTCCAAAGAAGTGCACACTTTGAACAGGGAGGATGGCTGGCTACCCTTTTCCAACTACATAGACCTATCCCATGGTGCAATGAAGTCTGGAACAGGTGTTAATTATTAGAGTTGCATAACTTTTACTTCCAAATTCATTAGCTGCAGGGGAGATCAGGACATAAACCTGTTTTGCCCTCTTTCCAAGGAAGTGCGCACTTTGGACAGGGAGGATGACTGGCTACCCTGTACTAACTACATAGACCAATCCCATGGTCCAATGACGGCTGGAACAGATGTTAATTATTAGAGTCACAACTGTCGCTTCCAGGTTCATTCACTGCAGAGGAGATTAGGAAACAGGCGTGACACTATTTTCCTCTATTCCCAAGGAAGTGCACAGTTTGGACAGGGAGAATGACTGGTTACCTTGTTCTAACTCTATACTGTAGCCCAATCCCATAACTTTCACTTCCAAAGTTCATTAGCTGCAGGGGAGATCAGGAAAGGGACGTAAGTCTGTTTTGCTCTCTTTCCAAGGAAGGGCACACTTTGGACAGAGGGGATGGCTGGCTACCCTGTTCTAACAACATAGACCAATCCCATGGTGCAATGAAGGCTGGAACAGGTGTTAATTATTAGAGTTACATAACTGTCGCTTCCAGGTTCATTAGCTGCAGGAGAGATCAGGAAATAGACGTGAACTTGTTGTCCTCTCTTTCCAAGGAAGTGCACACTTTGGACAGGGAGGATGGCTGGCTACCCTGTTCTAACAACATAGACCAATCCCATGGTGCAATGAAGGCTGGAACAGGTGTTAATTATTAGAGTCACAACTGTCGCTTCCAGGTTCATTCACTGCAGAGGAGATTAGGAAACAGGCGTGACACTATTTTCCTCTATTCCCAAGGAAGTGCACAGTTTGGACAGGGAGAATGACTGGTTACCTTGTTCTAACTCTATACTGTAGCCCAATCCCATAACTTTCACTTCCAAGTTCATTAGCTGCAGGGGAGATCAGGAAAGGGACGTAAGTCTGTTTTGCTCTCTTTCCATGGAAGGGCACACTTTGGACAGAGGGGATGGCTGGCTACCCTGTTCTAACAACATAGACCAATCCATGGTGCAATGAAGGCTGGAACAGGTGTTAATTATTAGAGTTACATAACTGTCGCTTCCAGGTCCATTAGCTGCAGGAGAGATCAGGAAATAGACGTGAACTTGTTGTCCTCTCTTTCCAAGGAAGTGCACACTTTGGACAGGGAGGATGACTGGCTACCCTGTTCTAACAACATAGACCAATCCCACGGTGCAATGAAGGCTGGAACAGGTGTTAATTATTAGAGTTACATAACTGTCGCTTCCAGGTTCATTAGCTGCAGGAGAGATCAGGAAATAGACGTGAACTTGTTGTCCTCTCTTTCCAAGGAAGTGCACACTTTGGACAGGGAGGACCGCTGGTTACCCTGTTCTAACTACATACTGTAGCCCAATCCCACGGAGCAATGGAGGCTGGGACTGGTGTAAACTATTTGAGTTGCATAAGTGAAGGTGTAAAATGTTGTCAAATGACTGGGGTAAGAATGTTAAAACCACATTATATGTGGGTGACAGATGGTATGGAAGCCCTCCACCCTTATTTAGGGAAGGTTGTTCCAGCATGATAGCCTCTTTCATTCCTCCCAAGAACCAGCTGTACTCTCTGTTCAAAGTGTGCAGCAGAATGGACAAAGCACGAAAGAGGCCATCTAGGTCTCAGGAGGAACGAAAGAGGCCATCTAGGTCTCAGGAGGAACGAAAGAGGCCATCTAGGTCTCAGGAGGAACGAAAGAGGCCATCTAGGTCTCAGGAGGAAGGAAAGAGGCCATCTAGGTCTCAGGAGGAAGGAAAGAGGCCATCTAGGTCTCAGGAGGAGGGAAAGAGGCCATCTAGGTCTCAGGAGGAACGAAGGAGGCCATCTGGGTCTCAGGAGAAAGGAAAGAGGCCATTTAGTTCTCAGGAGGAACAAAAGAGGCCATCTAGTTCTCAGGAAGAATGAAAGAGGCCATCTAGGTCTCAGGAGGAAGGAAAGAGGCCATCTAGGTCTCAGGAGGAAGGAAAGAGGCCATCTAGGTCTCAGGAGGAACAAAAGAGGCCATCTAGGTCTCAGGAGGAAGGAAAGAGGCCATCTAGGTCTCAGGAGGACCGAAGGAGGCTATTTAATTCTCAGGAGGAATGAGAGAGGCCATCTAGTTCTCAGGAGGAATGAAAGAGGCCATTTAGTTCATACAGAAACAACCATTCCTAAACAGGGGTGGGTGTGTTTTACAACAACTATCACCTACATATAATGCCATTTTACCATCTCTACCCCAATGATTTGTCAAGAATTCAGTCCTGTAACTCAAACAATTAGCACACACCCCAGACTCCATGGCACTATGGATTTATGTCCTTTATACAGAGAGATTTTGCACATTTTCACACTTCCCATTCTGTTTTTGGACAATCAGCATCAGTCTTGACACATTTCATGGTGATCGAAAGAAGGTTTCCGAGTTATCCCTGTGAATATAAATACTAGAAAGTTTCCTGACACTTATTAGAAGTAAAGAAGCCACTTGGATAAGCTGCAAAACGCCTTTACCATTACAGAACAAGTTCAGTTAAATGTAACTAATTACTTCTAGTCAGAATGGGAATTCTGTAAAAATGTTAGTAAATTAGCAATTGGGGCAACTAATGTGGAGCTGGAAAAATGCATTAGAAGCTAATTAAGCGCAAAGCATATCAGAGTAGACAAAGTTACTAAACCAATTAAAGTTTAATTTTGTCAAAAATATTTTCCTTTAAGTGATACTAAAGACTTTTTTTTTTTTTTTTAGTAACAAACGTGGATTTATGTCATTTATACAGAGAGATTTTGCAAACTGTCACATTTCCCCTCCTGTTTTTGGACAACCAGCATCAGTCTTGACACATTCCATGGTGCCCTGTGTAATGGTTTTGCCCAGATCCTCCTCTTCTCGGGTCCCTCGCCGGTGCTTCTGGCTCCTCCCTCCTGCCGAGTGCCCCCACAGCAAGCGGTTTGCTATGGGGGCACCCGAACCGAGCCGCTGCTCTGTGTGTCCATTCAGACACAGAGCTGCCCCCTCTCTATCTCATCATTGGCTCACTGACTTTGATTGACAGCAGCGGGAGCCAATAGCACCCGCTGTGTGTCTCGCGCAATCAGGAGGGAGAGTCCCGGACAGCCGAGTCTCTCGTGCAACATCGCTGGATCGAGATGGGGCTCAGGTAAGTATTAGGGGGGCTGATGAACACAGAAGGATGCATTAAGTTAAAAAAACTTTCTGCCTTTACAACCACTTTTAGTTTTGGATAGACTTGGGAAGGATCAGAACCTCTGTCAGATTTTTCTTGCTGTCTGTGTCCCATCTGGTGAGATTCACCCTCTCTATTTGTCTTGGTTACTGGGACAGAAAGTTTTGAGAAATACCAAATGTTACAGTTGTTGTCACCAGAACAAGAATAGAGGGGAAATCCTGCATTAGGGACAAGAATTCAAGGTATAGATATTTTTATATAGTTACATTGGTCCAGCTTGGACCACGGTAACTATGCATATATCAGCCCTCAAAAATTGCACTCGCCTGCTCGCATTTTGCGAGTGCATTTTGAGGGCTGTTGAGGAAGGGCTGCCTGGAGTGGGGGGGGGGGGGAGCACTGCCGTCTGCCTGGATGAAATGGGAGTCCTTCTCCCATCGATCACGGATGGGAAGAGAGAGAGAGCCGCCAGGATGTTCAGAGCGCAGCGCAGGGAACACAGCAATAACAGCTTTCATTTCACTTTGCAGTGTTCCCCGCCGCTCGCTGTCAGATACAGCCCCGCCCCCTGGTTCTGGGACTTTGATAGACAGATCACACGTCCAATCCTGGGACGGGTGATCTGCCAAAGTTTCCCGGCCAGGGGGTGGGGCTGTATATGACGTTGAGCAAGGGGAACACAGAAATTGAAATGAAAGCTGTTATTGCTGTGTTCTCTGCGCTGCGCTCTGAACATCTGGGCGGCTCTCCTGTTCCTCTCCTCCCCTGAACAAGTAGGCTGCATGGTGGGCACAGGCTGCATGGTGGGCACAGGCTGCATGGTGGATGGCGGACACAGGCTGCATGGTGGATGGCGGACACAGGCTGCATGGTGGATGGCGGACACAGGCTGCATGGTGAATGGTGGACACAGGCTGCATGGTGAATGGTGGACACAGGCGGCATGGTGGATGGCGGACACAGGCTGCATGGTGGATGGCGGACACAGGCTGCATGGTGAATGGTGGACACAGGCTGCATGGTGAATGGTGGACACAGGCTGCATGGTGGATGGTGGACACAGGCTGCATGGTGGATGGTGGACACAGGCTGCATGGTGAATGGTGGACACAGGCTGCATGGTGAATGGTGGACACAGGCTGCATGGTGGATGGTGGACACAGGCTGCATGGTGGATGGTGGACACAGGCTGCATGGTGGATGGTGGGCACAGGCTGGATGGTGGACATAGGCTGCATGGTGGATGGTGGGCACAGGCTGCATGGTGGGCACAGGCAGGCTGCATTGGTGGGCACAGGCAGCTTGTATTGATGGGCATGGATAAAGTTGTTGTTGTTGTTAATATTTATTTTTATAACTTAATTCTGCATAAAACATTTAAGTGTCATTTAATGAGAATTTATGAGGGCGTGTTTAGGGGCGGAGAGGGGCATTTTTAGGGGCGGGGCGTGTTGGGGGCGGAGTTGGGTGGGGCAACTGGTGGCGAGTAACCCTTGAGGCTTGGCTAGTAGCTCAGGACTGGAAATTTTGAGCCCTGCATATACCATACCTATGGGGTCCTCCTGGAATCTGGAAATCACAGCTACTACATGGCTATTGCAGTGATCTCCACTACCTTCCAAAACCCATGCCTGAGCTACACAACTCAAAAAACTAGGCTGATCCTTCCTTAGGGGCAGCAGTGGGCTGTCCTTCCACCTTGACTGAGCACCACATACATAAAGCTCAACTCAAGGAAACTTGAAAATGATTCCTTGCAGTGGCTGCACCTGCACTGCAAGGGTACATTTCTTGTTTAAGTCTACAAAACTTGTTAAAGAAGTCCTACTTACCCAATCCTCTGCTAGACCTATCCCTGCAGCATCTTCCTCGCTATGCTCCAGTGGTCTTAGGCACTGATGTCTCCCTCCCCTAGGATCCCTAGCCCTGCAGTGTGTGTGATGAAGCCAAGGGACAGTCCACTGCCGGAGTATGGGTGAGTGCCGTCTGCTGGAGGAGTGGGGGATCAGGTAAGTAAAAGTGCTTTTACTCTCCCCTAGACCTAAATGAGCAATTACCCTTGCAGTGCAGAGGCAGCCTAACTGCAAGGGATACTATTCAGGTTTCCCAAAGTTGGGCTTTAAAGTTGTGTATACATTGCTCAGTCCAGGAGTACTGTGAGCCAGCATGATGATGTACTGTGTTGCTATGACTATAATAGCATAACTATTTTGAATGATGCATTTTAGTTACCATGTATTGTTTTTAGAAGCTGGGCTTCCCTTCTTCATATGCTAATGAACACGATTGACTGGCATTTTAGTTACCATGTATTGTTTTTAGAAGCTAAGCTTCCCCTCTTCATATGCTAATGAACACGTTTGACTGGCATTTTAGTTACCATGTATTGTTTTTAGAAGCTAGGCTTCCCCTCTTCATATGCTAATGAACACGTTTGACTGGTTCGTGGAGCTCAAGCAACAGGAAGTGATGTTGGCAGGATGTAGGGGAAGGGTAAAAAGGACTTGAACTCAGCCATGTTCGGAACACAAAGGAAGCATGTAGTTTTGGAGGACTCTGAGAAGCAAGGAGTAGTTTGGAAGAGATCATGGATATAAAGAAGATTCCATCACCAAGTTAGGTAATTGTTTAGTGTATACCTATCACATACTGTCTGTGGTAGTGAGCCCTTGTAGATCACCAACTTGGGGTTCCCTAGGGCATGGCGTGAAAGCCCCAGACTGCTTCTTCACCAGGGCCCCTGATGGTGGGGGTGGACTTGCAGCAAGCTGGAACCAGGTCACGGCCCCCAGGTATGCCCAGCTAAAGGATGCAGAGACCACTCGCATGTGCAGAGTACAAACAGAAGGAGACAACAGGAAATCCAGGAGAGAAACCAAGGTCAGGATGGGCAGCAAACAAGCACAGATGGTGAACAAAGCCCGGATCGGTACATAGGGTAGTCAGGCACAGGATACACAAGTGGCAAGCAAACAGGAGCTCAGAGAACTGTGAAGTTGCTCAGGCAAGGAACGCTGCACTGAGCACATATATACTGTATATAGGAAGGCAAACAGGGAGGCAACCTAGGAAGTAATTATAAGAAAAGGAACAGAGAAGCCAGCAGCACAGGTAAAATGGAGTCAGAGATCTAACAGAACACTGCAGCAAGGATGTAAGAATTTCACAAACAGAAATCTGCAGGCTAGACCGTGACACATACATTGTCCATGTTAATTTGTTCGGAAGGATAGATACCTTGTGCATGTGCATAATGTATGCACATTTAGTAATACTCTGTATGTCGTGTATTGTTTTCCTAAAATTGTCAGTAGTTTGTAAGTACATCATTCTTGTTTAGTAAAGTATACATGAAGACACTACACAGGTTTTTTATGCTTTTTTACATTACCGCAAAGTAACCTTAAAACGACAAATTAAAACACATACTCCCAAGCTGGGATGTGTCACTGACAGCTTGGACTCACACGAAGCTGGCTGAATCATGCTGGCCATCATTTAACGTGGAAGACCAGAAGCAGCAGGCCCTTTGTGAGTGGCGGTGCCAGATTGAGGGTCACTATTGTGGTAAAAGCTGCTTTTGTTATTTTTAGTACTCAAATGCATTATTTTTCAATATGCGCAGCTGGAGTCTGCAGTCCTGCTTTAATACATTGGATTTCAGTTGAGAGAGACAGTATGAAAGCAATCAGCTGCTGCTGTACTCTGTGACACCACAGTAGAAATAACATACAGTATACAACATCAGTTTAAAGATACAAACATTTGACTCTGTCACCTGGGACTTTTTGTGGCCTAAATTAACTCCTTCCCCTCTGCCGTATTGTAGAATGACAGACGGACAGTCATATGATGTCCTCCCACCCTTATCGTGCAAGGTGGCCCGCAGGGGCATGCAGTGCGGCGATCTGTGGTGCACTGTGTCCCTCGGACACAGAACATCACCGATTGCGGTAAAGAGACGATGACGTGGGTTCTTTACCATTTGATCAACAGTGTCCAATCACAGCTGATCACATGTAAACAAATGCCTGTTATCAGCATTTCCTTTCCTCAGTGCTGACAGTGTCTGAGGAAAGGAAAGCCGATAACCGGCTTTCCAGTGGTGACAGGGACATTTCCACTGATAACCAGGGCACTGATGATAATTATCAGTGCAGCATACCAGTGCCCATCAATGCAGAATATCAGTGCTTCATATCAGTGCCCATCGGTGCAGCATATCAGTGCCCATCAGTGCTGCATATCATTGCACATCAGTGCTGTATATCAGTGTCCATCAGTGCAGCATATCAGTGCCCATCAGTGCTGCATGTCAGTGTCCATGAGTGATTCATATCAGTGCCCATCAATGCCGCCTCATCGGTGCAGCCTCAATAATGTCACCTCATCAGTGCCCATCAGTGCCACCATATCATTGCCGCCATATCAGTGCCCATCAGTGCCACCATATCATTGCCACCATATCAGTGATCATCAGTGCAGCCTCAGCAGTGAAACCTGATCAGTGCCCATCAGTGCAGCCTCATCAGTGAAACCTCACCTGTGCCCATCAGTGCAGCCTCATCAGTGCTCGTCAGTGCAGCCTCATTAGTGCCCGTCAGTGCAGCCTCATCAGTGCCCATCAGTGCAGCCTCATCAGTGCCCGTCAGTGCAGCCTCATCAGTGCCCGTCAGTGCAGCCTCATCAGTGCCTGTCAGTGCAGCCTCATCAGTGCCCGTCAGTGCAGCCTCATCAGTGCCCATCAGTGAAGAAGAAAAATTACTTATTTGCAAAGTTTTACAACAGAAACCAAAAAAAGTTTTTTTTTTTTTTTCGTTTTCTTTAGCAAAAAATAAATACCACCAAAAGAAAGCTCCGTCTGTCTCCAAAAATTGATTAACATTTCATTTGTGTATGACCGCGCAATTGTCGTTCAAATTGCAACAGCGCTGGAAGCTCAAAATTGGCCTGGACGGGAAGGGGGTGAAAGTGCCCGGTATTAAAGTGGTTAAATATTTAAAAAAAATTGTAAAATAAACTCAAAATGATTAAATCCATCTTTAAACAAAAACTGTCAAAAGAGAAATATTAGGGGAGATGACCTGAAAAGGGCAGTTGTCTGATGGTCTCTTCCTAAAATACAGAAGGTGAAGTCAGAGGATGGACCCGGCAATCTGCATAGTTGTCCCCGATAAGTCAAAATGCACTGAAGAAGCCCAATTAGAAGCATGACAGCAAGGCAACGAGACTTTACAACCTTTACCCCCATGTACAGTATCCTCTCCGCACAGATTTGTCTATTACACACCTTGATAAGATTGATCACATTAAGCAGATATTAAGAGAATTTAAAAAAATACTTTTGTTTCCCTTTATGGATGAGTTGTACGCCTGAGAATCTCTGTTTCCTTTCGCTCTTCGGGGTCACTTCTATCGTCATTGTGCTGCCTGAGATGTTCAGCCTCCCCGGAGAATGTAAAAACAGGAATCCATCAGAGACATAGAGATGAAGCTTTTGTCACCTCCAGCTAATTAGCAGCGATTCGCAGGACCCCAATGCCATTGTGAAAATGTTCAGCTGCACTCCTTCGCTGGCGCACAACGAACTTCCCACCGTTTAGCAGTAATTATCTCAAACTATGTACAAACAAAGCAGACCTCCATGTCTGGAGCTCAGCAAAGCTTAGCAACTAGTCCGTGAACCCCTGACGAGGATTGGCATCCTCAGAGAGCCCCCGCTGAGGACTGTCAGAGTATTATTTTGTGTGATATAAAACTTACAAAAAAAAAAAATACCAAAAAAAAATAAAAAATCTACACAGTTGTGTATATATAAAGTACATGCATGCTCATAATTGATACAAATAAAGGGCTTTGTAATAGCGTCCAACAATAGTCTTCATCCAAAAATAAAATTTTATTGTGATCCAACACCTCTATATGCAGTGGCGTCTCCGGCTTTCATATTTAGGGGGGGCACATGGGGGGACAGGGACAAAAATAGGGGGGCAATATAAAATGCAAATATATATATATATATATATATATATAGATTAAATATATATAGATAGATAGATATATCTATCTATCCTGGGGCCCTTTACCCCTTTACTACGATTCCACAACGGCCCTTTCACATGTTCTGCAGTGAGCTCCCTTCCTACTGTATTGGGGCCCCCCAGGGTGGCAGAAAACAAGAGATATATTTCACCAGCATACCAAGAAAATATAAGGGTCCAAAGCAGTGGGAGAACTATCAGGGTTGCAAAGGTTGTCTTGCCACCGGGCCCTGGTGTTCTGTCACTGTGGGGTTCCCCAGCCTCCTCTTGCTGTCCTGCCCCTGCTATTGACAGCGCTGGTCTGGCATCTCTTGGAATTTACAGGCCGGTTCTTCTGTCTTAAGGATGGGAGAAATCAGTCTGTTTTTTCAGTAACTGAGAGTCCTGGTGGAGTCCTTCCTGCAACTCGCTCTTCTCCCTGCCAATGAGGATGCAGGGGAAGGAGCAGATCGGGCGGCCGTGGTTGTGTGAGCGCTCGCATTATGCAGTGTCAGCAAGCAGAGGGAGGGGGGAGGAATCACCCGCAGGAGCTGACTGGGGACATTCTCCCTCTCAATAGAGACTGTGTTACCCCAGCGGTGGCCCGAGTAAGATGCGGCACATCCGATATGAATACAAACAAAAAGAAATTGCCTTTTTGTAAAAAAAAAAAAAAAAAAATTAAAAAAAAAAAAAAAATTTTTTTTTGGGGGGCACATGATGGGGCCCAGCATAATGTTGGGGGGGGGGTCAGGGCCCCCTCTGGCCCCCCCTAGGGTCGCCATTGTCTATATGGGTCTCCACTAATCCACTATTTCACAGCTCATACATACTGACCAGACTGGGATTCATGCCAGTAAGAATGCTAAGTATGCCACTGTAGACCCTCTAGTTACACTATAGGGGATACTCCACGTAGTCTTACCCAAGAAGTGCAGGCCAACAGCCGGTTTACGATAGAGCAGGACACGTTAGACCTGGGAGCTAGATCTGCAAAGTAGGAACCAGGCTGGTAAACACTGGAATAGGGAGGTCCTAGATACAGAACTAGGATCACTCTGGAATGGATAAGACCTGGGAGTTGGATCAGGACTCACCGAAGTAGAAGAATGGTCCTGTGTGAGAGCAAGTGACACCGATCACCCAGAGTGAGGAATCGGCCAGTATTCACAAGGAACTCCCTCATGGAAATTTTGGACTTCGCTGTGTGTTGACCTCAGATCATGACCCTTGAATTAACCTGCTATAAGGACAACAAACCACGGGTTGGAGGTTGTTGGGAAGAGTTAAGAGGTCAGAGCTGACAGCAGGCACAGATAACCAGGAACAAGCCAGAGATCAGAACAGTTAATACGCAGATAATAAAGAACAGGTCATAGGTTAAGAGAGACAGCAGATACGGATAACCAGGAACAAGTCAGAGATCAGAACAGGCAGCATACATGGATAATCTGGAATAAGTCATAGGTCAGGACGGGCAGAAGACATAGATGACCAGGAACAAGTCAGAGATCAGAACAGGAAGCATACATGGATAACGTGGAATAAGTCATAGGTCAGGACGGGCAGAAGACATACATGACCAGGAACAAGTCAGAGGTCAGAATGGGCAGCAGACACGGATAACCAGGAGCAAGTCAGTGGTCAGAAAAGGGTGTAGACATGGATAACCAGGAACAAGCCAGAAGTAGGTGCACAGGTCAAGAGAGACAGCAGATATGGATAACCAGGAACAAGTCAGAGATCAGAACAGGCAGCATACATGGATAATCTGGAATAAGTCATAGGTCAGGACGGGCAGAAGACATAGGTAACCAGGAACAAGTCAGAGGTCAGAATGGGAAGCGGAAACGGATAACCAGGAGCAAGTCAGTGGTCAGAATAGGCTGTAGACATGGATAACCAGGAACAAGCCAGAAGTAGGTGCACAGGAATCAAAGGACGATGCAGCGGAAAACCAAGAACTTGCCTGGTGTTGGTGCACAGGAATTAATGGAGAATACACCAGAAATGCAGAAATGGAGAATATGGAAGAAAGGCTTACTAAGAGGTTCTGCATCTAGCTGGCAAAAAACGTTACTTGGACAGCAAGCCAGGGGCTGCACTGAGTTTAAATAGGGCAGACAAGAGGAAGAAGCTACTCTAAAGCCATATAAGGATCAGAAGAGTGCCACACATAAAGAGCAACTTCTGAGATGAGCCTCAGCCCTTCAGGAAATAGGCGCTACTCTTATTGGCTGGTGCAGTCAGGAGGTGGTAGTTATTCTAATAGGACAGGGTTTGCCATACTTTGGGTAAAACCCACGGCTTCGCACCTTATATGCAGAGGTGGCGCTGGATCAAAGAAGGTAAGTAGCACTGTCAAAGCATATGACTCAGGCCTCTAGGAAAATTTGTGGTCTGTAATGCAAAACATGCGTATAAGGCCTTCCTTTTTTTAAATTGACTACATTTCTGTGCAGGGATCTAACGGCTTCGCTGTGTACCTCCCTCCCTGCCCACTTTCCTCATTCCTGTTTGCCTTAGCGATGGATCCGCTCAACTGTCTTTTCAGAAGATCATCTCGCAAGCATCAGTTCATCAACTATCTTCAGAAAGAAATATCCCTCTCTACAGAGGATGTTTTGATATACGTACATGGCTCTGCTAAAGCTAGGTACACACTATCAATTTTTTTTTTTTTTCGTTCAACCCAGCAGGCTGAATGAAAAAAAAAACTGAGGCACTTGAGAGAAGCTTGTTGTACTGACTATCCAATAGTTACACAGTTAGTCAGGTTGAAAAAAGACACAAGTCCATCTAGTTCAACCAATAGAAAAAAAATCGTACAATCCCATATACACAATTCTATACGCACAATTGGTCCAGAGGAAGGCGAAAAACCCCAGCAAAGCATGATCCAATTTGCTCCAGCAGGGGAAAAAATTCCTTCCTGATCCCCCGAGAGGCAATCGGATATTCCCTGGATCAACTTTACCTATAAATGTCAGTACCCAGTTATATTATGTACATTTAGGAAAGAATCCAGGCCTTTATAAAAGTAATCTACTGAGCTGGCCAGAACCATCTCTGGAGGGAGTCTATTCCACATTTTCACAGCTTTTACTGTGAGGAAACCTTTCCGTATTTGGAGATGAAATCTCTTTTCCTCCAGATGTAAAGAGTGCCCCCGTGTCCTCTGTGATGACCTTAAAGTTAATAGCTCAACACCAAGTTTACTATATGGACCATGGTGATCATATCCCCCTTTATGTATTTGTATATGTTGATCATATCCCCCCTTAATCTCCTCTTCTAAAGAGGAAATAGATTCAGTTCCTCTAATCTATCCTCATAGCTGAGCTCCTCCATTCCTCTTATCAATTTGGTTAACCTTCTCTGCACTTTCTCCAGTTCCCTGATATCCTTAATAACCGGTGCCCAAAACTGAACTGCATATTCCAGATGAGTTCTCACTAATGATGTTAGTACAGTGATCTCTATGCTGAGCTGTTGTGAGCCAGCTTTTGTTGAACAGGCTGCTGTACACACTTTTCTTCACTGATATAAATTGTCACCACCACCAAGGACTTGTGTAAGAAGGTGAGCTGGGAGAAAACGATGGCACTTCCAATAAGCCATTCTAAATCCTACCTGTTCCTCGTAAATTCTAATCTTGATGAAATAGTGTTGAAAAACTTGGAGTAATAACAAAGATATTGCTTGCTTCCATCTCCTTGACCTGAAATTGCCATCGAACAGATAGGATCCAAATTATGGGTATGGGGTACCTAAATCCCAATCAATCTAATAGATAGGATCAGTTTGGTTAAAATTACATATTTATCTATAGATATGGATATATATATATATATATATATATATATATATATATACAGTATATTTTACCAAAAGTATTGGGACGCCTGCCTTTACATGCACATGAACTTAATGACATCCCAGTCTTATGCCCCGTACACACGGTCGGATTTTCCGACGGAAAATGTGTGGTAGGACCATGTTGTCGGAAATTCCGACCGTGTGTAGGCTCCATTACACATTTTCCATCGGATTTTCCGACACACAAAGTTTGCGAGCAGGCTATAAAATTTTCCGATTGTCGGAAATTCCGATCGTGTGTACACAAATCCGACGGACAAAGTGCCACGCATGCTCAGAATAAATAAAGAGATGAAAGCTATTGGCCACTGCTCCGTTTATAGTCCCGACGTACGTGTTTTACGTCACCGTGTTCAGAACGATCGGATTTTCCGACAACTTTGTGTGACCGTGTGTATGCAAGACAAGTTTGAGCCAACATCCGTCGGAAAAAATCCTAGGATTTTGTTTTCCGAATGTCCGAACAAAGTCCGACCGTGTGTACAGGGCATTAGTCTGTAGGATTCAATGTTGAGTTGGCCCACCCTTTGCAGCTATAACAGCTTCAACTCTTCTGGGAAGGCCGTCCACAAGGTTTAGGAGTGTGTCTATGGGAATATTTGACCATTCTTCCAGAAGGGCATTTGTGGGGTCAGGCACTGATGTGGACGAGGCCTGGCTCACAGTCTCCACTCTAATTCATCTAATCTACAATGTAAATACCTACTTTCCCTGTCTGATTTACCCACTCAGAAAATGTAATAAAAAAATATCCAAAGTTCAAAAAAATATTAAAAAAAAACTTTGTGTAGGACTAACAAAAGAACAACAAACTTCTCCTTTTTCGAAAGCACAGGAGCGGGTATGAGCATCAAACTTTCCCTTCCAAGAGTTCAAAAGCGTTGAAGCTTTTCTCCATATTTGATGATGGAAATCAGAGTCTTATGCCACATACACATGATCGGACTTTATGGCAGACTTTGCCCGACGGACGGGATTTGGTCGGACAATTCAATCGTGTGTGGGCTCAAAAGTTGGACGGACTTAGAATTGAAACATGTTTTAAATTAATCCGTCGAAATCGAGTCCGGGTCGAAAAGTCCGCCGTCTGTATGCTAGTTCGACGGACAAAAAGCCACGCTAGGGCAGCTATTGGCTACTGGCTATGAACTTCCTTGTTTTAGTCCGATCGTACGTCATCACGTACAAATTCGACGGACTTTGGTGGATTGTGTGTACGCAAGTCTGTTCATTCAGAAAGTCTGCCGTAAAGTCCGCTCGTGTGTACGCGGCATAAGGCATCCGGTGATCAGATCGCAGCTGCAGCACAGCAATTGCAATGCTGTAGAACTGATAGAACTGTAGAATACAAAGTCCATTTCATCCTCCGGACTTTTTTAATCATAGATGTGCAGACACATAACCACCACGGTAGGTGGAACTTTTGCTTATTTGTACAAACTTTTCAGGCAGTTGACCATAATAGTGGATTGAACAGTTCAGGTAATTGACCGTCATAGAAGGTTTCAAAGTCTTTTTAGGGCCAGTTCACAACACATGCAGTTTGCATCAAAAATGCATGGAAAGTAGGTTATATGGTTTCCAATGGCGTAGTTCACACCAGTGCGGTCAGTTCCAGGGCTGTCCAGTTCCAGAAAAACATGTAAAACATGCTGCATTGTTCCTGCACTGGACTGTATTGGAACGCGGTAAAAAGCATCAAAAATGCACTGGAATGCAGTGGAATGCAACAAAAAAAGCAACAGACCTAGTACAATGAAAAAAAAAAACAGGAAAAAATAAGAAAAAAAGCATCTGGGATGCATCCGGAAATGTGCCAAAAACATGCATGCAAAAACAAATCTAGAAGGGATCTGGAGTGCGTTTTTGTGATGTCGACCAGCCCTTATAGACATAGATGTAAAAAGCATTTGTCTCCTTTCTCCAATATGGTTGTGGTTGACATAAGGGCCAGTTCACACCAGATGCAGTTCCATGCGTTTTTTTTTCTGCACTATAAATGCATGCTAGGTGTTTTCCATGTATTCCAATGGCTCTGGTTCATACCATATAGTCAGTTTCCGGTCAGTTTCCAGTGCAGAAACTGACCAAAAACTGACTGCATGGTGTGAAATAGAGCCATTGGAATACATGGAAAACACAAGTAGGTTATATGGTTTTCAATTGCACAGTTCACACCAACGTTTCCAATTCCAGTGGGTTCCAGTTCCAGGAAAAAAAAAAGTAAAACATGCTGCATTTTTCCCTACACTGGACTGTACTGGAATGCAGTAAAACGCATCAAAAATGCAATGGAATGCACCTGAATGCACTTAAATGCGCCAAAAACGCACTGTAACACACATGTCTTTATTTAAGGTTAAGAAAAAAGAGGGAGGGAAAAATGCACTGGACTGCATCAAAAATGTACCAAAAACGCATCAAAAACACACCACAATGCATAAAAAAAGCGTCAAAAACACGCATGCAGAAAAGCATCTGGAACACATCCGGACTGCGTTTCTATGGCGTGAACTGCCCCTCAGTCCAACATTTCATAATTAACATATAACCCATCATAGATTTCTGAACAGTTAAATCCATGCTTCCTAGTGACCTGGCCTAACACTAAAAGGATAAACTCTTTTTCGTTAAAGTGGAGTTCCAACCCCCCCAAAAAAAAAATAGTAATGTGTTTAAAAAAAATAAAAAAAAAACATCTGGAGAAATTTTTTTTTATTACTCACCTCTAAATGCTTGTTGCTAGGGGGTCCCTCGTAGTCTGCCTCCTTCGGTGCCTGGGCTCCTGATGTCACTTCCCTCTGCACAGGAACGGAGATCGCCTCTCTCCCCTCCCTCTTGTCAATCATCTGGGACACGTGAGCGGTCCCAGATGATTGCGGGGCCAGTGACAGAGCGCGGTGCGGCTCGCGCATGCACAGTGGGTGCCCGGCTGTGAAGCCACAGCCGGGCGCCCACAGTCAGAAGCACTAACACCAGCCATTACCTGCGAAAAATCGTTTACACCACCCGCCCCGTGTGACCCCTGCCCCCGGTCCTTCGCACAATTTTCTTCCACGCAGCCGGTCCCCGGTGGCAAAAAGGTTGGGGACCGCTGCTCTAACAAACCTCTGAGGGCTTCACAGAACAGCTGTATTTATACTGAGATTAAATTACACACTGGTGGATCCTATTTACTAATTAGGTGACTTCTGAAGGCAATTGGTTCCACTAGATTTTAGTTAGGGGTATCAGAGTAAAGGGGTCTGAATACAAATGCCCCCCCCCCCCCACACTTTCCACATATTTATTCGTAAAAAAAATGTTGAAAACCATTTATCATTTTCCTTCCACTTCACAATTATGAGCCACTTTGTGTTGGTCTATCACATAAAATCCCAATAAAATACATTTACATTTTTTGGTTGTAACGTGACACAATGTGGAAACATTTCAAGGGGTATGAATACTTTTTTTTTCTTTTAAGGCACTGTAGCAGCTGCTCATTTACGGCAGTGTTAAACTGTCAGATAGCTGAAAAGCTCCAAGTATTTTTTTTTTTATTGTAGAGTATTATTTTTAAAGAAAGTCCCGGGGTCTTATTAATAAATGGTCCATTCTGACCCAACACGATTTCCCACAAGAAACGCTATTTCACACTTTTGTCTGTTATTGAAGATATTTCTAACAGTTCATCCGCTGACACATTCCAACAAAAGGTGAAAGCAGAAGGTCTATAGAGATTCTCAGCTCTTCTTCTCTCACCATAAAATGCTCAGATAATTTACCACCCGAAAAGCTGACAGCTGACATCGCCAATAATTTTCAAAAGATGAAAGCTGAAAGGACAACTATTATCACATACCTGCCTGTCAGCTCCTCTCTCCAGCCCCCCCCTCCCAAAAAAAAAAAAAAGAAGACAGCCCCCCATATGTTATATCTGGTAGCACTTATTCATATTCAGCTGGACTTGTTCCATAACGTTGGAGATGTTTTGTAGCTTATCCAACCCCCTTCTTCATTTCTAATGACTTTGAGGAACTTGCCCCAACATTTATATCCATACAAGTAGCACGGAGACACCTTAACCATGGGATATTTTATTTATTTATTTTTATTTATTTATATTTTACTAGTAATGGCAGCAATCCCATAATAAAATATGGCCCGATGCACCCCGTGACGCACCTCCATCCCTAAATAACATAGAAAGTTGCGACAGTTTGCCCTTAGGACTTTACCCACTTCAGCCCCGGAAGATTTGGCTGCTCAACGACCCGGGCCATTCTTTCGCGATTCGGCACTGCGTCGCTTTAACTGACAATTGCGCGGTCGTACGACGTTGCGCCCAAACAAAATTGACGTCCTTTTTTTCCCCCACAAATAAAGCTTTCTTTTGGTGGTTTAGTAGCGCTAAATGATGAATAGATTCACTCAGGGCTTTTTTTGGTGGAACTCAGTTCCACCACCTCTGGCTCAGACCCTTTGGTGCCTGCTCACCACAATCACTTGTAAACACAGAAGTCCGGTTTCTGTGTTTACAAGTGACAGCTCTGTATTCTGTGTGTAAACCCCCCCCCCCCCCCTGAACTCTGCACTCTGTAATGCAATCCTGGTATTTAATGCCCCTTTAAGACCCTCCTACTGTTCGTGAAATCTGACCACACCCACTATTTGATGTGATTTGAAGGGTGTGTGTGTGGGGGGAGGAGTTTTGGGGGGGTCGTGGTTGAGTTCCAGCACCTATTGTTTGAGAAAAAAAAAAAACCTGGATTCACTGAAATGAATCAAAATGTGAATCTGTAGGCAAATACTGAATTC
This sequence comes from Lithobates clamitans, assembly GCA_037952925.1. Lineage (NCBI taxonomy): Eukaryota > Metazoa > Chordata > Amphibia > Anura > Ranidae > Lithobates > Lithobates clamitans. Next base: position 1,549,378 of record JBBGZY010001020.1, on the reverse strand, counting down.
CAAAGTAAATGAAACAATATGTGTGGTGAAAAAACATATATCAAAATTACAACGATGCGACTGTGCCCAGATTCAAAGACGCACATAACACTATAAGATCATAAACGCGTAATGTACATGAGTGATATTCAGCAAATAAAGACCTGTGACCAAATGAAACCACAAGTCGCAGAGGATAAAAACAAAAAGTCGGTGCTACTACCCATACATCACATAGAAAGCAGAGATCCCAGGTGCTCGATCCACAGTCGCTGGTTGAGTAGGTAAATGAGGAAAAGATGATCCGCACTCCGGTGATTACTCTTAAGAAGTATAATATTTATTGACAAGCCACAGTGACCAAAAGCAAATAAGAACAGTTGACGCATTTCGGCCTATACGGCCTTAGTCATAACCTTATGACTAAGGCCTTATAGGCTGAAACGCGTCAACTGTTCTTATTTGCGTTTGGTCACTGTGGCTTGTCAATAAATATTATACTTCTTAAGAGTAATCACCGGAGTGCAGATCATCTTTTCCTCACAAGTCGCAGAGAGTCTCACACATCCAATAGGATGTTCAAAATAAATGACGTGTTCTGGGTGGACATAGTGATGCATAGGTGTGAACCCTCAAAATAATATGGAAAAACAGATGTGTGAACAGTCGTGAAACCCACAAACCTCCAGAAACCTCAAGGTTAGTGAAAAAATTGTAACGAAAATATAATTTTTTTTTTTGTTATAAAAAGGGAGGCTATACATCCACTATCTATATGATAGCAATCCTAAAGGTCACTTGATGCCAAATATAGGAACATGAATGATGTAAATGATAATATGAACACAGAATGCCTAAGGTTTCAAAATCAATAATATCAGCAATACAAATGAAATTGTATCATACAGAGAAAATATTTAGCATATAGAGTCCATATTACTGTATAGAAAAGGAGTTCACACACAGATGAATATATTATATTATAATATTATTATCCAGGATCTCTATATTGCTTCTCGAAATGTTCTAGGGTTGGGCCGACATTTCTGGTTAGTGATTTCATATTACTAGCATCAAAATGGGAAAAGATGAGGTACTCTTACCAGCGGTGGTGGAATCACAAGCCGTTAGCGGTGAGTCAAGCGAGTTTATACCGAAAATCGGTGGATGTAAGTCCGGTCTAAATCAATGGAATATTCCAGCTGGAAGGAGAGCATGGAACTCTACTCTCCAAGGGAAATGCCCTGAGCCCAGACACCCAGCTATCTTGTTTGCCGTCTTACCCAGAGATGTAGAGGGCTTTAATCATTATCCACAGTCCTCTCAGTAAATGACGGTTTCCAAAGTATGAAAGAAAAAAAGAGAGCCTCCACATGGTGTAAATCCAACAAACGGATAAGGGGTTTATTCAAAGAATGTATCTTCCAACATCCAATAAAAACAATAATAGCAGTAAAAATTTGGTATAATTGAACAAATAAAAAGTGCAGTAAAAGAGTGGCTAAACTAGCATATAACCCTACGCGTTGTGGGGATGAGGCCCATGTCCCCATCAACATGGGGACAAGGTGTTTTGGGGGGACCTCAAAGCACCCTCTTCATGTTGAGGGCATGTGGCCTGGTACAGTTCGGGGGAGGCGCTATCTCGTTTTCCCTCCCTTTTCCTGCAGCCTGACAGGTTGCGTTCTCGGATAAGGGTCTGGTATAGATTTTGGGGGGGGACCCTTATGCCATTTTTTTTTTTTAATTGTGGTGCGGGGTTTCCTTAATATCCATACCAGACCTGAAGGGCCTGGTAATGGACTGGAGGGGACCCACTCCATTTTTTTCAATGATTTTTATATATATTGCCCGGGACCCGACAATACATTACAGCCGCAATAAGTTTTGATTTACATTTTTTTCCTTTAGAAATGTCATTTTGCTGTGGGACTGTTATGAATGAGGGAAAAATGCACTACTTCACAGGCTGACTAATGGGACCCCCTGGAACAATATTTAAAGGAATATTTCATTTTTATTGTTTCACTTTAAGCCATTATTGATTTCCATTATTTATGGATTTTGAGGGGGACCCCCATGCCATTTTTTTTTTAATTTTGGCGCGGGGTTCCCCTTAAAATCCATACCAGACCTGAAGGGTCTGGTATGGATTTTGAGGGGGACCCCCACGCCATTTTTTTATAAAATTTTGGCACTGGGTTCCCCTTAATATCCATACCCGACCTGAAGGACCTGGTATGAAATTTGGGGGGACCCTCACGCATTTTTTTTTTAAATTCTGGTTCGGGGTTCCCCTGTGGGGAATTCCCATGCCGTTTTTATCAATGAACTTTTATGTGTATTGCCGGACCGGCAATTCATTAATAGCCGCGAGTAGTTTTAAATGACTTTTTTCCCTTTAGAAATGTAATTTTGCTGTCAGACTGTTCTAAACACGGGAAACATGCGCCCCTTTACAGGCATGCTATAGACACCCCCCAGGTACGAAATTTAAAATGACACTTTTATTGTTTCACTTTAAACATTATTAAAATCACTGCTCCCGAAAAAACGGCCGTGTTTGAAACTTTTTTTTGCATTGATACATGTCTCCTGGGGCAGGACCCGGGTCCCCAAACACTTTTTATGGCAATAACTTGCATATAAGCCTTTAAAATTAGCAATTTTAACTTTTCACGTTCGTGTCCCATAGACTTTTGTGTTCTGCTGCAAACTGAACGGGGGGGGGGGCGATGCGGGGGGTGTTCGGCTCATCCCTATTGGGTACATAGATTGGGCTTACAGAGATAGCTTTGAGGGTTGGACTTATGGGTAGGGTTGGGGTGAAGAAGATCTTAGAGTAGGGCAGGGATATGCAATTAGCGGACCTCCAGCTGTTGCAAAACTACAAGTCCCATCATGCCTCTGCCTCTGGGTGTCATGCTTGTGGTTGTCAGAGTCTTGCTATGCCTCATGGGACTTGTAGTTCTGCAACAGATGGAGGCCCGCTAATTGCATATCCCTGGAGTAGGGCATCATCCTCTGTTCCAGTTGAAGAACCTTGGTGTCAGGATAAAAGGACACCACCGAACCCCTGTAATGCCCATTATTCCATTATTCCATACTCTTTTATTAATTAACTTTAGGGAAAAGTTGATGAGAACCAAGAATACACGCGGCGTATTCTCTCACCTGACATTACCAGGGCTCTGTAATTAAACAATGAGATTTTTCAGTCATTAACTGGCTCTACAATCCCGGCGCTCACCTCCTCTTTGTAAATATATAAATATAATTTCCGGTCTCCGGGGGTTGTGCACCGAAGTGTAAAATATTTTATTAGGCCATTGTAGGGAAACTTTATGTAAATGGGTCCATATATCAGGCTGTGTTAAGAGGGTTCTTTTAATATCTCGTCCTCCATCCTCTGGCTGGCGTCCAAACGCCAAGCTGATACAGGCCTAATTAGCATAATTGATGCCTTTCAATGGGTCGGAGTTTCCGCTTTTAGAGACAGAAGTCTGCTTTTTACTTCAATTAGGTCTCTGTGATGTTTCGGGAGGAGAAGCTCTACAGTGTTACTTGGGGACTTCAAAGGCATCTCAAAGTCTTTACAGTTCACAAGATGACAAACCAATGTTACCGAGGTCAATGCATGAGAGATATGGCTGGATATGACATACATTTAACATATCTGAGAAGAGTAAACCTGAAAAATGGACATCTCAAAGACTGGGGAACACCTACAGAAAGAAAAAAAATCACATACATGATATTCCATTTCTTTAACAAGAGTTTAATTACAGCTAAACCCCAGGCAAGCAGCTAAATACACAGATGGTCTATGGGAGCTGTTTTTGTCCATCCGGTTCTGATATTTACAAAGCCCTGCCACACAGTACAGCCGCTTCTGGCTGGGGAGAAGACCTGCTTTATCTTTGCTGTATTTTCACTTTCGCTTACAGGTTGTCCTGGAACACCTATGTATCCGTCACCTTTGCATTAGATTTCATTATGTAGTGTAATGGTCTCCAAACTGCACCTCAAGGGCCAGGTGTGGCCCTTTGGTTACCTTTATCCAGCCCTTGGGTCACAAATATTCCTCCCACAGGTCCGAGGAACTATTCCTTCCTCTGACACCAACAATGGGGTATTATTCCCCCTATTGACACCAATGTTGAAGCAAAAATTCCTCCTCTGACACCAATGGTGGGGCAATATTCATTCCACTGGCACCAAAGACTATTTCTAGCACTGACACAAGTGATGGGGCACTATTCCTCCCATTTACACCTACAATGGGGCACTATTCCTTCCACTGACACCAATGATGGGGCACTATTTCTCCCATATACACCTACAAGGGGCACTATTCCTCCCATATACACCTACAAGGGGCACTATTCCTCCCATATACACCTACAAGGGGCACTATTCCTTCCACTGACACCAATGATGGGGGCACTATTCCTCCGATATACACCTACAAGGGGCACTATTCCTTCCACTGACACCAATGATGGGGCACTATTCCTCCCATATACACCTACAAGGGGCACTATTCCTCCCATATACACCTACAAGGGGCACTATTCCTCCCATATACACCTACAAGGGGCACTATTCCTCCCATATACACCTACAAGGGGCACTATTCCTTCCACTGACACCAATGATGGGGGCTCTATTGCTCCCATATACACCTACAAGGGGCACTATTGCTCCCATATACACCTACAAGGGGCATTTTTCCTTCCACTGACACCAGTGATGGGGGCACTATTCCTCCCATTTACACCTACAAGGGGGCACTATTCCTCCCACTGGCACCAACAATGGAGCACTATTCCTCCCACTGGCACCAATGATGGGGGCACTATTCCTCTAAGGCTTGGTTTCCACTAGTGCAACTTTTCATGGGACTTGCGACTAAAAAGTCGCATGACAAGTCCTACCCCATGATTTCCAATGAGTACCGTTCATATCTGTGCGACTTCAAGTCACAGCGACTTCAAAGTAGTCCCTGCAACTACTTTGGTCCCACTTTGATGTGACTTGAGGTCCATAGACCTCGAGAATACACAGGCATTGCTTCAAGTCGCGACCAAAAAATTGCGGTAAAATCGCTGCAAAATCGCGTGACTTTGGGGTTGCAATATTGAAAACCGAGCCTTATACCAATGATGGGCACTAGTCCTCCTCCTCGTCCTAACCACAGGGGTGCTGTATAATTTTTTTGCTCCCATTGACCACCAAGCCTGGGGCATTTTCTACTCCCGCTGGCCACAGTCTGGCCCCCTAAACTCTGAAGGACAGTAGACTGGCCCTTTGCTTAGAAAGAGCTTCAAGGGAGCTTTGCCATAGACTTCTATGGGGGCTTTGAAGATGCTTTGAAGCACCACTTACATGGGGTATAATTTTTGAAGCGAAGCCGAAGCAAAGCAAAAGCAAGGTGTAAACAGGACTGTAAGCGAACCATTTTAGTTAGTGACAGGAGCTTTGACTGGCGTTCAGAGAGCTTTAACAAAGTTTGTCCGAAGCCTTGTTTTGAAGCAAGTGTAAACTAGCCGTTAGTGTCCGACTGTCCACCACAATATCGCAGTCCAGCTGATTGCCGCCATTACTAGTAAAAATAAACAAATAAAAATATCCCATAGTATGTAGACGCTATAACTTTTGCACAAACCAATCAATATACACTTATTGGGATTTTTTTTTACCAAAAACATGTAAAAGAATACATATCGGCCTAAATTGATGAAGAAATTGGATTTTTTAATTTTATTGGAAATGTTTTATAGCAGAAAGTTAAAAATATTGTTTATTTATTTATTTATTTTTCATAATTGTCGGTCTTTATTTTGTTTATAGCGCAAAAAAATAAAAACCACAGAGGTGATCAAATACCACCAAAAGAAAGCTCTATTTGTGGGGAAAAAAGCCATACATTTTATTTGGGTACAGCGTCGCATGACAGCGCAATTGTCAGTTAAAGCGACGTAGTGCCCTATCGCAAAAAATGGCCTGGTCAGGAAGGGGGGGGTAAATCTTCCGGGGGTGAAGCGGTTAAGTGGATATATCAATATTATTACTATTACATGTATTTATATAGTGCTATCAATTTACATAGTGCTTTACATATACAGTATATTGCATATTCACATCAGTCCCTGCCCTAAAGGAGTGTACAATCTAATGCTGGCCACACACTATATAAAAAATTGTCGGAAATTCGGTCATTTAGACAGTTCGTTCGTTTTTTGGCCAGTTAATGGGCACAAAATCGATAATCGTTGGGATGTTTTTAAGCCGAAAAAATGAAGGATGAGTTTGGAAACGAAAGATAAATTGAAAAAGGTTAATGTGTTTCCCGTCCGAACTGTCTGCACTACCCTGTTTCCCCGAAAATAAGACCTAGCGTGATTGTCGGTGATGGCTGCAATATAAGCCCTACCCCTCAAATAAGCCCTACACTGTTTCCCCAAAAATAAGCCCTACCCTGAAAATAAGACCTACAAGGACTTTAACTAGGGCTTATTTGGGGGGTAGGGCTTATATTGCAGCCATCACCAACAATCACGCTAGGTCTTATTTTCGGGGAAACAGGGTAGGTATATGTAAAAAAACAAACAAAAAATGCATTTATGTCCACTGAGCGATTTATCATTACATGATGGCGCTATCGTTTGTGCTCACGGCCAAATGTTAGTTTTTTGAAAATGGGTTTGGATGATACTCTGATACCCCTAACTAAAATCTAATAGAACCAATTGCCTTCAGAAGTCTCCTAATTAGTAAATAGAGTCCACCTGTGTGTAATTTAATCTCAATATAAATACAGCTGTTCTGTGAAGCCCTCAGAGGTTTGTTAGAGAACCTTAGTGAACAAACAGCATCATGAAGGCCAAGGAACACATCAGACAGGTCAGGGATAATGTTGTGGAAAAGTTTAAAGCAGGGTTAGGTTTTAAAAAAAATATCCCAAGCTTTGAACATCTCACGGAGCTCTGTTCAATCCATCATCCGAAAATGGAAAGAGTATGGCACAACTGCAAACCTACCAAGACATGACTGTCCACCTAAACTGACAGGCCGGGCAAGGAGAGCATTCATCAGAGAAGATCCAAGAGGTCCATGGTAACTCTGGAGGAGCTGCAGAGATCCACAGCTCAGGTGGGAGAATCTGTCCACAGGACAACTATTAGTTGTGTTCTCCACAAATCTGCCCTTTATGGAAGAGTGACAAGAAGAAAGACATTGGTGAAAGAAAGTCAGAAGAAGTTCTGTTTGTAGTTTGTGAGAAGCCATGTGGGGGACACAGCAAACATGGGGAAGAAGGTGCTCTGGTCAGATGAGACCAAAATTGAACTTTTTGGCCTAAAAGCAAAACACTATGTGTGGCGGAAAACTAACAGTACATATCACCCTGAACACACAATCCCCACTGTGAAACATGGTGGTGGCAGCATCATGTTGTGGGGATGCTTTTCTTCAGCAGGGATAGGAAAGCTGTCAAGAGTTGATGGGAAGATGGGTGGAGACAAATGCAGGACAATCTTAGAAGAAAACCTGTTATGCCCTGTACACATGGTCGGACTTTCCGACTGAATATGTGTGATCGAAGCTTGTTGTCGGAAATTCCAACCGTGTGTGGGCTCCATTGGACTTTTTCCATCAGAATTTCCAACACACAAAATTTGAGAGCAGGCTATAAAATTTTGCAACAACAAAATCCGTTCGCGTAAATTCCAACCGTATGTGGACAATTCCGACGCAGAAAGTGCCACGCATGCTCAGAATAAATTAAGAGACGAAAGCTATTGGCTACTGCCCCGTTTATAGCCGACGTACGTGTTTTACGTCACCGCGTTCAGAACGATCGGATTTTCCGACAACTTTGTGCGACCGTGTGTATGCAAGACAAGTTTGACCCAACATCCGTCGGAAAAAATCCATGGAATTTGTTGTCGGAATGTCCGATCAATGTCTGACCGTGTGTACGCGGCATTAGAGTCTGCAACAGACTTGAGACTGGGGCGGAGGTTCACCTTCCAGCAGGACAACGACCCGAAACATACAGCCAGAGCTACAATGAAATGGTTCAGATCAAAGCATTTCCATGTGGTAGAATGGCCCAGTCAAAGTCCAGACCTAAATCCAATTGAGAATCTGTGGCAAGACATAAAAAAATTGCTGTTAACAGACGCTCTCCATCCAATCTGACAGAGCTTGGGATATTTTGCAGAGAAGAATGGGCAAAAATGTCCCTCTCTAGATGTGCAAAGCTGGTAGAGACATCCCCAAAAAGACTTGCAGCTGTAATTGCAGAGAAAGGGGGTTCTACAAAGTATTGACTCAGGGGAGGCGCCATACAAATGCCCTCCCACGCTTTTCACATATTTATTTGTAAAAGAAATTGCAAACCATTTATCATTTTCCTTCCACTTCACAATTATGTGCCACTTTGTGTTGGTCTATCACATAAAATCCCATTAAAATACATTTATGTTTTTGGTTGTAACATGACAAAATGTGGAACATTTCAAGGGGTATGAATACTTTTTCAAGGAACTGTACTTTAAAAACAGACCCCCACCTACTCTGTCCAAAAAGAAACAAACATTTTTTGTAGCAAAAAAAAAAAAAAAACAGTTGTAGCTTTTCTAAAATGACCAAGTTGTTACATTTTCTCAAAATTGTTTTAAACAAATAGTGCTGAGTGCTTATCTTCTATAAGAGATAACCCCGCTTACCCTCCGTGTCTCCTTCACTTCTGTAATAATAGTTCTGATCCTAGTCTCCCAACATAGAGGGGGAAAAAAAAAACTATTTATCTACTTTTGATAGTAGTGTTAATACAGTTCATATTTTTTTCCTGTACAGAGAAAAGGCCATTGATTCCAGCATCTGTGTCTCAATTATGGTGTATTATGGAGCCATTTGTCTCAATGTCCACTCTCCATTATTCCTCTCGTACAGCTTTGATAAATTATGGGCATTAGGATAGCATTTGCTTTCACACCACCTCTGGAAATGAAAATATTTCCTGCACAACTTGCATTCCCGTCTACATGCTTCGGCACTCGAGGATTGATGAGTATTACCTCATCGGTTGTTCCAAGAAGGGGGGCCACGCAGGTCTAACTAGCCAATGGATCCACGTAAGAGAAGTTCTCCTTCATTTACCCACTCAAGAAGTTGAGGAGCTTCAATCAGCAGAGGAAACACCACATTTGGCCAAACGAGACTGTCACTGTTCTGCTTCAAACAGTGCTTGAATGCAAAATCAAAAATACTTTATGCATTGACATACCTCCTTAGACCCAAGTCTGTCTGGGCAGTATGGTCACTAGGGATGAGCCGAACACCCCCCGGTTCGCACCAGAACCTGCGAACGGAACGAAAGTTCGCACAAACGTTAGAACCCCATTGACGTCTATGGGACTCGAACGTTCAAAATCAAAAGTGCTCATTTTAAAGGCTAATTTGCATGGTATTGTCCTAAAAAGGGTTTGGGGACCCGGGTCCTACCCCAGGGGACATGTATCAATGCAAAAAAAACTTTTAAAAACGGCCGTTTTTTCGGGAGCAGTGATTTTAATGATGCTTAAAGTAAAAAAAAAAAAAAGTGAAATATTCCTTTAAATATCGTACCTGAGGGGTGTCTATAGTATGCCTGTAAAGTGACGCGTGTTTCCCATGTTTAGAACAGTCCCTGCACAAAATGTCATTTTTAAAGGAAAAATCTCATTTAAAACTGCTTGCGGGTTTAATGTAATGTCGGGTCATGGCAATATGGATGAAAATCAGTGAGACAAACGGCATGGGTACCCCCCAGTCCATTACCAGGCCCTTTGGGTCTTGAATGGATATTAAGGGGAACCCCGCACCCAAATTAAAATAAGGAAAGGTGTGGGGCCACCAGGCCCTATATACTCTGAACAGCAGTATACAGGCGGTGCAAACAAGACAGGGACTGTAGGTTTGTTGTTATGTAGAATCTCTTTGTAATTTTGAACGGGTACATTTTTAACGTGTTTAGTTCCAGCCAAAAAATCTTTTTTAAGCTTTTTGGAAAACATAGGGAAGGGTTATCACCCCTGTGACATTTGTTTTGCTGTCTGCTGTTTGCTGTCAAAATTTGCTGCCAAAATTAACACTGAAAGAAACCAATCAGCTTCCAGGTTTTATTTGTCAAAGCTTAATTGAACAAGCTGAAGTTAGAAGCTGATTGGCTACCATGCACAGCTGCACCAGATTTTGTACTCTCCAGTTTTAGTAAGGCTCGGTTCACACTGGGGCGACTTGGGATCCGACTTGTACGCCCTCAAGTCGCCCCAAGTCGCCCCAGAAATAGTTTGAATGGGAGTTAACGCTAGCGTCTTAATAGACACTACTGAAGTCGCTCCGACTTCAGAGCGTACTCCCTGTACTACTTTGATCCGACTTGGTAGGCGACCTGTACCATAGAAATCAATGGAAGTCGCCTCCAAGTCGGATCTCTCTGTAAAGTCAAGCGACTTTGCAGGGAAAACCCCTCCCTCCCCCCCTCCCTCCCAGAGAGCTGATTGGCCACAGGCGAAGTCACCTGTCATGGAGACGACTTCAAGTCGCCTTGTAATTTGCTAAAGTCGCGTCGAAGTCGCGTCGAAGTCGCGTCGAAGCCGCCGTGCAAAGTCGCGCTGAAGTCGTGTTGCCCCAGTGTGAACCGACCCTTAGTCAACCCCAAAGTAAGTTTAATTACCACCTTAATCAGCCACAGAACCTGTGTAAGGCTACTATCAGTGCTTCCACAGCTCCCGAAAAGCACTTTGAAAGCACTGCAGAATGGGAGGTTTTACCATTTTTTTTGGGAGGGTAAAAACCGCCCCACTAGTAGACAAAAAGCAGCGCAAAAGCGACGCAAAAACGAGCGTCGCTTTAGCCCTAACGGCCGGAGCTGCCATTGTGGAAGCACTCTAAAGGGTTTAACGGGATGAAGTGGCAACCTTAATGCGTGCGGGTCATCCGTCTGACAGGGGGATTGGGAGGGATTCCAGATGAGTAGGGAAAGAATAGGGACACACCATCATTGTGGGGACCGCCTGCCTAGGGTTGCCACCTCATCCCTTTAAACCTGAACACATATTAATTACACAGGTTCTGAGGCTGATTAAGGTGGTAATTAAACTCACTTGGTGCCTTATCTGCATTATATTATTATCAAAGTGTAATTCATATGTGTTCGGGTTTAAAGGGATGAGGTGGCAACCCTACGCCTGCCCCATTTTGGCTTGGATCAGCCAGGCAGCATTCTGTCCCTCAAGACAAAGTGTTCCCAGTCTGGTGCCTTCCTGCAGAGTATTTCAGGAGAGGAGAGTTATAGAGGAAGGAGCAGAGTCCTCCAGCAGAGCAGAGTATTTCAGGAGAGGAGAGTTATAGAGGAAGGAGCAGAGTCCTCCAGCAGAGCAGAGTATTTCAGGAGAGGAGAGTTATAGAGGAAGGAGCAGAGTCATCCAGCAGAGCAGAGTATTTCAGGAGAGGAGAGTTATAGAGGAAGGAGCAGAGTCCTCCAGCAGAGCAGAGTATTTCAGGAGAGGAGAGTTATAGAGGAAGGAGCAGAGTCCTCCAGCAGAGCAGAGTATTTCAGGAGAGGAGAGTTATAGAGGAAGGAGCAGAGTCATCCAGCAGAGCAGAGTATTTCAGGAGAGGAGAGTTATAGAGGAAGGAGCAGAGTCCTCCAGCAGAGCAGAGTATTTCAGGAGAGGAGAGTTATAGAGGAAGGAGCAGAGTCATCCAGCAGAGCAGAATATTTCAGGAGAGGAGAGTTATAGAGAAAGGAGCAGAGTCCTCCAGCAGTGCAGAGTATTTCAGGAGAGGAGAGTTATAGAGGAAGGAGCAGAGTCCTCCAGCAGTGCAGAGTACTTCAGGAGAGGAGAGTTATAGAGGAAGGAGCAGAGTCCTCCAGCAGAGCAGAGTATTTCAGGAGAAGAGAGTTATAGAGTAAGGAGCAGAGTCCTCCAGCAGAGCAGAGTATTTCAGGAGAGGAGAGTTATAGAGAAAGGAGCAGAGTCCTCCAGCAGTGCAGAGTACTTCAGGAGAGGAGAGTTATAGAGGAAGGAGCAGAGTATTTCAGGAGAGGAGAGTTATAGAGGAAGGAGCAGAGTCCTCCAGCAGAGCAGAGTATTTCAGGAGAGGAGAGTTATAGAGGAAGGAGCAGAGTCCTCCAGCAGAGCAGAGTATTTCAGGAGAGGAGAGTTATAGAGGAAGGAGCAGAGTCCTCCAGCAGAGCAGAGTATTTCGGGAGAGGAGAGTTATAGAGGAAGGAGCAGAGTCCTCCAGCAGAGCAGAGTATTTCAGGAGAGGAGAGTTATAGAGGAAGGAGCAGAGTCCTCCAGCAGAGCAGAGTATTTCAGGAGAGGAGAGTTATAGAGGAAGGAGCAGCGTCCTCCAGCAGAGCAGAGTATTTCAGGAGAGGAGAGTTATAGAGGAAGGAGCAGAGTCCTCCAGCAGAGCAGAGTATTTCAGGAGAGGAGAGTTATAGAGGAAGGAGCAGAGTCCTCCAGCAGAGCAGAGTATTTCAGGAGAGGAGAGTTATAGAGGAAGGAGCAGCGTCCTCCAGCAGAGCAGAGTATTTCAGGAGAGGAGAGTTATAGAGGAAGGAGCAGCGTCCTCCAGCAGAGCAGAGTATTTCAGGAGATGAGAGTTATAGAGGAAGGAGCAGCGTCCTCCAGCAGAGCAGAGTATTTCAGGAGAGGAGAGTTATAGTGGAAGGAGCAGCGTCCTCCAGCAGAGCAGAGTATTTCAGGAGAGGAGAGTTATAGTGGAAGGAGCAGCGTCCTCCAGCAGAGCAGAGTATTTCAGGAGAGGAGATTTATAGTGGAAGGAGCAGCGTCCTCCAGCAGAGCAGAGTATTTCAGGAGAGGAGAGTCATAGAGGAAGGAGCAGAGTCCTCCAGCAGAGCAAAGTATTTCAGGAGAGGAGAGTTATAAAGGAAAGAGCAAAGTCCTCCAGCAGAGCAGAGTATTTCAAGAGAGGAGAGTTAAATAGAGGAATCGTGATTCAGTGCGGTGCAATCTGAGCCCATTTATTTTCTATTCTATTCTTTTTTTTTATTTCATATTCTATTTTATTTTCTTTTTCTTTATTTTATTGTATTGCATTCTATTCTATTTCTTTCATCTCATTTCAATTCTATTCAACTTTATTTATTTATTTTTATTCTATTCTATAAAGCAACAAAGTAGGAATCATCTTATTTCACTTTTATACCTTACTGTAATTATTGCATTATGACTTATTTTCGATTCGGATAATTTGTTTGCTTTGTTACGTTATTTAATTTTGTTTTGATTTATTTCAGCTTCATTAAAAATCATTACTTGCATTAAGATAAAAAATGTTTAGGCATCAGCATCCTCCCCCCCTTTTACTTACCTGAGCCCTCATTTGATCCGGCGCTGTGCACGTCTACAGCTCTTCTCTCTACTCGCTTCCGGTTCTCGCTGGCTTTGCTGGGGTACCAGGAGCTGTTGGCTCCCAGTACTGTCAATCAAAGCCAGTGACGAGGGAGCAGGGGACGGGGCCCAAGTTTCCCATGGGGGACGCTGGACAGAGTGGAGGAGCCAGGAGCACCAACAGGGGACCTGAGAAGATTAGGGGGGGGCCACTCTGTGCAATTCCATTGCACAGAGCAGGTACCGTATTTTTCGCTTCATAAGACGCACTCCCCCCCACAAAAAAAATGGGGGGAAATGTCTGTGCGTCTTATGGAGTGAATATTGACCAGGCTTCCCCACCAGTCGCCGCTGCCGCCATGTTACAATAGCGGCAGAAGAGAGGCAGGAAAGAGGAGCACAGACATCCCGCAGGCGCCGGGCAATCTCCTGGCTGGGCCTGTTACCCAGCCACAGACAGAAGACAGAGCAGCCTGAGCGACCGAATGGAGTACGGCTGCGGCTCAGTGTGACATGTATCATAAGAGGCAGGAATTTGTTACAGTGGGCGCTGGGATATTCTGTGACAGAGCTCTGTGTTGTAAGGCTGCATTTCATTGGCACAGGTAAGGCTGCATTTCATGGGCACTGGTAAGGCTGAATTTAATTGGCACTGGTAAGGCTGAATTTCATGGGCACTGGTAAGGCTGCATTTCATGGGCACTGGTAAGGCTGAATTAAATTGGCACTGGTAAGGCTGTATTTCATTGGCACAGGTCAGGATACATTTCATGGGCACAGGTCAGGATACATTTCATGGGCACTGGTAAGGCTGAATTTAATTGGCACTGGTAAGGCTGCATTTCATGGGCACTGGTAAGGCTGCATTTCATTGGCACAGTTTGGGCTACACTTCATAGGCACTGGTAAGGCTGTATTTCATGGGCACAGGTCAGGCTGCATTTCATGGGCACTGGTAAGGCTGAATTTAAGGGGCACTGGTAAGGCTGAATTTAAGGGGCACTGGTAAGGCTGTATTTCATGGGCACTGGTAAGGCTAAATTAAATTGGCACTGATAAGGCTGCATTTCATGGACACTGGTAAGACTGAATTTAATTGTCACTGGTAAGGCTGCATTTCATGGGCACTGGTAAGGCTAAATTAAATTGGCACTGGTAAGGCTGCATTTCATTGGCACAGGTAAGGCTGCATTTCATTGGCACAGGTCAGGATACATTTCATGGACACAGGTCAGGATACATTTCATTGGCACAGGTCAGGATACATTTCATGGGCACTGGTAAGGCTGAATTTAATTGGCACTGGTAAGGCTGCATTTCATGGGCACTGGTAAGGCTGCATTTCATTGGCATAGGTTGGGCTACACTTCATAGGCACTGGTAAGGCTGTATTTCATGGGCACAGGTCAGGCTGCATTTCATGGGCACTTGTAAGGCTGAATTTAATGGGCACTGATAAGGCTGCATTTCATGGGCACTGGTAAGGCTGAATTTCATTGGCACAGGTCAGGCTGCATTTCATGGGCACTGTAAGGCTGCATTTCATTGGCACAGGTCAAGCTGCATTTCATGGGCACTGGTAAGGCTGCATTTCATGGGCACTGGTAAGGCTGCATTTCATGGGCACTGGTAAGGCTGCATTTCATGGGCACTGGTAAGGCTGAATTTAATTGGCACAGATAAGGCTGCATTTCATGGGCACTGGTAAATATTTTAGTACACCATTTGATTCAGAATATTTTTTTCCTGTTTCCCTCCTCTAAAACCTAGGTGCGTCTTATGGTCAGGTGTGTCTTATGGAGCAAAAAATATGGTAAGTATAGACATGTTTGTTATTTAAAAAAAAAATATTGCAACTTTACAATTGCTTTAATTCAGGAGAGGAGAGTTAGAGAGAGTAAATAGAGAATTACATTAGCAATATCCTCCAAAGAACAGAGAAGAGACATCATGTAGAATGGAGGCTTTTGTAAACGCATCTCAAAATGGGAAAAAATAAATACAGTATTTTCCAAAAAGTCTGATAGTGATGGAAGTTCCCCCATCATCTCGTTTGCTCAGTTCAGCAATCAGAGTTGATTTACTGCCTATTGACAGCTCCTCGCCGAATTTCTAACAAGCCATTGAACTGTGATTCTTGTTGGCAGCTGATGTTCCAAAGCCGGCTCATTAACTTCTACGATGGCCCAACTTCTCCAGCCTGATCATTAAATATCAAAGTGCAAAACTAGATCGAAAGATTCAATAAATCCCCGGATGAGTATCGGCATCAAAATCCTCTCGTTACTCTCCAAAACACCATCCGGGCTCTCTTCTAAATTGGAGTTTATTAAGGGCGAGATGTATAAAGCAGTATAGATTAGTGATCAGGTAGAACCTCCAAACACAACCTACACTGCTCATTAACTGGACATCCACTAACGAGACAGCATGTCCACTCACCGCTAGAAATAGTAATGAAGGCAACGTCAAACCACCTGCCACCGCAAAGGTTCAGCAAACTGTCACACTGTAATGTGTTATCAGGAATTTCTGCTTTTTATTGAAAAAGATCAGAATTACAAAGTGAAAAAACAAAAATGACTTGCGCACAGTGTTATGTAACAACAATAAGGTCTCGTGCCCACGGGCGTTTTAAAAAATGAGCTGTAACGCTAGAACCGACAGCAGGAATAAAACAGCGTTAAAAGTGCGATTTTATCCGCGTTTTGCATTGGTGTTAATGCGCGATTAGCTGCGCTAGCTTTCAGCTGCGTTTCTCTGTCTTTATTCAAAATCAATGGGTTCCCTATGGGAACCCGTTGATTTGAATAGAAGTCGCACCAGAAGTCGGATCAAGATGATCCGACTTGTGGTTCGACTCGTGTGCTGAGAATCTTGAAGGGGAATCCCACCAAAATGTAAATAAAAAATTTATGTGAGGTCCCCGCAAAAGCCCGGAAAGTCAGGAAATGGGGGGGGCGAATGGGCGCCCCCCCCCCACCCTCCTGGACCATACCAGGCCCCATGCCCTCAACATGGGGGGGTGGGCACTTTAGGGCAGAGGAGGACCTGCGCCCCCCACCCCAAAGCACCTTTTCCCCATGTTGATGAGGACAAGGGCCTCTTCCTGACAACCCTTGCCCGGTGGTTGTCGGGGTCTGCGGGCGGGGGTTTATCGGAATCTGGAATCCCTTTAACAAGGGGGCCCCCAGATCCCAGCCCCCCACCCTAGGTGAATGAGTATGGGGCAGCTCCGGCTCTTCTCCCTCTTCTGGCGATGTCTTCTCCCTCATCTGGGGGAAGACCCAGCAAAAGAGCGAGAAGACCCTGCAAAAGAGCGAGAAGACAGCAGAGAAGACCCGGCAAAAGAGCAAGACAGTGCAGAGAGAAGAAGAACCGAAGAGGGAAGAAGGACCTGCAGAAGGAGAAGACATTGCCAGAAGAGGGCTTGTTAAAGGGGGCTTTCAGATTGCGATAAGTCCCCGCCCGCAGTCCCCGACAACCACCGGGCAAGGGTTGTCGGGAAGAGGCCCTTGTCCTCATCAACATGGGGACATGGTTCTTTGGGGTGTGGGGTACAGGACCCCCCCACCCCGAAGCATCCACCCCCCCATGTTGAGGGCATGTGGCCTGGTATGGTTCAGGAGGGGGGGCGCTCGCACGCCCCCCCCTTTCTGACCTTTCGGGCTGCGTGCTTGGATAAGGGTCTGGTATGGCGTGGGGGGGTTCCCCTTAAAATCCATACCAGACCAAAGGATATTTTTTTTACATTTTGGCGGGGTTCCCTTTCGAGATTCTCAGCACACAAGTCGCACCGCAAGTCGGATCATCTTGATCTGACTTCTGGTGCGATTTCTATTCAAATCAATGGGCTCCCATAGGGAACCATTGATTTTGGAATAGAGACAGAGAAACGCTGTGTATACAACGTTAAGCCTCGTTAAATCATGTTTAACAACTTTTACCAGAGTCTGGCCTTTTTACAGCTCTAGCACTGGAGCCTCAGAACGCACTGGTCCTGGGTTTTTTTTGGAGCTTAACCACTTCAGCCCCCGAAGGATTTACCCCCTTCCTGACCAGAGCATTTTTTGCTATTCGGCTCTGCGCCGCTTTAGCTGACAATTGCGCAATAGTGCGACGTTGCACCCAAACAAAATTGATGTCCTTTTTTTCCCACCAATAGAGCTTTCTTTTGGTGGGATTTGATCACCTCTACGATTTATATTTTTTGAGCTATAAACAAAAAAAGAGCGACAATTTTGAAATTTTTTTTTTTTACTTTTTGCTATAATAAATATATACAGTGGGGCATCTCCCCGTTCTGCCTCTCCATCTCATGATTGCGGTCCGCCGGCGAACATTGAGTTTGCATGACCCGCGGGCAGGGTCACGCAAAGGCAACAAATTCAAAGGGACATACAGTACAGGTACGCCCAATTTGCCTGTACGAGCCATTCTGCCGATGTATATGTGTGTGCGGCGGTCGGCAAGTGGTTAAAAACGCCTATGCCACTTACAGCTCCTAAACGCCTTGGTGGGCATGAGGCCATAGGCTAACATGGAGAGGTGTTTTTAAGCTGTGAAAAACGCTCCTAAAAGCGGCTGTAAAAACGTCCGTGGGCATGAGGCCCAATGGTTTATTAAAAAAACAAAGAGAAAAACATTTACAGTGGACCTAGAGATCTAGCCCTATCCTGATCCATTTTTTGGTTCCTGACACCACGGTCGATTCACAAAACTTCCGCATTAGTCATGTCACTTTTAAAATTTTCAAATTTCATCGGAAAAGCTGAAAATAACTGTCACTTTTTTGATAAGTATACTTCTCCTGATGTATTAGCTTTATTGATTGAGCCTTCTATCTGGATCCCTAAGGAGAAAAAAAATGTCACTTTTTTGAAAAAACATGTACTTATCATGATGTGTAAGCTTTAAAAATTCAGCCTACTGTCCTAATTGCTATGAGGAAAATAACTGCCACTCTTTTGAAACTAATTATACTTATCCTGGTGTGTTAGCTTTGTGAATTGAGCCTAGTGTCCTAATTCCTAAGAGAAAAATAACTGTCACTTTTTGATAATGAGCATACTTACTTAGTAAAAAAAAAACTAAGTGTAAAAACACGGCCTAAATACACTGCTCAGCGCCAAATTACTTCACAGTTCCCAAGTCAGAATAATGATAATCAAACATAAAAAAATCCCTTAATCACTTCTCAGCAATCAAGCGGATAAAAATCACTCAACATAAAAGCTGCTGTTATAGATTAATAAAATGGCAAGAAGTAACAGAAGAAAGTTCATTCCAATTGCTGTATCAGTCTTATGTTATAACAGCGCTACGGTTAGTCTATTCCAGGGGTCTTCAAACTGCGGCCCTCCAGGTGTTCAGGAACTACAATTCCCATCATGCCTAGTCATGTCTGTGAATGTCAGAGTTTTACAGTGCCTCGTGGGATGTGTAGTTCTGCAACAGCTGGAGGGCCGTAGTTTGAGGATCCCTGATCTATTCCAACTTATGACCAACTTCAGTATTATAAACAGAAAGTTTCTTGTATGATGACAGTGGAAAACAGCTCTAAAAAGATGCGACAAAGGGACGACATTCCACATAACCAGAAGGTATTCTTGAGTAATGCTTTGGATTTCTACTTATCCCACAATTATTTCTGGTACGATGGCAAGTTTTACTCCCAGAAAAGGGGAGCAGCTATGGGTGCAAAATTTGCACCCAGCATTGCAAACTTTTTCATGGGGGAATGGGAAGACAAAACTATATTTTTCGCGAAAAGAGAGGAGTTGCTTCTATATAGAAGATATATCGATGATCTTTTTTTTTTCATGTGGGCAGGATCAACACTATCCCTCCAATGTTTCCTAAAAGAATTAAACGCTAACACTAATAACATCAGATTACGATGGCAAGTTTTACTCCCAGAAAAGGGGAGCAGCTATGGGTGCAAAATTTGCACCCAGCATTGCGAACTTTTTCAAGGGGGAATGGGAAGACAAAACTATATTTTTCGTGAAAAGAGAGGAGTTGCTTCTATATAGAAGATATATCGATGATCTTTTTTTTTCATGTGGGCAGGATCAACACTATCCCTCCAATGTTTCCTAAAAGAATTAAACGCTAACACTAATAACATCAGATTAAAAAGTGAACATAGCAAGTATGATATACATTTCTTGGACATCAATGTGTACAGGCGAGGGGAAAAACTAGACACAAAAGTGTACTTTAAGTCCACTGATCATAACAGTTGTTTAAATATAAGAATGTATAGCTCTAAATGTACCAGAGGATTGAACACCAAAGGTATGGTGAACCAAAGTCAATGGAAATACTTTAAAACACGAAGCGATAGTGTTCAAAACCTCTTAAGGATAAAAAACACAAAACAAAAATATTGTATGATAACTAAAACATAATAGAGTGCACACACTAAAAGGAGAAATACAAATAAACTTAATAAAATGTGTCCAATCAAACGGCTGTGATACAATCATCTGTGATAAATGATGAAAAAAGATGGCTGTGTGGCATACAGTATACAAAACGGGATGGATACTTCTTACCAGACAAGGTGGACCCACCTGTCGTACGACAGTGGGTCGATCGGTCTTGAGTTGTCCAAAAGCCAGATGCTCATTGGTAATACCAACTCGGAGGTAGACGGAGCCTGTAGAGGGATCGCTCCAGGAGCAGACGTTTGATCAATCTGCGAGTATGGATCTAAGTATTGCAACCAAATCTCCAGGGCTCGAGTAGGTCTTCTAAGCAGGTAAAGATTGGATCTCAATTGAGGGTCCAAGTGGGGGACTAGTGCCAAAATTGAACATGGTCACATTAAAACCATGTGGCCAAAAAGAAAAAAGAAAAACGGCTCTATATGGTGGAGGTCATAAAAATTAAAAGATTTTTAATCTTAAAAAATACTGAACATCAATGACAGATGATTGCATAAAAAGTGATCACAAAAATAATATTAAAAGCAATGTGGGAAGCATGTATAGCAATCCCTACGCGTTTCGACTGAAGTTCCTAGTTCTAAGTGGCCCTGAGATACGGGGCCCCAAACTCGGTTTGGAAAATGTCATTCTTTGCTGCAGAAAAGTGCTTGACATTTTCTGAACTGATTTTTGGGGCCCTGTATCTCGGGGCCACTTGGTGCTAGAAACCCCAGCTTTGGAAATTTTATGCTGCTAGTTCCACTGGGTTTGCACACCAAATTTAGGGTTCTTAGCACTAAGTGGCCCCGAGATATGGAGCCCCAAATTTGGTCAACTGTGTCCATCTGCAGCAATGTCATTTCAGGACCCTTTGGGTTCAGAGACCCCAAATTTTTGCTGCAGCTAGGGGGCATCTAGGAACCCTTAACTACCGAGTTTGAAGTTCAGGGGACCTATGGCTGCAAATGGGCACAGTGAGGCTGCAAATGGGCATTGTTGACCCTCTTTTCCACTTACAGTAGCTGTGCATTTCTCACCCTTGTCTTATACTCGGGTCAATAAGTTTTTCTCAATTTTTTTGTGGTAAATTAGGGCCTCGACTTATACTCGGAACGACTTATACTCGAGTATATACGGTAGGTTATCCCGGCAGGCCAAGGGACTCAAGAAAATCTCTGCCCATTGGCTGAGATACCCCATTCACTTTTAATGTCCTTGCAATGTCCTTGTCTTATCTAATCTCACCAGATACCCGGCCATCTAGCAACAAAAGAGATAAGTGCAGTGATTCCAGAGTTAGGGCAAAATCAATTGACCTCCTGACAGTTGGCCAAGGCAACTATCACTTGGCAAATAAATTTAATAGCAACCCTGCCTAAACATCAGGGTGCTACATCAGGAAAAGCAGCACGCAATATAGTTCAAGTTTTAGTTGTTCTCTACCAGTCTGATTGATATGACTAGCCAAGTGTCACGTACCTAACTGTGGAGCCAGAGATGATGAGGATGGCCTCTTGCACAATTCCTGTCCAAGCACCCCTGGTAGTGGAGAAAGGGACTGCTAGGGCAGTGGAAGGGTGCAGGTGCCTGGCAGCTGCAGGAGTGAGCTGTAACTTGAAGATACAGGAGCCCTTCCAGTGGTGGCCTGGAGTCTGTTCACAAGCCGCGTTCAGCGGGAGCCAGGCAGACAGGTGAAGCGTCGGGATCAGTTGCAAGGTCGGGAACAGGCAGAAGTCGGTAACGTGCTGGAGGTGGGGTACCAAATCAGGAGGCAGAGCTGTAGGCATTAATCCAAGCCAGGGTCGGTAACATAAACAGGAAGCAGATATAGCAGGCAGGGGTGAGCCAAGAGAGTTGTCAGACGTAGCCGGGTCAGGAACAAGGTCAACAGACATGGATAAGAATCAGGTGCACAGGAACCTAAGCTGAAGACAATCCAGAACTGAAGTCAGGCAGACTCTCAGTTTAAATAGGCCGCTGGGGGTCAGAATCTATGGATGCGTGCGCTAACGTGTACGCGCATGTGCCAGCGCACATGTGCATTGCAGTCCTCGCTCGTCTTTGTCCGTGACTCTGCACATGCACATTAGAATTAGCACTTGATGAACCTGAATTAGCAGCTGCTGAATGGGAATGAGCATGTACTGTACAGGAATGAGCATCTACTGCACGAGTTCTCTGACAGCAGATGTACCCTGCTCCCTCATTGTGTATTAGTTATATCTTGTATTCAGTTGTAATTCATGGTTGACTTCCTTCATAAGCCTTTTTGTGTTTATTCTGTTACTCTTTTATTAATAATAATAAAGACTTTGAAAGAAGAAATACGTGTTCACACAAAGCAATCCTGAACACTCTCTGCACACCGTTCTTGTTTTATGCGGATCAAAGCCCCTTCTGCTCTTGGCCCATTGCGGTTATCTACCTTGGCATCCCAGCCGGGAGATTATAAAAGTTATAAAGACAAAAGAAGCTTTGATTTTGAACTTCTAAGTCCTGTCAAAGTCTATATCAAGAGTGAGTATATACTGGATGTGAGAGAATTTCATTGGGGCTTTCCATTACAGTAGCAGAATGCTGAAACAGAATTGTATGTATTGTTCCAGGCGTTGATCTAACCGCTTGACCTCCTGAAGGTTTACCCCCCCCCCCCTTCATCAGCAGGCCATTTTTTGTGATACAGCACTGCGTTACTTTAACTGACAATTGCGCGATTGTGCGACGCTGTACCCAAATAAAATGTCCAAAATGTCCTTTTTTTCCCCCACAAATACAACTTTCTTTAGGTGATATTGCATCACCTCTGCATTTTTTATTTTGCGCACTATAAACAACAATTTTGAAAATGTAACAATAATTTTTTTTACTTTCTGCTATAAAACACATCCAATAAAAAAGTTAAAGATTCGAATTTCTTCATTAATTTAGACCAAGATGTATTCTGCTACGTATTTTTGGTAAAAAAAAAAAAATCCCAATAAGCGTATATTGATTGGTTTGCGCAAAAGTTATTGCGTCTACAAACTACGGGATATTTTTATTGATTTGTTTATTTTACTAGCAAAGGGGTCGTTCAGTAACTTAAAGCGGGACTGCGATATTGCGGCGGACATTCTGACACTAATGCCGCAAACACACGAGCGGTTTTTCCCGTCGGAATAAACTCTGAAGGTTTCTCCGACGGAATTCCGACAGAATTCCGCTAAAGCGGTCTTGCATACACACACGGTCACATCAAAGTCCGACCGTCAAGAACGCGGTGATGTACAACACGTACGACCGGAAAACACGTACCTGGTCTCGTACTTGCTTCAGAGCATGCGTCGTTTTTGGTACGTCGGAACAGCATACAGACGAGCGGGTTTCCCAATAGTAATTAGTTCTGTCGGAAAACATGATAGAACATGTTTTCTATCTAACTCCGTCTGAATTTTCGACGGAAAAAGTCCGATGGGGCATGCACGCGGTCAGAATATATGATGAAAAGCTCCCATTGGACTTTTTCTGACGGAGATTCTGCTCGTGTGTAAGCGGAATAACTGTAATGTTCGTTATTACAGGAAGTCTCACACAGATCCTGGAGGGTATATTTTTACAGTTTATTTATTATAAATGTACATGTATATTTGTTCTATACAAACAGGGCAAAGTAAAAAGTTATTAGGCGTTTTTCTCTTCAGGTTGAGCACCATTCACTAATACAAAATAAAGTGAATTGTTAAAATACAGCATTACAGCTACTAGATGGAGCCGGCAATCATATTAATTATTTCTTTCCTATGATCATCAGCTCCAACTAGTGGCCATAATGCAGTATTTTACTGATTCATTCTACAGTGCCTTGAAAAAGTATTCGTACCCCTTGAAATGTTCCATATTTTGTCATGTTACAACCCAAAATGTAAATGTAATTTTTGTAAAATGTACCTTTTGTATTGAACTGTATTGTAATTGTGTTGTCCCCCTTATACATTGTAAAGCACTGCGTAAACTGTTGGCGCTATATAAATCTTGTATAATAATAATAAAAATGTAATTTATTGGGATTTTATGTGATAGCACAACACAAAGTGGCACATAATTGTGAAGAGAAAGGAAAATGATAAATGGTTTTCAATTTTTTTTACAAATATCTGAAAAGTGTGGTGTGCATTTGTATTCGGCCCCCTTTACTCTGATACCCCTAACTAAAATCTAGTGGAACCAATTGCCTTCAGAAGTCCCCCAATTAGTAACTATATTCCACCTGTGTGTAATTTAATCTCAGTATAAACACAGCTGTTCTGTGAAGCCCTCAGAGGTGTGTTAGAGAACCTTAGTGAACAAACAGCATCTTGAAGGCCAAGGAACACACCAGACAGGTCAGGGATAAAGTTGTGGAGAAGTATAAAGCAGGGTTAGGGTCTAAAAAAATATCCAAAGCTTTGAACATCTCACGGAGCTCTGTTCAATCCATCATCGGAAAATGGAAAGAGTATGGCACAATTGCAAACCTACCAAGACATGGCCGTCCACCTAAACTGACAGGCTGGGCAAGGAGAGCATTCATCAGAGAAGCAGCCAAGAGGCCCATAATAACTCTGGACCTAAATCCAATTAGGAATCTGTGGCAAGACATGAAAATTGCTGTTCACAGACGCTCTCCATCCAATCTGACAGAGCTTGAGATATTTTGCAAAGAAGAATGGGCAAAAATTTCCCTCTCTAGATGTGCAAAGCTGGTAGAGACATCCCCAAAAAGACTTGCAGCTGTAATTGCAAAGGAAGGCAGTTCTACAAAGTATTGACTCCAGGGGGCGCCATACAAATGCACACTTTTCACATATTTACTTGTGAAAAACTTTTGAAAACTATTTATCATTTTCCTTCCACTTCACAATTATGTGCCACTTTGTGTTGGTCTATCATATATAATCCCAATAAAAGAAATTTCCGTTTTTGGTTGTATCATGACAAAATGTGGAAAATGTCAAGGGGTGTGAATACTTTTTCAAGGCACTGTATGTGGTGTGAATGAAGAAAATGTAACCTGGTGAGAAAATAGCCTAATAAGAGCTATCAAGTAACAGCACAATGTAAGGCAGCTAACCTGGCAAAGATTGTGTTTGATCAGCTGCTGCCCTGCTGTAATAGCCAGGGAAGAACAGTTCTGAAACCGGAGGTGATAAATTCCTCATCACTTTCAGCTTCATTTGTCACAGTGGAGATCAGGGAATGGATCTTCATCTAGCTACTCTTCAGGAAGCCATTATGACCACTTACTTCAGTCCTGAACTCCTCAGAAGAACAGGAGAGCCTTGTAACCACCGTGAGCAGCAGTGTGGGCGGGGGGGGGGGGGGGGGCGACTTCCCAGTGGTGTAAAAGTGGTTGGTGGCTTTGGAATCCAGTAGAAGAAAGAGAAGACAAGGGGAAGAAGGAGAATAGAAGGAGGAAAAGTAAAAGAAAAGGACGGAAAAGATGGAGAAGTCAGAGAAGAATGAGAAGGCGAGGGAGAAGAAGAAGGGGAGGAGCAGGAAAAGGAGTGAGAGAAAAAGAAGGCGAAGAAGAAGACAGAGAGGAAGGAGCAGGAGAAGGGGAAGGGGAAGAAGGAGAAGAAGAAGGAAAAGAAGAAGGAGAATGAGAAGGAGCAGGAGAGTGAGAGGGAGAAGGGTGAAGAAGAAGGAGCAGGAGGGAAAGTGAAAGAAGGAGAAGAAGACAGAAAAGAATAAGAGCAAGAAGAAAGAGCAGGACAAGGAGTGAGAGAGGGATAAGAAGACAGTGAAGACAGAAAAGAAAGAGAAGAAGAAGATGGAGAGGAAGAAGAAGGAAAAGGGGAAGAAGAAGAAAAAGGGAAGAAGAAGAAGAAGAAGAAGAAGAAGAAGTAGAAGAAGAAGAAGAAGAAGAAGAAGAAGAAGAAGAAGAAGAAGAAGAAGAAGAAGAAGAAGAAGAAGAAGAAGAAGAAGGAGAAGCAGGAGAAGAATGAGAAGGGAAAGAAGAAGAAGAAAAAAGAGCAGAAGAAGGAGGTGAAAGGGAAGAAGGAGAAGGAGGAAAACAAGATGAAGAAGACAGAGAAGGAGAGTGAGAGGGAGAAGAAGAAGTGGATGGGCAAGAAGGAGAATAAGGCAAAGAAGAAGGAGAACATGAAAAAGGAGGAGCTAGAGAAGAAGAAGACAGTCAAGACAGAGAAGAAAGAGAAGGAGAAGGAGAACAAGAAGAGGAGCAGGAGAAGGAATGTGAGAAGCAGAAGAAGACAGTGAAGATGGAGAAGAAAGAGAAGGAGAAGAAGATGTAGAGGAAGAAGGGGAAGGAGAAGAAGAAGATGGAGAAAAAGAAGGAGTGGGAGAAGTACAAGGGGAAGAAGGAAAAGAAGGAGTAGAAGCAGGAGAGGGAGACGAAGAAGGAGAAGAAGATGGTGAAGAAGAAGGGAAAGAAGTAGAAGAAGAAGGAGAACAAGGAGGGGGAGCAGGAGAAGGAGTGAGCAAAGGAGAACAAGACGGTAGTGAAGAGGGGAAAATAATAGAATAAGAAGAAGATGGAGAGGAAGAAGAAGCAGAAGAAAGAGAGGGAAAAGGAGAAGACAGAAGACTGAGAAGAAGGAGCAGAAGGAAAAGAGGGAGAAGGGGAAAAAGTAGAAGAGGGACATGCAGAGGGAGAAGGATTACTATACCAACATGTGAAATTTGAATGACCTTTGTAAGTTAATAAAAAAAGGTATGCCCACTTCTGTACCACTTTTGGTACAGCCCTCATAAATGGGTTAAGAAGTAAGAACAATGCATTCCCTCCCAGATTGTGATGGTTTGCTTTCCACCTGTCTGTTTATTATAGAGACAGAATCCAGATAAAACAGTCTGTTCAGACACCTCCATTCCAGAGAGATCCATCAGATCCTGTCTGCATTACCCACGCTCGTCTGCATAGTGGGAGTCTCAGCAGGGGGCCCCTGATCCGTAATTAGAAACATGAGTCATCTTTATACATCTGCAGACAATGAGCGAAGGAGACGAATGAGTTTTGGCAAATAACACATTTATTGCTTTATGCTCCACTAATGTGCTCTGAGCTCGGTGAGATTGTTCTGTTATTTAAGAAATATATTGCAGAATACATCAAGGGAGACAGACAGCATTAACACACTGAAAAAATTTATACCTGTTCCAAATAACGCTTTTGTTCGAAGGATGAAGGATTGAAAGGGCAACGTCAACCAAACATTCTAAATAGACAGCTGCAATGCACAGATAGGGAAAAAAAAAAAAAGCTTTACAGGTCAGAAGATTAAAGAGGACCTATCAGAACATATTACTAGCAATATAACAGCAGTATAGATTTTCAGAAAAGTTCCAACTTTTATGATCAAAAAGCCACCCTTGAGCTCCAGCTTGGGCTATGATGATGTCATCATTCTGCTGCAGGAGGAGGAAACATTTTCTTAGTTACCCACCCCTCCCCTAGAGATCAAACACAGCCCAGAACTGCACAGGCACCAGGATTTATATGATGCTGAGCTGACATCTCAGTCCAGGAATTAGATGGTGACCCTGGATGATGGATGAATAAAGATGGTGCCATCTAACACTAGGTTCACGTTCAAAAGAAAATCCACATGATGTTTCCACTCATGCTACATTTCTGCAATGGGAAAAAGATGAGTGACAACACTTTTGTTCTTCAGACTCTATGACATATGCCTCTATGCCTCTGCAGCATGCACCGATCGGTGACATCACACCAGTTTTTTGGGTTTTTTTTCATGATTGACGATAGATCTACATCGGGGGGACATTTTTTAAATTTTTATTTTTAGTAAAGGCATTGTCAAAAACTGTGTGTGTATTTTTATTTCTTTTTGACACTTTGTTTGGTGATTGGGTAGGGGTACAATGTACCACATACTCATTCACATGGAGGGGGGAGCCAGGATCTGTGGGCCCCCTTGTTAAAGGGGGATTCTAGATTCTGATAAGCCCCCTGACCACAGACTCCCACAACCACAGCCCAGGGTTGTCAAGAAGAGGTCCTTGTGCCCATCAACATGGGGTCACTGAAACTTGTCGCCATTTCACGGCGCACATGCATTTAGGATTTGGCATGTTGGGTATCTATTTACTCTGTGAAACCTCGTCTTTTTTATTTTACCAAAAATTTGGGTAATTTATTGCATTTGTTTGCCCTAAAATTCATGTTAGTATTTTTTTTAACTGACATTTTTAGTTTCCTAGACCTTTGCCGTAATATCGCGTGACATGTTGTCTGCTTTCAGAAAATATATAATATTTGTGGGTTTTGTGTATTCTTAAGTCCTAAAATAATTTTTTTAAACATGTGTGCAAAAAATGCCAAAACGGCTCTGGCAGCGAAAGGGTTCAAATCACTGCTCCTGTAAAAATGATCTTTTAAAAAAAAAATTAGCATTGATACATGTCCCCCAGGGCAGTACCCGGGCCACCCCAACCCTTTTTATGGCCAATAACTTGCATATAAGCCTTCAAAATGGGAACTTTTGATTTTTCAAATTTGGGTTCCAAAGACTTTAATAGAGTTTGTGGTTCGGGTCCGAACTTTTTACATTTTCGGGAGTTCTGGTGAAAACCAAACCGGGGGGGGGGGGGTATTTGGCCCAACTCTAGTGTTGATACTACTACCAATTTGCCCTCGATGTCGGGAAGTAGCGTAGCTGGCCACGCCATGGGCGCAATATCACTGTTGTCTGCACTTATTGCACCAGATGCCTAGGTCCTCCCTAGTTGTGCTGGTACTTCGGCTCCATCAAACTCCAGAGGAGGGGATCTGAATAAGATCCTCCTCCAATGGGAAATGAGGCAGATCTCCAATCTCAATGCTACCTCACCCCCCCCGGGTTAAATGAGGTATGGAGTTTCAAACCCTTCTTACAGGATTTTACATCAGGTGGCTATGAAGGAGATTTATAATGTATATTAATGTGTGATCCCCTGTTTTGTATCCATTTAGTATCATTGTTCAATGCGTATATCTATGTTTGTATTGATTCATGTTTTCTTGCTCTGTATTGGTTAAGAATCTCTTCAATATGTGCATTTACATCTGCAAGTTCTGTCTATTTTATATAACTCAATTTATCTTAACATGGTCCTTTGTGGTCTATTTGCAGGCTCATTCCACTTTTCAGTCTCCTTTCAAATAACCTCCCCCTCTTTGATAATGTTTACTGTATGTGACCCCTTAATTACAATCTTTACCCCTAGAGGAGTGACTTGTTTGGACGGGTTGGCCCTTCGGTGTCCCCCGGCATGGGGAGGCCCCCGTACATTTATTTGTTTTTCTGTCCTGGGGCATTCTTCAAGGACCTACAGCTTCCGGCTTTAGCCGTGTCATGCACATGCCTATGGCGGGTCCATCTGCTGGATCCCTTTGTGTTTCCAGCACCGACCGCCGGGCTGGCATGCTCCATTTGGCTGTTCCATCCGGCCGGATCCTTGATGGTCCGCCTCTCCATGTCGGCGGCGCTCCAACGTCTGACATCATCGCGCCTGTGACGCGGTGACGCCGGATGCCTCCCCACCGGGGGAGCAGCCTCAGCGACGCCCCTCTCTCACTGATATCGCTATCAGCTGTTGAGGGAGCATTGCCTTTTTAAGCCGGTGTTGAATACTGTCCCCTATCATATAGTGTCCGCCCTGTACTGCGCAGGTGCAGTACGGAGGACAAACGAGATGCCGAAAGTCTCTGAAGTTCAACAGCTGATTATCAGCTGTACACAACGCCTGCGCTTTTATTCTCACCCTATGTCCAGGTTCATTCCTTACTATCCAAGTGGACATAGAGTTAGAATAAATAGTTGCCGAGCGCAACGAGGCTGTGCCCGAAGCGCGGCGAGCGAAGCGAGCCCGCTAGGGGCCCTCTTACAAAGCCATCGCTAAGAAGTGCCCAAGCGCCGTGTACAGCTGATGGTCAGCTGATCAACTTCGGACACTTTCGGCATCTCCTTCTCCTCCGTACTGCGCAAGCGCTGCGCCTGCGCAGTACAGGGCGGACACTATCCGATAGGAGGACAGTTCTCGTCAGAACACCAGACCACAGCCAACAAATCATCGGCATTATCCGCCCTCTTTTGGGAATATCTTTCCTCATTACCTTCAGCAATATAAACCCCTATCAGCAGTATGTGCCAAGCCAAGCACGCTGTTAAGAAAGGTATTTCATTGCTTTCTTATTTAAGCACCATATACTTGTATCTGATCCACTTCTATTTTGGCAAACCTATGGTGCATTTTTAGCTTACGTTTGTTCACATTTTTATTATGCCACTTTTTCTATATATAAAAAGTCCATCATTTGCCTAATATGATATACCTATCAGGCACTTTTATTGATATGATTGTCAACTTACTTATATTTTGCTGACATGTTACATGCCAGTGGTATATATATATATTTTTTTCCAACCAACCTACTGTTCTTGCAATGCATTAGTTCAGCGATTCCCTTGTGTGTATATATATATATATATATATGTATACATTTAATTACTAGTTACTATTCATCATGTTTACACCATGTATATCACTTATATTTAGGATCCGGTCACTTTTTAAGGGACCAAAAGTAATGGGACAGATTAACAATGATCCATCAAACTTTCACTTTTTAATACTTGGTTGCAAATCCTTTGCAGTCAATTACAGCCTGAAGTCTGGAACACATAGACATCACCAGACGCTGGGTTTCATCCCTGGTGATCTCTGCCAGGCCTCTACTGCAAATGTCTTCAGTTCCTGCTTGTTCTTGGGGCATTTTTCCTTCAGTTTTGTCTTCAGCAAGT
Source organism: Lithobates clamitans (assembly GCA_037952925.1). NCBI lineage: Eukaryota > Metazoa > Chordata > Amphibia > Anura > Ranidae > Lithobates > Lithobates clamitans. The sequence goes on along the minus strand of JBBGZY010001020.1, from coordinate 1,518,763 downwards.
GAAATGCATGCTCAATCGGATTCAGGTCAGGTGATTGACTTGGCCATTGCATAACATTCCATTTCTTTCACTTAAAAAACTCTTTGGTTGCTTTCGCAGTATGCTTCGGGTCATTGTCCATCTGCACTGTGAAGCACCGTCCAATGAGAAGCATTTTGCTGAATATGAGCAGATAATATTGCCCGAAACACTTCAGAATTCATCCTACTGCTTTTGTCAGCAGTCACATCATCAATAAATACAAGAGAACCAGTTCCATTGGCAGCCATACATGCCCACGCCATGACACTACCACCACCATGCTTCACTGATGAGGTGGTATGCTTTGGATTATGAGCAGTTCCTTTCCTTCTCCATACTCTTCTCTTCCCATCACTCTGGTACAAGTTGATCTTGGTCTCATCTGTCCATAGGATGTTGTTCCAGAACTGTGAAGGCTTTTTTAGATGTTGTTTGGCAAACTCTAATCTGGCCTTCCTGTTTTTGAGGCTCACCAATGGTTTACATCTTGTGGTGAACCCTCTGTATTCACTCTGGTGAAGTCTTCTCTTGATTGTGGACTTTGACACACATACACCTACCTCCTGGTGAGTGTTCTTGATCTGGCCAACTGTTGTGAAGGGTGTTTTCTTCACCAGGGAAAGAATTCTTCGGTCATCCACCACAGTTGTTTTCCGTGGTCTTCCGGGTCTTTTGGTGTTGCTGAGATCACCGGTGCGTTCTTTCTTTTTAAGGATGTTCCAAACAGTTGATTTGGCCACACCTAATGTTTTTTCTATCTCTCTGATGGATGTGTTTTGTTTTTTTTCAGCCTAATGATGGCTTGCTTCACTGATAGTGACAGCTCTTTGGATCTCATATTGAGAGTTGACAGCAACAGATTCCAAATGCAAATAGCACACTTGAAATTAACTCTGGACCTTTTATCTGCTCCTTGTAAATGGGATAATGAGGGAATAACACACACCTGGCCATGGAACAGCTGAGCAGCCAATTGTCCCATTACTTTTGGTCCCTTTAAAAAGTGGGAGGCACATATACAAACTGTTGTAATTCCTACACCGTTCACCTGATTTGGATGTAAATACCCTCAAATTAAAGCTGAAAGTCTGCAGTTAAAGCACATCTTCATCTTCATTTCATTTCAAATCCATTGTGGTGGTGTAGAGAGCCAAAAAGATTAGAATTATGTTGATGTCCCAATATTTATGGACCTGACCGTACTCCTAGCCTCCCAGTTACTGTAACGGTTTTATTGACTGATATTCTCTGTTCAGTACTGATTGCATGCTCTTCTCCTATTCTATCTGTGTTATCAATTTACTTTGCATTTGATTCAGTAAATAATCTGTGCATCGCTGTTTGTCTGATCATTTGGCTGACACCTTTACATAACATTGGCAACTTATTATAACGATCAATTATTACAGGAGGATCAGAAGATGATTTGATGGCTCATTATGCAATAGATAAGTGAACTGCAGGTACAGTCTACCCATCCAGTAGCCCAGCCATTGTGATACCATTGCAGTCATATCTACGAAACATGAAAACACGCATGGAACGAGGGGGTTCAATGACTTTTCCCTTTAGATCTAAGAAGTAACAATCAAACTGGAGTTTCTTATTTTCATTCGCTTCCAATGTAGTTGGCAGTGTGTGCGCATAATCAAACTATTTACTTTTTTTTTTTAATTTGATCTTTACAGATCAGATAGCTGTAACTAACGTTTTAATGAAAGCGATCATCATTTTAATCATAATTCTGATCGTACGTTTGATTGCATCAAGCAAAACAACACGCCCGAGGCACCGTTCCGAGGAAATAGGAATGACAATTCTTAAAGCAAATTGGAAAGAATTGATGCGTGTGGCAAGTAATAAAGAGTTTTTGTTTTACATATTTGTGTGAAGTTCCAATGACGGCTCAGAGGTAACTGCATCTGAATTCTGCAATTGCAATTTGTATGGAGAGGGAAGGTAAAGGGGGGGGGGGGGCATTGTGACGAATCTGAAGACGTTAAAATTAAACTAAGAGCACCATAACAAGAGTCATATATGATACAATATGTCACTAGCCAATGGGGTACTGAACATACAGTAGATTATATTTTTTTACACCCCCACCTCCATTCCCTTAGTAAAAGGTCTCCAAGCTTTCTAAACGAAGGGCCAACCTTTAATGTCATTTCCTTTAGACTATGAGGCAGACTGTTGGGAGTAGAAAATGTCCTGGCATCAGTACCATCTTTGGTATTGGGGGGGGGGGGGGGCATAGTGCCCTGTTGTTGGTTTCACTGGAAGGAACAGTGCCCCATCATTGGTGTCAGTGAGAGGAACACTGCCCCATCATTGGTGTCAGTGAGAGGAACACTGCCCTATCATTGGTGTCATTGAAATGAATAGTGTCCCATCATTGTTGTCAGTGGATAGAATAGTGCCCAATTGTTGGTGTCAGTGGAGGGAATAGTGCTCCACCCATCATTGGAGCACAGGTGTGTCAGGAGGAGGCTGTCTGTCTGGAGCTGCTGCAGATCCGTGTGAGAGGGGACTGGTGCGGAAATCTATCCCAGCTCTCCTGGCCCCTTTCTGGGGAAGCCATGGAGGCCAGCAGGGCCTCTCCTGCTGGAAGCTCACAGCCATCTCCTGGGCCATCAGGTAACATACCTGCCCCTGTACAACCCATGGTTGGTGATCTCTCTGCCCCTGGTGAGGATGAAGGTTCCGGGGCCATCCGGGAGCGAGTGGTGGCCGGGATTAAGGTCCTGAATAGGGAAAGAGACAAGCTGTACAAGCTCAGAGCGGAGCTGAAGCGCCTGAGAAGGCAGCGTGAGGGCTTGCACAGCCAGAAACGAGGGTCCATGGATCCGGAGATCCAACTGGCCAAGGTTCGGGTGGAACACCAGGAGACCATTGTGGCCATGATGGAAGGCAGAGATGGGCCATTTAAAGAAAAGTTTTGTAATGAGAAAAGATTTGCGAGGATGACAAAGATGGAGGTGGAGGAGGAGACCCCCAGTTCTGACCCCCTGCCCCCTCAGGTAGAGGTAAGCAGCCCCATGCCTTCCCAGGACTCAGGAGGCATGCTCAGGGCCATCCAGGTAATGGAGTCTCCTATGCGGGGGGATCAGCTGGCATTTAATGATGAGGACATAACAGATAATGTGCCTGACAAGGTAAAGCCTGTCAAGTCCCATATTGTGAATAAAACAATTTTTGTGCCATTGAACACTGTGACTGATACTGACAATGTACCCAGTGAGAGTCAGGCTGCTAATCCTATCTGTAGTAATGCTGTGCCTGCTGATGCTGCAGTACAGCAAAGTTTGCTTTTAAAAAATGACATTCCTGCAGATGAACTACAAGATTTAGCAGAGCCTATTAACCCCCCTTTGGCTGAAGCTGTTTGCCCCACAGCTGCTGAGGACTCTACAGCACAGCTTCAGGAGACAGCTGATATTGCAGCAGAAACTGTGATTATTCCTGATGGGAATGTGAAGTTTTGTGTGACTGAAAAAAATCATCCCAGCACAAGTGTGATGAACAATGGTCCCAGTTCAAGTGTGGACAGTCCTACCAACTCCGTTCAAGCAGTGAATAATAATAGTAATGTACAGACTGCTGTGACATCAGTGTGGGGCCTTGACCCTGAAAAACTTACCTTTGCTCAGGTGGTACGCTCTGCTCCTGGTAGCTCTGCTCCCAAGCGGGGTTTTCCCCTACAGGCTACCACTTTGAGCACCCCAGGATCTGGTCTTGGGTCTCTGGCTTCTGCTGGGGGTCCCAGACGTAATGTTGTTATTCTGAAATGGGAAGGTGGTGCGATCCCTCCAGCACGGCGTGCAGTGGTGGACATGATTTTAGAGATGGGTTTTGGGGCAAATGATCTGTATGCCTTTATACATGTAGCTGGGACACGGGATTATACAGTTAGCTTCACCAGGCCAGAGGGTCTTGACCTGTTCTGGGAGAGATATGAGGCTCGGTGCAGGTCAAGACCTGAATGGGAAGGTCTGGCCCCAGTTGCAGTTTCTCAGAGGTCTACAGTAAAAAAAATCACAATTATCCTCACTAATGAGAGTGTCCCTGCCCGGGATCTAGAGGTTTGGTTAAGGAACTATGGGGAGGTTTTGACCAAGCCCAATAAAATCCTTGATGAGCGTAACATCTGGACTGGGGGTTGGTCAGTTACAGTCAGGTTGGCCAGGGATGGGAATGTTGTCCGTCACCTGCCCTCCTCAGCTTTTATAGGGAGGGATAGGATGACTGTTTTTTACCCTGGTCAGCCGAAGCTGTGTCACCGCTGTGGAGAAAAGGGGCATTTGAGTTCCTCCTGTTCAGCCTTGATATGTTCAGTGTGTCGGGGTCAGGGTCATATGGCTAAGGACTGCACTGAAATGATCAGGTGCAACCTGTGCCTGCGCCTTGGCCACCCCTACAGCAGATGTCCTGAAGCCTGGCACAATATGGAGAAGGAGGTAATTGATGACATGTCAAGGCTGGACAGGATGGAGGGTGAGCCCCCTGGTGTACCATCCTCCTCTGCGGTGACTGACTCCCCTGGTCCTGCTCAGGATCCCTCTCCAGTTCCTGTGGCCACCCCTCATGTGACTGTAAGTATTCCTTCTGTATCTGTATCTGTCTCCCCCCAGCCTACTGTACCCTCTCCTCTTGTGTCAGAACCTTCCAAGTCTGTGCCCCCTGAGTTAGTTACCCCCCAGGAGTCTACCCCTCCTAAGTCTGACTCAAAGGGAGCACCCCCCCCACCAGGAGTGGTAGTGGGTACTAAAAAGGTTGCTTCTTCCTCTGTGAAGAAGTCTTCTGTAAAGACTTCACAGAAAAAAGTAAGAGATGAGGGCATCTCTGAAGCTGACCTGCAGTACCTGGAGGAGAGAAGGAAGGTTGGGAAGCGGAAGAAGCAGGTGGTGAGGACAGAACAGGCTCCAGTGCCTGTCTCCAACCGGTATAGGTCCTCTAATTGGGATATCTCTTCATCTGGAGCTTCTTCGGAGCGAAGTTCTGATTCCGAAATGGAGTTTGAGGCGGCCTCAAGAAAGAGAGAGGCTTCTGGTGATGAGCAGCAGAGGGGAGCTAAGAAGCAAACCACCCAATAACCCAAATGGCGGTTCCCCCTCCGTTAAAAGTGGTGACAATAAATGTCGCCAGCATTAAGTCAGTAAGAGCTCGTTCTATGGCCTTCTTTTTGTTCAGCCAATTAGATGCTGAAATTTTATTTTTGCAAGAGACTAGGCTCACCTCCTTGGCAGATATTCATATGGCCAAGAGAGAGTGGAGGTATGGTCCATCTTACTGGTCTCTTGCGGCCGAGCCTTACGGCGGTGTGGCGGTGTTGTTTAAAACCGGCATGGTAACTGTCCGGCGGGTTATTGAGGTGGAGATTGGGAGATGTATGGTCTTAGACGTCCTTGTGGGAGGGCAGGACCTGCGCCTAATTAATGTTTATGGACCGCACACAAAGTGGGACAGGAAATGCCTTTTTACAAGGATCAAGCCATTTCTTTTTACATCGCGGCAAGTGGTCTTTGGAGGTGACTTTAATACAGTAACTAGGCCCAAGGACAGGAAGGACTTCAAGGACAGGCTGGGATATGATAGCGTTTTTTTAAATAGTATGGTTAGGGATGCTGGTCTTGTGGATGTGCACATTAAGCACCTCCCGGATGACACTGGGTTCACCTTTCATCGAGGTAATAGTCAGAGTAGGATAGATAGGTTTTTTTTGAAGGAGACCTCTGCCTTCTCACCCCCAGTGGTGCAGGCAGTAGAGTTCTCTGATCACTGTATGCTATCTGTGGTCCTGAATGCTTCAGACGCCCCTCAGAGGGGAAAGGGCATCTGGAGATTGAATTCGACTCTACTCAAGGAAGAACATGTTAGACAATCCTTTGAGGAATTCTTTCAGGCACAGGTGACCATCCTGGACTTTTGTAGCAGCAAGGCTGAGTGGTGGGAGCTGACCAAAAAGAGGATTGCTGGATTCTTCAGGGGCCTAGCCAATAGAAAGCAGTTTAATAAATACATGACCTACCAACGTTTACGGAGGAAGCTGGATATTCTTGTCTCGAGAGGAGGAGATCCTGGGGCAATCTCCGAAGTGAAACTCCTTCTCAGGAAGTGTCAATATGACCGGCATGCCTCTTTGGTTCTGGAGAGGGACTATGGGAAGTACCACTCGCCTGACCCTTACCAGAACTGCAAACAAGGTGTAGCTGTTAAAACGGTCGTTGGCCTTAAGGACAGTACAGGTTCCTTGACAAAGTCCAGGTCAGGGATTCTGGAGGTCGTGAGGTCCTTTTATGCTGACCTTCTTGGGAGGAAAGAGCTTGACCGTGACAAGATGGAAAGCTTTTTGGACTCTACTCCAGGTCTAAATGATGAAGATGTCCCATTGATGAATTTGACAGAGGAGATCACAGTTGAAGAGGTGATAAGGGCAATTGAACAGCTTGCCATCAAAAAGTCACCTGGACCGGATGGCTTGACGGCTGAGTTTTACAAAGCTTTTAAGTCTATTCTGGCCCCTCATTTGGTAGAGGTTTTTAACAGTTGCCTTGCTGAGGGGGTACTTCCCTCTTCCATGAGGCACTCAGCTGTGATTCTTCTTTCAAAGGGTAAAGATCCTTCGATGGTTGAGAATTGGCGCCCCATCAGCCTTCTTAATGTCGATAGAAAGATACTGGCAAAGATAATTTTCTGGCGCCTATCGTCAGTAGCAGAGTCTTTGCTTTCTCGCCATCAGCACTGTTCGGTCCAGGGTAGGTGCACCTTCACAGCAGTTTTAGCTGTCCGGGAGGCCTTGGAGCGGTGCAGGGCTGCAGGCTGGGGAAAGTATTTGCTGACATTGGATCAGGCAAAGGCTTTTGATCGTGTTAACCATGAGTACCTGTGGTTGCTCCTTAGCAAGTACGGTCTGCCGGGTGGTTTTGTCGATTGGTTAAAAGTCTTGTATGAGGGGGCAGAGAGCTTTCCTCTTGTTAATGGTTGGGTTGGGCAGTCCTTTGAGGTTGGCTCCGGGGTGCGCCAGGGTTGTCCCCTGAGTCCCCTGCTCTATGTGTTTGCAATCGACCCCTTCATCAGGAGGCTAGAGAGCGGCATGTTGTGTGGGGTGCCAGTGGGGCTTCCGGGTGAGCCGCCTTTGAGGGTTGTTGCCTATGCGGACGATGTGTCGGTGATTGTCACTGGGGCGGATGAAGCAGAGGAGGTGGTCTCTCTGACATCACGGTATTCTGAAGCATCAGGCTCCAAGATCAATCAGGAAAAGAGTGAAGTTTTCTGGATGGGAAAGGAAGGTGAGGGGTTTGATCTCCCGGACACCTTTCCAGTGCCCCAGGAAAGAATTAAGATTTTAGGCATTGAATTTGGACCTGGCGATTATGGCCTCAAAAACTGGGAAGGCAGACTGGAAATTGCCAATACTAAGGTGGTCAGCTGGAAGAGATGGAAGTTATCTATGAGGGAAAGGGTTGATCTGATTAAGACTTACCTGATTCCGATCTTCTTGTATGTCAGCTTTGTCTGCATCTTGCCAGTGTCTCTCTATGCTAGGGTCAGTAGTGTGTTCTTCCAGATGTTGTGGGGGAACAGACTGAACCCCATCAAGAGGAATGTCACCTATCTATCCAGGAGGGAGGGTGGCTTAGGTATGGTCAACCCAGTTCTTTTCTTTTCACTGCTTTTTCTCAAGTTTAATATTGGTAATATGCTTGCAGTGGAACCTCCTGGATGGGCAGGCATATTTAGATCTTGGTTTAGGCCTTTTCTACGACTTTGGGAAGAAGGTGGCCAAGTGAAGAATCTCAGGGGTCATCGTGGTCAGCTACCAGCCTATGTCGCTCCGTGCCTGAAGTTACTACGGCAGTGGCGATTGTCGGCTGAAGATCTCAGATCGGTTCCGAGGAAAGTCCTTATGAGTCGAGTCTTGAGCGAAGTCTTTCATGACCCACTGGCCTTAAGGGATTGCCCAGGCCCAGTTTTGAGGGCAGGGTTAAGACTTATTAATTTGGACAGAGTACCCCCTAAATTCAGGGATCTGGCCTGGTTGTGCTTCCATGGGAGACTCTATGTTAGGGGCAATTTGAAATTCCGCAGTGGGGTGGATCGTAGCTGTCCTCGGGAGGAGTGTGCAGGTGAGGAGGAGACTATGGACCATTTTCTGCTTCATTGCCCTTTTAACATAGAGGTGTACAAACAGGTGGGACGGGCCCTCGGTGTCCCTTTCCTCTCCAGGCTGGGTTATGCTGAGTGGGTGTACGGAGCATTCAATACTGGTGGGGTTTTTTGTTTAGATACACTTTTTCTAGTTAGCCTAGTAGTCCGTTATTTCACTTGGAACGCACGGTGTCAGGTCTGCATTCGGCGTAAAATCCTTCCTGTTCAGGTGGTGGTGTATGACATTTTGCATGAGGTGGAGAAGATTCGGATGCTTGAGAGAGACAAGCGGAGTCAGGGGGCTTGGTTGAAGGCGTGGAGGGGTTTCAAGCCTCCCTGACTGCCAGGAGTCTCTTTCCCGGGTGTGGCTGTCTGTCTCTTATCACCCTAGATTATTTTTTTTTTGGATTAATTTTTGATAAATGGCTGCGTACATAGGTGATGGGTTGTGCCTCTTAGGCCTTCTCTGCTGCTTTATGTAAATAATTTTGGTAGTGGATTATGTATATATTGTATATATTCTGAACATGGATGTGTATTCCTTGGATTTATGTTGAAGTTTTGTACTATGGTTTTGTTTTTTACTTTTGTATAAAATTGGTTGCTTGATTCTTTTAATAAAAGATCAATAGTGCTCCACCCATCATTGGAGCACAGGTGTGTCAGGAGGAGGCTGTCTGTCTGGAGCTGCTGCAGATCCGTGTGAGAGGGGACTGGTGCGGAAATCTATCCCAGCTCTCCTGGCCCCTTTCTGGGGAAGCCATGGAGGCCAGTAGGGCCTCTCCTGCTGGAAGCTCACAGCCATCTCCTGGGCCATCAGGTAACATACCTGCCCCTGTACAACCCATGGTTGGTGATCTCTCTGCCCCTGGTGAGGATGAAGGTTCCGGGGCCATCCGGGAGCGAGTGGTGGCCGGGATTAAGGTCCTGAATAGGGAAAGAGACAAGCTGTACAAGCTCAGAGCGGAGCTGAAGCGCCTGAGAAGGCAGCGTGAGGGCTTGCACAGCCAGAAACGAGGGTCCATGGATCCGGAGATCCAACTGGCCAAGGTTCGGGTGGAACACCAGGAGACCATTGTGGCCATGATGGAAGGCAGAGATGGGCCATTTAAAGAAAAGTTTTGTAATGAGAAAAGATTTGCGAGGATGACAAAGATGGAGGTGGAGGAGGAGACCCCCAGTTCTGACCCCCTGCCCCCTCAGGTAGAGGTAAGCAGCCCCATGCCTTCCCAGGACTCAGGAGGCATGCTCAGGGCCATCCAGGTAATGGAGTCTCCTATGCGGGGGGATCAGCTGGCATTTAATGATGAGGACATAACAGATAATGTGCCTGACAAGGTAAAGCCTGTCAAGTCCCATATTGTGAATAAAACAATTTTTGTGCCATTGAACACTGTGACTGATACTGACAATGTACCCAGTGAGAGTCAGGCTGCTAATCCTATCTGTAGTAATGCTGTGCCTGCTGATGCTGCAGTACAGCAAAGTTTGCTTTTAAAAAATGACATTCCTGCAGATGAACTACAAGATTCAGCAGAGCCTATTAACCCCCCTTTGGCTGAAGCTGTTTGCCCCACAGCTGCTGAGGACTCTACAGCACAGCTTCAGGAGACAGCTGATATTGCAGCAGAAACTGTGATTATTCCTGATGGGAATGTGAAGTTTTGTGTGACTGAAAAAAATCATCCCAGCACAAGTGTGATGAACAATGGTCCCAGTTCAAGTGTGGACAGTCCTACCAACTCCGTTCAAGCAGTGAATAATAATAGTAATGTACAGACTGCTGTGACATCAGTGTGGGGCCTTGACCCTGAAAAACTTACCTTTGCTCAGGTGGTACGCTCTGCTCCTGGTAGCTCTGCTCCCAAGCGGGGTTTTCCCCTACAGGCTACCACTTTGAGCACCCCAGGATCTGGTCTTGGGTCTCTGGCTTCTGCTGGGGGTCCCAGACGTAATGTTGTTATTCTGAAATGGGAAGGTGGTGCGATCCCTCCAGCACGGCGTGCAGTGGTGGACATGATTTTAGAGATGGGTTTTGGGGCAAATGATCTGTATGCCTTTATACATGTAGCTGGGACACGGGATTATACAGTTAGCTTCACCAGGCCAGAGGGTCTTGACCTGTTCTGGGAGAGATATGAGGCTCGGTGCAGGTCAAGACCTGAATGGGAAGGTCTGGCCCCAGTTGCAGTTTCTCAGAGGTCTACAGTAAAAAAAATCACAATTATCCTCACTAATGAGAGTGTCCCTGCCCGGGATCTAGAGGTTTGGTTAAGGAACTATGGGGAGGTTTTGACCAAGCCCAATAAAATCCTTGATGAGCGTAACATCTGGACTGGGGGTTGGTCAGTTACAGTCAGGTTGGCCAGGGATGGGAATGTTGTCCGTCACCTGCCCTCCTCAGCTTTTATAGGGAGGGATAGGATGACTGTTTTTTACCCTGGTCAGCCGAAGCTGTGTCACCGCTGTGGAGAAAAGGGGCATTTGAGTTCCTCCTGTTCAGCCTTGATATGTTCAGTGTGTCGGGGTCAGGGTCATATGGCTAAGGACTGCACTGAAATGATCAGGTGCAACCTGTGCCTGCGCCTTGGCCACCCCTACAGCAGATGTCCTGAAGCCTGGCACAATATGGAGAAGGAGGTAATTGATGACATGTCAAGGCTGGACAGGATGGAGGGTGAGCCCCCTGGTGTACCATCCTCCTCTGCGGTGACTGACTCCCCTGGTCCTGCTCAGGATCCCTCTCCAGTTCCTGTGGCCACCCCTCATGTGACTGTAAGTATTCCTTCTGTATCTGTATCTGTCTCCCCCCAGCCTACTGTACCCTCTCCTCTTGTGTCAGAACCTTCCAAGTCTGTGCCCCCTGAGTTAGTTACCCCCCAGGAGTCTACCCCTCCTAAGTCTGACTCAAAGGGAGCACCCCCCCCACCAGGAGTGGTAGTGGGTACTAAAAAGGTTGCTTCTTCCTCTGTGAAGAAGTCTTCTGTAAAGACTTCACAGAAAAAAGTAAGAGATGAGGGCATCTCTGAAGCTGACCTGCAGTACCTGGAGGAGAGAAGGAAGGTTGGGAAGCGGAAGAAGCAGGTGGTGAGGACAGAACAGGCTCCAGTGCCTGTCTCCAACCGGTATAGGTCCTCTAATTGGGATATCTCTTCATCTGGAGCTTCTTCGGAGCGAAGTTCTGATTCCGAAATGGAGTTTGAGGCGGCCTCAAGAAAGAGAGAGGCTTCTGGTGATGAGCAGCAGAGGGGAGCTAAGAAGCAAACCACCCAATAACCCAAATGGCGGTTCCCCCTCCGTTAAAAGTGGTGACAATAAATGTCGCCAGCATTAAGTCAGTAAGAGCTCGTTCTATGGCCTTCTTTTTGTTCAGCCAATTAGATGCTGAAATTTTATTTTTGCAAGAGACTAGGCTCACCTCCTTGGCAGATATTCATATGGCCAAGAGAGAGTGGAGGTATGGTCCATCTTACTGGTCTCTTGCGGCCGAGCCTTACGGCGGTGTGGCGGTGTTGTTTAAAACCGGCATGGTAACTGTCCGGCGGGTTATTGAGGTGGAGATTGGGAGATGTATGGTCTTAGACGTCCTTGTGGGAGGGCAGGACCTGCGCCTAATTAATGTTTATGGACCGCACACAAAGTGGGACAGGAAATGCCTTTTTACAAGGATCAAGCCATTTCTTTTTACATCGCGGCAAGTGGTCTTTGGAGGTGACTTTAATACAGTAACTAGGCCCAAGGACAGGAAGGACTTCAAGGACAGGCTGGGATATGATAGCGTTTTTTTAAATAGTATGGTTAGGGATGCTGGTCTTGTGGATGTGCACATTAAGCACCTCCCGGATGACACTGGGTTCACCTTTCATCGAGGTAATAGTCAGAGTAGGATAGATAGGTTTTTTTTGAAGGAGACCTCTGCCTTCTCACCCCCAGTGGTGCAGGCAGTAGAGTTCTCTGATCACTGTATGCTATCTGTGGTCCTGAATGCTTCAGACGCCCCTCAGAGGGGAAAGGGCATCTGGAGATTGAATTCGACTCTACTCAAGGAAGAACATGTTAGACAATCCTTTGAGGAATTCTTTCAGGCACAGGTGACCATCCTGGACTTTTGTAGCAGCAAGGCTGAGTGGTGGGAGCTGACCAAAAAGAGGATTGCTGGATTCTTCAGGGGCCTAGCCAATAGAAAGCAGTTTAATAAATACATGACCTACCAACGTTTACGGAGGAAGCTGGATATTCTTGTCTCGAGAGGAGGAGATCCTGGGGCAATCTCCGAAGTGAAACTCCTTCTCAGGAAGTGTCAATATGACCGGCATGCCTCTTTGGTTCTGGAGAGGGACTATGGGAAGTACCACTCGCCTGACCCTTACCAGAACTGCAAACAAGGTGTAGCTGTTAAAACGGTCGTTGGCCTTAAGGACAGTACAGGTTCCTTGACAAAGTCCAGGTCAGGGATTCTGGAGGTCGTGAGGTCCTTTTATGCTGACCTTCTTGGGAGGAAAGAGCTTGACCGTGACAAGATGGAAAGCTTTTTGGACTCTACTCCAGGTCTAAATGATGAAGATGTCCCATTGATGAATTTGACAGAGGAGATCACAGTTGAAGAGGTGATAAGGGCAATTGAACAGCTTGCCATCAAAAAGTCACCTGGACCGGATGGCTTGACGGCTGAGTTTTACAAAGCTTTTAAGTCTATTCTGGCCCCACATTTGGTAGAGGTTTTTAACAGTTGCCTTGCTGAGGGGGTACTTCCCTCTTCCATGAGGCACTCAGCTGTGATTCTTCTTTCAAAGGGTAAAGATCCTTCGATGATTGAGAATTGGCGCCCCATCAGCCTTCTTAATGTCGATAGAAAGATACTGGCAAAGATCATTTTCTGGCGCCTATCGTCAGTAGCAGAGTCTTTGCTTTCTCGCCATCAGCACTGTTCGGTCCAGGGTAGGTGCACCTTCACAGCAGTTTTAGCTGTCCGGGAGGCCTTGGAGCGGTGCAGGGCTGCAGGCTGGGGAAAGTATTTGCTGACATTGGATCAGGCAAAGGCTTTTGATCGTGTTAACCATGAGTACCTGTGGTTGCTCCTTAGTAAGTACGGTCTGCCGGGTGGTTTTGTCGATTGGTTAAAAGTCTTGTATGAGGGGGCAGAGAGCTTTCCTCTTGTTAATGGTTGGGTTGGGCAGTCCTTTGAGGTTGGCTCCGGGGTGCGCCAGGGTTGTCCCCTGAGTCCCCTGCTCTATGTGTTTGCAATCGACCCCTTCATCAGGAGGCTAGAGAGCGGCATGTTGTGTGGGGTGCCAGTGGGGCTTCCGGGTGAGCCGCCTTTGAGGGTTGTTGCCTATGCGGACGATGTGTCGGTGATTGTCACTGGGGCGGATGAAGCAGAGGAGGTGGTCTCTCTGACATCACGGTATTCTGAAGCATCAGGCTCCAAGATCAATCAGGAAAAGAGTGAAGTTTTCTGGATGGGAAAGGAAGGTGAGGGGTTTGATCTCCCGGACACCTTTCCAGTGCCCCAGGAAAGAATTAAGATTTTAGGCATTGAATTTGGACCTGGCGATTATGGCCTCAAAAACTGGGAAGGCAGACTGGAAATTGCCAATACTAAGGTGGTCAGCTGGAAGAGATGGAAGTTATCTATGAGGGAAAGGGTTGATCTGATTAAGACTTACCTGATTCCGATCTTCTTGTATGTCAGCTTTGTCTGCATCTTGCCAGTGTCTCTCTATGCTAGGGTCAGTAGTGTGTTCTTCCAGATGTTGTGGGGGAACAGACTGAACCCCATCAAGAGGAATGTCACCTATCTATCCAGGAGGGAGGGTGGCTTAGGTATGGTCAACCCAGTTCTTTTCTTTTCACTGCTTTTTCTCAAGTTTAATATTGGTAATATGCTTGCAGTGGAACCTCCTGGATGGGCAGGCATATTTAGATCTTGGTTTAGGCCTTTTCTACGACTTTGGGAAGAAGGTGGCCAAGTGAAGAATCTCAGGGGTCATCGTGGTCAGCTACCAGCCTATGTCGCTCCGTGCCTGAAGTTACTACGGCAGTGGCGATTGTCGGCTGAAGATCTCAGATCGGTTCCGAGGAAAGTCCTTATGAGTCGAGTCTTGAGCGAAGTCTTTCATGACCCACTGGCCTTAAGGGATTGCCCAGGCCCAGTTTTGAGGGCAGGGTTAAGACTTATTAATTTGGACAGAGTACCCCCTAAATTCAGGGATCTGGCCTGGTTGTGCTTCCATGGGAGACTCTATGTTAGGGGCAATTTGAAATTCCGCAGTGGGGTGGATCGTAGCTGTCCTCGGGAGGAGTGTGCAGGTGAGGAGGAGACTATGGACCATTTTCTGCTTCATTGCCCTTTTAACATAGAGGTGTACAAACAGGTGGGACGGGCCCTCGGTGTCCCTTTCCTCTCCAGGCTGGGTTATGCTGAGTGGGTGTACGGAGCATTCAATACTGGTGGGGTTTTTTGTTTAGATACACTTTTTCTAGTTAGCCTAGTAGTCCGTTATTTCACTTGGAACGCACGGTGTCAGGTCTGCATTCGGCGTAAAATCCTTCCTGTTCAGGTGGTGGTGTATGACATTCTGCATGAGGTGGAGAAGATTCGGGTGCTTGAGAGAGACAAGCGGAGTCAGGGGGCTTGGTTGAAGGCGTGGAGGGGTTTCAAGCCTCCCTGACTGCCAGGAGTCTCTTTCCCGGGTGTGGCTGTCTGTCTCTTATCACCCTAGATTATTTTATTTTTTTTGGATTAATTTTTGATAAATGGCTGCGTACATAGGTGATGGGTTGTGCCTCTTAGGCCCTCTCTGCTGCTTTATGTAAATAATTTTGGTAGTGGATTATGTATATATTGTATATATTCTGAACATGGATGTGAATTCCTTGGATTTCTGTTGAAGTTTTGTACTATGGTTTTGTTTTTTACTTTTGTATAAAATTGGTTGCTTGATTCTTTTAATAAAAGATCAATAGTGCTCCATCATTGGGGTCAGTGGACGGGACAGTTCCCCATTGTTGGTGTCAGTGAAAGAAATAGTGCCCCATCCCTGGTGTCATTGAGAGGAATAGTGCCCCTTCATTGGCGTCAGTGGAAGGAATAGTGCCCCATCATTGGTGTCAGTGAGAGGAATAGTTTCCCATCATTGTTGTCAGTGGATAGAATAGTTCCCTATTGTTGGTTTCAGTGGAGGGAATAGTGCCCCATCATTGGTGTCAGTGGGAGGAATAGTGCCCCACCCATCATTGGAGCACAGGTGTGTCAGGAGGAGGCTGTCTCTCTGGAGCTGCTGCAGATCCGTGTGAGAGGAGACTGGTGAGGAAATCTATCCCAGCTCTCCTGGCCCCTTTCTGGGGAAGCCATGGAGGCCAGCAGGGCCTCTCCTGCTGGAAGCTCTCAGCCATCTCCTGGGCCATCAGGTAACATACCTGCCCCTATACAACCCATGGTTGGTGATCTCTCTGCCCCTGGTGAAGATGAAGGTTCCGGGGCCATCCGGGAGCGAGTGGTGGCCGAGATTAAGGTCCTGAATAGGAAAAGAGACAAGCTCTACAAGCTCAGAGCGGAGCTGAAGCGCCTGAGAAGGCAGCGTGAGGGCTTGCATAGCCAGAAACGTGGATCCATGGATCCGGAGATCCAACTGGCCAAGGTTCGGGTGGAACACCAGGAGACCATTGTGGCCATGATGGAAGGCAGAGATGGGCCATTTAAAGAAAAGTTTTGTAACGATAAAAGATTTTCGAGGATGACAAAGATGGAGGTGGAGAAGGAGACCCCCAGTTCTGACCCCCTGCCCCCTCAGGTAGAGGTAAGCAGCCCCATGCCTTCCCAGGACTCAGGAGGCATGCTCAGGGCCATCCAGGTAATGGAGTCTCCTATGCGGGGGGATCAGCTGGCATTTAATGATGAGGACATTACAGACAATGTGCCTGACAAGGTAAAGCCTGTCAAGTCCCTTATTGTGGATAAAACAATTTTTGTGCCATTCAACACTGTGACTGATACAGACAATGTACCCAGTGAGAGTCAGGCTGCTAGTCCTATCTGTAGCAATGCTGTGCCTGCTGATGCTGCAGTACAGCAAAGTTTGCTTTTAAAAAATGACATTCCTGCAGATGAACTACAAAATTCAGCAGAGCCTATTAACCCCCCTTTGGCTGAAGCTGTTTGCCCCACAGCTGCTGAGGACTCTACAGCACAGCTTCAGGAGACAGCTGGTATTGCATCAGAAACTGTGATTATTCCTGATGGGAATGTGAAGTTTTGTGTGACTGATAAAAATCATCCCAGTACAAGTGTGATGAACAATGGTCCCAGTTCAAGTGTGGACAGTCCTACCAACTCCGTTCAAGCAGTGAATAATAATAGTAATGTACAGACTGCTGTGACTTCAGTGTGGGGCCTTGGCCCTGATAAACTTACCTTTGCTCAGGTGGTACGCTCTGCTCCTGGTAGCTCTGCTCCCAAGCTGGGTTTTCCCCTACAGGCTTCCACTTTGAGCACCCCAGGATCTGGTCTTGGGTCTCTGGCTTCTGCTGGGGGTCCCAGACGTAATGTTGTTATTCTGAAATGGGAAGGTGGTGCGATCCCTCCAGCACGGCGTGCAGTGGTGGATTTGATTTTGGAGATGGGTTTTGGGGCAAATTATCTGTATGCCTTTATACATGTAGCTGGGACACGGGATTATACAGTTAGCTTCACCAGGCCAGAGGGTCTTGACCTGTTCTGGGAGAGATATGAGGCTCGGTGCAGGTCAAGACCTGAATGGGAAGGTCTGGCCCCAGTTGCAGTTTCTCAGAGGTCTACAGTAAAAAAAATCACAATTATCCTCACTAATGAGAGTGTCCCTGCCCGGGATCTAGAGGTTTGGTTAAGGAACTATGGGGAGGTTTTGACCAAGCCCAATAAAATCCTTGATGAGCGTAACATCTGGACTGGGGGTTGGTCAGTTACAGTCAAGTTGGCCAGGGATGGGAATGTTGTCCGTCACCTGCTCTCCTCAGCTTTTATAGGGAGGGATAGGATGACTGTTTTTTACCCTGGTCAGCCGAAGCTGTGTCACCGCTGTGGAGAAAAGGGGCATTTGAGTTCCTCCTGTTCAGCCTTGATATGTTCAGTGTGTCGGGGTCAGGGTCATATGGCTAAGGACTGCACCGAAATGATCAGGTGCAACCTGTGCCTGCGCCTTGGCCACCCCTACAGCAGATGTCCTGAAGCCTGGCACAATATGGAGAAGGAGGTAATTGATGACATGTCAAGGCTGGACAGGATGGAGGGTGAGGCCCCTGGTGTACCATCCTCCTCTGCGGTGACCGACTCCCCTGGTCCTGCTCAGGATCCCTCTCCAGTTCCTGTGGCCACCCCTCATGTGTCTGTAAGTATTCCTTCTGTATCTGTATCTGTCTCCCCCCAGCCTACTGTACCCTCTCCTCTTGTGTCAGAACCTTCCAAGTCTGTGCCCCCTGAGTCAGTTACCCCCCAGGAGTCTACCCCTCCTAAGTCTGATTCAAAGGGAGCACCCCCCCCACCAGCAGTAGTAGTGGGTACTAAAAAGGTTGCTTCTTCCTCTGTGAAGAAGTCTTCTGTAAAGACTTCACAGAAAAAAGTAATAGATGAGGGCATCTCTGAAGCTGACCTGCAGTACCTGGAGGAGAGAAGGAAGGTTGGGAAGCGGAAGAAGCAGGTGGTGAGGACAGAACAGGCTCCAGTGCCTGTCTCCAACCGGTATAGGTCCTCTAATTGGGATATCTCTTCATCTGGAGCTTCTTCGGAGCGAAGTTCTGATTCCGAAATGGAGTTTGAGGCGGCCTCAAGAAAGAGAGAGGCTTCTGGTGATGAGCAGCAGAGGGGAGCTAAGAAGCAAACCACCCAATAACCCAAATGGCGGTTCCCCCTCCGTTAAAAGTTGTGACAATAAATGTCGCCAGCATTAAGTCAGTAAGAGCTCGTTCTATGGCCTTCTTTTTGTTCAGCCAATTAGATGCTGAAATTTTATTTTTGCAAGAGACTAGGCTCACCTCCTTGGCAGATATTCATATGGCCAAGAGAGAGTGGAGGTATGGTCCATCTTACTGGTCTCTTGCGGCCGAGCCTTACGGCGGTGTGGCGGTGTTGTTTAAAACCGGCATGGTAACTGTCCGGCGGGTTATTGAGGTGGAGATTGGGAGATGTATGGTCTTAGACGTCCTTGTGGGAGGGCAGGACCTGCGCCTAATTAATGTTTATGGACCGCACACAAAGTGGGACAGGAAATGCCTTTTTACAAGGATCAAGCCATTTCTTTTTACATCCTGGCAAGTGGTCTTTGGAGGTGACTTTAATACAGTAACTAGGCCCAAGGACAGGAAGGACTTCAAGGACAGGCTGGGATATGATAGCGTTTTTTTAAATAGTATGGTTAGGGATGCTGGTCTTGTGGATGTGCACATTAAGCACCTCCCGGATGACACTGGGTTCACCTTTCATCGAGGTAATAGTCAGAGTAGAATAGGTTTTTTTTGAAGGAGACCTCTGCTTTCTCACCCCCAGTGGTGCAGGCAGTAGAGTTCTCTGATCACTGTATGCTATCTGTGGTCCTGAATGCTTCAGACGCCCCTCAGAGGGGCAAGGGCATCTGGAGATTGAATTCGACTCTACTCAAGGAAGAACATGTTAGACAATCCTTTGAGGAATTCTTTCAGGCTCAGGTGACCATCCTGGACTTTTGTAGCAGCAAGGCTGAGTGGTGGGAGCTGACCAAAAAGAGGATTGCTGGATTCTTCAGGGGCCTAGCCAATAGAAAGCAGTTTAATAAATACATGACCTACCAACGTTTACGGAGGAAGCTGGATATTCTTGTCTCGAGAGGAGGAGATCCTGGGGCAATCTCCGAAGTGAAACTCCTTCTCAGGAAGTGTCAATATGACCGGCATGCCTCTTTGGTTCTGGAGAGGGACTATGGGAAGTACCACTCGCCTGACCCTTACCAAAACTGCAAACAAGGTGTAGCTGTTAAAACGGTCGTTGGCATTAAGGACAGTACAGGTTCCTTGACAAAGTCCAGGTCAGGGATTCTGGAGGTCGTGAGGTCCTTTTATGCTGACCTTCTTGGGAGGAAAGAGCTTGACCGTGACAAGATGGAAAGCTTTTTGGACTCTACTCCAGGTCTAAATGATGAAGATGTCCCATTGATGAATTTGACAGAGGAGATCACAGTTGAAGAGGTGATAAGGGCAATTGAACAGCTTGCCATCAAAAAGTCACCTGGACCGGATGGCTTGACGGCTGAGTTTTACAAAGCTTTTAAGTCTATTCTGGCCCCACATTTGGTAGAGGTTTTTAACAGTTGCCTTGCTGAGGGGGTACTTCCCCCTTCCATGAGGCACTCAGCTGTGATTCTTCTTTCAAAGGGTAAAGATCCTTCGATGGTTGAGAATTGGCGCCCCATCAGCCTTCTTAATGTCGATAGAAAGATACTGGCAAAGATCATTTTCTGGCACCTATCGTCAGTAGCAGAGTCTTTGCTTTCTCGCCATCAGCACTGTTCGGTCCAGGGTAGGTGCACCTTCACAGCAGTTTTAGCTGTCCGGGAGGCCTTGGAGCGGTGCAGGGCTGCAGGCTGGGGAAAGTATTTGCTGACATTGGATCAGGCAAAGGCTTTTGATCGTGTCAACCATGAGTACCTGTGGTTGCTCCTTAGTAAGTACGGTCTGCCGGGTGGTTTTGTCGATTGGTTAAAAGTCTTGTATGAGGGGGCAGAGAGCTTTCCTCTTGTTAATGGTTGGGTTGGGCAGTCCTTTGAGGTTGGCTCCGGGGTGCGCCAGGGTTGTCCCCTGAGTCCCCTGCTCTATGTGTTTGCAATCGACCCCTTCATCAGGAGGCTAGAGAGCGGCATGTTGTGTGGGGTGCCAGTGGGGCTTCCGGGTGAGCCGCCTTTGAGGGTTGTTGCCTATGCGGACGATGTGTCGGTGATTGTCACTGGGGCGGATGAAGCAGAGGAGGTGGTCTCTCTGACATCACGGTATTCTGAAGCATCAGGCTCCAAGATCAATCAGGAAAAGAGTGACGTTTTCTGGATGGGAAAGGAAGGTGAGGGGTTTGATCTCCCGGACACCTTTCCAGTGCCCCAGGAAAGAATTAAGATTTTAGGCATTGAATTTGGACCTGGCGATTATGGCCTCAAAAACTGGGAAGGCAGACTGGAAATTGCCAATACTAAGGTGGTCAGCTGGAAGAGATGGAAGTTATCTATGAGGGAAAGGGTTGATCTGATTAAGACTTACCTGATTCCGATCTTCTTGTATGTCAGCTTTGTCTGCATCTTGCCAGTGTCTCTCTATGCTAGGGTCAGTAGTGTGTTCTTCCAGATGTTGTGGGGGAACAGACTGAACCCCATCAAGAGGAATGTCACCTATCTATCCAGGAGGGAGGGTGGCTTAGGTATGGTCAACCCAGTTCTTTTCTTTTCACTGCTTTTTCTCAAGTTTAATATTGGTAATATGCTTGCAGTGGAACCTCCTGGATGGGCAGGCATATTTAGATCTTGGTTTAGGCCTTTTCTACGACTTTGGGAAGAAGGTGGCCAAGTGAAGAATCTCAGGGGTCATCGTGGTCAGCTACCAGCCTATGTCGCTCCGTGCCTGAAGTTACTACGGCAGTGGCGATTGTCGGCTGAAGATCTCAGATCGGTTCCGAGGAAAGTCCTTATGAGTCGAGTCTTGAGCGAAGTCTTTCATGACCCACTGGCCTTAAGGGATTGCCCAGGCCCAGTTTTGAGGGCAGGGTTAAGACTTATTAATTTGGACAGAGTACCCCCTAAATTCAGGGATCTGGCCTGGTTGTGCTTCCATGGGAGACTCTATGTTAGGGGCAATTTGAAATTCCGCAGTGGGGTGGATCGTAGCTGTCCTCGGGAGGAGTGTGCAGGTGAGGAGGAGACTATGGACCATTTTCTGCTTCATTGCCCTTTTAACATAGAGGTGTACAAACAGGTGGGACGGGCCCTCGGTGTCCCTTTCCTCTCCAGGCTGGGTTATGCTGAGTGGGTGTACGGAGCATTCAATACTGGTGGGGTTTTTTGTTTAGATACACTTTTTCTAGTTAGCCTAATAGTCCGTTATTTCACTTGGAACGCACGGTGTCAGGTCTGCATTCGGCGTAAAATCCTTCCTGTTCAGGTGGTGGTGTATGACATTCTGCATGAGGTGGAGAAGATTCGGGTGCTCGAGAGGGACAAGCGGAGTCAGGGGGCTTGGTTGAAGGCGTGGAGGGGTTTCAAGCCTCCCTGACTGCCAGGAGTCTCTTTCCCGGGTGTGGCTGTCTGTCTCTTATCACCCTAGATTATTATTTTTTTGGATTAATTTTTGATAAATGGCTGCGTACATAGGTGATGGGTTGTGCCTCTTAGGCCCTCTCTGCTGCTTTATGTAAATAATTTTGGTAGTGGATTATGTATATATTGTATATATTCTGAACATGGATGTGTATTCCTTGGATTTCTGTTGAAGTTTTGTACTATGGTTTTGTTTTTTACTTTTGTATAAAATTGGTTGCTTGATTCTTTTAATAAAAGATCAATAGTGCCCCATGTGTGAGTGAAAGGAATAGTGCCCCATCATTGGCGTCTATGGAAGGAATAGAGCAAAATATTACAGCGCACACATGCAAAAAAGACATTTACCTCCAGCAGGGCTAGTTTAAAACACCTAGACAATCTAAAAAAAAAATATTAGCAAAAAATATGGGGATTTGGTCACACCATATTGGATCCCAATCCATGGATAGTGTAGGACCCACTAATCATGGGGTACTTTGTCGCAGTAAGTGGGCTTAGCACCATATAGCAATATGGTGTGACCAAATCCCCATATTTTTTGCTAATATTTTTTAGATTGTTTAGGTGTTTTAAACTAGCCCTGCTGGAGGTAAATGTCTTTTTTGCATGTGTGCGCTGTAATATTTTGCTCTGCTGTACGGTCTTATGGCTGCACCAGCTTTAATGCATCTTTCAGGGTGTGCCCCCCAAATATCTTGTTTGTTTTTGGAAGGAATAGTGCCCCATCATTGGTGTCAGTGGAAGGAATTGTGCTCCATCATTGTTGTCAGTAGATAGAATAATGCCCCATTGTTGGTGTCAGTGACAGGAATAGTGCCCTGTGATTGGTGTTAATAAGTGGAATAGTGTCCCATCACTGGTGCCAGTGGAAGGAATAGTTCCCCATCATTGGTATCAGTGGATAGAATGGTGCCCTATTGTTGGTGTCGGCAAAAGGAATAGTGCCCCATCATTGGGGTCAGTGGGATGAATAGTGCCCCATTGTTGGTGTCAGTGGATAGAATAGTGCCCAATTGTTGGTGTCAGTGGAAGGAATAGTGCCCCATCATTGGCGTCAGTGGAAGGAATAGTGCCCCAGCATTGTTGTTAGTGGATAAAATAGTTCCTTATTGTTGGTTTCAGTGGAGAGCATAGTACCCCATCATTGGGGTCAGTGGGATGTTTAGTGCCCCATTGTTGGTGTCAGTGGGATGTTTAGTGCCCCATTGTTGGTGTCAGTGGGATATTTAGTGCCCCATTGTGGGAGTCAGTGAAAGGAATAGTGCCCCATCATTGGTGTCAGTAAGGAGAATAGTGTCCCATCGCTGGCATCAGTGGGAGGAATAGTGCCACAAGGGCTGGATAAAGACAAGCAAAGGGCCACAATTTGGAGACCACAGCTTTACATCAAAATTATTGTTAATAGTAATCAATAACTTACATAAATACAAATGACGGGCAAAGAAAAATAAAACAGTGAAGATTTCATTCATCTGACTTTTTTTTTTTCCTTTTCATAAATAATCATGTTGTTTAAAAAAAAATGAAATTTAAAAGCATTTAATAAAATGTAATTTAAAAAAAAAATGAACTTCCTAAAATAGGAAATAATAATTTGAATAAAATAAAGTGTATTTGAAAAAAAAAAAATGTTATAGAATTTAATCAAATTTAATAGGATTTATTAGTGGTGCACATAATGTACCGTGGCGAGACACAGGGATAATAGCGATGTGCATGAGTGACAGGCCTACCGAGGACTAAATTATATAAATATCATCCTCTAAACAGCGGTGACCTCATAGTACAGAGAAAAATGTCAATCCTGACAATACGCGGGCCCCAAATAGGCAATTATATAAAATCCGCAGACAACAGTCAATTGTTGCAATATGTAAGCAGCAAACGGGTGAATATTTAAATACGTTGGCAGAAAACAGCCAATTGTTACAACACGCAGGTAAAAAAAAATGCATAAATGTGACAAAATGCAGGCAACAAGTGAGCCTTTGTGTCTATTTGGGGGCAACAAATGGGCAATCATAATTGTTTGGGGGGGCAACAAACTGGAAATTATGACAATACAGAGCAACTGTGACAATGTAAAAGTGATCTTGTCAATTTGTGGATAACAAATTGGCAATTGTGGCACTGTATGGGCAAAATTTCCTCCTTCTTTCCCACCAAGCAAAAATAACTGCCTATCCTCTTCTGCAATCCCAGCAAAAAACCTTCTCAGCAAAAACCCGCTCCAGCGAAAAATGAAAAAAACAAAAAACAAAAATGTTCCTTTCCCTGAACCCCTCATCCCTCAGCAAAGTAAGCAAATTAGCCGGTGACTCCTTATTGTCTTAAATACTACTTAAGGAGGCATCATCCCTAAAAACACATATATTTTATTAAAAAGTCAAATTTTTATTAAGTATCAAAAAAGACTAAAAAATTCTAAGACATTTTCATATCATCACAAATCACGTTTGTGTGTGTACTTAACCAGAAGTGTCTGGAGAACCTTCCGAGGACACTCTACTGAAAGAGGTCCTGAGGAAGCCATATTCTCACAAAACGTGCCAACCTCACCTTCTATGCATCTGAGATACCTTCAGTAGAATGTGCTAGGAAGGTTCTCCGGACATTTGTTAAGTATCAAAAAAGGCACAAGAATGTAAAGACATTTTCACATCTTATAAAATCATCACAAATCACTTGTGTTTGTGTACTTAACCACAAATGTCTGGAGAACCCTCCGAGGACACTCTACTGAAAGAGGTCCTGAGGAAGCGGTATTTCCATGAAACGTGTCGACCTCACCTTCTATGCATCTGAGATACCTTCAGTAGAGTGTCCTAGGAAGGTTCTCCGGACATGTGTGATTAAGTACACACACGATTTGAAAAGAGAAAAAAAAATAAATACCAAAAATGTTCCTTTCCCTGAACCCCTCATCCCGCAGCAAAGTAAGCAAATTAGCCGGTGACTCCTTATTGTCTTAAATACTACTTAAGGAGACATCATCCCTAATAACACATATATTTTATCAAAAAGTCAAATTTTTATTAAGTATCAAAAAAGACACAAAATATCTAAGACATTTTCGTATCTTAAAAAATCATCACAAATCACGTTTGTGTGTGTACTTAACCACAAATGTCTGGAGAACCTTCCGAGGACACTCTACTGAAAGAGGTCCTGAGGAAGCGATATTCCCACAAAACATGCCGACCTCACCTTCTATGCATCTGAGATACCTTCAGTGGAATGTGCTAGGAAGGTTCTCCGGACATTTGTGATTAAGTACGCACACATGGTTTGTGATGATTTTATAAGATATAAAAATGTCTTTTTACTTTTGTGTCTGTTTGATACTTGATAAAATTGGGACCTCAGACACAGTGGAACCTGGTGGAGTGAGGGCAGTCATTCTAAATAGACATGTGCAATTAGTTTAGTTCAGAATTCGTTTTTTAACAAATTTTGGCAAATTCCTTAATTCCGAAATTTCCAAATTTTCGAATTTCCTCATTTCAAATTTCCTCATTTCAAATTTCCTCAATTCGAATTTCCAGATTTCCGAAAATTCGAAATTTCAGAAATTCAGAATTTTGGAAATTCGAAATTTCGGGAATTTGAAAATTCGAAAATTTGAAAATTTGAAAATCCAAAAATAAGAATGAAAATCTGAAAATTCGAAAGAAGGAAAATCCGAAAATTCAAAAATCTGGAATAGCTAACTAATAATAACTGGTAAATTATAGGTATAGGAATTTCCTTTCAAACTTGGCTGTTAGTAAATGTAACGAGTACGAATTTATCCAAAGTTACGAATTATCTGAAATATTGAATGCCGTATCTAAAAGGATGGAACATAACAATCTAATAATAATAAATAATAATAATAAAACCTTTTTATTATCATTAGTTATTATTAATTTGTTCGATTCCATTTGTTTAGATGCAGCATTTGTTATTTCAGATAATTCGTAACTTCAGATAAATTCGTATTCGTTACGTTCATAATTTAACAGTTATTATTAGTTAGTTATTATTTCGAATTTTACTGACTTTCTTTTTTTCAGATTTTCAAATTTTCGAATGTTTGAATTTCCAAAAAATCGGAAATTTGGAATTAGAAAATTCGGAATTAGAA
Organism: Lithobates clamitans; assembly: GCA_037952925.1. Lineage (NCBI taxonomy): Eukaryota > Metazoa > Chordata > Amphibia > Anura > Ranidae > Lithobates > Lithobates clamitans. The sequence goes on along the minus strand of JBBGZY010001020.1, from coordinate 1,493,164 downwards.
AACCTGAAAATTCAGAATTCTAAAATTCGGAATTTGAAAATTTGGAAATTTGAAAATTCGGAAATTCGAAAATCCGAATATTCAAATTTCTGAATCTTCGAATTTCCGAATTCTGAATTTTTGAATTTTCGAATTTCTGAATTTTGAATTTCCGAATTTCCGAATTAAGCAAAAAAAAAAACAAATGAAACGAAAATGAAAACAAACTATGTTTTTGTCAGTGTACACGTCTCATTCTAAGCGTCCACTTGGCTGTGTCATGAAACCCATCAGACCCATCACCCATCAGAGCTCTGTATCTGAGGTCTGGCAGGGCTGTAAGAGGGTAGACTGCAGAGCTGCGGGTAATACAGCAATTTGCCTCAAGTTAGGAATGCGGTCCTAAAGAACCCCTAACATGGCTGTACCTGAGGCCTTTCCTCTTATAAAGAGACTTCTTATGTGGAATGCTCCACCTTCCACCCTATATGGGAATGTCTCCTGAAACTGGGGCTTCCGCGTGGTCTGTTGGTGGGCAAGGCCAGTACAGGTTAGATTAGGGCACTGGGATCTCGGTCACATCAGACGAAGTGACGTGACCGGAAGGAGCCCCAACGTACGTTTCGTATTACTACGTCATCAGGAAGTGTTCTGGTCACTGGGCCGAAGACTCTAAATAGCCTGAACTGTATCACGATAGGCGGAGAGCTCAATACTCCGCACACCCTAACCTCACAGGCAAGGCATATATGAATAAAACATTTACAAAATGGTCAGGGGTGGGTATTGGGGTTCCCCAGGGTTCTGTGCTGGGACCAATCCTATTTAATTTGTTCATAAATGACCTGGAGGATGGGGTAAACAGCTCAATTTCCATATTTGCAGATGATACTAAGCTAAGCAGGGCAATAACTTCTCCGTAGGATGTGCAAACCTTGCAAAAAGATCTAAACAAATTAATGGGGTGGGCAACTACATGGCAAAGGAGGTTCAATGTAGAAAAATGTAAAATAATGGATTTGGGTGGCAAAAATATGAATGAGAGGGGATATGATTTCAATTTACAAATACCGTACTGGGAGTTTAACAAGACACGTGGCCACTCATTAAAATTAGAAGAAAAGAGGTTTAACCTTACTCTACGTAGAGGGTTCTTTGCTGTAAGAGCGGCAAGGATGTGGAATTCCCTTCCACAGGCGGTGGTCTCAGCGGAGGGGCATCGATAGTTTCAAAAAACTATTGGATAAGCACCTGAACGACCGCAACATACAGGGATATACAATGTAATACTGACATATAATCACACACATAGGTTGGACTTGATGGACTTGTGTCTTTTTTCAACCTCACCTACTATGTAACTATGTAAAAGAAAAAATATTATAAAATTACAATTAATACAATACATTTGACTAGTACTAACAAATCCAATTGTTAAAAATTATACAGCTATATCTAAAATATGATATCTGAATGACCACCACTATATAAAATATATTCTATTACAATGAATTATTCATTAGTTAAAAAAACAATTTAAATCCAAGTCAATGTTCATACCGGCTGGCTGCAAAGTATCCAGCCGGTATATCCATTTAGTTTCATTTTGAGATACCGCCCTTTTGAGATGGGTGTCTCTCCAATGATGCAAAATTTTGTCTATTCCATAAAATGTGAGTACACTAATGCCCCGTACACACGGTCGGACATTGATCGGACATTCCGACAACAAAATCCATGGATTTTTTTCAACAGATGTTGGCTCAAACTTGTCTTGCATACACACGAAGCTGTTGGAAAAGTTGTCGGAAAATCCGATCGTTCTGAACGCGGTGACATAAAACACGTACGTCGGGACTATAAACGGGGCAATAGCCAATAGCATGGAACTTTGTCCGTCGGATTTGTCTACACACGATCGCAATTTAAAGGATCGGATTTTGTTGTCGGAAAATTTTATATCCTGCTCTCAAACTTTGTGTGTCAGAAATTCCGATGGAAAAAGTCCAATGGAGCCCACACACGGTCGGAATTTCCGACAACAAGCTCCGATCGCACATATTCCATCGGAAAGTCCGACCGTGTGTACAGGGCATTAGGGTCTCCATTGTGATGTGATTTAAAATGCCTAGACACAGTGTGTTTGGGGAACCCGTTTTTAATATTGGTAATGTGCTCATTAATTCTAGTGCGCAATTTGTGCGGAGTTCTGCCCATATACTTCATGGGACACGGGCGTTCCAACACATAAGTGGCATATTCTGAGTCGCATGTGATTAGCGGACGGATTTTGTATTCGCATTGAGTGACTATCGAGCAAAAACTTTCAATTTTCCTTTTGTTTCTTTTTGTGATTTTGCATGCTTTACATCTAGTGCAGTAATGAAACCCTTCTCTATCTAAAAAAAGTACTGGCCTTTTTTGGGGGGTCTGGGATGTTGGGGGCTATTGCCCTCTTATAAATATTTTTTTGTTAAAAATTATTAAAAATTATACAGCTATATCTAAAATATGATATCTGAATGACCACCACTATATAAAATATATTCTATTACAATGAATTATTCATTAGTTAAAAAAACAATTTAAATCCAAGTCAATGTTCATACCGGCTGGCTGCAAAGTATCCAGCCGGTATATCCATTTAGTTTCATTTTGAGATACCGCCCTTTTGAGATGGGTGTCTCTCCAATGATGCAAAATTTTGTCTATTCCATAAAATGTGAGTACACTAATGCCCCGTACACACGGTCGGACATTGATCGGACATTCCGACAACAAAATCCATGGATTTTTTTCAACAGATGTTGGCTCAAACTTGTCTTGCATACACACGAAGCTGTTGGAAAAGTTGTCGGAAAATCCGATCGTTCTGAACGCGGTGACATAAAACACGTACGTCGGGACTATAAACGGGGCAATAGCCAATAGCATGGAACTTTGTCCGTCGGATTTGTCTACACACGATCGCAATTTAAAGGATCGGATTTTGTTGTCGGAAAATTTTATATCCTGCTCTCAAACTTTGTGTGTCAGAAATTCCGATGGAAAAAGTCCAATGGAGCCCACACACGGTCGGAATTTCCGACAACAAGCTCCGATCGCACATATTCCATCGGAAAGTCCGACCGTGTGTACAGGGCATTAGGGTCTCCATTGTGATGTGATTTAAAATGCCTAGACACAGTGTGTTTGGGGAACCCGTTTTTAATATTGGTAATGTGCTCATTAATTCTAGTGCGCAATTTGTGCGGAGTTCTGCCCATATACTTCATGGGACACGGGCGTTCCAACACATAAGTGGCATATTCTGAGTCGCATGTGATTAGCGGACGGATTTTGTATTCGCATTGAGTGACTATCGAGCAAAAACTTTCAATTTTCCTTTTGTTTCTTTTTGTGATTTTGCATGCTTTACATCTAGTGCAGTAATGAAACCCTTCTCTATCTAAAAAAAGTACTGGCCTTTTTTGGGGGGTCTGGGATGTTGGGGGCTATTGCCCTCTTATAAATATTTTTTTTTTTTGTAAAATCTTTTTAAGGTCTCTGTCTTTAAGGAGAATTGGCCAATGTGTTCTAAAAATTCTTTCCACTTACTTGTCCTGCCGGTGAAAGCCTGTTATAAAGGTCGCCCCGGAATGTCCTTTTATTGGTAGTAGTTAGGGGGGATTCTCTATCCATGTTAAAAACTGTATTTTTGCATTGATTTAGTTCTATAGGGCCATAGCCCTTTTCAATAAACCTATTTGTAAGGACATCTGATTGGGTAATATAATCTTCCAAGTTGTCACAATTCCTCCTCACCCACATATATTGGCCTTTGGAAATAGTCTTAAGCCATTGCGGGTGGTGACAACTCTGAATAGGCACATAGACATTCCTGTCAGTGGTTTTAAAATAAGTTTTGGTTTAACCACTTACGGACCGCCCGCCGCAGTTTTCTGTCGGCTGTTTGAAGGAGGATATCGTTGTTATGGCAGCAGCTAGCTGCCATAACCCCGGTATTCTCTTCTTCAGCGGGCGGTCCGCTACAAGATAAAAGTGGTCTCCTGCCACGCTCTGGTGCCCTCCGCCGCTTACCGGAGCCGTCGGCAGCGGTGGAGGCGATTGCGTCCTGTCTCCTGTTAGGTATGGAGACAAGTGAGGGGAAGATGGCCCCCACCCGTCTCCATAACAATGCAGGGCGGAAGCAATGTCAAAATGTCACTTCCGCCGACAGCTCTTTTTTTAAATAATTTTTTTAAATGACAATTTTTTTGACCCCAGATCTCATATTTAAGAGGTCCTATCATGCTTTTTTCCTATTACAAGGAATGTTTACATTCCTTGTAATAGGAATAAAAGTGACACACTTTTTTTAAAACAGTGTAAAAATAAAAAATAAAAGGTAAAATAAGAAAGAAAAAAATTTTTTTTTAAACGTGCCCCGTCCCGACGAGCTTGCGCGCAGAAGCGAACGCATACGTAAGTAGCGCCCGCATATGAAAACGGTGTTCAAACCACACATGTGAGGTATCGCCACGATCGATAGAGCAAGAGCAATAATTCTAGTCCTAGATCTCCTCTGTAACTCAAAGCATGCAACCTGTAGAATTTTTTAAACATCATCTGCGGATTTTTAAGGGTAAAAGTTTGTTGTCATTCCATGAGCGGGCGCAATTTTGAAGCGTGACATGTTGGGTATCAATTTACTCGGCGTAACATTATCTTTCACAATATAAAAAAAAATTGGGCTAACTTTACTGTTGTCTTATTTTTAATTCAAAACATGTATTTTTTTCAAAAAAAGTGCGCTTGTAAGACCGCCGCGCAAATATGGTGTGATAGAAAGTATTGCAATGACCGCCATTTTATTCTCTAGGGTGTTAGAAAAAAAAATGTATAATGTTCGGGGGTTCTAAGTAATTTTAACTTGTAAACAACAAATCTCAGAAAGAGGCTCGGTCCATAAGTAGTTAAATTATGTTATTTTTTTGTTAAAACCGAATCCAAATAGCTAACTGTCTCTAAATGACAACTGGCTGTAAATTTAAGGCCACAGGGGTTAATATTGAGCATGGTAAGAAATGACTCTAAACCTGTTTTAGGGCCCCCCATAGCAGAATTATATCATCAATAAACCGTTTATAAAATAGTAGGTCTTTCCACTCTTTCCCATAGATATTTTCATGTTCCCACTTATTAAGTACAAGCTTAGCTACACTGGGGACATATCACGCCCCCATGGCTACTCCCTTGATTTGATTATAATACTGGTTATGAAACCAGAATAATTATTTCCCATAGCCATTTTTAATCCTTCAGGTAAATACGAAATTTGTTCTTCTTTAATGGATGATTAATTTAAGAGCCCATTAATTTAAGAGCCCATTTAACTGCTTTAAGGTCGTCTGATTGTCTAATGCTAGTGTACAGGGATTCTATATCCACTGTCACAAGCATTGTAGCTTCATTAACAGTTATTTTTTGTAGCAGTTTAATGAATTCCCCTGCTGTCTTTTAGGTAAGCGTTTCCTTGCATGACTAAGGGTTGTAGGTAGATATCCAAATATTCACCCACCCTGGAAAATTGGGAATCGATTCCAATGATAGGTCGTCCTGGGGGGTTATCTTTGGATTTGTGCACTTTGGGAACTATATACATTACTGATATTTTGGGCGTATGTGGAATAAGATATTTGGCCTCCTTTTTATCCAATATTTTTTTGTTTAACCCCTTCTTTACCCAATCTATTAGTCCGGTTTTTAATTTCTTTGTAGGATTAGATTGAAGTGGCTTGTATGTGGTAGTATTGGCAAGTTGCCTATGCACCTCTTTGTAGTATTCATTCCTTTTTAAGTACAACTAGCCCCCCCCCCCCCTTTGTCTGCTGGTCTAACTACTATCTGTTTTTTATTCTCTAGTTTTTGAATTCCTTCTCAAATGCGTTTTATTCTCTTTGAAAGTTTTTATTTTTTTATTTTTTTTTACCTCATCCTGGATAAGGTTTTTGAATACCTCAGTAAAATTATGAGTCCCCTTTTTTCCTGGGAGCCCCAGCTCTGTTGGTGGGCAACACCTGCACAGGTTGGATTAGTGCACTGGGATCTCGGTCACACCAGGCTGGTTCCCTCTTAGGGTGCCCCCTCTCAGGTGGAGTCTTGGGATCCCTGGGAACCCCCAGCTAGGGGACTGTTGGTGGGCAAGGCCAGTACAGGTTGGATTAGGGCACTGAGATCTCAGTCACACCAGACTGGTTCCCTCTTAGGGTGCCCCTTGTCAGGTGGAGTCTTAGGATCCCTGGGAACCCCAGCTAGGGGTCTGTTGGTGGGCACAACCAGTACAGGTTGGGTTAGGGCACTGGGATCTCGGTCACACCAGGCTGGTTCCCTCTTAGGGTGTCCCCGTGGAGTCCTGGGATCCCTGGGAACCCCAGCTAGGGGTCTGCCGGTGGGCAAGGCCAGTACAGGTTGGATTAGAGCACTAGGGTCTCAAGCACATCAGACTGGTTCCCTCTTAGGGTGCCCCCTGTCAGGTGGAGTCTTGGAATCCCTGGGAACCTCAACTAGGTGTCTGTTGGGTGGCAAGACCAGTACAGGTAGGATTAGGGCACTGGGGTCTTGAGCACATCAGACTGGTCCACTCTTAGGTTGTGCCCTAGTCAGGTGGAGTCTTGGGATCCTTGGGAACCCTAGCTAGGGGACTCCAGAGTGCCATGTGGATCACTTGGCCAGTCCTAGCTAAAATTAAAATTTAAATTGACTTTAAAGAGGAGCTTCTTCGGAAAAAAATAAAAGTCAGCAGCTACAAATACTGTAGCTGCTGACCTTTAATATTAGGACACCTACCTATCCAGGCATCCAGCAGTGTCCTCACCCGAGCCGATTTTTCAAATGGTTATCGGGTTCTGCTGTCGCCATCTCCACTAAGGGAAACCGGCAGTAAAGCCTGAGCATTATTTTTTTTTTGGATTGAGGAAAAAAAGGAGTATTGCATTCTCACTTTAAACCAGTAGGTGGACTCTTAGGCTCCTTTTAAAGGTTTCCAGTCTATCCTTTGTTGTAAAAATTCAGTTGTTTGGCATTTGTATGATTTTTTTTTTTTTGCATTCTGTGATATGTTTACAGAAAAATCAATCAGAAATTATTGAACCATAAACTAGAACATAGGCCAAGGATTAAAAGATAAAGATGCTGCATACTGAGTAAAGGATTAAATCAGCTGCTGAATGTACTTAAAATGCAGTGTTTAATAGTTATATGAACATACAATTATTTTTTTTAGATTGAGGTAGGAAATATTGCATTCTCCTTTTAAACCAGTAGGTGGAGTCTTGGGTTCCTTTTTAAGGTTTCCTGTCTATCCTGTTTCTTCTTTGTTGTAAAAATTCAGTTGTTTGGCAGTTGTATGGTTTGTCTGTAGTATGTTTATGTAAAAATGAATCAGAAATTATTGAACCATAAACTGGAACATAGGCTAAGGATTAAAAGATAAAGAAGCTGCATACTGAGTAAAGGATTAAATCAGCTTCTGAAAATACATAAAATGGAGTGCTCAATAGATTATATGAACGTACAATTATTTTTTGGATAACGGTAAATAGGAAATATTGCATTCTCCTTTTAAACCAGTAGGTGGTTTCCTGAACTCCTTTTAAAGGTTTCCTGTCTATCCCTTTTATTCTTTGTTTTACAAATTCAGCTATTTTGCAGTTGTATGATTGACTTGCATTCTGTGATAGGTTTATGGAAAAATCAATAAAAATGTATTGAACCATAAATTGGAACATAAGTAAGGATTACAAGATAAAGAGGCTGCATACTGAGTAAGAGAATAAATTAGCTGCTGCATGTTCTTAAAAAATGTGAGTGTTAAATAGTTATATAAACATACAAATATTTTTTGGATTGAGGTAAATAAAAATTATTGTATTCTCCATTTAAAACCAGTAGGTGGAGTCCAATGCCCCGTACACACGATCAGAATTTCCGCCAACAAAACCGTGGATTTTTGTTCGAAGGTTGTTGGCTCAAACTTGTCTTGCCTACACACGGTCACACAAATGTTGGCCAACAATTACGAACGTGGGAACGCGGTGACGTACAAGATGTACGACAAGCCGAGAAAAAGGAAGTTCAATAGCCATTGCGGCTCCTTCTGCTTGATTCCGAGCATGCGTGAACGTTTGTGCGATGGACTTGTGTACACATGATGGGACTTTCCGACAACAAAGTTTTGTTGGCGGAAAATTTGAGAACCGGCTAAGAAACATTTGTTGGCGGCAAGTCCGACAGCAAATGTTCGATGGAGCATACACACGGTTGACAACAAGCTCACATCCAACATTTCTCGTCGGAAAATCCGACCGTGTGTACGCGGCATTAGGCTCCTATTAAAGGTTTCCGGTCTAACCCTTTTTCCCTTTGTTGTAAAAATTCTGTTGTTTTGCAGTTGTATATTTTACTTGCTATTTTTGATACGTTTATGGAAAACATTAAAGTGTATTCAACCATAAACTGGGACATAAGCAAGGATAAAGAAGCTGCATACTGAGTAAGAGATTAAATTAGCTGCTGAAAGTACATAAAAAAAAAAACGAGTGTTTAATAGTTGTATGAACATATTATTATTTTTTGGATTGAGGTAAATAAGAAATATTGCATTCTCTTTTTGAACCAGTAGTTCGAGACTTGGGCTCTTTTTAAAGGTTTCCAGCCTATCCCTTTTATCCTTTGTTGTAAAAATGTAGTTGTTGGGCAGTTCTGTGGTTTTGCATTCTGTGATATATTTATGGAAAAATCAATAAACATTTATTGAACCATAAGCTGGAACCTAGGCAAGGATTAAAAGATAAAGAAGCTGCATACTGAGAAAGAGATTAAATCAGCTGCTAAAAGTAATTTAAAAAGTTTAGTGTTTTATAGTTATATGAACATACAATTATTTTTTAGATTGAGGTAAATAATAAATATTGCATTCTCCTTTTAAACCAGTAGGTGGGGTCTTAGGCTCCTTTTAAAATGTTCGCAGTCTATCCCTTTTATCCTTTGTCATAAAAAATGCCGTTGTCTTGCAGTTGTATGATTTATTTGCATTTTGTGATATGTTTATGGAAAAATTATTTCAGCTACTTATACTATTATTTTTTGGAGTGAGGTAAATAAGAAATATTGCATTCTCCTTTTAAACCAGTAGGCGGAGTCCTAGGTGGCTAATGCTAGTCTTTATCCTAAAGTGTTTGTTAACCCAAAAGAAAAAAACAAAAAAAAAGGATCCTGCCCCTTTAAAGCATGTTATATGACACAGTGCTTGTCCTGTGTCATTTGGCCCCTTGTAACACCTAAAAACTTGGCTGACCCTGCCAGTTTCTCCCCACCCCTCTGTAAACTGACCACGGTGTATCATAGCTGCTGAGCCCTGACACCGTGGTCAGTTTATGTGTCTCTGTCATCAGCAGCCTGCTATCTGCTCTCCTCTCTGCTCCTGTGTCCTCCTCCACCCTCCCCTCTCTGTCTGTGTGTGAGCCGCCCCTCCCCCCTCCTGCTGCTCTCATAACACTAACCTGTATACACCATCAGCACTGCCTCCTATTGCAGTGTCCCCCTCTGTGAATGATTTATAAATAAAAAATCTGTAAATACCTCATTTAAGAGCAGAGATTGTGATCACATAACCAGCCAGCTCTCTCCTCCTCCCCTCTGGACTGACATCAGCAGAGGAATATCAGCCCCGCCCACTGCATCTCTCAGAGGAAGAAATAAGAAAGCTGGCCAGTCGTGTGAATGCAATCTTGGCAGTGAAATGAGGTATTTGCAGCATTTATTTTTATAAATCACACACAGAGGGGGATACTACAATAGGAGGCAGTGCTGATGGTTGTATACAGGTTAGAGTGGCTTAACAACCACTGTAAGCCAGGTAGATGAAGGGTTCCTGCTATGGTATCACATTAGATGTTTAGAAACTTTAAAACTACATAATTGCTGTACAGGTTTGAAAAATAACGCCACTGAAATTGTATTTTCATTATTATTTGCAAAGCCTTGCTGCCCTGGGGGTGCACATTTCCCTGGCAGAAAAGCTAGACAAAATTCTAAGCTGTATTACATTCAGTACAAGGGAAGGCGGCTCATCAAAATGCCAAAACAAAAATAGTAATAATGGCATACGGTGTATTAAAAAAGAAACTCCAATCTGAAAAAAAAAAAATAATAATAATTTTGAATCACCGTCTTTGCACTACCATTGCTGCACAGTAGCCTTTGATAGGGTTCTGTAGAGCTGTAGAGATGGCCCTATGTTGCATTAAGGCAAGCTACTGAGCCATGTGCAAGCTGCACGCTGAAGATCTGCCCATGGGGGTAGTTTATCAGATGAAGCTGGTGGCTCGAAGTGGCTTTCCGTGGGGACACCCGATGAAGGGGAGGAGCCAGGAGCACCACTGGGGGAACCCCAGAAGAGGAGGATCAGAGCAGGTAAGTATAACATGTTTGTTATTTATTTATTTTTTTTAGGAAAAACAAAGGTTTGCAAATACTTTAAGCATGTGCCTAACAATGTGTAATGTGCGTAATATATGCTGCTTTTTTACTTACCCACTTCCCGCCCACCATATAGCAGAATGATGGCCAGAAAGTGGTTTCATTACCCTGACTGGACCTCATATGACGTCCAGCAGGATAAGCCGCAATCGCGCGCCCGCAGGGGCATGCAGCGCCGCAATCGGTGGTGTGGTGTGTCAGTCTGACACGTCGCATCTCTGATTTCGGTAAAGAGCCTCTGATGTAGGCTCTTTACCATGTGATCAGCTGTGTCCAATCACAACTGATCACAGTGTAAACAGTGAGAGCCGTTTTTAGGCTTTTCCTCTACTCGCACTGACAGACGCGAGTAGAGGAGAGCTGATCGGCTGCTCTCTTGACAGGGGGGGTCTGCACTGATTGATTATCAGTACAGACCCACAGAGAATGCCCACCAGGGATGCCCACCAGGGATGTCCACCAGGGATGTCCACCAGGGATGCCCACCTTTGACCACCAGGTATGCCCACCCATGACCACCAGGAATGCCAATCAGTGCCCATTAGAGATGCCAATCAGTGCCCATTATAGATGCCAATCAGTGCCAGTAATGCCTACCAGTGCCTCCTCATCAGTGCTGCGTATCAGTGCCACCATTCAGTGCCTCCTATAAGTGCCCATCAGTGCCCCCTACATGTGCACATCAGTGTGGCCTTTCAGTGCCCATCAGTGTAATCTATCAGTGCCCATCAGTCCTGCCTATTAATGCCCATCAGTGCTGCATAGCAGTGCTACCAATCAGTGCCACCTCATTAGTGCGCATCAGTACTGCCTTATCCGTGCCCGTCAGTGCAGCCTCATGAGTGCCCATCTATGAAGGAGAAAACGTACTTATTCACAACATTTTATAACAGAAAAAAAGAAAACTTTTTTTTTTTTGGTCTTTTTTTATTTGTTTAGCAAAAAATAAAAACCACAGTGGTGATCAAATACAACCAAAAGAAAGCTCTTTTTGTGGGAACAAAATGATAAAAACTTTGTTTGGGTACAGTGTTGTATGACTGCGCAATGGTCATTTAAAATGTGACAGAGCTGAAAATTGACCTGGGCAGGAAGGGGAGAAAGAGCCTGGTATTGAAGTGGTTAAAATCTCTTTGCTCCTGCTTTGCAGGGAGAAGAAACATAGAGATTGTTCCCTCTGTACAGAACCCTGTGTTGTTTGTCAACACAGAGCTCTGGACTGTGATTGCACACAGCCAATCAGCAGGTCCTGGCCATGAATCATTGTCTTAAAATTCTGCTGTGTCCAATCACAGTGGGAGTTGGCACGTACCCTGTACTATCGCCGTACAAGCATGTCACTGTGTCTGCAGAACATTGCGGGCGGGCGGTCCTGATGTGGTTAAAAGGTAATACTATTTTTCCAAAGGTTACAATTGGTCATTACTACCCATTAGTCCTGTATATACCACAGCCAAATTTGGAATAAGGTAGTCTCTTTCCAGGCTGCAACACATTTTCTATCAGCCAATCCGTAGGAACGGGGGACTCCTTGGCGAAAAGGCATCTATAGCTAAGTATCTTGTTACATTTTTCCAAAATTATTTTGTTATCTTTGTTTTTATTTTGTTATCTTTATCTGCTATTACATAACTAAATATCAATATAGTTTGATTTTACCTGCAAGTGTTTGTGTGATCTCTCTTCGCACTCCTCAAACCCCTCTCCCAAAAAAACATAAACTATCATGTAACCGTGATAAAACAAATATAAATCTGTAATTTATTATCAAATAAATACACAAAAACTAGTGAGAAAATCAATTAAAAAAAAAATCAATGAATACACAGGTAGATGCATTAGCCTAAACTTTTCAATGATGTTCAGAATTGGTCATTATCAAGAGATTTTACCTTCTCCCGCCATAGGCATGTACTGTATGTAGATGTTTTTTAGACCTGCAGACTTACTTTCCGTCTGGATTGATTTTCAATGAATATCCATGTATTTCCTTGGTTGGGCCGTCTCCCACGCCTCTTCCTTTCAGCTTTTTCCAATCCTGCAACCTAGCAAAAGCGACGTCTTTATTTTTTATGAGATACTTTTGATGCTGCCAGCAAGAGCTGAAGAGCAAATAGCACAGTTATAATAAACACACAATCCTCTCCCAGCACAGTTCACTGTTAACCTCATCAAAAGTCAATATCGCCTTATCATGAGGCTGAGCGGCTAAAAGAGATCGCCAGGCACAAAGATGGCTCCGCTCATTATCCTGGCGGTGCTCAGCGACAGGCCTTCGGGGTAAGAGAAAGGTTTGGCAGAAGAGCCTTCACTGGCTTTTTGTATTAATATTTTAGTATTCTTGTAAAGGGGTTACAAATTAAAAGTGAACCTGTTGCTAAGAAAATTCTGCCTTATTCACAGTAACTAGGGCATAGCAGACACCACAAGGGCTGGTATATACTAATGGCTTGTCGAAAGGTTTGCTCCAATGTTCCCTGAGGCTCTCTGGACCCAGGAGGCTCATAGTATGCACCTCAGTAGCTCTTCATATTACAAACCCTGCTCAGTGCATTTCTGCACCCAGTATATTCAATTTAGCTGTGTAATGACCGGGTTGGCCCCTAACTTGCCTTCACATATGCGTTCTGTTTCAAATGCTGCTTTGTGCATTGACATGCCTCCTTAGGCCCAGTCTGTCCAGAGAGTATGGTCACCTTCTGACTTGGCACCATCCACAGGCAGCTCAAAGTGGAAGTTAAAGCAGAGTTCCACCCAAAACTTGCACTGTTTAGGGGATATATACACAGCATGCAGCCGGTGTGTCACCGGCACATGCGATCTGAAGGGACAACATAACTGTGCCTTATATTTAGAGCTCTGTGCCAGGGCTGGGGCTCCTGCGCACATGCGAAGTGGGAAGGGTACATGTTGCAGGCTGACAACTCAGCCACTGCGTGAGGTTCCCCTAAAAATCTGTACCAGATGCTTAATCTGAACATGCAGCTTGGCTGGCCAGTAAATGGAATGGTGACAAGCATGTGGCCGCATCCCCCCAACCAGACCATATGCCCTGTTAACAAGAACAAGGACCTTTTTCCTACAACCCTTGCCAGTGGTTGTGGGTGTCTGCAGAGAAGGGGGGTTATCAGAATCTTTAATAAAAAGGGGGGCCCTGGGTACTGTCTGTGACATACCCAACTGGGTCAGGGGCTTTTGGAGGGGACTAGGGGCTAGCACCCTACCCACTGATTATGGCCCATGGGAGGAGACCAGGGATTTTGTCTTCCTTTCCTGGTCAGAGCAGGGAAAAGAGCTCAATTCAGCCTCTGATCCCATGGAGAGAGCAGATCATTCTCTAATGATGGACAACAACGCGATGAATGCTAAGAGCGAGGCTTCTATCCATTCTCTGAATAAAGACAATAAAACTTACCTTCTGGAGTGGATGGAAAGGTGTAATCATAATCTTGTACAGGTGCATGGTCAGAGGGAATATGGTGGTTGGGGAAGATCCTCTACTTGGGAAATATTTATCAACAAGCTCCCTCAAAAACATCTGTGAAGATAAATTAATTCTACTTTTTCAGACTGCTGGAACATTTTATGAATTTTGTCTTATGATGACTTGTCTAGTTGACAGATGACACAAGTGAAAGCTGGTTAATGAGATTTGGAGTCCAAATCTCATTAACCAGCTTTCACTTATGATGACTTGTCTGTGGACAGATTACACAAGACAAAATTCATAAAATGTTTCAGCAGTCTGAAAAAGTAGAATTAGGACAGCCCTGTGTCTTCTTTCTGGGAAACTGGTGTCGAACCGTCTGGGTGGGAACTGACCTGAGTCACCTAGGCTTGTCTAAGTGACTAGTTGTTCATTAGCTTACTGTTTAATTAGATCACTGTTAGTTGTTGGCTGTTTCTTAGATGTACTGATGAATTATTGTTTACACTTTGCATTGTTTACGATAATGTGATCAAACTCTTACCTGATTTTGTGTAATATATATTCTGTCTGAATTTACAATAAAGTCAGTTCCAGTTTGCATCTAAGCTAGTGTTGTCTAGTTCTTGTATGCAATGCTTAGCTATAATACCTGATTCCTGATTCCAGAGTGGAAGAAGCTATATCTTGGCGGAAGCACCCAGGCTGGGTGCCAGGCAGCCCGTCGCACTGTCCCCCCATGCAAATGAGTAGGGAGTACATACCCTTACTCATTCACGCAAAAAAACAAGTTGCAACCCCAAAATAAACACACCCAAATGTTTGACAAGTCCTTTTTTTAAAAAATAAAAAACTTCAAAAAATGTCCCTCTCTGTAAATCCATCATCAATCGCGATGCTCGCCACCCACCGACTCATCAAAAAAAAAAAGACTCCTGACAGCGACACTAGCTGAATGACATTTCCCTTAGCTGTCTTAGCTATAAAAGGGAATGGGCAGGGAGTGGTGACATCATTGGACAAATAGGGTCAAGGCCAATAGCCATATTTGGGCAGTGATGTCACTGCTATCCCCACCCCTTTGCTTAAAAGGAAAAGGGAATCCTTGTGACGGCAGTAGTTCCTAAGAACCGGCCTGTGGCCAGGGGAATAGAGAATGTCCTGACATTAGTGCCTCATTGTTGGTGTCAATGGCAAGCATAGTGCTCCATCGTTGGTATCAGTGCCCCATTATTGATGTCAGTTGGAGGAATAGTGCTCCACCATTGGTGTCAGTGGGAGGAATAGTGCCCCATGTGACTACGGTATACCTGATAGGAAATTGAATGTGTGTGTGACTGATAACAATCATCCCGGTACAAATGTGATGAACAACCCTGCCAACTCAGTTCAAGCAGTTGATAATAATAGTAATGTACAGACTAATGTTACATCAGTGTGGGGCCTAGGCCCTAACAAGTCTACATTCGCTCAGGTGGCACGCTGTGCTCCATGTAACTCTGCTTCCAAGCAGAGTTTTCCCCTACAAGTTACCGCTTTGAGGACCCCAGGATCTGGTCTTGGGTCCCTGGCTTCTGCTGGGGGTCCAAAGCGAAATGTATTCATTCTTAAATGGGAAGCTGGTGCAATCCCTCCAGCACGGCATGATTTTGGAGATTTTGGGATAAAAGACCTCTATGCCCTAATACATGTAGCTGGGAGCCGGGAATATACTATTAGCTTCACCAGGCCAGAGGGTCTTAATCTGTTCTGGGAGCGATATGAGGTTCGCTGCAGGTCAAGACCCTAATGGGAAGGTCTTTTACCGGTTGCTGTTTCACAAAGGTCAACCGTGAAAAAGATAACCATCATACTCACTAATGAGAGCGTCCCTACTCGGGATCTGAAGGTCTGGTTAAAGAATTATGGTGAGGTTTTAACCAAGCCCGATAAAATCCTTGATGAACGTTACATCTGGACTGGGGGTTGGTCGGTAACTGTCAGGTTGACCAGGGATGGGAATGTTGTCCGCCACCTGCCCTCCTCAGCTTTTATAGGGAGGGATAGGATGACTATTTTCTACTCTGGTCAGCCGAAGCTGTGCCACCGCTGTGGAAAAAGGGACATTTTAGCTCCTCCTATTCAGCCCTGATATGTTCAGTGTGTTGGGGTTAGGGTCATGTGGCTAAGGACTGCACCGAGATGATAAGGTGCAACCTGTGCCAGCACCTTGGTAACCCATACAGCTGATGCCCTGAGGTCTGGCACAATATGGAGAAGGAGGTAATAGATGACCTGTTGAGGCTGGACGGGTTGAAGGGCGAGGCCCCTGGTGTACCCTCCTCCTCTGTGATGACTGACGCCCCTGGTCCTGTTCAGGATCCCTCCGGCTCCTCTTGTGTCAGAACCTTCCAAGTCTGTGCTCCCTGAGTCAGTCATCCCTCATGAGTCTTCCCCTCCTAAGTCTGACTTAAAGGAAGGCCCCCCCCCACCAGGAGTGGTAGAGAGTACTAAAATGGGTGCTGCTTCTTCCTCTGTAAAGAAGTCTTCTCTGAAGACTTCAAAGAAAAAAGCAAGAGATGAGAGCATCTCTGAATCTGACCTGCAGTACCTGGAGGAGAGAAGGAACGTTGGGAGGCCGAAGAGGCAGGCGGTGAGGATGGAACAAGGACAGGAAGCTCCAGTGCCTGTCTCCAACCGTCATAGGGCCCCCAAGTTAGATATTTCCTCATCTGGGGATTCTTCAGAGCTAAGTTCAGTTTCCAAAATGGAGTTCGAGGAGGCCTCAAGAAAGAGAGAGGCTTCAGGTGATGAGCAGAAGTTAATACATGGACCTGATGATGGGCCTAGTTAATACAGTAACTAGGCCCAAAGACAGGAAGAACTTCAAGGAAAAGCTGGGATATGATAGCGTTTTTTTAAATAGTATGGGTAGGGATGCTGGTAATGTGGATGTGCACATTAAGCACCGCACGGATGACACCAGGTTCACCTTTCATCGAGGTAGTAGTCAGAGTAGGATAGATAGGTTTTTTCAAGGATAGCTCTGCTTTCTCACCCCCAGTGGTGAAGGCAGTAGAGTTCTCTGATCACTGTATGCTATCTGTGGTTTTGAATGCTTCAGACGCACATCAGAGGGGCAAGGGCATCTGGAGATTGAATTCAACTCTCCTCAAGGAAGAACATGTTAGACAATACTTTGAGGAATTCTTTCAGACACAGGTGACCATCCTGGACTTTTGTAGTAGCAAGTGGTGGGAGCTGACCAAAAAGAGGATCGCTGGATTCTTCTGGAGCCTAGCCAATAGAAAATAGTTTGATAAATACATGACCTACCAACGTATACAGAGGAAGCTGGATATTCTTGTCTCGAGAGGAGGAGATCCTGAGGCAATCTCCGAAGTGAAACTCCTTCTCAGGAAGTGTCAAAATAACCGGCATGCCTCTTTGGTTCTGGAAAGGGACTATGGTATGTACCACTCGCCTGACCCTTACCAGAACTGCAAACAAGGTGTAGTTGTTGAAATGGTCATTGGCCTTAAGGATAGTATAGGTTCCTTGACAAAGTCCAGGTCAGGGATCTTGGAGGTCATGAGGTCCTTTTATGGTGACCTTCTTGGAGGAAAGTGCTTGACCGTGACAGGATGGAAAGCTTTTTGGACTCTACTCCATGTCTAAATGGCAGAGATGTTCCATTGATGAATTTGACAGAGGAGATCTCAGTTGAAGGGGTGATGAGTGCAATTGAACAGCTTGACATCAAAAAGTCACCTGGACCAGATGGTTTGATGGCTGAGTTTTACAAAGCCTTTATGTCCATTCTGGCCCCACATTTGGTAGAGGTTTTTAACAGTTGCCGTTCTGAGGGGGTGCTTCCCCTTCTATGAGACACTAGGCTGTGATTCTTCTTTCAATAGGTAAAGATCCTTTGATGATTGAGAATTGGCACCCAATCAGCCTTCTCAATGTCGATGGAAAGGTGCTGGCAAAGATATTTTTCTGGCGTCTATTGTCAGTAGCAGAATCTTTGCTTTCTCGCCATCAGCACTGTTCGGTCCAGGGTAGGAGCACCTCCACAGAAGTTTTAGCTATCCGGGAGGCATTGGAGCAATGCAGGGCTGCAGGCTCGGGAAAGAATTTGCTGGCATTGGATCAGGCAAAGGATTTTGATTGTGTTAACCATGAGTACCTGTGGTTGCTACTTAGTAAGTACGGCCTCCTGGGTGGTTTTGTCGATTGGTTGAAAGTCTTGTATAAAGGGGCAGAAAGCTTTCCTCTTGTTAATGGTTGGGTTTGGCAGTCCTTTGAGGTTGGCTCCAGGGTGCACAAGAGTTGTCACCTGAGTCCCCTCCTTTATGTGTTTTCAATTGACCCCTTCTTCAGTAGGCTAGAAAGCACCATGTCATGTGGGGTACCAGTAGGGCTCCCGGGTGAGCTGCCTTTGAGGGTTTTTGCCTATGTGGACAATGTGTCCGTGATTGTCACTGGGATGGATGAAGCAGAGGAGGTGGTCTCTCTGACATCACGTTACTTTGAGGCATCAGGCTCCAAGATCAATCGGGAAAAGAGTGAAAGTTTTCAGGATGGGAAAGGAAGGTGAGGGGTTTGATTTCCTGGATACTGGAAAAAAATAAGATACTAGGCATCAGTGGAGGCTGGTGCTCCATTTTTTTTTTGGGGGGGGGGGGGGGCGCAAACAAAGCCCCAACCAACCCCATACCCCCCCCCCCGTCATTCGCCTACACAATAGGGCCGATAGATAGATAGATAGATAGATAGATAGATAGATAGATAGATAGATAGATAGATAGATAGATAGATAGATAGATAGATAGATAGATAGATAGATAGATACTGGGATAGATAGATACTTAGATAGATACTTAGATAGATAGACACTGGGTGGGAGGGGGAGAAAGATAGATAGATAGACAGACAGACACTGGGTGGGAGGGGGAGATAGATAGACAGTTGATGATGAGGACTTACATATTTCTGTTAATGAGGGTCCGTCCTGAGCAGGCTGCAATCCGTGGCTAATGACAGCTGTCCTGACACCTCCTTTGCCACCTTCCTTTCATACACTGGCTGGCTGGGTAGGATGTCTTACCTCGGTGTGACTGTGTAGTCACGCGCCGGTAGAGGAGTCCGCTCCTCATGCTTCCTCTGCTCGGGCGCACTGGGAGATAAAAGCGGAAGTGACATCATAACTCGAATGTCACTTAAAATACCTGGCCATAGTAACGCATATAATATGCATAGTAATGCGGAAGCTACTCGGCGCGATGGATCGCGCCACAAGGTGGGTTAAAAGCCCGCAAATGAAGCGCCGCATCTGCAATCTCGTGATTGCATAGACGTGGCGCTTCCCATAGTGCACTGTGTACGGCGCCCAAAAAAAGTGCACTTATGGACCTTTTTTTCGATTTTTTTTTTAAAGGGCCAGTTTTTAAAAAAATATTTTTTTTTTCCTTTTTTTTCATTTGTGACTGTCTGGAGGGGGGCGGCGCCCATGCGCCCCCTATGGACGGGCCGCCACTGCTAGGCATTGAATTTGGATCCAGCGATTATGGCCTCAAAAACTGGGAAGGCAGACTGGAAATTGCCAATTCTAAGGTGGTCAGCTGGAAGAGATGGAGATTATCTCTGAGGGAAAGGGTTGATCTGATTAAGACTTATCTGATTCTGATGTTCTTGTATGTCAGCTTTGTCTACATCTTGCCAGTGTCTCTCTATGCTAGGGTCAGTAGTGTGTTCTTCCAGATGCTGTGGGGGAACAGACTGAACCCCATCAAGAGGAATGTCACCTATCTATCAAGGAGGGAGGGTGACTTGGGTATGGTCAACCCAGTTCTTTTCTTTTCACTGCTATTTTTCAAGTTTAACATTGGTAATATGCTTGCAGTTTAACCTCCTGGATGGGCAGGCATGTTTAGATCTTGGTTTAGGCCTTTTCTAGGACTTTGGGAAGAAGGTGGCCAAGTGAAGAATCTCAGGGGTCATTGTGGCCAGCCTATGTCGCTCCATGCCTGAAATTACTGCGGCAGTGGCGATTGTCGGCTGAACATCTCAGATCGGTTCAGAGCAAAGTCTTTAGGTGTCGAGTCTTGAGCGAAGTCTTTCATGACCCACTGGCCTTAAGGGATTGCCCAGGCCAAATTTTGAGGGCAGGGTTAAGACTGATTAATTTGAATAGAGTCCCCCTTAAATTTAGGGATCTGGCCTGGTTGTGCTCCCATGGGCAGCTCTATGTTTGGGGCAATTTAAAATTCCGCAGTGAAATGGATCGTAGCTGTCCTCGGGAAGAGTGTGCAGGTGGGGAAGAGACTATGGACCATTTTCTGCTTCAAAGCCCTTTTAACATAGAGGTGTACAAACAGGTGGGACGGGCCCTCGGTGTTAATTTCCTCTCCAGTCTTGGTTTTGCTGAGTGGGTATTTCTTAATTATTCTGCGCTTGCCCAACCACCAGTGCAAGTGATATCTAAATTTATTATGTGAAAAAAGTGCTAAACTGTTATTATTTTAAAAAAAAAAGAATAGGTATAAATGCTGCTATCTCCTGAAAAAATAAAATACTCAATTTAAACATATATATATAGAGAGATGGAGAGAGAGATTGCGCAAAAAAACCTTTCATAACACAATATGTAAAACCATGTGTAAAAAACGTGCAACAAAATTAATTACATTGATATATTAAGGTAAATGAATTAATCACTAAAAAACTGATTAGTATAAATGTGTAAAAAGTCCCAAACCAAATTCTAAAGTCGTAATCCACACAAAATATTTATGTTTGATGTATCAAAAGAAAGTCCAAACTGAAACAAATTGGCAAGGTGGTGAAAATAAGCAACTTCTGATGCCGCCCCTCACACTCTGCAAAATTGATCAGATGCTTCAAATCTGGATATAAGAAATAAGCTTTAATGGAGCCAGATGGCCACTTACCGAATATGATGGACCCCAAATTATAAGGGTCAAACTCGCCTGGTAACAGCAGCACTCTGCAGTGGCATTTCACCCGGTCCACTCCTGAGAACAAGCCAGCCAATCTCCCCCCGTTAGGAACACCAAGATGAATTAATGATTTCCATTCACTCAAGCAACGGCAGTAATCAGCTGTGATGTTCCACCTGGTCTACTCAAAGGTGATAGCTACTCTCTTCCGTCACGGATAACAAGATGGATTAAAAACTTCCCTTTTTACTCTGCTCAAAACTCCTCCAATAGATGTTTCAAATGGGTTTTTAAAAGAAAAAGAAGAGGAACTTCATAGTGCAGCAAATCGTAGTATTTATTCCAAAGATTTTCTCATGCACAGCAAAGAAATATGAACAGCACACAGCTCCGAGCTATCAGGCTATCAGCTGGTGCGTGGTGACGTCACGGGATTCTCTCCAACCAACGCGTTTTCCTGTAACAAGCATCGACTAGGAACGGAGATTGTCTGGCTTGTTCTCAGGAGTGGACCGGGTGAAATGCCACTGCATTTTGCAGAGTGTGAGGGGCGGCATCAGAAGTTGCTTATTTTCATCACCTTGAAAATTTGTTTCAGTTTAGACTTTCTTTTGATACATCAAACTTAAATATTTTGTGTGGATTCCGACTTTAGAATTTGGTTTGGGACTTTTTACACATTATCACTATAAAGTTTTTTAGTGATTAACTTATTTATCTTAATATATCAATATCAATCATTTTGTTGCACGTTTTTTACACATGGTTTTACATATTGTGTTATAAAAGGTCTTTTGCGCAATCTCTTTTCTGTGTGTGTACCACACCAGCACTGCTGGAGCTGAGGAACTCCTCCAGTGAGAGTGGGGGGGCAGCAAAGGGAAAGGAAAGACAGATTCTGGTGGTAGGGGACTCAATTCTTAGAAGGACAGAGAGGGCAATCTGTAACCAAGACCTGAAGCGCCGAACAGTATGTTGTCTACCGGGCGCTCGGGTTTGGCACATCACGGATCTTGTGGACAGATTACTGGGAGGGGCTGGGGAAGACCCGGCTGTCATGGTGCACGTTGGCACCAATGACAAAGTCAGAGGCAGATGGAGTGTCCTAAAGAACGATTTTAGGGACTTAGGAGCTAAATTGAGGAAAAGGACCTCCAAGGTAGTATTCTCAGGAATACTACCGGTACATCGAGCCACACCAGAAAGGCAGAGGGAGATCAGGGAAGTAAACAAGTGGCTGAAGAGCTGGTGTAGTAAGGAGGGGTTTGGGTTCCTGGAGGACTGGGCCGACTTCTCAGTCGGTAACCGGTACTATAGAAGGGACGGACTGCACCTAAATGAGGAGGGTGCAGATCTGCTGGGAATGAAGATGGCCAAAAAGTTAGAGGGGTTTTTAAACTAGGCGATGGGGGGGGAGGGTCCAGAGGCAGAGATAGCCAGTGCGGAAGATATTCCAGAGGGTAGTATTGGGGGCATTAGTGGTAGGTTAACCAAAGCACAAAAACACAAGGTGAGTATAGTAGCAAGTCCCAGTTGCAATCTCAAAACACCCAATACGAGGATAATATGCGATATGTCTAAACTATGTGGCATGTTCACCAATGCCAGGAGCATGGCGGACAAGATGGGTGAACTAGAGATACTGTTGTACGAGGAGGATTTGGATTTTGTGGGAATTTCAGAGACCTGGTTCAACAGCTCTCATGATTGGCTGGCAAACATTCAAGGGTATACCCTTTATCGCAAGGATAGAGAGGGTAAAAAAGGGGGAGGGGTATGCCTATATATAAAGAATAATGTACAAGTAAATGTGAGAGATGACATCGCTGAGGGAGCTAGAGAGGAGGTGGAATCCTTATGGGTAGAGCTCCAAAGGGATGAAGCCAAGGGGAAAATAATACTGGGAGTATGCTATAGGCCCCCTAACCTGAGGGAGGAAGTGGAGACAGATCTCCTATCGCAAATTGGATTAGCAGCAAGGATGGGAAGTGTTATCATAATGGGGGATTTTAATTATCCAGACATAGACTGGGCAGAGGGAACTGCGCATTCATTTAAGGCTCGCCAGTTCCCTAATGTCTTGCAGGACAATTTTATGGGTCAGATGGTAGACGCACCAACTAGAAATAAAACATTACTGGATCTACTGATTACCAACAATACAGACCTGATCACGGATGTGGAAATACAGGGCAATTTAGGTAACAGCGATCACAGGTCAATTAGTTTCAGTATAAATCACACAAATAGGAAACGTAAAGGGAATACAAAGACACTGAATTTCAAAAGAGCCAACTTCCCTAAACTACAAACCTTGCTAAAAGGCTTAAATTGGGATAAAATATTAGGAACAAAGAATACGGAGGAGAGATGGGTTTGCTTTAAGAGCATATTAAATAAGGGCATTAGCCAATGTATCCCATTGGGTAATAAATTTAAAAGAGCGAACAAAAGTCCTGGATGGCTTAACTCCAATGTAAAAATGCATATAAAAGCAAAGGAGAAGGCCTTCAAAAAATACAAGGATGAGGGATCATCCTCAACATTCAGACTTTATAAAGAATGCAACAAGAAATTTAAGGGTGCAATTAGGACGGCTAAGATAGAACATGAAAGACACATAGCGGAGGAGAGCAAAAAAAATCCCAAGAAATTCTTTAAGTATGTAAACAGGAAAAAAGGGAGGACATCTGGTTACAAAGGATGGGGAGATGGCAAAGGTATTGAATTTATTCTTCTCCTCAGTCTTCACAAGTGAATCGGGGGGCTTCAGTAACCAAAACTGCAGTGTTTATCCTCATGACACAACACAGGAAGCACCTCCATGATTAACAGAGGACAGAATTAAAATTAGACTTGAGAAACTTAACATTAATAAATCACCAGGACCAGATGGCTTGCATCCGAGGGTACTTAGGGAACTCAGTCAAGTGATTGCCAGACCGTTGTTCCTAATTTTTACAGACAGTCTACTGACTGGAATGGTACCAGCTGATTGGAGAAAAGCCAATGTAGCACCAATATTTAAAAAGGGCCCAAAATACAGATTACAGACCAGTTAGCCTAACATCAATAGTATGTAAACTCTTGGAGGGGATGATAAGGGACTATATACAAGATTTTAGTAATAAGAACGGTATCATTAGCAGTAATCAGCATGGACTCATGAAGAATCGTTCTTGCCAAACCAATCTATTAACCTTCAATGAGGAGGTGAGTTGCCATCTAGATAAAGAAAGGCCCGTAGACGTGGTGTATCTGGATTTTGCAAAAGCATTTGACATAGTTCCCCATAAACGTTTACTGTACAAAATAAGGTGCGTTGGCATGGACCATAGGGTGAGTACATGGATTGAAAACTGGCTACGAGGGCGAGTTCAGAGGGTGGTGATAAATGGGGAGTACTCGGAATGGTCAGGGGTGGGTAGTGGGGTCCCCCAGGGTTCTGTGCTGGGACCAATCCTATTTAATTTGTTCATAAACGATCTGGAGAATGGGATAAACAGTTCAATCTCTGTATTTGCGGACAATACTAAGCTAAGCAGTGCAATAACTTCTCCGCAGGATGTGGAAACCTTGCAAAAAGACCTGAACAAATTAATGGGGTGGGCGACTACATGGCAAATGAGGTTCAATGTAGAAAAATGTAAAATAATGCATTTGGGTGGCAAAAATATGAATGCAATCTATACACTGGGGGAAGAACCTCTGGGGGAATCTAGGATGGAAAAGGACCTGGGGGTCCTAGTAGATGATAGGATCAGCAATGGCATGCAGTGCCAAGCTGCTGCTAACAAAGCAAACAGAATATTGGCATGCATTAAAAAGGGATCAACTCCAGAGATAAAACGATAATTCTCCCGCTCTACAAGACTCTGGTCCGGCCGCACCTGGAGTATG
The DNA here is from genome assembly GCA_037952925.1 of Lithobates clamitans. Classification (NCBI taxonomy): domain Eukaryota; kingdom Metazoa; phylum Chordata; class Amphibia; order Anura; family Ranidae; genus Lithobates; species Lithobates clamitans. The sequence continues at coordinate 1,468,396 of JBBGZY010001020.1, read as the reverse complement.
CTGTCCAGTTCTGGGCACCAGTCCTCAGGAAGGTTGTACTGGAAATGGAGCGAGTACAAAGAAGGGCAACAAAGCTAATAAAGGGTCTGGAGGATCTTAGTTATGAGGAAAGGTTGCGAGCACTGAACTTATTCTCTCTGGAGAAGAGACGCTTGAGAGGGGATATGATTTCAATTTACAAATACCGTACTGGTGACCTCACAATAGGGATAAAACTTTTTCGCAGAAGAGAATTTAACAAGACTCGTGGCCACTCATTAAAATTAGAAGAAAAGAGGTTTAACCTTAAACTACGTAGAGGGTTCTTTACTGTAAGAGTGGCAAGGATGTGGAATTCCCTTCCACAGGCGGTGGTCTCAGCGGGGAGCATCGATAGTTTCAAGAAACTATTAGATAAGCACCTGAATGACCGCAACATACAGGGATATATAATGTAATACTGACATATAATCACACAAATGGGTTGGACTTGATGGACTTGTGTCTTTTTTCAACCTCACCTACTATGTAACTATGTAACTATGCAACTATATATATATATATATATATATGCTAAGTGGGTGTATGGAGCGTTCAATACTGGTGGGGTTTTTTGTTTGGATAAACTTTTTTTAGTTAGCCTAGATTCAGGTGCCTGAGAGAGACAAGCGGAGTCAGGGGGCTTGGTTGAAGGCGTGGAGGGGTTTCAAGCCTCCCTGACTGCAAGGAGTCTCTTTCCCGGGTATGTGGACTATGTATATATTTTATATATTCTGAACATGGATGTATATTCCTTTGATTTCTGTTGACTTTTTGTACTATGGTTTTGTTTTATACTTCTTGATTCTTTTCAATAAAAGATCAATAAAGCCCCGTCATTGGTGTTAGGGGGAGGAATAGTGCCCCATCGTTGGTATCAGTGGGAGGAATAGTGCCTCATCATTGGTGCCAGTGGGAGGAATAGTGCCCCATCACTGCTATCAGTGGGAGGAATAGTGTTCCATCATTGGTATCAGTGGGAGGAATAGAGTCCCATCATTGGTGCCAGTGGGAGGAATAGTGCCCCACCCATCATTGGAGCACAGGTGTGTCAGGAGGAAGCTGTCTGTCTGGAGCTGCTGCTGATCCATGTGAGAGGGGACTGGTGAGGAAATCTATCCCAGCTCTCCTGGCCCCTTTCTGGGGAAGCCATGGAGGCCAGCAGGGCCTCTCCTGCTGGAAGCTCCCAGCCATCTCCTGGGCCATCAGGTGATATGCCTTCCTCTGTACAAACCATGGCTTGTGATCTTTCTGCCCCTGGTAAGGATGAAGGCTCAGAGGCAATTCAGGAGCGAGTGGTGGCCGGGATTAAAGCCCTGAATAGAGAAAGAGACAAGCTCTATAAACTGAGAGCGGAGCTGAAGCGCCTGAGAAGGCAGCGTGAGGGCTTGCATAGCCAGAAACGAGGGTCCATGGATCCGGAGATCCAACTGGCCAAGGTCCGGGTTGAACATCAGGAGACCATTGTGTCCATCATGGAAGGAAGAGATGGGCCATTTAAGGAAAAGTTTTACAATGATAAAAGGTTTGCCAGGATGACAAAGATGGAGGTGGAGGAGGAGACCCCCAGTTCTGACCCCCTGCCCCCTCAGGTAGAGGTAAGCAGCCCCATGCCTTCCCAGGACTCAGGAGGCATGCTCAGGGCCATCCAGGTAATGGAGTCTCCTGTGCGGGGGGATCAGCTGGCGTTTGGTGATAAGGACATAACTGATAATGTGCCTGATAATGTCAAGCCCCAAGCAGGGGATGAATCTGTTTTTGTACCATCTAACACCATGAGCAATGTAGAAAGTGTGCCCAGTGACACTCAAGTTTCTAATGCTATGTGTAGCAATGTTGTACCTGCTAATGCTGCAGCGCAGCAAGAGCTGCATTTAAAAAATGACATTTCTGAAAAGGAACTACCGGTGTCAGCAGAGCCTATTAACTCTCCTTTGGCTGAGTCTGAAGCTGTTTGCCCCACAGCTGCTGGAGACTCTACAGTGCAGCATCAGGAGACAGCTGGTATTGCAGCAACTGTGACTATTCCTGATGGGAAATTGAACGTGTGTGTGACTGATAGCAATTGTACAAGTGTGATGGACAATCGTCCCAGCTCAGTCCAAGCAAATAATAATAATGAACAGACTACTGTGACTTCAGTGTGGGGCCTTGGCCCTGATAAACCCACGTTTGCTCAGGTGGTACGCTCTGCTCCTGGTGGCTCCGCCCCTAAGCAGGGTTTCCCCCTGCAGCCTACCACTTTGGGCACCCCGGGATCTGGTCTTGGGTCTCTGGCTTCTGCTGGGGGTCCGAGAAGAAATGTGGTAATTCTCAAATGGGAAGGTGGTGCGATCCCTCCAGCACGGCGTGCAGTGGTGGATTTGATTTTGGAGATGGGTTTTGGGGCAAATGACCTGTATGCCTTTATACATGTAGCTGGGACACGGGATTATACCATTAGTTTCACCAGGCCAGAGGGTCTTGACCTGTTCTGGGAGCGATATGAGGCTCGGTGCAGGTCAAGACCTGAATGGGAAGGTCTGGCCCCAGTTGCGGTTTCGCAAAGGTCAACGGTGAAAAAGATAACCATCATACTCACCAATGAGAGTGTTCCTGCTCGGGACCTAGAGGTCTGGTTAAGAAACTATGGTGAGGTTTTGACTAAGCCCAGCAAAATCCTTGATGAACGTAACATCTGGACTGGGGGTTGGTCGGTTACAGTCAGGTTGGCCAGGGATGGGAATGTTGTCCGTCACCTGCCCTCCTCAGCTTTTATAGGGAGGGATAGGATGACTATTTTCTACCCTGGTCAGCCGAAGCTGTGTCACCGCTGTTGAGAAAAGGGGCATTTGAGCTCTTCCTGTTCAGCCTTGATATGTTCAGTGTGTTGGGGTCAGGGTCATATGGCCAAGGACTGCACCGAGATGATCAGGTGCAACCTGTGCCTGCGCCTTGGCCACCCCTACAGCAGATGTCCTGAAGCCTGGCACAATATGGAGAAGGAGGTACTAGATGACTTGTCAAGGCTGGACAGGATGGAGGGTGATGCCCCTGGTGTACCATCCTCCTCTGCGGTGACTGACTCCCCTGGTCCTGCTCAGGATCCCTCTCCAGTTCCTGTGGCCACCCCTCCTGTGTCTGTAAGTATTCCTTCTGTATCTGTCTCTGTGTCCCCCCAGCCTACTGTATCCCCTCCTCTTGTGTCAGAACCTTCCAAGTCTGTGCCCCCCGAGTCAGTTACCCCCCAGGAGTCTACCCCTCCTAAGTCAGATTCAAAGGGAGTAACCCCCCCACCAGGAGTGGTAGTGGGTTTTAAAAAGGTCGCTTCTGCCTCTCTAAAGGAGTCTTCTGTAAAGACTTCAAAGAAAAAAACAGGAGATAAGGGCATCTCTGAAGCTGACCTGCAGTACCTGGAGGAGAGAAGGAAGGTTGGGAAGCGGAAGAAGCAGGTGGTGAGGACGGAACAGGCTCCAGTGCCTGTCTCCAACCGTTATAGTTCCTCTAAGTGGGAGATTTCCTCATCTGGAGCTTCTTCGGAGCGAAGTTCTGATTCTGAGATGGAGTTTGAGGCGGCCTCAAGAAAGAGAGAGGCTTCTGGTGATGAGCAGCAGAGGGGAGCTAAGAAGCAATCCACCCAATAACCCAAATGGCGGTTCCCCCTCCGTTAAAAGTGGTGACAATAAATGTCGCCAGCATTAAGTCAGTAAGAGCTCGTTCTATGGCCTTCTTTTTGTTCAGCCAATTAGATGCTGAAATTTTATTTTTGCAAGAGACTAGGCTCACCTCCTTGGCAGATATTCATATGGCCAAGAGAGAGTGGAGGTATGGTCCATCTTACTGGTCTCTTGCGGCCGAGCCTTACGGCGGTGTGGCGGTGTTGTTTAAAACCGGCATGGTAACTATCCGGCGGGTTATTGAGGTGGAGATTGGGAGATGTATGGTCTTAGACGTCCTTGTGGGAGGGCAGGACCTGCGCCTAATTAATGTCTATGGGCCGCACACAAAGTGGGACAGGAAATGCCTTTTTACAAGGATCAAGCCATTTCTTTTTACATCCCGGCAAGTGGTCTTTGGAGGTGACTTTAATACAGTAACTAGGCCCAAGGACAGGAAGGACTTCAAGGACAGGCTGGGATATGATAGCGTTTTTTTAAATGGTATGGTTAGGGATGCTGGTCTTGTGGATGTGCACATTAAGCACCTCCCGGATGACACTGGGTTCACCTTTCATCGAGGTAATAGTCAGAGTAGAATAGATAGGTTTTTTTTGAAGGAGACCTCTGCTTTCTCACCCCCAGTGGTGCAGGCAGTAGAGTTCTCTGATCACTGTATGCTATCTGTGGTCCTGAATGCTTCAGACGCCCCTCAGAGGGGTAAGGGCATCTGGAGATTGAATTCGACTCTACTCAAGGAAGAACATGTTAGACAATCCTTTGAGGAATTCTTTCAGGCACAGGTGACCATCCTGGACTTTTGTAGCAGCAAGGCTGAGTGGTGGGAGCTGACCAAAAAGAGGATCGCTGGATTCTTCAGGGGCCTAGCCAATAGAAAACAGTTTAATAAATACATGACCTACCAACGTTTACGGAGGAAGCTGGATATTCTTGTCTCGAGAGGTGGAGATCCTGGGGAAATCTCCGAAGTGAAACTCCTTCTCAGGAAGTGTCAATATGACCGGCATGCCTCTTTGGTTCTGGAGAGGGACTATGGGAAGTACCACTCGCCTGACCCTTACCAGAACTGCAAACAAGGTGTAGCTGTTAAAACGGTCGTTGGCCTTAAAGACAGTACAGGTTCCTTGACAAAGTCCAGGTCAGGGATTCTGGAGGTCGTGAGGTCCTTTTATGCTGACCTTCTTGGGAGCAAAGAGCTTGACCGTGACAAGATGGAAGGCTTTTTGGACTCTACTCCAGGTCTAAATGATGAAGATGTCCCATTGATGAATTTGACAGAGGAGATCACAGTTGAAGAGGTGATGAGGGCAATTGAACAACTTGCCATCAAAAAGTCACCTGGACCGGATGGCTTGACGGCTGAGTTTTACAAAGCCTTTAAGTCTATTCTGGCCCCACATTTGGTAGAGGTTTTTAACAGTTGCCTTGCTGAGGGGGTACTTCCCCCTTCCATGAGGCACTCGGCTGTGATTCTTCTTTCAAAGGGTAAAGATCCTTCGATGATTGAGAATTGGCGCCCCATCAGCCTTCTTAATGTCGATAGAAAGATACTGGCAAAGATATTTTTCTGGCGCCTATCGTCAGTAGCAGAGTCTTTGCTTTCTCGCCATCAGCACTGTTCGGTCCAGGGTAGGTGCACCTTCACAGCGGTTTTAGCTGTCCGGGAGGCCTTGGAGCGGTGCAGGGCTGCAGGCTGGGGAAAGTATTTGCTGACATTAGATCAGGCAAAGGCTTTTGATCGTGTCAACCATGAGTACCTGTGGTTGCTCCTTAGTAAGTACGGTCTGCCGGGTGGTTTTGTCGATTGGTTAAAAGTCTTGTATAAGGGGGCAGAAAGCTTTCCTCTTGTTAATGGTTGGGTTGGGCAGTCCTTTGAGGTTGGCTCCGGGGTGCGCCAGGGTTGTCCCCTGAGTCCCCTGCTCTATGTGTTTGCAATCGACCCTTTCATCAGGAGGCTAGAGAGCGGCATGTTGTGTGGGGTACCAGTGGGTCTCCCGGGTGAGCCGCCTTTGAGGGTTGTTGCCTATGCGGATGATGTGTCAGTGATTGTCACCGGGGCGGATGAAGCAGAGGAGGTGGTCTCTCTGACATCACGGTATTCTGAAGCATCAGGCTCCAAGATCAATCAGGAAAAGAGTGAAGTCTTCTGGATGGGAAAGGAAGGTGAGGGTTTTGATCTCCCGGACACCTTTCCAGTGCCCCAGGAAAGAATTAAGATTCTAGGCATTGAATTTGGACCCGGCGATTATGGCCTCAAAAACTGGGAAGGCAGACTGGAAATTGCCAATACTAAGGTGGTCAGCTGGAAGAAATGGAAGTTATCTATGAGGGAAAGGGTTGATCTGATTAAGACTTACCTGATTCCGATCTTTTTGTATGTCAGCTTTGTCTGCATCTTGCCAGTGTCTCTCTATGCTAGGGTCAGTAGTGTGTTCTTCCAGATGTTGTGGGGGAACAGACTGAACCCCATCAAGAGGAATGTCACCTATCTATCCAGGAGGGAGGGTGGCTTAGGTATGGTCAACCCAGTTCTTTTCTTTTCACTGCTTTTTCTCAAGTTTAATATTGGTAATATGCTTGCAGTGGAACCTCCTGGATGGGCAGGCATTTTTAGATCTTGGTTTAGGCCTTTTCTGCGACTTTGGGAAGAAGGTGGCCAAGTGAAGAATCTCAGGGGTCATCGTGGTCAGCTACCAGCCTATGTCGCTCCGTGCCTGAAGTTATTACGGCAGTGGCGATTGTCGGCTAAAGATCTCAGATCGGTTCCGAGGAAAGTCCTTATGAGTCGAGTCTTGAGCGAAGTCTTTCATGACCCACTGGCCTTAAGGGATTGCCCAGGCCCAGTTTTGAGGGCAGGGTTAAGACTTATTAATTTGGACAGAGTACCTCCTAAATTCAGGGATCTGGCCTGGATGTGCTTCCATGGGAGGCTCTATGTTAGGGGCAATTTGAAATTCCGCAGTGGGGTGGATCGTAGCTGTCCTCGGGAGGAGTGTGCAGGTGAGGAGGAGACTATGGACCATTTTCTGCTTCATTGCCCTTTTAACATAGAGGTGTACAAACAGGTGGGGTGGGCCCTCGGTGTCCCTTTCCTCTCCAGGCTGGGTTATGCTGAGTGGGTGTATGGAGCATTCAATACTGGTGGGGTTTTTTGTTTAGATACTCTTTTTCTAGTTAGCCTAGTAGTCCGTTATTTCACTTGGAACGCACGGTGTCAGGTCAGCATTCGGCGTAAAATCCTTCCTGTTCAGGTGGTGGTGTATGACATTCTGCATGAGGTGGAGAAGATTCGGGTACTTGAGAGAGACAAGCGGAGTCAGGGGGCTTGGTTGAAGGCATGGAGGGGTTTCAAGCCTCCCTGACTGCCAGGAGTCTCTTTCCCGGGTGTGGCTGTCTGTCTCTTATCACCCTAGATTATTATTTTTTGGATTAATTTTTGATAAATGGCTGCGTACATAGGTGATGGGTTGTGCCTCTTAGGCCCTCTCTGCTGCTTTATGTAAATAGTTTTGGTAACGGATTATGTATATATTGTATATATTCTGAACATTAATGTGTATTCCTTGGATTTCTGTTGAAGTTTTGTACTATGGTTTTGTTTTTTACTTTTGTATAAAATTGGTTGCTTGATTCTTTTAATAAAAGATCAATAGTGTTCCATCATTGATTTCAGTGGAAGGAATAGTGCCCCATTGTTGGTGCCGATGGGAGAAATAGTGCCCCCATCCTTGGTATCAGTGGGAGGAATAATGTTCCATAATTGGTATCAGTGGGAGGAATAGTGCCCCATCATTGGTATCAGTGGGAGGAATAGTGTTCCATCATTGGTATCAGTGGTAGGAATAGAGTCCCATCATTGGTGCCAGTGGGAGGAATAGTGTTCCATCATTGATTTAAGTAGGAAGAATAGTGCCCCATCATTGGTATCAGTGGGAGGAATAATGTTCCATAAAGTAATAGTTCCCGATCACTTGTATCATTAGGAGGAATAGTGCCCTATTATTGGTATCAGTGGGAGGAATAGTGCCCCATCATTGGTTTTAGTGGGAGAAATAGTCCCCCATCATTGGTATCAGTGGGAGGAATAGTGCCCTATCATTGGTATCAGTGGGAGGAATAGTGCCCCATCATTGGTATCAGTGGGAGGTATAGTGCCCTAGCATTGGTATCAGTGGGAGGAATATTGCCCCATCATTGGTGTCAGTGTGAGGAATAGTGCTCTACTATTGGTGTCAGTGCAGGAATTATTGCCCCATAGTTGGCATCAGTGAGACAAATAGAGCCCTGGGGGCTGGATAAGGATATGCAAAGGGCCACATTTGGCCCATGGGCTGCAGTTTGGAGGCCCCTGCTAGAAGAATTTCTCTACCAATATGTGAAATCTGAATGAACTATGTGAGTTAATAAAAATTGTATGCCCACTTTGGCATTGCTTTCTGAACAGAAATCATATTTTATGTAACATAATAATTTGCACGCCCCTCACGGTGGCACATTTAGTACTATTCCATGTCTGTTCACCGTGTGCTGATTCTGCTGTGTTCCTGTTCTTTCTCATTCAGATTTCCTTGCTCCGTCACCCGTTCCGCTACCTTCACAAAACCTCATCGGCGTCCCTCTGATAATGTCACCTGTCACATAATAAGATGCATGGCTGACATGATATCACACCGTTACACCCGACAATTCTCATTTGAAGTTGTCCCCATTGTTATTCCACCTCGGCGCCTCCTCTCAGTGGTATAGGAATAATGAATACATATTTAAAAACCGGGGTGTGGGGGGGGGGGGCTGGTGATCAATGGACGCATGTCAGATCATTAAATCTAAATTACTTTAACATTTCATCCTCGTTCGGGCAGAAAGAATCCACCACGGAGCTTATTACAAATTCATTATGTAGGCCTTTTTCACCGTAACCTTTCTATGCAAATATCACGTATCCGCCAGCGAAACGCACGCCTACGGTCTCGCCATATTACGCCGCCTAAATGAAATTTTACTTTGAAACAATTAAATTCATATAAATCAGTTTCCGTCATTTCCCCAGGTACCTCATCCTGAAATAAGAGGGCCATTCATAATATATTCCGATTCTTCCTCTCTGCCCAGTTGATATGAGGAGACCGGAGTTAGGCGCCGAGATACGATTGTTTAATCTCAGCCTATTCTGTCCCAGTAATTGCTAAGAAAATCAGGCCGGCCAACGGCTGAGTGCAAATCAATCTTTGGTTCCTTTTTTTTTCACACTGGGACAAGAATCACAGAATCGGCCTACTCAAGAATTTCATTTCAATAAACGTAAAATAGAAAAAGAAGTTTAATCCCTTGTTAACAGAGGCCTGGCAGAGAAGCAAAGAAAGTCATTTCCTGGCGGTATATGGGATTTTTTTTTTTTTCATTATTATTATTAATATAGTACATTAGAGGGATTGAATGGAAAATGAGGTTGTATTCTGTGCTGTGTCTCATTCCCATATTACCTGGCCACTGTGAATGGAGTTCGTCTTTTATTTCAGACTTGTATTATTGGAAGGTTTAAAATGAATAGACTGATAAAAAGAAAAAAGAAGAAAAAAAAAATAACAAGGTGTTATAGGGACATATTAGACAGCACACGTTTCCCACAGGGCTTAAAGAAATCTTGTCAAGATAGAAAAATAGATATTTCCATTACTATACCTGAAAAGTTTTGGAGCTCTTTGAGTTTGTGCATGAGAAATTACTATTTTTTTTTTTGCTTTTTGGATTCTACATGGGGGGGTTAGAGGCATTACTATGGATGATAGGCCAGAAAAAAAGGATCGTTGGCCAAGATATTCGTTTTTTGGATCTCGCATGGGGAGCAAGTAGGAACAACGCTATGGACAATGGGCCAGACAAAGGACTTTTGGCCAAGATATTTTAGTTTTTTGGATTCCACATGGGGGGGAGTTATTGCTATGGACGATGTGCCAGACAAAGGACTGTTAGCCAAGATATTGGAGTTTTGGGGGTTTCACATGAGGTGGGGGTGGGGGGGGGGACATTGTTGACATTGTTTTGGACGATGGGCCAAACAAAAGATTGTTGGCCAAGGTATTGGAGTTTTTTAGATATTTCATGGAGAGGTAGAGACATTGCTATGGACGATGAGTCAGACAAAGGACAAGTTGTCCAAGATTTTGACATTTTCTGGATTCCACATAAGGGAACGGAGACATTGTTATGGGCGATGGGCCAGACAAAGGACTGTTGGCCAAGATATTGGAGTTTTTGGGGTTCCAGATGAGGTATGGGGGGAGTCATTGCTTTGGACAATGGGCCAGACAAAGGACTGTTGACCAAGGTATTGGAATTTTTTTGATTCTTCATGGAATGGTAGAACATTGCTATGGACGATGGGCCAGACAAAGGACAAGTTGTCCAAGATTTTTAAATTTTTTGGATTGCACATGAGGGGTGGAGACATTGCTATGGGCGATGGGCCAGACAAAAGACTGTTGGCCAAGATATTGGAGTTTTTTGGACTCCACATGGGGGGGGTAGAGACATTGATATGGACAATTGGCCAAACAAATGACTGTTGGTCAAGGTATTGGAATTTTGGGGATTCTGCATTGAGGGGTAGAGACGTTGCTCTGGACGATGGACCAAACACAGGACAGTTGTCCAAGATTTAGGAGTTTTTTGGATTCCACATGGAGGGGTAGAGACATTGCTATGGATAATGGTCCAGACAAAGGACCGTTGGCTAAGATATTGGAGATTTCTGGATTCTGCAGGTGGGAAGGGGATAGAGACAATGCTACGGATGATGGACCAGACAATACTTTTGGTCAAGATATTGAAGTTTTTGGATTTTGCAAGGGGGAGGGGGATAGAGATGATGCTATTGATGATGGGCCAAACAAAGGCCTTTTAAACAAGATATTGGATTTTTTTTAGATTCTGCATGGGGCGAGGGGGGGGAGAAAAGACATTGCTATGAGTGATCGGACCATAGTTAAAGGTATTGGAGTTTTTAGGGTTTGGTTTAATAGTGACAAGCATGTGGGGGTGGGGTTAAAAACCCAGTTCTAGGCTCCCCTCACAGGTGACATCTGCTGTCTCCCAGATGCTCCCCCACAATGTATGTTTCTTTTTATACCTACCTTTTTCCAATGTTTTCTGGACAGTCATGTGACACACAGGCTGCTCTTCTCCAGATCTTCTCAAATGGTAGGCAGTACTTGGAGATGCAGAGAGCAGTGCTGACGTCATCACTGTATAGTTTTTTATGCATGCATGATCTAATACCTATGGTACATTACTGTCTACCCCATGAATAAACTGAAACTTGGGACATGTTACAAGAGACTGCTGTAGACCACTGCTACATACTCACACTACATTTGATATTTATTTCAGCAAGATCCAGTAAATAAGGTCAGAGAAAGAAATTACACAAAAGGAAAAAAACAACCAGCAGCAAAACAAAAAAGAAAAGAAAAGAAACTGCGAAAGAAATAAACCAAATCTTATACTGTAGCTTTTAGAAACCAGTTCATTAATTTTTAATTAATTTTATGTATTTATTAGTATTAATGTCATTATTTATAATCAATTAAATAGTTTAATCGGCCAAGGATAAGACTGCCTTCTGGAGCTGTAAGTAATGAAGCCTGCATGCTACCCTTGGGCCACAAGTTGGGCACTAGGGATCCATCGATAGGCAAAAAATATACTGCCAATGAAAGAGGCTACTTGCATTTTGGGGTGCACTGAAAGACATAGATGAATGAGATATCGTCACGGTCAGGAGTCGGGCACCGAGATCGGTAGCTATAGTAGTAGAGAGGCTCCTACCGACCAGCTGGATAAGTACACAATCACTAACCAGTGTTCACCAGAGCTCCTAATGGTGGGGATGGGTTTTGCTGCATGTTACCAGGTCGCGGTCCTCAGGATCACCCCATGAGAAGATGAGCAAGCCAAGGTCCAGTAGCAGATATAGCAGGTAGGAATCAAATGGAAGCGTAGTCGAGGAACAAGCCAAAGGTTGGTAACAAGTTGTACTGTAGGTTGGGATCAAGCAAAAGAATAGTCAAGGAATAGGCCAAAGGTTGGTAACAAGTGGTAGTGGAGATAAGGATAAGCTGCAGGTATGCAAAGGATCAAGATATTGGCTGGAAAAAGCACAATGATCTGGCAAACAGGAAGTGCAAAGGCAAGACTTAAATTGGAAGTTTACGGGACAATGAAAAAGTTCAAGATTCACCAGAAACAAGGTACAAGACAAGATTATCTAAAGCTTTATGTACACGGGACATTGTTTAACCTCTCCTGAACAATTTAACTTGACAGCTAAAATCCAACATTTAAAAACGTCCATTTAACCACGTTTACATGCCAGTGTTTAGCCGTGATTGCGTTTAGGAGCATTTTTGCCATGTTTAGCAGTGTTTACAAGCTGTTACAGGCATTTGGCGTTTTAAATGCCTCTGAACATCAGTCCTGAACGCATTTTTTTGCGTTCAAAAAAATGCTTCTAAACTCAACTGCCTAGAAACTACTATAAATGACCCTGTGTACATGTACCGATAAGATAACAAAGTGGAAAGTTCAGGAGCAGCTGAAAAAAATGCCCAACTGTTCCTAAATGTCCGTTTACCAGCAGCAGTGTACATGAGGCCTAAGGGTGTTCAGACAGGATGTCCAGCTTCTCAGGTGGTTCATCAACAGTGGTGGCTGGTGCTCAATAATTTGGGGGGTACAGCAAACCAATGTAACCCCCCCCTGCGGGAGACGGACATGAAGGCAGGGAACACCACCAACACCCCCCCCCCCCCATGGGAGACAGACGGTGGGAAGGCGGAAGGCCACCTTACCTTAGGAGGCAGATAAGGAGTCCTGCCCGGGTGACATTCGGATCTCCCCTCCTCCTCTCTCCCCTGTTCGAGCCAGGGAGTGCTGGATGTGGGGCTGAACCGATACAGGAAGTAGGGTCCTGAGACTCCCTGGCCAATCAGGTCTCAGGAGTCATTTCCTGATTGGCCGGGAGGAGAATCAGGAAGACAACAACGAATGTTAATTCTCACACAACTGGGTGGGCCTAGAGCGCAGTGCTCTGCGCCCTGAGACCACCCTTTTTTAAGCCAATTAGAGCCACGTTGAAATTCATGTGCCCGGCGCCCCGCATTGTATTCGGGGGCCACACGCATGGATAGGGGGGGGAGGCGGTGCCTCTGAGCCCCTAATGGACGGGCCGCCACTGTTCAGCAAGGGAAGCTACTGCTGGATGCAGCAGAGGTCGTGGGTTCAGATCCTGGTCCTGACAGTTATACTATACACATTGCAAGAATTTTAATAAACATTATTGAAAATCCTTATCTTTTTTCAGTTCTGTGTATATTAAGAATGGTCATTTAAGTTCACTTCCTAAATTCTTTCAAACTTGGAGCTTAACAGAAGGTTCAGGCTTTTCTGTGACCCTACAATCAGCTCCAGACATATTATTGAGTGGTGAGCTGAACTGCCCTGGGTTCGGTTAAAGCAAGGTTTGGCGAACTTCAAAGCAGTTTGAATACCGAACCTGAACCCTATTGAAGTCAATGGGAGCCGAATCTGTCAAATTAAAAATGTCTATTTTCTGGGCTAATAGGCAAGGGGGTGTAGAAAAAAAATAGCATGAAAGGGACGGAGGGATCAGGTATGCCCTGGTAAATTTGCACTAGTGGAAAATAGAAATTAATAATCTATTTGGCCAGGAGCAGTGCCTAAAGTAAGACGGTAAAAATGCCCAATGCCTTTAAATAACATGCCTGGGGGGTGTCCTAACCCTGCCTGTGGAGAGGCGCGTCTCTGTGATGTACAGAACGTGCTGCAGTAGCACTGACATTTATAAAGGAAAAAATTGTTTAATGATTGCTGACATTTCATTCCCAGCTTCTTTATCAAAAAAAAAAAAAAAAAACACAGAGACCCCTCCAAAGGTCTGCTATCTATTTTGGGGGACCTTTGGAGGGTTCTGCATTCTTTCTTAAAAAAAAAAAAAAGAAAGAAAAGAGAAGCTGGCAACAAAATGTCATTTTCCAGCAATTTCAAATATTTTTTTTTTCTTTGTAAATTTAACTTTTAAATAACAAAAATAATGCATGAGGTCCCACTAAAAATCTATATCAAACCCTTAATTTCGGTATGCAGTCTGCCTGAGCAGGAAAGGGGGGGGGTACAAGTGCATGCCCCCTTCCTAAATCATGCCAAGCCACATGCCCTTAACATGGGGGGACCACATGCCAAAGCACTTTATCCCCATGTTGAAATGAACAAGGGCCTTTTTTCCCCCAACCCTGACCTGGTGGTTGCGAGGGTCTGTGGGGGGCTTATCAAAATCTGGATGCTCCCTTAAACAAGGAGGCACCCAGATACCGCCACCTCATGTGATTGACTTTTGGGTACATAGCAACCCTAATAATTCACCAAAAAATATAAACAGTATAAATAAAACACAATCACATGTTTTAGACAAGTCTTTTAATAAAGAAAAGGTCCCACAATGTACATCCACTGAAAAACAAATATAGAAAAAATCTTTCTCTGCTTGGTATAGGTCCAACAGAAAACCCTGGATGCTGCACTCTTACTATCTGAACACAAGATAGAACTCAATAATTCACAAATATCATCACTAGGGATGAGCCGAACACCCCCCGGTTCGGTTCGCACCAGAACCCGCGAACGGACCGCAAGTTCGCACGAACGTTAGAACCCCATTGACGTCTATGGGACTCGAACGTTCGAAATCAAAAGTGCTCATTTTAAAGGCTAATTTGCATGGTATTGTCCTAAAAAGGGTTTGGGGACCCGGGTCCTACCCCAGGGGACATGTATCAATGCAAAAAAAACTTTTAAAAACGGCCGTTTTTTCGGGAGCAGTGATTTTAATGATGCTTAAAGTAAAAAAAAAAAAGTGAAATATTCCTTTAAATATCGTACCTGGGGGGTGTCTATAGTATGCCTGTAAAGTGACGCGTGTTTCCCATGTTTAGAACAGTCCCTGCACCAAATGTCATTTTTAAAGGAAAAAATCTCATTTAAAACTGCTTGCGGGTTTAATGTCATGTCGGGTCATGGCAATATGGATGAAAATCAGTGAGACAAACGGCATGGGTACCCCCCAGTCCATTACCAGGCCCTTTGGGTCTTGTATGGATATTAAGGGGAACCCCGCACCCAAATTAAAATAAGGAAAGGTCCCTATATACTCTGAACAGCAGTATACAGGCGGTGCAAACAAGACAGGGACTGTAGGTTTGTTGTTAAGTAGAATCTGTTTGTAATTTTGAACATTTTTAATGTGTTTAGCTCCAGCCAAAAAATCTTTTCTAAGCTTTTTGGAAAACATAGGGAAGGGTTATCACCCCTGTGACATTTGTTTTGCGTCTTTCCTCCTCTTCAGAAGATTTCACCTCACTTTTTTGTCCCAATGAAAAATGTTTTTTGAAAATTTGTGTTTTTTTGTGGAACAAGGATTGGAAAGCATCAGTGGAAAGGAAAAATTGTTTTCCCATATTAACTCTTACAGGAGAGAATTTCCCTTCCTTAGGGGTAGATTTCATCTCACTTCCTGTTGTCTCCTTCCGTTTGCAAGTAGGAGTCGTTTGTAAGTTAGATGTTTGAAAGTAGGGTCCTGCCCTATATACTCAGCAGAAATTTGGGCCTTAGGTGTTGCTGTGGCCAAAACACTGTAAGCCCTCACAGGGCCCTGCTGTGAAATATTAGATCAAGAATTGTAATTACATGCCCCTGTTGAACAGGAGCTGAAAAATTAGGCCTTAGGCACTGGTGCTGGTGCCACAACACTGCAACCCCTCACAGACACTCTAGTTGGAACGCAGGAACGAGCCCTGCTGCAAAGTATTGCATCAAAAATTGTAATTACACGCCCCTGTTAGACAGGGGCAGAAAAATTGGGTCTTAGGCACTGGTGCTGGTGCCACAACACTGCAACCCCTCACAGACACTCTAGTTGAAACGCAGGAACAAGCCCTGCTGCAAAGTATTGCATCAAAAATTGTAATTACACGCCCCTGTTAGACAGGGGCTGAAAAATTGGGTCTTAGGCACTGGTGCTGGTGCCACAACACTGCAACCCCTCACAGACACTCTAGTTGGAATGCAGGAACGAGCCCTGCTGCAAAGTATTACATCAAAAATTGTAATTACACGCCCCTGTTAAACAGGGGCTGAAAAATTGTGCCTTAGGCACTGGTGGTGGCGCCCAGAACCAAAAATGTTCTTACAAGCTATCAGCGTGATGATTGAGGAGGAAGAGGATAATTACTCAGGGATAGTCACTCAGCATCAGCATAGGCAGTCTTTGAAGGGATCTGAGATTTCAAAAAAAATTATTCGGTTACATCTGCATCAGGTGCTTGGTAGCTGGTGGTGATCCAAGACTGATTCATTTTTATGAAGGTCAGCCGATCGACCGAGTCGGTGGACAGACGCACCCTGTGATCGGTTACCACGCCTCCAGCAGCACTGAATGTGCGTTCCGAAAGAACGCTGGATGCAGGACAGGCCAGTAGCTCAATTGCATACTGTGCAAGCTCTGGCCAGTGATCCATCCTCAAGACCCAGTAACCCAGAGGATTTTCGGTGGGAAAGGTGTCCAAGTCTGATCTTGCCCCTAGGTATTCCTGCACCATGTAAAACAGACGCTGGCGATGGTTGCTGGAACCGATCATACCTTGGGGCTGCGGACCAAAAAATTGTCTGAACGCATCGGTCAGACGGCCACCTTCTCCACCGCTCCTTCTTTGACTGACCGAAGCCTCAGCAACACGTTGTCCAGAAACAGGAGTTTGTAACCTCCCAGTCTCTGGGAACGCGTTGCACAGACCTTTCTGCAAGGCCTCCCGAAGATGTTTCATCCTCTGCTCCCTCTGCGATGGCAAGATAAGGTCCGCAACCTTACCCTTGTAACGTGGATCAAGGAGGGTTGCCAGCCAGTATTGGTCCTTCTCCTTGATACCACGAATACGAGGATCCTTACGCAGGCTTTGCAGGATCAGGGAGGCCATGCAGCGTAGGTTTGCTGAGGCATTCGGTCCGGAGTCCTCTGGGTCACTAAGGACAACAACGTCCGCAGCCACCTCCTCCCAGCCACGTACAAGTCCATGTGTTCCTTGGGACTGATCCCTTAAAGACTGCTGATGCTGAGTGCCAGGCTCCACCTCCATACTGACACAATCTTCCTCCTCCTCCTCCTCCTCCTCCTCGTCCTCTTCCTGTGTGATCGGCGGGCACGCAGGAACACTGTCTGGATAAAGGGGGCCTTGAGAGCTAAGGAAGTCCTCCTCTTCCTGCCTCTGTTCTGCCTCAAGTGCCCTGTCCATTATTCCACGCAGCGTGTGCTCCAACAGGTGGACAAGGGGGACAGTGTCACTGATGCATGCACTGTCAGTGCTCACCATCCTCGTGGCCTCCTCGAATGGTGACAGGACAGTGCATGCATCCCTGATCATGGCCCACTGGCGTGGGGAAAAAAAACCAAGGTCCCCTGACCCTGTCCTGGTGCCATAGTCGCACAGGTACTCATTGATGGCCCTCTGCTGCGTGTGCAGCCGCTGCAGCATGGCCAACGTCGAGTTCCACCTGGTGGGCATGTCACAGATTAGGCGGTTCTTGGGCAGGTTAAACTCCTTTTGGAGGTCCGTCAGCCGAGCACTGGCATTATATGACCGGCGGAAATGCACACAGACTTTCCTGGCCTGCCTCAGGACATCCTGTAAGCCCGGGTACCTGCCCAAGAACCGCTGCACCACCAAGTTAAGGACGTGAGCCAAACAGGGCACATGGGTCAGTTGTCCCTGTCGGAGGGCAGAGAGGAGGTTGGTGCCATTGTCGCAAACCACCATTCCTGCCTTAAGTTGGCGTGGCGTCAACCACCTCTGAACCTGCCCCTGCAGAGCTGACAGAACCTCTGCCCCAGTGTGGCTCCTGTCCCCCAAGCACACCAGCTCAAGCACCGCATGGCATCTTTTGGCCTGCGTACTTGCGTAGCCCCTTGAACGCCTACGGAGCACCGCTGGTTCCGAGGAAGAGGCCATGGAGGAAGAAGAAGAGGAGGGGGTGGAGGAGAGAGGTGTGTCACAATCAGCATTTTGGAGGCGTGGTGGCGGAACAACCTCCAACACTACTGCACCTTGTCCTGCATCCTTCCCAGCTGCCAGCAGAGTCACCCAATGCGCCGTGAAACTTAAGTAACGTCCCTGTCCATGCCTGCTGGACCATGAGTCAGCGGTAATATGCACCTTACCGCTGACCGCCCTGTCCAGCGAGGCATGGACATTGCCTTCCACATGCCGGTAGAGAGCCGGAATCGCCTTCCGTGAGAAAAAGTGGCGTTTGGGTACCTGCCACTGAGGAACCGCACATTCCACAAACTCACGGAAGGGGGCAGAGTCTACCAACTGAAAAGGCAGCAGTTGAAGTGCTAGCAATTTTGCCAAGCTAGCATTCAACCGCTGGGCATGTGGATGGCTGGGAGCAAACTTCTTTCGGCGGTGCAGCAGCTGGGGCAGGGAAATTTGCCTGGTACAATCTGACGTCGGTGTACCAAAAGCAGATTGCCCATAAGTACTTGGCTGTGACACACCTAATTCTACACCTTCATTCCTCTCACTGCAGGTCGCAGAGAGGACTGAAGGTCTAGTGGGGTTGGAAATCTCAGCTGATGAGGAGCAAGGAGAGATCGTCTTTGTTCTTTGGTGTGGGTCTTTTAGATACGCTTGCCAACGAACTGCATGGCAGGTCAACATATGTCTGGTCAAGCATGTGGTACCCAAGCGGGAGATGTTTTGGCCACGCGAGATACGCTTGAGACATATATTGCAAATAGCAGCGGTGCGATCTGATGCACTCGTCTCAAAAAAGGCCCACACCAAAGAACTTTTTGAATAACGCGCAGAGACTGCAGCGCCCTGCACATGTGGAGCTTTGGGGTGTGATGCAGTCAATGTGCTGCCCTTAGGCTGGCCCCTGGAGGGCATCCTGCCTAGTTGGTGATGTGCCACCTCCTCCTCCTCCTCCTCCTCCTCCTCTCTCCTATCAGGCACCCACGTTGAGTCAGTGACCTCATCATCCCCTCCCTCCTCATCACTGGAGCAAACCTGGCAGTATGCTGCAGCAGGGGGAGCATGACTGCCAGATTGCTGTCCTTCTTGGGCACCCCCTCTGTCCGTGCTCATGTTACTGCCTTCATTGAGCTCAGTATCATCATCAGAGCCTTCCAAACGCTGGGCATCCTCCTGGAGCATGTACCCAACACTGTGGTCAAACAGTTCGAGGGAATCCTCAGGAGGACATGGTGGGGCTAGGGAAGGAGTCACTGATGACATTGAGCTGAGGGAAGAGGCCGCTGCTTTGCCAGACAAAGCACCCTGGGCATGGGTGAGAGAGGATGAGGAGGATGAGGACGGCTTGGTCATCCACTCGACCAAGTCTTCCGCATGTTGCGGCTCAACACGGCCAGCTGCCGAAAAAAAGGCCAAGCGTGTCCCATGGCCACGTGCTGATGAGGATGCACCGTCTCCACGACCAGCACTAGACACAGAGCCTGCTTGCCCTCTCTTATTGGCTTGTGACTGTCTGCCTCTCCTTCTTGGCCTTCCAGACATACTAATGGCCTGTAGCTGCACTAAGCTGGGATAGAACACCTGTAATTTTCTTCAGGTAGCTTTATATACTGTAACCAGACAAGCCTGCCTGTCAGTAGGAAGATAACAGGAACGGATCTAGCTGAACACTGTGAGCAGGACGCACTGCACTGAATGTAAATAGCAGGAACGGATCTAGCTGAACACTGTGAGCAGCACGCACTGCACTGAATGTAAATAGCAGGAACGGATCTAGCTGAACACTGTGGGCAGGACGCACTGCACTGAATGTAAATAGCAGGAACGGATCTAGCTGAACACTGTGAGCAGGACGCACTGCACTGAATGTAAACAGCAGGAACGGATGTAGCTAAACACTGTGAGCAGGACGCACTGCACTGAATGTAAATAGCAGGAACGGATCTAGCTGAACACTGTGAGCAGGACGCACTGCACTGAATGTAAATAGCAGGAACGGATCTAGCTGAACACTGTGAGCAGGACGCACTGCACTGAATGTAAATAGCAGGAACGGATCTAGCTGAACACTGTGAGCAGGACGCACTGCACTGAATGTAAACAGCAGGAACGGATGTAGCTAAACACTGTGAGCAGGACGCACTGCACTGAATGTAAATAGCAGGAACGGATCTAGCTGAACACTGTGAGCAGGACGCACTGCACTGAATGTAAATAGCAGGAACGGATCTAGCTGAACACTGTGAGCAGCACGCACTGCACTGAATGTAAATAGCAGGAACGGATCTAGCTGAACACTGTGAGCAGGACGCACTGCACTGAATGTAAATAGCAGGAACGGATCTAGCTGAACACTGTGAGCAGGACGCACTGCACTGAATGTAAATAGCAGGAACGGATCTAGCTGAACACTGTGAGCAGGACGCACTGCACTGAATGTAAATAACAGGAACGGATCTAGCTGAACACTGTGAGCAGGACACACTGTACTAAATGTAAATAGTCTAGCTGCCTGACCGTGGTACTAATAGGATCAAAAAGAACACCTGTAATTTTCTTCAGGTAGCTTTATATACTGTAACCAGACAAGCCTGCCTGTCAGTAGGAAGATAACAGGAACGGATCTAGCTGAACACTGTGAGCAGGACGTACTGCACTAAATGTATATAGCAGGAACGGATCTAGCTGAACACTGTGAGCAGGACGCACTGCACTGAATGTAAATAGCAGCAACGGATCTAGCTGAACACTGTGAGCAGGACGCACTGCACTGAATGTAAATAGCAGGAACGGATCTAGCTGAACACTGTGAGCAGGACGCACTGCACTGAATGTAAATAACAGGAACGGATCTAGCTGAACACTGTGAGCAGGACACACTGTACTAAATGTAAATAGTCTAGCTGCCTGACCGTGGTACTAATAGGATCAAAAAGAACACCTGTAATTTTCTTCAGGTAGCTTTATATACTGTAACCAGACAAGCCTGCCTGTCAGTAGGAAGATAACAGGAACGGATCTAGCTGAACACTGTGAGCAGGACGTACTGCACTAAATGTATATAGCAGGAACGGATCTAGCTGAACACTGTGAGCAGGACGCACTGCACTGAATGTAAATAGCAGGAACGGATCTAGCTGAACACTGTGAGCAGGACGCACTGCACTGAATGTAAATAGCAGGAACGGATCTAGCTGAACACTGTGAGCAGGACGCACTGCACTGAATGTAAACAGCAGGAACGGATGTAGCTAAACACTGTGAGCAGGACGCACTGCACTGAATGTAAATAGCAGGAACGGATCTAGCTGAACACTGTGAGCAGGACGCACTGCACTGAATGTAAATAGCAGGAACGGATCTAGCTGAACACTGTGAGCAGCACGCACTGCACTGAATGTAAATAGCAGGAACGGATCTAGCTGAACACTGTGAGCAGGACGCACTGCACTGAATGTAAATAGCAGGAACGGATCTAGCTGAACACTGTGAGCAGGACGCACTGCACTAAATGTAAATACCAGGAACGGATCTAGCTGAACACTGTGAGCAGGACGCACTGCACTGAATGTAAATAGCAGGAACGGATCTAGCTGAACACTGTGAGCAGGACGCACTGCACTGAATGTAAATAGCAGGAACGGATCTAGCTGAACACTGTGAGCAGCACGCACTGCACTGAATGTAAATAGCAGGAACGGATCTAGCTGAACACTGTGAGCAGGAAGCACTGTACTGAATGTAAATAGCAGGAACGGATCTAGCTGAACACTGTGAGCAGGACACACTGCACTGAATGTAAATAGTCTAGATAGAAGATAACAGGAACGGATCTAGCTAAACTGAATACAGTGTATATATATATATGCAACACCTGGGATGCATATATATACACAATACACTGTAAGTGCAGCTAACTGACTGACTGTTCTGCCTAATCTATCTAACTCAAATCAAATGACACTGTCTCTCTCTCTCTCTATCGCTCAGCACACCGGAACACACACTACACAGGGCCGCCGTGCAGGCGGCCTTATATAGTGTGGGGTGTGTACTAAATCCCCTGAGCCATAATTGGCCAAAGCCACCCTGGCTTTGGCCAATTACAGCTCTCTCTACTGACGGCGCTGTGATTGGCCAAGCATGCGGGTCATAGTGCATGCTTGGCCAATCATCAGCCAGCAATGCACTGCGATGCCGCAGTGAATTATGGGCCGTGACGCGCCACACGAATTTGGCGCGAACGGCCCATATCGTTCGCAATTCGACGGACGGTCGAACAGCCGATGTTCGAGTCGAACATGGGTTCGACTCGAACACGAAGCTCATCCCTAATCATCACACATGATTCCATTCATAAATCTATCATGCATGAAAAAAGTGACTGCCAGGACCTGAATCACCTGCTGGCGGCACTGAGTGGAAGGTTGTAGCTCCAATGTCCACAGCGGGTGTTTCCCAGCAGCCAGCAGATCCCAGTAATCAGATTCCACCTGATGCTGGCTGCTGGGATGGTATTTAGGTCTTCCACTACTAGTGCCTCTCACTCCAGTGTTTTTTTGCTGCCAATTATTGTTTGCCATTGACCCTGATCTTGCTCCTGCCCTGTACCATGCTGCCTTGTACCTGCACCCCCCTTGTTCCTGATCCCAATTTTGGTTCCCCCTTTCCATTTGTTTCCTGCACCCCTTCAGTTTTTCCCTGCTTTACTGTCAGGACCTGGATCACCTTCTGGTGGCACTGTGCTTCCCAGAGTGGAAGGTTGTAGTTCCGGTGTCCACCAGCATGTGTCTCCCAGCAGACAGCAGATCTTAGTAATACGTTTTCACCTGATGATGGCTGCTGGGAGGGTATTTAGTTCCTCCTCTACTAGTGCCTCTCGCTCCAGTGTTTTTCTGTTGCCAGTCACTTTTTGCCATTATTTCCTGATCTCGCTCCTGCTCTGTACTCTGATGCCTTGTTCCTTATCCCAGTTTTTGTCCTCCCTTCCCATCTACACCCTGCACCACCAGTTTCCCCTGTTTTACTGTCAGGGCCTAGATCACCTTCTGGTGTCACTGTGCTTCCCAGTATGGAAATTTGTAGTTCTGGTGTCTCCCAGCAGCCAGCATTAGGTGGAAACTGATTACTGGGATTTACAGGCTGCTTGGAGACACCCGCTGGTGGACAACAGAACTATAACCTTCCACTATGCTGCCACAAGCAGGTGATCCAGGTTCTGGCAATTACATATGTGCTTGTACACAAATATATTTTACCTAGAATCCATAGGCCTCTAACATAAGAGATCAATGGGGCCAATGAACATGGCATGTATTGGTTCCCCGATCACACTCCACATTAATGATGACCAACTCAAAGGAACAAAAGATCATCCGGAAGACCTCGATCCATTTCACAAATCATCAGAGATCCCATGGAAGAACAGAGGCATACCACATCGAGTAAAACTGCAATTACTGTATACTTTATTAAAATGACAGTTACTTACACAATAAAATGAAAGATAGACATGTATAGCCTCATCCTCGGCAGGCATGATGACGTCACCGATTAGGCCCCGGGATTTAGATGGGGCCTAAGTGGTGACGTCATCGCGCATGATGAGTTTTTTTTGGGGGGTGGGGTGGGGGGAGGCAGACAAATGCAAAATCCTAGCTACAAACTGGAATTTGTTGCCATAGCTGTAAAGAAATTCGAATTTTTCAGCAGTTATAAAAATAATATCAGTCTTTCGGATGCAGCTGAAAGATAAATATAACAGAAATTAAAATAGCTTATGTAGAAATGTTCTGTACAGCAGAGACCTTTATTGTAGCATTTTTTTTTTTTTAATGCAGCAAATTATTATTATTAACTAGACTAAAGTAAGCGTTTGATTTTTAATTAACTCCAATTTAAAGAACTATATGACGCATGATTAGTAACCTTGTATTAGATGTATAGTGCAACTAAACGGGTTCGCTCCCATTTCCTCCTGACCATTATTAAAAGCATTATTGGCAGATATATTGTCACCTGCTCGGCAACCTTTAATAATCCTCTTCCAATCAATCTCGCAGGACCTCTGCCGCTACCTAGCAACCTAGCAACCTCCAGTAACCTTACCTCCCGATACAATGCGGCAATTTAATAACACAATGCAGAAATGTAATCACGGCTTAAATATGTCAAAGGAATGAAAACAAGAGGGCTTCCAGTGCCATATGAGAAAAATTGCAATCGGAGCATTGGAGCACAGAATTATTTCCCCCGGAAATCGAAATAAAACTTGAACTTTTTCCACTTTTCTATTTTAATTTCATAATCCAGAGTTGTTGTTGTTTTTTTCTCCTTTTTTTTATTGCTGTGCACAGCTGCTGAGAAATATTTTATAGACCAGCTATATAAAATAAAAAAGATAAAAAGTAACATGTAGCAAATCTCTAAAACTCATTGTTGGAGGAAACTGTAAAATGCTAAAGCTGAATATGTTCAGTTGGAGGGCATATACACTAACAACTATTTTTATAACAAATTTACAGAGCTATTCACCCTGTGAAACTACATGCATATTCGTTCTGGGTGAACAGGGGGCAAAATAAAATATGATTAGGCTATTTTCTCTCCAATACACATTCATTCATAGAGTAAATCAAGAAAAACCTGTGTGACGGCCACTAGATGGCCATATTTTCTATGATCTTCAGCTTCATCTAGTGGCCAAAATGGGGTATTTTCCTGATGTACTCTATTCTGAATGAATGAATAACATTTAAACCTGTAGAGAAAATAGCTTAATATAATTTGATTTTCCCCCAATTTGCACAGAATTAAGTTATGTGCAGTTTAGCAGGACAAATAGCTCAGCATTTTTTTTTTTCATAAATACACCACATATACAGTGCTCAGCATAAATGAGTACACCTCAACAGATTTTTGTTTTAGAAAACCTTTAAGCCTCGTACACACGGTACGATTGTTGGCTGGGGATTGTCTGTTGACAGACTGTTGACCTAAAATCTTACCATTAGTACGCTCCTTTTGACAATTATTGTCCAACTCACGGCCAACAAATGTTGGATGGCAGGCTAGTAAATTTTCGGCGGACAACGGTTTGAGGTCAGATTTTCGTACACAAATCCGTCAAACAAAAGTCGAAAGTGCAAACACTCTGTCAGAAACCATGAAATCAGACCGAAACAGAAGTACAGTTAAATCACACTTGTTTAATAATAAAAGTAAGTAGAACAAAAGTAGTCAAAACATAGCCAGAGTTCAGAAACCGGAAAGGATAGTCAGACAAGCCAAATGTCAGGAAGCAGGAGATGAGCGTAGTAAAAGAGCAACCAGGATCTGGAGCCAGAAGGGATGTCAGCCAAGCAAGTCTTTCAACAGGAATGCAGGCGAGCGTCACTGTGATGTTGACCAAGGTGAAGGCAGAGATCCTCTGGTCTGGACGGCTTAAGTAGGCAGGACTGACGAGCAGGATATTATCAACAGCTGAGTACCTGTGGAGAGAAAGGAGCTGGCAATTAGCCAACAGCTGAGCGGCCAGCTCAAAGAAGGAAGGGCTGGGCCCAGCCCTGACACACGCATGCTCGGAATCAATGCTCACCAAACACGAAATTAGCAGAAGGGGCCCAAAGGGTGGCGCTAAAGAGCTGAAATTCCTCGTAGTACGTCACTACGTTCGTGTTTTTTGTGGCACAACAATTGTGTGCCTTTAGTATGCAAGACAAAATCCTGGCACACGCCCTTTTGACAAAAATCAGACGCTCGGTTGGCCAACAATCATACCATGTGTACGAGGCTTTACTTTTTCAGATTCAACATTTTCTTTGGGACACTATACTACAAAATACTCAGACAAATCACGGGCCATTGATTGCAACCAAGATTTGTTAATTTGCACACATGGAAAAGTATTTTTCCTAACAAATTCATTGAAGACCATGTTGCAAAATGAATACACGCCCAATGAAAGTCTTATGGGGCATACACACGGTCGGACTTTTCCACCGGACTGGTCTGACGGACGCCGACGGACCAAATCTGGTGAACAATACGATCGTGTGTGGGCTTCACCGGACCTTCAGCAGACCTTTCCAGTCGCAAATCTGACGGACTTTAGATTTGGAACATGCTTCAAATCTTTACGTCGTAACTCCGCCAGACCCAGAAATCCGCTCGTCTGTATGCTAGTCCGACGGACAAAAACCGACGTTAGGGCAGCTATTGGCAACTGGCTATCAAATTCCTTATTTTAGTCTGGTGTACGTCATCACGTACTAATCCGTCGGACTTTGGTGTGATCATGTGTAGGCAAGTCCAGTCATTAGAAAGTCCATCGAAAGTCTGTTGGACAGGCTGTCGGACTTTTGTAGCTGAAAAGTCCGACCGTGTGTACACGGCATTAGGATCAAAGCTAAATTTTAGACAACAAAATGCTAATTAACAAGAATTTAATTACAGGTGAGTGTAATTATTCATTAAACAGATGTCCAGCAAAAAGGTGATTATAAAAGGACATTACTTAACAAAGAAAACCCCTCCTATTTCATGCTGTCAGCAATGGCACCACATGGAAGAGAAATGTCACAAGGCCTAAGAAAGAAAATCATTTCTTCACACAAGAAAGGTGAAGGCTACAAGAAGATCAGCAACGCTTTACTTATCAGTCTGAATACTGGAACAAAAGTGATACAAAAATGTAACAAAGATGTAACTGAAGCCATCTCACAGAGACGTCCAGGCCGTCCACGGAAGTTATCACCTTGACAGGAGCGTCTTCTGATAAGAAGGGTTGAAGAAAATCGCCATGCAAGTTCACTGAAGTTAGTTAAAGAAGTAGAAAGCCAAACGGGGTTGCATTGTAATTCCCGCCGTCTGGAGCCTGCAATGCCTATGATGGATGTCCCGGCATTGGACCAGTGGGACGTCCATCATAGGCGCTGCAGACTCCAGAAGGCAGGACCTGCTATGTCACTCGGCCGAACTCGGCGTTGCTCAGGATCAGATCGTTCCCCACTTGGCGACAGCGCTCAGGGCTAACAATAGAATGGTGCATGCCTGAGACCCGGGGCTTTTCGGGGACCCATTTGGGACTCCAGCCCCCCCCTCCCAACGCCACTGATTTGATGACACAGTCTCAGATTTTAAGTGAGACGCTTACCGATGATTTTAGACGGAATATCTGTTTTCTGATGACATCTCTCTCTCTCTTTCTTCTCTCTCAGGTCATGCCTTGCACAGTTATGGGTAGATCTATGGCTCTATAATGAATGTTTTGCTGGTTGTACTTTCTGACATCTAGATCCCTACGGACAATAGAAGTGAAGATAGGGCAATAAGACATAAGATCATGAAAATAAAAAATAAAAAAACAGCAAGAATGTGAACAATTAAAAGATTTAAAAATTGTTTATTTTTTATTTTTAATGTAGTAAGAGAATGTTTGACCCTGGGGATATTCACTTATTCTGTTAGTTGTAACCATTGGCAGTGGGCCAGAAATTGATTTTTCTATATGTACTTTTCTGCTGTTGTTGTAATGAACCAGGTTACTATTGCTTTGTTGTATGCTAACATCAAGTGTGGTAGTTTAGGGGCCCTGCAACTTGTTTGCTATCTCTCTCTTTGTCTTCCCTTCCTATCTAGTGCTAGTTAGGTCAGTCTTAGCTAGACTCTGCCTCTTTCTTCCATGTTTTCTTAGTTAGTTCTTTGCAGAGACAGGCTTAGGAAAGTAAATGTCTACAGATAAGTGCAGTTTGGGAAAACATAAACTAAACCGCACTTATCTGAAGTAAAAAGGCTTTGGATTCAACTCCTATGTCTTACTGAGGCGTTAATCTGCCTGTGGATAGTGCCAAAATAGCAGGTGACAATACTGAGTCTATGAAGGTATGTCAATGCATAAAGTGGCTGTCAGGAAGAGAATGCCAGCATATGGAATGGTGCATCGGGACAAATATCTGTGCCAAGGCGAAAGCATGCGCCAGAATGGGCTTTTTAAACTGATCTGCTCCACAAGACCAGTGCTGTCTACAGCATTCCCTGTGACACCTGTTATCTCCTTCTTCTTCCACTTCTATCTCACTACTCATTATTGATCCGATCTTCCTTAACTCCTCCCGATATCAGCCTGCACCGTCTCTGGCTTGTCTTTGGATAATGCTTCTGCCTACGCCCTCTGTTTCTGATCTGCTCACCCATTATTGACAGCGGCTTGACTTCTGACTATGCCTCTGCCTATGTGATTACACCTGATCTGACCATCAGCCACTAAACCAGCTTTTCTGACTCTGCTGATCACCTGCCTGCTGCCCAGCCATTTTCATCTGATCATCTGCCTGTTACCCAGCCAGTCTCTGCTGATCACCTGCCTGCTACCCAGCCAGTCTCTGCTGATAACCTGCCTGCTACCCAGCCAGTCTCTGCTGATAACCTGCCTGCTACCCAGCCAGACTCTGCTGATCATCTGCCTGCTACCCAGCCAGTCTTTGTTGATCATCTGCCTGCTACCCAGCCAGTCTCTGCTGATAACCTGCCTGCTACCCAGCCAGACTCTGCTGATCATCTGCCTGCCACCCAGCCAGTCTTTGTTGATCACCTGCCTGCTACCCAGCCAGTCTCTGCTGATCACCTGCCTGCTACCCAGCCAGTCTCTGCTGATAACCTGCCTGCTACCCAGCCAGTCTCTGCTGATAACCTGCCTGCTACCCAGCCAGACTCTGCTGATCATCTGCCTGCTACCCAGCCAGTCTTTGTTGATCATCTGCCTGCTACCCAGCCAGTCTCTGCTGATAACCTGCCTGCTACCCAGCCAGTCTCTGCTGATCATCTGTCTGCTACCCAGCCAGTTTCTGCTGATCTTCTGCCTGCTGCTCAGCCAGTCTCTGCTGATCACCTGCCTGCTGCCCAGCCAGTCTCATCTGATCACCTGCCTGCTGCCCAGCCAGTCTCTGCTGATCACCTGCCTGCTGCTCAGCCAGTCTCTACTGATCACCTGCCTGCTGCCCAGCCAGTCTCATCTGATCACCTGAATGCTGCCCAGCCAGTCTCATCTGATCACCTGCCTGCTGCCCAGCCAGTCTCTGCTGATGACCTGCCTGCTGCCCAGCCAGTCTCTGCTGATCACCTGCCTGCTGCCCAGCCAGTCTCTGCCGATCATCTGCCTGCTGCCCAGCCAGTCTCTGCCGATCATCTATCTGCCCCACATTTGGCACCTTTCGGGGGGGATCCCTGGACAAGTACGTGTCCTAATATTAAAAGTCAGCAGCTACAGTAGCTGCTGAGTTTTATTTTTTTCTGAAAAAGGCTGGATCTCCTCTTCAACCATAACCAGCTCTATGCAAAAAAAAAAATAAAGATTTTGGCTTTGCATAAACTTTGTCTACAATACATCGTAACTGACAATCCTCCCTCATAATGATCCCTCCAAGTACCCTGACAAGTATCACATTTAATAATCAAGGAATGGGGACACGTGTGTAGGAGAGACACCATTAGGAAACGAACGAGTCACCTTTATGTAGATTTAGGGGCCGAGATTACAAAACTTCATTAAAGATTTAAGAATCTCATCACCTTACCTTCCAGTGTGAGATATAGGCATGCAGAATTTGCAGGTGGCTTAGAATGATTAAGCCTGATAAATATTAACACCTGGGACACCGGGGACCCGATAAGGCTTTATTCACAGTCCAAACAGCATTTAGCATGTTTACAGAGCTACACAGTCAGGTACAAAGAAGATGCACACCACAGCAGAGAATGCACGGCGTGTTACCACTCCACAATCCTGCAATGGGCATACAGTGCCTTGCAAAAGTATTCATCCCCCCCTTGGCTTTTTACCTATTTTGTTACATTACAGCCTTTCAGTTCAATGTTTTGTTTTTTTAATTTGAATTATATGTGATGGATCAGAACACAATAGTCTAAGTTGGTGAAGTGAAACTAGAAAAATATATACATAAAACTATTTTTCAGAAATAAAAAACTGATAATTGGCATGTGCGTATGTATTCACCCCCCTTTGTTATGAAGCCCATAAAAAGCTCTGGTGCAACCAATTACCTTCAGAAGTCACATAATTAGTGAAATGATGTCCACCTGTGTGCAATCTAAGTGTCACATGATCTGCGATTACATATACACACCTTTTTGAAAGGGCCCAGTGGCTGCAACACCTAAGCAAGAGGCACCACTAACCAAACACTGCCATGAAGACCAAGGAACTCTCCAAACAAGTAAGGGACAATGTTGTTGAGTACAAGTCAGGGTTAGGTTATAAAAAAATATCCAAATCTTTGATGATCCCTAGGAGCACCATCAAATCTATCATAACCAAATGGAAAGAACATGGCACAACAGCAAACCTGCCAAGAGACGGCCGCACACCAAAACTCACGGACCGGGCAAGGAGGGCATTAATCAGAGAAGTTGCACAGAGACCTAAGGTAACCCTGGAGGAGCTGCAAAGTTCCACAGCAAAGACCGGAGTATCTGTACATAGGACGACAATAAGCCGTATGCTCCATAGAGTTGGGCTTTATGGCAGAGTGGCCAGAAGAAAGCCATTACTTTCAGCAAAAAACAAAATGGAACTTTTTGAGTTTGCGAAAAGGCACGTGGGAGACTCCCAAAATGTATGGAGGAAGGTGCTCTGGTCTGATGAGACTAAAATTGAACTTTTTGGCCATCAAAGAAAACGCTATGTCTGGCGCAAACCCAACACATCACATCACCCAAAGAACACCATCCCCTGGACTGGGAAACTGGTCAGAGTTGAGGGAAAGATGGATGGTGCTAATTACAGGGATATTCTTGTACAAAACCTGTACCACTCTGTGTGTGATTTGAGGCTAGGACGGAGGTTCACCTTCCAGCAGGACAATGACCCCAAACACACTGCTAAAGCAACACTTGAGTGGTTTAAGGGATAACATGTAAATGTGTTGGAATGGCCTAGTTAAAGCCCAGACCTCAATCCAATAAAAAAATCTGTGGTCAGACTTAAAGATTGCTGTTCACAAGCGCAACCCATCCATCTTGAAGGAGCTGGAGCAGTTTTGCAAGGAGGAAATGGCAAAAATCCCAGTGGTAAGATGTGGCAAGCTCATAGAGACTTATCCAAAGTGACTTGGAGCTGTGATAGCCGAAAAAGGTGGCTCTACAAAGTATTGACTTTAGGGGGGTGAATAGTTATGCACATTGACTTTTTCTGTTATTTTGTCCTATTCGCTTCACAATAAAAAAAAAAATTCTTCAAAGTTGTGGGCATGTTCTGTAAATTAAATGATGCAAATCCTCAAACAATCCATGTTAATTCCAGGTTGTGAGGCAACAAAACACGAAAAATGCAAAGGGGGGGTGAATACTTTGGCAAGGGACTGTAAATACTGACACCAGTGGCAGAACTACCAGGGTCACACTTGCGACCGAGCCCTGGCGCTCCGCCACCGGCCTTCGGGGGGAGGGGTCGCAGGCCCGTGCGAAAGGGGGGGGGTTCCTTCACATTTTCTTGCACTGAAGGTTCTAGTTACGCCTCTGCCTGGGACCTTGCTACATATAAAAAAAAAAAAAAAACAACTGCCTCCACATGCAGAACCTCTGCCTCTCGCTTTAGGCCTTTTTTTTTTCTAAAAGAAGTATTTCTTGTCAATCAAATACAGAACTAGATACAAGAAACTAAAATCGTTTTATTTCATTTTACCAATTTCTATACACATAAAAATCTACCAGTGAAGTGTTATCTTATGGTTATCCTCAAGTCATTATATATATTTTATAAGGAAGACTTATTCATGATAGATGAAACAGCAAGAGACTGGACAGCAATGGTCAGATTACAATATCTGTTGACTTTGTTGGTTGATAGTTAAAGTAACTATTGGGGCACATTACAAAAACCACTTTCTGCCCCCCTCCAAGTACAGAAAAAAATAGCCGCTGATCCCCCAGAAAACAAACTCCAAACAGAAAGATCGACAGCTTGTTACAGGAAACATTTGACGCTTGGATTTTTTGTTACAGAGCACTGAGGGGGGCGTCCACATTTTATTTTCTGTCTGTTATATTTTATGTTCCATGCAGAGGTTATGTTAAAATATTCATGTTCAGCAGAACAAGTAGCTTGACCAGGAGCACACAAACTTTCCAAATAAGATTGTTATCTGCTAGATAATAACTACAAGGCACACGGCTCACATTCCTACCTCTGGGGGGCGCTATCAATTATGCTCAGGGCTTACAAATATACACAAAGCCAACCACAAATTGCTTCCTAAATAATAGGGAGCTGCATCTGCACTAAAAATATTTCTGATTCTGAATTCTCAGCCTGAGTCTTGCTGTGAAGAGGGATTACAGGAGGATGATACTAAGACAGATTCAGGTACTTATACCGGCTGCATTTAGAATATATATTCAATCTTGCTAATAAAGTATTTTATTTATCTGCATAGTGCTTTCAAATTTTGCAGCGCTTGGCAGAGTATACAGATCATTGAGCCAGACCCTGCCAGTGAATCTATGTGTGTGTGTGTGTGTCTGTGTGTGTGTCTGTGTGTGTGTCTGTGTGGGTGTGTCTGTGTGTGGGGGGGTGCAAAATAACAAAAACTCCTTTTTCAGATTGAGTTTTTGTTTCTTTTGTCCACCCCAACCCTAATAATGGACTTTTCTTATTTTCCCCCCAATGCAGTGGTTCTCAACTCCTGTCCTTAGGATCCACTAACAGTCCAGGTTTGAAAAATAACTGAAATACATCACAGACAGGGCCGCCTTTAAGGCAGGGCAAAAGGGGACAGCTGCCCTGGGCCCTGTCATTGTTGTGGGGCCCAAAACAGCTGCCTCATGCTTGCCAACTATCTCGGTTTAAATTCCCTTGTCCCTTAAAGTTTTAGTCCCGTGCTTAGCCCCAATACCTCAGTGTGAAGTTCTGCTACTAATGCTGCCCAGCTCTGCCCTATTGTTGTGTACAGGTAAATCACCTGTAGAAACAGTGTTTACATGTAAATAACCGGCATTCATATGTAAATAGCAGTGGCATTTATATGTAAATAGCTGTGGATCCGCTGCATCGATATGTAAATAGAGGCGACATTAATATGTATATAACGCCCCCCTGAGGTCATATCCACCATCACCTCTGCTGAATGCTGCCCACTGGGGAGGTAAAGGGGCATGCTTGAAAGTCCGGCCTACAACTATAGTCATTAAGCCTACCATCAGCCTGTTCTGCAAAGGTAAGCAGATTGGAGGTGGAACCCTTTTTCAAAATAACAGGGTGCCACAGCACCGTGAAATTTGGTGCATGTGAATACCCACATGTCAGCAGATGTGTCAGGGTGTCATTACAAATTAATGGCACTGCTGTGTACCTGCTAAAGGGCATGTTTCTGTGGTGTCAGGAAAGCGATTTTGCATGCGTTCCACACGCACACAAATGTGAACGCATACTAAATGTCTCCGTTACATTGGTGGTAAGTGTAAATCTTCTTATTACATTGGGGCTTGGTGTAGAATCCTTTCATTCACACTAGTGGCCAGTGTGAAGGTCCTCCTTACACTGGTGGTCAGTGTAAATATGTCCTTACATTGGTGCTTACTGTGAATGCTCCTATTACATTAGTGGTCAGTGTAAATCCCCATTACATTTGTGGTCAGTGTAGAAACTCCTCTTTATATTGGTAATCAGTAAAAAAAATCCAAACTTGCATTTGTGGTCAGTTTTGAATCCTCCCTTACATTGGTGGTCCATGTAGAAGCCCCCTTTAAATTGGTGCGGTGGAGTGTAATTCCCCCCTTACATTGGTGGCCAGTGTAGAAATTTCCCTTTATTGGTTGTTGATGTAAAATCCCCCATTACATTGGTTGTCTGTGTAAATTCTTCATTACATTGGTGATCAGTGTACATTTCCCTTTACATTAGTGGTAAGCGCAGAATTTACCGTACATTGGCGGTCAGTGTAGAATAGGGATGAGCCCGATGTTCAAGTCGAATGTAAGTTCGACTCGAACATCAGGTGTTTGCCTGTTTGCCGAATAGCGAACAATTTGAGGTGTTCTCGGCAAATTCGAAAGCTGTGGGACACCCTTTAAAAGTCTATGGGAAATCAAAAATGCTAATTTTAAAGGCTTATTTGCATGGTATTGTCATAATAAGGGTTTGGGGACCTGGGTCCTGCCCCAGGGGACATGTATCAGTGCAAAAAAAAGTTTTAAAAACTGCCATTTTTTCGGGAGCAGTGATTTTAATAATGCTTAAAGTGAAACAAGAAAGGGGGATATTCCTGTAAATTTCAGACCTGGGGGGTGTCTATAGTATGCCTGTAAAGTGGCGCGTGTTTCCCGTGTTTAGAATAGTCCGAGAGCAAAATTACATTTCTAAAGGAAAAAAAAGTAATTTAAAAGTACTCGCGGCTATAATGAATTGTCAGTCCTGGCAATACACATAAAAGTTCATTGATAAAAATGGCATGGGATTACCCCACAAGGGAACCCCGAACCAAAATTTAAAAAAACAATGCATGGGGGTCGCCCCAAATTCCATACCAGGCCCTTCAGGTCTGGTATGGATTTTAAGGGAAACCCTGTGCCAAAATGAAAAAAAAAATGGCGTGGGGTCCCCCCAAAAATCTATACTAGATCCTTATCTGAGCACGCAACCTGGCAGGCCGCAGGAAAAGAGGGGGAGACGAGAGAGCACCCCCCCTCCTGAACCGTACCAGGACACATGCCCTCAACATGGAGAGGGTGCTTTGGGGTAACCCACCAAAGCACCTTGTCCCCATGTTGATGAGGAGAAGGGCCTCATCCCCACAACCCTTGCCTGGTGGTTGTGGGGGTCTGCGGGCAGGGGGCTTATCGGAATCTGGAAGGCCCCTTTAATAAGGGGACCCCCAGATCCCGCCTCCCCCCCCGTGTGAAATGGTAACGGGTACAAATGTACCCCTACCATTTCACAAAAAATGTGTGAAAATGGTAAAAAAAAAACAATGCACGCCTTGGGACAAGTCCTTTATTAAAAAAAATAATAAAAAAAACTGTTCCACGTAGTCTTCTTCTTTTTCTCTCACTCCGACGGATGAAGGGCGGAAGGGGCAGCTTCGGGGAGCCCTAACCTGGATCCAGCACCACCTCCTAAGGTAAGACCATGGATTGCTGCCTTCCCGTCCAACCTGTCCAGGCAGGGTTGGGGGGGGGGTTTGTAGTGCGAGCGAGGAGGCCAGGTTTGTTTGCAGCCCCCCTCAAAATATCGAGCACCGGCCGCCACTGCTCTGTATTGTGGTGTGTTAAATTGGAAGATGTGTGTGCTGATTGATTGAGCACAGCAGGTCTACTTGTACCCACACGTACACACGCACATTTTAAATAAGCAAAACAAAATGATTTGTATATCTGAAGAGCGATTTCCCGTGTCACAGTTGTCACCCTTCGTTCACAATTATTGTAACAAATAACGCAGCGGCACTGACAGGAGCGCAGAACTGCATAAACATATCAGAGACATCCTTCAGAACAAATGACATTAATGTACCGCGTGTCGCTAATGTCCTCATTAACCCCTTCGCCACCCCCCCCGCCGCTGGAGCGCCATCCCTCGCAGCCAGAACAGCCCGGGCTCCCAGCGGCGCCTCCGCTCCGATCCAATCTGCTAACACCGCCGTGATTTATTGCCTCTGTTCATAGAATCACATTGGTTGCATAATTACATTTTGATTTATGGCCGTGGAACGGGATCTCAGCTCCGGCCTGACAGCTGAGGAATTTCTCATTAACAATACCGGTGTCACCATATCAAATAAATATATATTAAAAAAAAAATACAAAAAGGCGGCTTAGGGAACATTATCTGCGGACCTCAAACTTGTCATAAATTTGGAAATGCGGCGGAGGTTTTCTTATTTTTTACTTTTCCTTGTGTTTTTATTTTTTATTTATTTATTTATTTATTTATTTATTTTTTACTTTTTTCTTTTATCGTTTCAACTTGCCAGAGGTAAAGTGGAAACTCGGGCGCTCTGGGTATTATAACGATATCGCTTTGCTGGTTTACTTCTTGTTTATAAACAAAGTGTCAGTTTATATGGCTCAGATGGATCGCTGCACGCGCCGCGGCACCTGAGGGTGCCCTGGGAAGGGAGGGGGGATTAATGATAAATGTGAAAAAAATCTGCTATTCTTGTTTAACCACTTAAGGACCGAGCCTCTTTGAGATTTGTTGTTTACAAGTTTTTTTGCTAGAAAATTACTTAGAACCCCAAAACATTATACTTTTTTTTAACACCCTAGAGAATAAAATGGCGGTCGTTGCAATACTTTCTGTCACACCGTATTTGCGCAACGGTCTTACAAGCGGACTTTTTTTTTGGAGAAAATACACTTTCTTGAATTTTAAAAATATGTAAACAGTAAAGTTAGCCCAATTTTTTTTTTATATTGTGAAAGATGATGTTACGCCGAGTAAATTGATACCCAACAT
The DNA here is from genome assembly GCA_037952925.1 of Lithobates clamitans. Taxonomy (NCBI): domain Eukaryota; kingdom Metazoa; phylum Chordata; class Amphibia; order Anura; family Ranidae; genus Lithobates; species Lithobates clamitans. Next base: position 1,432,151 of record JBBGZY010001020.1, on the reverse strand, counting down.
GTCACACTTCAAAATTGCGCCCGCTTGTGGAATGGCGACAAACTTTTACCCTTAAAAATCTCCATAGGCGACGTTTAAAAAATTCTACAGGTTGCAAGTTACAGAGGAGGTCCAGGGATAGAATTATTGCTCTTGCTCTACCGATCGCGGCAATACCTCACATGTGTGGTTTGAACACTGTTCGAACGCGACTCACTTATGCGTTCGCTTCTGCACCGCGAGCTTGGCGGGACTGGGCACGTTTATTTTTTTTTATTATTATTTATTTTACCTTTTATTTTTTATTTTTACACTGTTCTTTAAAAAAAAAATTCTGTCACTTTTATTCCTATTACAAATAATATAAACATCCCTTGTAGTAGAAAAAAAGCATGACAGGACCTCTTAAATATGAGATCTGGGGTCAAAAAGACCTCACATCTCATATTTACAATAAAAAAAAACATTTTGTCATTTAAAAAAACAAAAAAAAAAAACAAGGCCCTTTAAGAGCTATGGGCGGAAGTGACGTTTTGACGTCGCTTTCGCCCTGCAATGGTATGGAGACGGGTGGGGGCCATCTTCCCCTCACTTGTCTCCATACCCAGCATGTGAAAGGATCCGATCGCCTCCGCCGCTGCCGACAGCTCCGGTAAGTGGCGGAGGGCACCCCCTCCCGCCGCCGATAAAATTGATCTCACGGCGAATCCGCCGCAGAGACCACTTTTATATGAAAGTGGACCACCGGCCGAAGAAGAGAATACCGGGGTTATGGTAGCTAGCTGCTGCCATAACAATCCTCTTGAAAGTTAGGACGTATATCGGCGTGCGGCGGTCCGGAAGTGGTTAAAGGGAAACAACAAAATTTTAAAGGTTTCTATTTTATATACTTGTATACAAGGGAAGCGCTCAACTCGCCTAAACCTGTAAAAGAGGTGTTTACCCCACTTACCTGTTTCCCATGTTTGTCCTCAATTTACATACTCACGCGCCCAGTGGATCCATTCGTTAATTCAAGAAATATTCAAATTAGCGAAAACCTGTTTATCGAATTTTTCCGAAATTTGAAAATTCGAAAATTTGAAAATCCGATAATTTTAAAATCGTCAATTCGAATATTCGGAAATTGGAAAATCCGAATATCTGAATTCTGAAATTCACCCGGACGATTCGGGTTTTGAATCATGTGTCCAGGTTTCAGACCCCCTGAAACCTGGACACAATATTCATAATGGACTCTGGCTCCCCAAGTAACCGAGTACCACAACCGCCGAGTGCATAGGGGTGTGCACAGGACCCATTCCCATACATGGACAGGAGAGGAGAGAGGGCTTGACCTGCTCCTCCTCCTCCTCCTCCCACCCCTTCCCCTCTGACTGCCCATGCACACTCCGATCCGCGGTGTTCTGGTACTCAGGAAAGGGATGTGTGGGCTGGAAAATCTGAAGTTCAGCAACCGGCAGATACATTGTGGATAAAATGTGTGGACTCTGATTTAAGGGGAAATGCTATGAGCTCTGATGTAAGTTGGAGGTTTGGTGAGCAGAAACCCCCTTACATCAGAGTTCCCCTTTACACCAGAGTCCACAGCATTCCTCCGTAAATTTTTTTGCTGTGAGCTGCTAAAGTCTTGGGGTTTGGCTTGAAGAAAAGGTGGTAACCCTGGGGGGGGGGGCAAGAAAACCAACGCCACCCTCCCACCCCCATGGGACATGTAGGCGGGGGAACAGGGGAACACCAGCAGCACCTCACCCAGACGGACGAATGGGAAGGCAGAAGGGCCCCTCACCTTAGGTGGCAGATGTCCTACCCGGGATGACACTCCGATCTCCCCTCCTCCTCCCTTCCCTGTCCGTGGCGGGGAGTGCTGGATGTGGCTGAGCCAATGCGGGTGAGCCATCCCTGGAGACAGGAGCGGCTGGTGTGGGTCGGTCGGGCTTCCCCCTGCGTCTCCTCCAGCTGTGCGGCTCCCCTGGCCACATGTCTCCTCCCTCCTCCTCCGTCTAGGCCAATAGGATTTCTTCTCCTTTTAGCCAATTGACCGAGAATCAGTGTGACAATGGCAAATATTCATTCGCTATTGTCACACAACTGGGTGGGCTCGGGGGGCATTGCTCTGCTCCCCGAGCCCACCATTTTCTGAAGCCTATTAAAGCCTTTGGCTCTAATCACGTGCCTCAGAAAAAAAAAAAAAAACCCATTGGAATCTATGCGTCCGGCGCGTCGCATGTAGATTAGGGGGTCAGACGCATGGATAGGGGGGCAGTGCCTGTTTACTTCTACTGGACAGGCCGCCACTGCTGTCATGTAGCGCCATAGCGCCACCCGTTGACTGAAAGTGGTAAAGTCTTAAGATATTTGAAAGGGTGGGTCTCTACTTGGATGGGTGGGAGTAAATGGGTATATAAAAAAGCAATATACCCCCCCCCCCTCTCTCCTAATCCCCTAGCAGCACAATGGGAAAGTAAGGTTGTCTGTGTAACGCACCTCCTTTATTTCTCTATCGTTGACTTTCTCTTTCTGTAATTGTCTTTGCCCATTGCTGGCAACACTTTGCATTTTATTTCTAACATCACTGCTTTTAAAGATTTACCATCTACTTCATAATTTTATATGTTTAATGAATAGCAAGGATTTATTTTATGTGTAAATAAATGAGATCTTTATTTTTAGCAAAGTCGTTATCATTTGTTATTAACCTTAATGGTGAGAATTGCATTAAGTATACCTAGGATCTGATACAGACAAAAGGTTGCAATCACTTATTATATTCATCAGCAAGCGAAAAAAGTGAGGTTGCATAATCTCCAAAACATCAGCTGGGGGGGGGTAAATGTGAAACGTTTTAAAATGTATTAAAGCATGGACGGTGTCAGTAGAGCAGTGGACGGTGTCAGTAGGGCAGTGGACGGTGTCAGTAGAGCAGTGGACGGTGTCAGTAGGGCAGTGGATGGTGTCAGTAGGGCAGTGGACGGTGTCAGTAGGGCAGTGGACGGTGTCAGTAGGGCAGTGGATGGTGTCAGTAGAGCAGTGGACGGTGTCAGTAGAGCAGTGGACGGTGTCAGTAGAGCAGTGGACGGTGTCAGTAGGGCAGAGGATGGTGTCAGTAGGGCAGTGGATGGTGTTAGTAGGGCAGTGGACGGTGTCAGTAGAGCAGTGGACGGTGTCAGTAGGGCAGAGGATGGTGTCAGTAGGGCAGTGGATGGTGTTAGTAGGGCAGTGGACGTTGTCAGTAGGGCAGTGGATGGTGTCAGTAGGGCAGTGGATGGTGTCAGTAGGTCAGTGGATGGTGTCAGTAGAGCAGAGGACGGTGTCAGTAGAGCAGTGGATGGTGTCAGTTGGGCAGTGGATGGTGTCAGTAGGGCAGTGGATGGTGTCAGTAGGGCAGTGGATGGTGTCACTAGAGTAGTGGACGTTGTCAGTAGAGCAGTGGACGTTGTCATTAGGGCAGTGGACGGTGTCAGTAGGGCAGTGGATGGTGTCAGTAGGGCAGTGGATGGTGTCAGTAGAGCAGTGGACGTTGTCAGTAGGGCAGTGGACGTTGTCATTAGGGCAGTGGACGGTGTCAGTAGAGCAGTGGATGGTGTCGGTAGAGCAGTGGACGGTGTCGGTAGGGCAGTGGATGATGTCAGTAGAGCAGAGATTGGTATCAGTAGAGCAGTTGACGGTGTCATTAGGGCAGTAGACAGTATGGGTAGGGCAGTGGACGGTGTCAGTAGAGCAGTGGACGGTGTCAGTAGGGCAGTGGATGGTGTCAGTAGAGCAGTGGACGGTGTCAGTAGAGCAGTGGACGGTGTCAGTAGAGCAGTGGATGGTGTCAGTAGGGCAGTGGACGGAGTCAGTAGAGTAGTGGACGGTGTCAGTAGGGCAGTGGACGGTGTCAGTAGAGCAGTGGACGGTGTCAGTAGAGCAGTGGACGGTGTCAGTAGAGCAGTGAAGGTGTCAGTAGAGCAGTGGACGATGTCAGTAAGGCAGTGGACGGTGTCAGTAGAGCAGTGGACGGTGTCAGTAGAGCAGTGTACGGTGTCAGTAGAGCAGTGTACGGTGTCAGTAGAGCAGTGTACGGTGTCAGTAGAGCAGTGACGGTGTCAGTAGAGCAGTGGACGGTGTCAGTAGAGCAGTGGACGGTGTCAGTAAGGCAGTGGACGGTGTCAGTAGGGCAGTGGACGGTGTCAGTAGGGCAGTGGACTGAGCCTGCAGACACCGCGGGGGGACATTGCAGGATCCTGGGGATAAGGTAAGTAACACTGCACCAGGATCCTGAAATGTAATCCCGAGTGTGGCTCGGTGTTACTGCTAATGATGCTGAAATTTAACCCCGAGACACACTCGGGAAAACCGCCAGGGAGGCTACAAGCATAACATAACGAAACACAAAACAAAAACATAACAAACGTACATAGCGAGCGTAGAATTATATCGTAAATGCTCTCCGATTGTTGAAAAATCTCTGGTACCCAACGCGTTTCTGGTTCAAGCCCTTCGTCAGGGGTATTGGATAGGAGAACATGTGATCATAAATTTGTCAAGAGGTAAGCAGAAGCTGATTTGAAGTAGTATACTGTACTATGCAAACAAAAAAGGTCGGTTCACCCGTTTGGCGAACACCCAAATTTGCAGGGTGCTCGACTGGATGTTTGCCCGCCAAGTGCCCCACAATGACGCACTGCCAGGAGAGATGGATGCCAGACGCGGATAAGCTGCATCAACCACAGGGAGAGGGTGACCCTGAGTGTGTTATAAACGGACCAAGAGAGGCTATTGTCATAAACCGGTGTGACCAGAAATGTGTGGACTGCAGTAAGGAAGACCAAAACGTATGTAAAGTGATAAAAGGAAGCTTTATTAAAAGGATAAGTCATAAACAATAAAGCAAACCAGCAAACAACCACGGTGACACACAATAATAACTCTTTAAACCAAACGTGAATACAGGAGTAAGATATGATCATAAACGTAATCAAGCCAGGGTCATACACGAGAGATCATTTAGATAGAACAGGGAGCAGGACGGGACAGGGAGAGGACAACAGAAGAAAGGGATAAGTCTGCAAGACAGGGGTCCAGGGACAGATGCAGAGTTCAGGAACACAGAACACAAGGTACAGGACTCAGGACTACATGTCAAGGAAAATACCAAGGCAAATATGTGAGCATCTGCCGAGTATATATATATATATACAACATCCTGCAATCAGTCTCAGATAACGTCTGATTGCAGGAGATGATGTCGGCTCCAGACTGCCGAGAAACACCCGCTGGTGGACGCCAGTACTACGGCCTAAGGATCTGACATTGACACCAGCAGGTGAAACCTTTCCTGACAGTACCCCCCCTCGAAGGAGCGACCTCCAGACGCTCCAACTAGTCGCAGCTGTAAAAAGTCCATGGCATCAAGCCGGGCATCGGGCAGAGGCACATCGAGCTGCGCAACAGGCAGAGGCACATCAAGCTGCACAGTGGGGCACATTAAACGCAGAGGCACATCAAGCTGTGCAGCGGCATATCAAGCTGGGCAGCAGGCAGAGGCACATCAAGCTGGGCAGTGGCAAATCAAGCTGGGCAGCAGGCAGAGGCACATCAAGCTGGACTTCGGGCTTCGGATCATCCAACTGGAGAGCAGGTGCTGGAACCTCAGACTGGGCACTGGAACATCGGGCTGGGCATCAGGAACTGGATCATTAAGCATCAGACTGGAGCACAGGTACTTGAACATCAGGGCGAGCAGCGGGCGCTGGAACATCAGGCCGAGCGCCAAGAACTGGATCATCAGGCCAGACAACGGCACTGGAACATCAGGCCGAGCATCAGAAACTAAATCATCAAGCTGGGCATCAGGCATCGGGTCATCAGACCATCATCAGGCCGGGCAGTGGGCACTGAAGCAACAGGCTGAACAGTGGGCACTGGAGCGACAGGCTGGGCAGCAGCAGCAGCGAGCTGTGCATCAGGAACCGATTCAGCAAGCACCGTATCAGCAGGCTGGGTAACGAGCACTGACTCAGCAGGCTGGGAGACAGGCACCGGAACCTCAGGCTGGGAAACGGGCACTGGAACTTCAGGCTGGAACGTGGGCACCGGAACATCAGGCTGGAACATGGGTACCGGAACATCAGGCTGGACCATAGGCAAAGGAACATCAGGCTGGACCCTGGGCAAAGGAACATCAGGCTGGACCGTGGGAAGCAGAACATCAGGCTGGAACGTGGGCACCGCAACATCAGGCTGGAACATGGGCATCGGAACATTAGGCTGGAACATGGGCACCAGAACATCAGGCTGGAACATCAGGCTGGAACTTGGGCAAAGGAACATCAGTCTGGAACATGGGCACCGGACCATCAGGCGGGACCGTGGGCACTGGAACATTAGGCTGGACCATGGGCACTGGAACATCAGGCTGAATAGCAAATACTGGAGCATCAGGCCAGACAGCAGGCAGAAGGTTTGCAGGGTTAGGTGGGTCACCAGGTTCAGGACCTACAGAGGCTAGCCTGCCCCCATTGGCAATCATGGAGGCAGGTTGGAGTGGATCATCTGGAATGGAGGCAGACTGGAGCAGATCAGCAGGCATGGAGGCAGACTGGAGCAGATTGGTTGGCGTGAAAGCAGGCTGGAGCAGATCGGCTGGTGTAGAGACAGGATTGGATAATGGCAGGATTGTACAGGATGGAAAAAAACTTTGTTTCTTTTTAGGTTTAGCCACTGAAGCCTTGTAGGTGACTGCAGGGCTGTAAATAGGGGGTGCAGCTGATGGAAGAGAAGAGTTTGAGCATGGTAAGAAAGAGGAAGCAGTTACTAAGGGGGATCTTTGTGGAATTGCTGCAGGCAGTAGAGAGGAGGCAGATGGGTTAAAGGCAGGATAGGTGCAGCGAGTGGAAACAGGATACTGAGTTTTAGTTGGTAGCAGGGTATATTGGGCTGTGACTGTGGTTGCCGTGGGTGATGGAAAATTAGACCACTGAGCAGGCAGGTCTCTGTCAGCAGGAATGGGCTGTTGCAATCTGACCGAGGCTGAGTGTAGCAGATCTGACCATGCCTGTAGTAAAGTTTGAACAGAATTCGGCTTACATACTGCCTGTCTAACCAGGGACTGCACTGTGTTAATACACTCTGATAACACCTGCTGAGAACATGAGGAATAATGCTCAAAGAAAGAAACCAGGTCAACTTCTAATAACCACATCAGAGACTCAACCTGATCCAGTGGCGTAACTAGAACCTTCAGGGCCCCGATGCAAGAAACCATGAAGAACCCCCCTGACCCTCGGACAGGGCCCTTTCCTCTGAGCCCGGTGGTGGAACAACAGGTGGGTGGCTGCATATAAAGGAACCAATTTCTCCATCCCCCCCCCCCCCCCCACTTCTTCTCCTCCTCACTCCGGTAGGCATTCAGCGGCTGCAGGAGGAAAATGGAGAGATTGGTTCCTCTATGTCTGTGTTTCTCAATCATTTTGCAGTCAGGGCACCCTTGAAGTATCCCCCTAGGGGAATGGGGCTGCACTGCAACCACCCTGCAACTGTGTCCATTGCATGCAGTTGCAGCATAGCGATGATGCCTTTAAGGGGATAAAACAGGCGGTCAGGAGGCAACATATTGCCTCAAATGCCTCTGAAAAGCGATCTAAACATGGATCGCTGTTCAGAGGAACAGCAATTTTTTTGCTGGTACTTTGAACAAGCAAGGAAAAAAAATCAGTTACGATTGTACACATATAGGGGGTCAGGATTAAACGCTCATACATAAAATGTGCATACATACATGTAAACACACATATATAAACACACAAACATAATACACACCCATACTGTATATATACACACAACACACACATATAAATATACCCCCAGTACCCGGCAGGAATAGGTAAGGTAAAGGGGTAAAGGACTGCCGATTTTTAAAAGGCTATCTGTATGTAAGTGTGTTTTATATGTGTGTGTGTGTGTGTGTGTGCATGTATTTATGTAGGTGTGTATTATGTATGTGTGTGCATGCAAGTATGTGTGCTTTTATATATATATATATATATATATATATATATATATATATATATATATATATATATATATATATATAATACACCCCTCACATTTTTGTAAATATTTTATTATATCTTTTCATGTGACAACGCTGAAGAAATGACACTTTGCTACAATGTAAAGTAGTGAGTGTACAGCTTGTATAACAGTGTAAATTTGCTGTCCCCTCAAAATAACTCAACACACATCCATTAATGTTTAAACCGCTGGCAACAAAAGTGAGTACACCCCTGTAGTGAAACTGAAAATGTCCAAATTGGGCCCAAAGTGTCAATATTTTGTGTGGCCACCATTTTTTTCCAGCGCTGCCTTTACCCTCTTGGGCATGGAGTTCACCAGAGCTTCACAGGTTGTCACTGGAGTCCTCTTCCACTCCTCCATGACGACATCACTGAGCTGGTGGATGTTAGAGACCTTGCGCTCCTCCACCTTCCATTTGAGGATGTCCCACAGATGCTCAATAGGGTTTAGATCTGGAGACATGCTTGGCCAGTCCATCACCTTTACCCTCAGCTTCTTTAGCAAGGCAGTGGTCATCTTGGAGGTGTGTTTGGGGTCGTTATCATGTTGGAATACTGCCCTGCGGTCCAGTCTCCAAAGGGGAGGAGATCATGCTCTGCTTCAGTATGTCACAGTACATGTTGGCATTCATGGTTCCCTCAATGAACTGTAGCTCCCCAGTGCCGGTGTTCTGCCGAGAAAGTTCCGCTCGGCGGATAAGGACCCGAATAGCCGAATGTGAATAGCTGAAAATCAGCTGTACACGGCGCCTGTAAGAGGGCCGCTTGCCACGCTTTGGGCACGGCCTCGCTGCGCTTGGCTCTTTTTGATTCCCCCTCTAGGTCCAATTGGATGGTGGGGAAGAAACGTGGACCTAGGGCGCAGGCGCCGTGTACAGCTGATTAAAGATTTTGAGCTTCGGCTATTTCCGGCGGCTCATAGTAGTTCGTACTGCGCAGGCGCTGCGCCTGCGCAGTACAGGGGGGGGTCCTTATCCGCCGAGGGAACTTTCTCGTCAAGACAACGGCAACACTCATGAAGCCCCAAACTATGACACTCCCACCACCATGCTTGACTGTAGGCAAGACACACTTGTCTTTGTACTCCTCACCTGGTTGCCGCCACACACGCTTGACACCATCTGAACCAAATAAGTTTATCTTGGTCTCGTCAGACCACAGGACATGGTTCCAGTAATCCATGTCCTTAGTCTGCTTGTCTTCAGCAAACTGTTTGCTGGCTTTCTTGTGCATCATCTTTAGAAGAGGCTTCCTTCTGGGATGACAGTCATGCAGACCAATTTGATGCAGTGTGCGGCGTATGGCCTGAGCACTGACAGGCTGACCCCCCCACCCCTTCAACCTCTGCAGCAATGCTGGCAGCACTCATATGTCTATTTCCCAAAGACAACCTCTGGATATGACGCTGAGCACATGTACTCAACCTTTTTGGTCAACCATGGCGATGCCTGTTCTGAGTGGAACCTGGCCTGTTAAACCGCTGTATAGTCTTGGTTGGCCACCGTGCTGCAGCTCAGTTTCAGGGTCTTGGCAATCTTCTTATAGGCTATCTTAATGTAGAGCAAAAATTATTTTTACAAGCATGGTCAGATCTGTTACACTCAGTTCTTTGCCATGAGGTGCCATGTTGAACTCCCAGTGTCCAGTATGAGAGAGCGATAACAGCAAATTTAACACACCTGCTCCCCATTCACACCTGAGACCTTGTAACACTAACGAGTCACATGACACCGGGGAGGGAAAATGGCTAATTGGGCCCAATTTGGACATTTTCACTTAGGGGTGTACTCACTTTTGTTGCCAGCGGTTTAGACATTAATGGATGTGTGTTGAGTTATTTTGAGGGGACAGCAAATTTACACTGTTATACAAACTGTACACTCACTACTTTACATTGTAGCAAAGTTTCATTTCTTCAGTGTTGTCACATGAAAAGATAGAAGAAAATATTTACAAAAATGTGAGAGGTGAGATACTGTATATATATACAGTATGTGTGTGTATTATGTTTGTGTGTTTATATACGTGTGTTTTACATGTATGTATGCTCATTTTATGTATGCACGTTTAATCCTGACCCCCTATATGTGTACAATCAGAACTGTTTTTTTCTTGCTTGTTCAAAGTGTGTTGAATGTGTTTGTTGTCACATGAAAAGATAGAATAAAATATTTACAAAAAATGTGAGGGGCGTATATATATATATATATATATATATATATATATATATATATATATATATATATATATATACACACACATGCACACACACATACATACATACTTGCACACACATACATACAGACCTACATAAATACATGCACACACACACATATAAAACACACATACATACAGATAGCCTTTTAAAAATCATCAGTCCCTTACCATACCTATTCCTGCCGGGTACTGCACTGTAGGAGGAGACAAAGAGCACAGTGTGCTTTCACTTTAGGTCAAATCAATGTGACGAGCTCCCTCCTGCTGCATATTACCAATACCATTGCTAATTAAGCAAACTCCCTTCAGAGACTGCAGACATGATATAAGACATGATATAAGACAAGAGATGGTTAGAGACTGCAGACATGATACAAGAGATCAATGCAGTCTCACTAGTGCCCATCAAATGCAGCCTACCACTGTGCCAATCAATGCAGCCTCACTGTGCCCATAATCGCAGCCTCTCTGTGCCCATAATAGCAGCCTCTCTGTGACCATAATAGAGGCCTCTCTGTGACCATAATAGCAGCCTCTCTGTGACCATAATCGTAGCCTCTCTGTGCCCATAATAGCAGCCTCTCTGTGCCCATAATAGCAGCCTCTCTGTGACCATAATAGAAGCCTCTCTGTGACCATAATAGCAGCCTCTCTGTGCCCATCAATGCCGCCTCACTGCGCCCATAATTGCAGCCTCTCTGTGCCCATAATAGCAGCCTCACTTTGCCTATGAATGCAGACTCACCATAGCCTAGATCACACAGCGGACATCTCCCGCAGCACTGTGCGTCACATAGCTGGGTCTGTGTGTGTGTTCGGCAGCGCCGTAACAAGGTCCCGCCCCCCTAGACTGGCTGTGATAGGCAGAACACTGATTCAATCTGCTACCACATGAGCCGGTCTAGGGGGGGTGGGACCTTGTCACGGCACCGCCGAACACACACACAGACCCAGCTCCCTGACACACAGCGCTCCTGGTGCTGTGTGACAAACAAGAGGAGGAAGTGGGAGGGGAGCGCTGCAGCCACAGATCAAAGCGGCCCCAGGACAGGGGCCTGTAGCATGGCCTCTACTACGCTCCCCTTCCTCCAGTAAATGGTCCCGTCCGGGGCATCCGTCCCTTCTGCCCATCCCTTGTACTGGCCCTGGGTATTGCCGGTATTAATCATTGAGGAATGCCGCCGGCCAACTCTTGTAGCATTTTCTGTTGAGGAGACCGGTCACCTGAGCTATATTGTTGTGCGTCGGGGAACTGGTCCCATTGGCTCAAACCTCTCCCCCAGCTCTGAAGGGGTGCCATCACCATATAGTCTGTACTGTAGACTCCTCTTCCCTGAAGCTAAGGATCACAACACCAGCAAAAGATATCACCCGAAGTTCAGCAGGATTTCAATGACTTTTCTTATATCTTGCCTTTCTTGCTTGCCATGTTCATTACATACCTTATTTTATACCCAGTGGTATTATCTGTAGATCTCTGTGCCGCTCTATGCAATGCAGGCAGATCATGGCTGGTAAAAGGGGTCAACACAGTGCTGTACAGTACGTAGGTTCTTGAAAATATTACAGCACCCTGCTTCAGTACTCCTCTCAAGAAGCCTCAGCCCTGATGCAACAGTGTGCTGGTTCTTAGGAGGAGTTATGCAAATATCAAGGAAAAAGATGGTGAGCTTGGATGATGCCTGAACAGAAATGGTGCCAAGCTTCTAAAGAGAAAAGCAGACGAAGGCATTGCTGGGGGGTACTGTGATCTCTATGAGTGGTAATACAGGTGCATCTGAAAAAATTTGAATTTCAAAAAGTTGATCTATCTATTATATAGATTCATTACACACAGAGTGATTTATTTCAAGCATGTCTTTCCTTTAATTTTGAGGATTATGGCTTACAGCTAGTGAAAACCCAAAATTTTGTATCTCGGAAAATTAGAATATTGTGAAAAAGTTGAATATTGTAGACTCATGGTGTCACACTCTAATCATCTAATTAACTCAAAACACCTGTAAAGTTTTCCTGAGCCCTTAAATGGTCTCTCAGTCTGGTTCAGTAGGTTACACAATCATGGGGAAGACTGCTAACTTAACAGTTGTCCAGAAGACAGTCATTGACACCCTCCACGAGGAGGGTAAGTCACAAAAGGTAATTGCTAAAGAAGCTGGTTGTTCACAGAGTGCTGTATCCAAGCATATAAATGGAGAGTTGAGTGGAAGGAAAAAGTGTGGTATAAAAAGGTGCACAAGCAACAGGGATAGCAGCCATGAGAGGATTGTGAAGCAAAGGTCATTTAAGAATTTGGGGGAGATTCACAAGGAGTGGACTACGGCAGAGACAACATCAGAAGCATCTTACCTGGGATAAGGAGAAAAGGGACTGGGCTGTTGCTCAGTGGTCCAAAGTCCTCTTTTTGGATGAAAGTTAAATGTGCATTTAATTTGGAAATCAAGGTCCCAGAATCTGGAGGAAGAGTGGGGAGGCACAGAATCCAAGTTTCATGAGGTCCAGTGTGAAGTTTCCACAGTCAGTGATGATTCGGAGAGCCATGTCATCTGCTGGTGTTGGTCCACTGTGTTTTATCAAGTCCAAAGTCAGCGCAGCCTTCTACTAAGAAATTCTAGAGCACATCATGCTTCCCTCTGCTGACCAGGCTGGCACCTGTCCACACTGCCAAAACTACCAATACCTGGTTTAATGATCATGGTATCACTGTGCTTGATTGGCCAGCAAACTCGCCTGACCTAAACCCCATAGAGAATCTGTGGGGTATTGTCAAGAGGAAGATGAGAGACACCAGACCCAACTTTGCAGACAAGCTGAAGGCCACTATCAAAGCAACCTGGGCTTCCATAATACCTCAGCAGTGCCACAGGCTGATTGCCTCAATGCCATGCCGCATTACATAGTTACATAGTAGGTGAGGCTGAAAAAAGACACAAGTCCATCAAGTCCAACCTATGTGTGTAATTATGTCAGTATTAGATTGTATACCCCTGTATGTTGTGGTCGTTCAGGTGCTTATCTAATAGTTTTTTGAAACTATCAATGCCCCCCACTGAGACCACCGCTTGTGGAAGGGAATTCCACATCCTTGCCGCTCTTACAGTAAAGAACCCTCTACATAGTTTATGGTTAAACCTCTTTTCTTCTAATTTAAATGAGTGGCCACGTGTCTTGTTAAACTCCCTTCTTCGAAAAAGTTTTATCCCTATTGTGGGGTCACCAGTACGGTAATTGTAAATTGAAATCATATCCCCTCTCAAGCGTCTCTTCTCCAGAGAGAATAAGTTCAGTGCTCGCAACCTTTCCTCATAACTAATGTCCTCCAGTCCCTTTATTAGCTTTGTTGCCCTTCTTTGCACTCGCTCCATTTCCAGTACATCCTTCCTGAGGACTGGTGCCCAGAACTGGACAGCATACTCCACGTGCGGACGGACCAGAGTCTTGTGGAGTGGGAGAATTATTGCTTTATCCCTGGAGTTAATCCTCTTTTTAATGCATGCCAATATTCTGTTTGCTTTGTTAGCAGCACCTTGGCATTGCATGCCTTTGCTGAGCCTATCATCTACTAGGACCTTTTCCATCCTAGATTCCCCCAGAGGTTCTCCCCCCAGTGTATAGATTGAATTCATATTTTTGCCACCCAAATGCATTATTTTACATTTTTCTACATTAATCTTTGGCCATGTAGTTGCCCACCCCATCATTTGTTCAGATCCTCTTGCAAGGTTTCCATATCCTGCAGAGAAGTTATTGCCCTGCCTAGCTTAGTATGGTTCACAAATACAGAGATCGAACTGTTTATCCCATCCTCCAGGTTGTTTATGAATAAATTAAATAGGATTGGTCCCAGCACAGAACCCTCTGAGACGCCACTACCCACCCCTGACCATTCCGAGTATTCCTTATTTATCATCACCCTCTGAACTCGCCCTTGTAGCCAGTTTTCAATCCATGTACTCATCCTATGGTCCATGCCAACGGACCTAATTAGTAAAGTAAACGTTTATGGGGAACTGTGTCAAATACTTTTGCAAAATCCAGATATACCACATCTATGGGCCTTCCTTCATCTAACTCACCTCCTCATAGAAGGTTAATAGATTGGTTTGGCAAGAACGATTCTTCATGAATCCATGCTGATTACTGCTAATGATACCATTTTCATTACTAAAATCTTGTATATAGTCCATTATCATCCCCTCCAAGAGTTTACATACTATTGATGTTAGGCTAACTGGTCTGTAATTCCCAGGGATGTATTTTGGGCCCTTTTTTAAATATTGGTGCTACATTGGCTTTTCTCCAATCTGCTGGTACCATTCCAGTCAGTAGCCTGTCAGTAAAAATTAGGAACAATGGTCTGGCAATTACTTGACTGAGTTCCCTAAGTAACCTCGGGTGCAAGCCATCCTGATTTATTAATGTTATGTTTCCCAAGTCTAATTCTAATTCTGTCCTTTGTTAGGGAGCTTCCTGTGATGTATCATGAGGATAAGCACTGCAGTTTTGGTTACTGAAGCCCCCCGATTCCCTCATGAAGACTGAGGAGAAAAATAAATTCAATACCTTCGCCATCTCCCCATCCTTTGTAACCAGATGTCCTTCCTCATTCTTTATGGGGCCAATATGGTCTGTCCTATCTTTTTTACTGTTTACATACTTAAAGATTTCTTGGGATTTTTTTTGCTCTCCTCCGCTATGTGTCTTTCGTGTTCTATCTTAGCCGCCCTAATTGCACCCTTACATATGTTATTGCATTCTTTATAAAGTCTGAATTGCGCGGATGATCCCTCAACCTTATATTTTTTGAAGGCCTTCTCTTTTGCTTTTATATGCATTTTTACTTTGGAGTTTTCCAGGACTTTTGTTCGCTCTTTTAAATGTATTACTCAATGGGATGCACTGGCTAATGTCCTTATTTAATATGCTCTTAAAGCAAACCCATCTCTCCTCTGTGTTCTTTGTTCCTAAGATTTTATCCCAATTTAAGCCTTCTAGCAAGGTTTGTAGTTTAGGGAAGTTGGCTCTTTTGAAATTCAGTGTCTTTGTATTCCCCTTGTGTTTCCTATTTGTGTGATTTATACTGAAGCCAATTGACCTGTGATCATTGTTTCCTAAATTGCCCCGTATTTCCACATCCGTGATCCGGTCTGTATTGTTGGTAATCAGTAGATCTAGTATCGCTTTATTTCTAGTTGGTGCGACTACCATCTGACCTATTGATACAGTAATTCATGCAAAAGGAACCCTGACCAAGTATTGAGTGCATACTATACTGTACATGGACAAACTTTTCAATAAGCCAACATTTCTGTATTAAAAATCCTTTTTTTTAATTGGTCTTATGCAATATTCTAATTTTTTGAGAAAATTTTGGGTTTTCACTAGCTGTAAGGCATAATCATCAAAATTAAAAGAAAGAAATGCTTGAAATAAATAACTCATCTATAAAAAATATATGAGTTTCAGTTTTTGAATTGAATTACTGAAATAAATTAACTTTTTAATGGATATTCTATTTTTTTTTAGATGCACCTATAAAAACCTGGAAGTGTTACACTGACACAATAGTTAGCATGCATGGACTTAATCAGAAAACTATCTCTGATTTGAAGTTTCACATTAACTGGTTACCAACCCCCAATATCACCTCTGGGTGGACTGACCCTTTAACAAATGTAATCAGCTACTTGGAGGCCAAATTATCATCAATATGTACTCAGTGATCTGCAGCCCTGACCTTCGTGTTTACAGGGGTGTTAATAAACTATTATGGCGACAAGTCCTCGCCTGCAGCGTTTTACAGGTGTATGGATCTCACCGTCTAATCCTATAACCGCTATATTACTTCTAAATCTATAGACCAGCGCATGCCCTCGTATATATACGGCATCTTTAACTTCTCCAGGTTCGCGACCCCCAGCCTCAACGACATCCAATTTAATTCAGAATCAATTAGCCCCAAGACGCTGAATAGGTAACGAGCTCTGGAAGAGGCGTGTTCCGGAATGTCCAGAGGTCAATGTCAATTTACAGACGTGGTAACAGAAGCAGAAGAATCGATGCAGCTGTGTATCCGGAATGAGCCATCTCCTTCAGTGTGGTTACAGAAAGCCAGAGGAGTCAGCGAGGTCATTGCAGGGGGTCATCTTCCAAACCGAGACAGAGGATTTGAACAACCTTTGTCTTCCTATGGTGTATATGGATGAATTACTGCGCCGCCTAAAAGAATGAGCTGCCAACACAACAATAAGACTAATTGTAAAACGTATATGTGGATAAATGTGTAGGGCTGAAAATGTTAATTATAACAACCTGGGAGTGATTCCAGGGAAGTATAAACAATCCTGAAACTGTAAATGAATCAGAATATAACTGCGAACCTGTGCAAATTAACAAAAGGGCAGTCTAGATGGCAGTCTAGATGGCCCAATGACATATGACCAGTAGTATGGCCCAATGACATATGACAAGTAGTAACTGAAAGTGTGGATGTTAAAACACACAAATGAATATTATGCAATCCACGTAAAAGATATCCAATAAAAAGAAACACAATATACAAAGTGAAAGGTTCACAGAAATGAAAATAATCATGCAGGTAGCACAATGTGATGAAATGATCAGTCCACAAAGTAAAAAGTCAACATATAATAACAATGTGATGATAGATCCATATGCAGGGGACGTCAAGATGGAATCACCATATGGTCTCAAGTGAGGTATCAATGTTTTTTCTAATGTTGGTGATCAAAATATTCAATAAATTCAGCAACACCTGGGGTTGTACCTCCGCCGTCTAGGGATAATGGGGATTCATACATGCATGGATGTAAACCAAAGTTTGCAGGCGACAGACTTCAATGAAGACACGCTCCAGCTCCATTTCAGACGGTCAGCAGGAGTAGGGATCAGAAATATGGCTCGCCACACTCTCCAGGCAATGATGGAAATGGCAATCGTCAAAGATAAAAAGAGAAGAAAAGCCTCCACATGGCATAGATCAAAAATTGCAGGGTTTATTTATAAAAGAAGTACTGACATCATGACAGATGAGTACAATAAAAAGTGATCACATGAACATGTAAAAATGTGCAGTGGACAGAGCTTTAGCAAGCGTTAAAACTGACGCGTTTCGTCCAAACGGACTTCAACTGGGCATATGTGGTGGAATTACAAATTCCGGCATGGCTGACTGGGTTGTAATTCTATAGGTTCTACGTTTACAAAAACTAAAGTATTATTATCATTAAAGCTGCAACATGTTCTGCAGTGCTGAACACCAAACCATCCCTTGCACCAGCAGAGCTCACACTCTAATGTCCCCACTGAAGTCACACACTATTATTATTATATATTTTAAATAGCTTTGACATATACCGCAATGCTGTAAGAGAACAATAAGTCAGTTACTTCAGTCTTTACACCAGAGGAGCTTACACTGTAAAGCCCCCCCCTCTCAGTCCCATACTATTATTATTATACATTTATATAGCTCTGACATATACCGCAGTGCTGTACAGAGAACACTGAGCCGGTCACATCAGTCCCTGTACCAGAGGAGCTTCTTCACCAGGTGGTGCTTCTCTGCAGGGTGCTGTTGGCTCACTCTGTTGTGATCTCAGCTGAGAGAAGCAGCAAGCCTGGGGCCTCTCATGCAGGCTTTTCCCAGGCAAGCATGGATCATGTTGTGGAAGATGAAGGTGGAGGCTCCCCAGAGGCACTGAGGCCTACTCCATGTGCGCAAGCTGCAATGGAATCTGGGCCCGTCCCAGAAACTTGCTGTAATGAAAGAAGATCTCAGGAAAAAGAAATCCCTGCACAGTAAGTCTGGAAACAGTAAGGGGGAAGTATCCAAGCTGAAGTCTCTGGAGGAGGCGTTGAAAAAGCAGGAGCAGTTGGTTGCCTCTCTGAAGGAGAGTAGCAGTGTGTTCACAGAAAAGTGTGAGAATGAGGAGAGATTGCAACAGATGAAGGACAGTGCCTGTGCCAGTACCAGCCAGAGGGTGGATACCAGAACAACGGCGACAGTATGGATGCGGGGTAAGGAAGTGGCTTTACATGGTGGCCCCCCAGTACTACCCTTGTCTCAGGATCTGTCATGTCTAAATCAGTATCTGCCCCCCTCCCTCCCCAGCAGCCTGGGTCATCTCAGGAGGAGGTTGAGGAAAATGGCGGATTGCTGCAGTCCATTACAGAAATGGAATCTCCCTTGAGCGGCACCGACTCATCAGATGAGGCTCATGATAAAGGAGTACTTGCTGAAAAACTCTTTCAATGTGTGGAGGACTTTCCTGAGATTGAACCTGCCAAAAGATCCTTGCAATCAGCAGGGAATGCAAGAGGAGCTGGCTGCGAGGAGTCCCACATGGACACTAACAGTGCAAAGCAGGAATGTCGCATGAACATTGAAACTGCAGAGCAGGAGGGCCTTATGAATGCTGAAACAGCTGGTGTTTTTTCTAAACAAAAGACTTTACTTGATGATGGGACTGCTGGTATCTGTGGTACTTCCGGGACTATGGTGAGTGGGACTGTTGTGCTGGAGGGGAGGAGGGAGGGTCAAGTGTACCAAACCAGTTTTCAGAGGTTCCTTCCTTTGCAGCCAGTTAATATTCTTATGCAGCCAGTTAATGTGTCATCTGTCCCAGTTAGGAAGTATGCTAAGGCTGTTTCAGGACAAAGTCATGCTACTGCTGCTGATGGAAGGGAGCCAGTTGTGTGACTTTCACCTAACGCACCTTCTTCCATTAAATGCAGGAATGTGGTACAGCTCAGGTGGGAAGGAAGAGATATTCCACCTTTTAGGAGGGTGGTTGTGGATAAGATCCTAGCCATGGGATTTAAGGCGGAGGATATTTATGCTCTTATCAGTCCGGCTGGTACCTATGAATATGATTTATCATTTGTGCGTCCAGAATCGCTGGATCTGTTTTGGGAGCGGTAGGAGCGTGTATATGAGGGCCGGACAGACTGGAAGGGGCTTGTCCCCAAAGTTGTCTCACATCAGCCCTTCATAAAGAATGTGACTATCCTGACAAGGAATGAGTCTATACCCCAAGGATTTATGGGTCTGGTTTAGGAGGTTTGGTGAAATGTTATGTCCCCTAAAAAAGATTGTGAATGATACTGGACGGGTGGGTGGTCGGTGTCATTGAGGTTGAGTGTGTGTGGGAATGTGGTCCAGCATTTGCCCTCCTTTGTGTCAGGAACTGGGGCATCTGGCAAGGGACTGTAACATCATTAAATGTAACCTATGTGATAAGGTTGGTCCTCCTTATAGCCATGCCCTGAGGCTTTGCACAATAAGCCAGAGCTAGTGGAGGAATTCTTCTATCCGGATAGAGAAGAGTCTGGGTTGGCGGAGGTTGTACCAGGGAATCCTAGTGTCTCTGTCCCGTCAGAATTTGTGTCTGTGAGGCTGTCTGTGGTGTCAGTGTCCCCCCAGTCTGTGGTCTCCCAGTCAGTGTCAGAAAGTGTGGTTGTTAAGTCTGTGTCTGCACCTATTGTTTCTCCTAGTGTAGTAAAGGCAGCAAAGGGTGCTGGACCAGAATGTATGGTGGTGCCAACCCCTCCTCCTCGGCATGGCAGAAGTGCGGCTGGAGGTCGGCAGACACAGAGGGGTGGAGTGAGGGATTGGATGATGGTGGAGGGGAGGTGGGAAGGGAATGAGGGTGGCTGGTGCAGAATGCAAGGTGATCGATGTGGAAGTCAGGGTGAATGATGTGGGGGGAGGGGGGTTAATGGGGGGGTTTGGATTTGCGTCCTGATGGCAATTAAATCTCAAAAGGATTCTTAGCCTGGATTGTGGTTAAGTTGAGGTTCGGGTTTGTAGTCTCTTTTTTGTTGTCATTAAAATATGTTTCTTTCTATCTTATCTTGTCAGGAAACAGTTTTCTTTACTTGCTGATGTAAGCACGCTTGTTTTTGTTTAGTTGTTGCTTATTTTTGTGTAAATATGTGTTTATTAATAAGCTGTATGTTTATATGATTTTTTAATAAAAAAAAAAAATGTACACTCTAATGTCCCCTATAGTCACACACTATTATTATACATTTATATAGCTCTGACATATACCGCAGTGCTGTACAGAAAACACTGAGCCATTCTATTACTATCCACACCAGAGAAGCTTACACTCTAATGTTCCCCCAACAATATACATTGATATAGCTCTAACATATACCGCAGTGCTGTACAGAGCACATTATACCTTTTTACATATACAAGTAGTAGCTAGCACATATAGCCGTTAACATGCATTTTGATTCCTTTGCCTTCCAGGATTTTTATATTGTTACACCACTCATGAAAATTTCTATATATTTTTTATTTATATTTTGCACAGATTAAAGCTTCCTTTTCATTTTGTTGTGGTGTTTGTGCAGGTGACTGCATCCTACAGAACTCTATGCTTGGAAAACACGTCAATACTCCCCTGATGCATTTGACAAACATATTGTGGGTAAATAAATGGTTTCTTGGGAGCCGAAATGTGTTTTCTAGCTTCAAATGCAAGTGACTAAATGTCATAGGGAACAGATTGAAAAGATGCAGAGAAACGTATGCAAATATGCTGCAGGAAGGCACAGTCTGAGTGTGTGCCCGGTTCAAGGGCTTTTAGTTTTTTCATTCTTCACCATTCACATGTAAATTCTTTTGTCTGATAAAGTGCCGCTCAGAAAATTTTTTAATGGTTTTTAAAAAAGATTTGGACATAACGTAAACCCCCATCAAGAAATGTTTTAATTTAGTGTTGGAAGAGCAGAAAGGGTTGGATCTTGTCTGTGTCCCAGTTAAGAAAATTCCCCACAAAGATCGGAAGTGAGGGGAAGTGCAGACAGCAATTATAACTTGGGGATAAAAAGAGGAATGCACAAAAAGCAGAACATATTTTGCAATTTTATTTGGACTTTTATGTGGCAAAATTCCAATGTGTTTCAGGGGGGTTTAAAGAGTCACCCTTCATCAGTGCTTGTGTTATGTCTTCATTCCTTGGATGAGCCTGCATCACTTTCAGGATACCTGCCGGTTTTCCAGGATTCCTCTCGGATCCCTGCCAGGTCCTCAAGGATAAGCAGAATCCCTACCAGGTCTTCCAGGATTGCTTGCAGGATCCCTGTTGGGACTTCCAAGATTCCTTGCAGGATTCCTTCCAAATCTTTCAGCATATGTAGGATCTCTGCCATGTCTTTCAGGATTAATTGAAGGATCCCTACCATGTCTTCTGGGATTCCTTGTAGGATCCCTGCCAGGTCTTTCAGGATTCCTTATAGGCTCCTCACTAGGTCTCCCAGGATTGCTTGCAGGATCTCTGTTGGGACTTGCAAGATTCCTCGCAGGATTCCTGCCAAATCTTTCAGCACATGTAGGATCTCTGCCATGTCTTCCAGGATTCATAAAAGGATCCCTACCAGGTCTTCCAGGACTCCTTATAGGATCCCTGCCAGGTCTTCCAGGATTCCTTATAGGATCCCTGCCAGGTCTTCCAGGATTCCTTGTAGGATCACTTCCAGGTCCTCCAGGATTCTTTGTAGGATCCCTGCCACGTCATACATAATTTGAATGATCCCTGTCAATTCTTCCAGGATTGCTTGCAGGATCCCTGCTAGGTCTTTCATGGTACCCTGCAGGATCCCTTCTGGGTCTTCCAGAATTCCTCACAAGATCCCTGCTGGTTTTTACAGGATTTCTCGTGGGATCCTTGACAGTTTTTCCAGGATCCCTGTAAGTCTAAGTACCAGTTTGTCTGTACCAGAGTTCTTTAGGTTGGGTAAGGGTCCAGAACCCTAGTGGTCCTGGTTTTCTTTACTGCAAATTGACATGAGGCTGCAGCCCCCAGTATATTCCCATCAAGAGAATGCTGGAACAGAGGGCTTCAAAGCAGTTGACAAGACAGTAGTTGGGTTTAACCAGAGGTCATGGCAGGCGGCAGACAGGAGTGTAGTTAGGTCCAGGTAGATAGGTTATGGCAGGCAAAAAAGAGTAGCTTGAGCAGAGGTCTAGGTAGGCAGCAAGCAAAAGAGTATTCATGTCCAGGCAGTGATTTTGGTGGGCAGCAAGCAAAAGAGTATTCATGTCCAGGCAGTGATTTTGGTGGGCAGCAAGCAAGAGAGTATTCAGGGTCAGGCATGTGAGAATTGTCAGATCTGAGCAGAGGCCTAGGCAGGTAGTAAGCAAAATGGTATTCAGGTCTAGGCAGTAGTCTTGGTGGGCAGCAAGGAACAGAGTAGTCAGGCCCAAGTATGAGTTGAGAGAGGAGCTGGATTTGTCAGGTGTGAGTGGAGGTCTAGGCAGGTAGTAAGCCAGAGCAGCCAGGTCAATCCAGCTCTGCAATAAACAGGCAACTGGGCACGCCTAGCATCTTTGCTTGGAACTCTGGAAGCCCTGGAGGTAGTGGGGGTCCTAGGAATCCTGGAAATCCCAGCAGGGATCCCAGAAGGCCTGACAGGTATCCTTTGAATAATCCTGGAAACCCAGCATGGATCTTGTGAGGAATTCTGGAAGACCCAGGAGGGATCCAGCGGGGTGCCATGAAAGACCCAGGAGGGATCCCGCAATCCTGGAAGAATTGTCAGGGATCCTTCATACCCTGGAAGACCTGCCAGGGATCCTACAAGGAAACCTGAAAGACACGATAGGAATCCTGCAATGAATCCTGAAAGACATGACAGAGACCCTACCTATCCTGAAGGATTTGTCAGGAATCCTGTGAGGAATCTTGGAAGTCCTAGCAGGGATCCTGCAAGCAATCCTGGAAGACCTGGTAGGGATTCTACGTATCCTGAAAGACCTGGCAGGGATCCAGGAGGATTTTTTTTTGCTTTTTTCGGAAATTCGAAAATTCGGATTTTCAAATTTCCGTATTTTCAAATTTTCTAATTTTTGAATTCCCAATTTTCTGAATTTTCAAATTTCCGAATTTCGAATTTTCAAATTTCGTATTTTCGAATTCCGAATTTACAAATTTTTGAATTTTCGGAATTCGAAAATTCAAAAATCCGAAAATTTGAAAATCTGAAAAAAAGAAAGAAAATCAGTAAAATTTGAAATAATAACAAACTAATAATAACTAACTATTAAATTACAGGTATTGGAATTTTCTTTCAAATTTGGCTGTTTGTGAACGTAGCGAATACAAATTTATCTGAAGTTACAAATTATCCAAAATAACAAATGCCGCATCTGAACAAATGTAATGGAACAAATTAATAATAAATAAGAATAATAAGGTTTTATTATTATTATTGTTATTTATTATTATTAGATTGTTACATTCCTTTTGTTTAGATGCGGCATTTGTTATTTCAGATAATTCCTAACTTCGTTTAAATTCATACTCGTTACGTTCACTAACAGCCAAATTTGAAAGGAAATTCCAATACCTATAAATTAATATTTATTACTAGTTAATTATTTAGGATTTTCGGGTTTTCAAATCTTCAGATTTTCATTTTTTTGGGGGGATTTTCAAATTTCCACATTTTAGAATTTTAAAATTTCTGAAATATTTCCGAATTTTAGAATTTTTGAACTTCCGAATTTCTGGACTTCCGAAATTTAGAACTTCCGAATTTCCAAAATTTTGAATTTCAGAAGTTTTGAATTTCCGAATTCCGAATTTCCGACATTCCAAATATCTGAAATTCCAAATTTCTGAAAATTCGGATATTTGAAAATTCGGAAATTAAAAATTTGGAAATTCGGAAAGCCGAAATTCGGAAATTCGAAATTTCGGAAATTGAAAAATTCGGAAATTTAGAAAGTCGAAAATTCGGAAATTGGGAATTTGGAAATTCAAAATTTCGGTAATTGAAAAATTCAAAATTCAGGAAATTTTGGAATGAACAAAATTCGTTAAATAATGAATTCAGAACTAAACGAATTGCACATGTCTAACCAAAACCATGTAGTACAAGGGCCTGCCTGATTGCATACAAATTGAAACTCTTAAGGTTTGACTTCATATTATATGGTTTTGGTCAATCTGAAGACAAAAATCTGCAGAAAATATAATAGTGTGTATGGAGCTTTATTAAATAACAACATTATAGGAGAGAAGCCATAAAGACTTTATACCATTAAATTTATTAAATGGTTACAATTAATCCTGGACTGTTTTTTTTTGGCACTAAGCTATACTTCTTTGACCCCAACAATGGAAAGCACAGATGCTGTACAAAGAAAAAGAAAAGCTGAGATAATAATAATAATATTATCCCAACATCAAAGCTGAATTGTATCTATTGTAAGTGGTTGAAAATTTGGCAGAAATCTTACTATAGAAAAAGCAGGTGCTTACACATAACACATAATTAGTACATACTGATTATTGACAAAGCATGTGGAATTAATAATCCTTTTCTTCACTGGATACTATTCCATTTCCAGAAAACGGATTCTTCTGAATGACACTTTGTAGTATACCCCCCCCCCCCCCCCCATTCAGTTTAATCTAGTTTGAAAGAGTTTTCAAGCTGAAGTTTAATCTTTTTTTATTTTCCTTCTCTGGTTCCCCATTTCCCCTGTTTCCCCTTCCAGAAGCGCATTTGTGAGGTCAGGCACTGATGTTGGATGAGAAGGCCTGGCTCACAGTCTCCGCTCTAATTCATCCCAAAGGTGTTCTATCGGGTTAAGGTCAGGACTCTGTGCAGGCCAGTCAAGTTCCTCCACCCCAGACATGCTCATTCATGTCTTTATGGACCTTGCTTTGTGCACTGGTCCTCCAAATCATTTGGTTGAGGGGGGATTATGGTGTGGGGTCGTTTTTCAGGGGTTGGGCTTGGCCCCTTAGTTGCAGTGAAGGGAACTTTTAAGGCGTCAGCATACCAAGACATTCTGGACAATTTCATGCTCCCAACTTTGTGGGAACAGTTTGGGGATGGCCCCTTCCTGTTCCAACATGACTGCGCACCAGTGCACAAAGCAAGGTCCATAAAGACATGGATGAGCGAGTTTTGGGTGGAGGAACTTGACTGGCCTTCACAGAGTCCTGACCTCAACCCGGAGAAGTTAAGGTCAGGAATAAGAAATAAAAAAATGATAATTGGCATGTGCGTATGTATTCACCCCCTTCATTATGAAGCCCATAAAAAGCTCTGGTGCAACCAATTACCTTCAGAAGTCACATAATTAGTGAAATGATGTCCACCTGTGTGCAATCTAAGTGTCACATGATCTGTCATTACATAGACACACCTTTTTGAAAGGCCCCAGAGGCTGCAACACCTAAGCAAGAGGCACCACTAACCAAACACTGCCATGAAGACCAAGGAACTCTCCAAACAAGTAAGGGACAATGATGTTGAAAAGTAAAAGTCAGGGTTAGGTTATACAAAAATATCCAAATCTTTGATGATCCCTAGGAGCTCCATCAAATCTATCATAACCAAATGGAAAGAACATGGCACAACAGCAAACCTGCCAAGAGACGGCTGCACACCAAAACTCACGGACCGGGCAAGGAGGGCATTAATCAGAGAGGAGCACAGAGACCTAAGGTAACCCTGGAGGAGCTGCAGAATTCCACAGCAGAGACTGGAGTATCTGTACATAGGACGACAATAAGCCGTACGCTCCATAGAGTTGGGCTTTATGGCAGAGTGGCCAGAAGAAAGCCATTACTTTCATCAAAAAATAAAATGGCACTTTTTGAGTTTGCGAAAAGGCATGTGGGAGACTCCCAAAATGTATGGAGGAAGGTGCTCTGGTCTGATGAGACTACAATTGAACTTTTTGGCCATCAAAGAAAATGCTATGTCTTGGGCAAACCCAACACATCGCATCACCCAAAGAACACCATCCCCACTGTGAAACATGGCGGTGGCAGCATCATGCTGTGGGGAAGTTTTTTAGCAGTCAGGACTGGGAAACTAGTCAGAGTTGAGGGAAAGATGGATGGTGCTAAATACAGGGATATTCTTAAACAAAACCTGTACCACTCTGTCAGAGAAGTACTTACCGAGGCTGAGATGCCGAGAGCAGTTGTCAGGTGCGGGTATGGAGATCGAGATGCTAAGAGGGCTCCCCTTGCGGCTAAGTGCAGCACGCTCCTGGATTTGGGAACAGGAAGCACGGTGCCCAAAGAAGCACGGTTGGCCAGGTGCTTCTCTGCAGCCCAAGGAGCTCAGCCACAGAGGGATGGTTAATGCTGGCAAAGCAGAACTTGCAGTGTCCAGGTAAAAGAAGAAACCAGGAGACAGGCCAGGGGTCATACACTGGTAAATCAGTCCAGAGAGAGTACAGGGGCGAGCAGAGGTCATGCACAGGCAGGGTCCAGGTACAAGCCGAAGGTCAAGCCGGGAGATCAGGATGCAGAAGCGGAGTCCAGAAGCAGGTGAAGGGTCAAACCAGGAGATCAGGAAGCAAGGTCAAGGCAAGCCGGGTCACAATGGGTATCCACAGATCAGGAAGCAAGGTCAAGTACACAAGGAAGCTGAGAAGATAATCCAGCAAAGTCCTGTGGTCACAGGCTGGTTTAAATAGGGCCACTGGCACCAGCGTCAGTCACGTCACTTGCACGCCGTTGCGCACGCCAATGCGTGCCGTATTGCGTGTGCGCCGATGCGCGCCGGCGTGCGCCAATGCACGCTGATGCACAGCGCACGCTCGTGCACATCTCAGGATCATCCGTGGGCATCCATGGAGGGTCTGGGCAACATTGCCAGTACTAGGACGGCCATGTCCCTGACAGCGGTTTACCCTTGCGACTAAGCGCAGTTCACCCCCTGGAGGTGATACAGGGAGTGAATGGCACAAAGAGGCACAGGCTACCCAGCAGGCAGGAGTAGATTTGCGTGGTAGTCCTTGTAGGGTTGAGCAGCTGTGCAGAGACTGGCAGATGAGATGACTTGCTGAGGGAGATCAAACAGAAAGTCCAGAACCGGTCAAACACAGAGGATCGGTAGTCCCAATCACTGGCTGAGGGATGGTGTCTGGGAGACACAAGGCAAGCCCAGGTCACAAGCAAAGGGTCAGGCAAGGAGACAGGTGGCAGGTCCGGGTCACAGGCAGAGGGTCAAACACAGGAGGCAAGGCAGAATCTGTTTAAGCAGGCCAAGGGTCAGGTCCAGGAGAAGAGCAGAGTAGTCAGGATCAATCTGGGTCATAATCAGATACAGGAAACAGGATCAAATGCAACAGGAAGCTGAAGACAAACCAGCAATTATTCTGATCACAAGAGCAACCTTTATAGGCCAGCCCAAGGGTCACGTTGAGCGTGAACATGCGCCAGTGTGCATGTGCGTGCACCATACCATCGGACCGCGAATGCACATGCACCGGATTGCCGTTCCGTTGCACAAGTGCGCAGGGACACGGCTGGAAGGATTATTCCTCTGATACACTCTGTGTGTGATTTGAGGATAGGAAGGAGGTTCACCTTCCAGCAGGACAATGACCCCAAACACAATACTATAGCAACACTTGAGTGGTTTAAGGGGAAACATGTAAATGTGTTGGAATGGCCTAGTTCAGGGATATGCAATTAGCGGACCTTCAGCTGTTGCAAAACTACAAGTCCCATCATGCCTCTGTCTCTGGGTGTCATGCTTGCGGCTGTCAGAGTCTTGCTATGCCTCATGGGACTTGTAGTTCTGCAACAGCTGGAGGACCACTAATTCCATATCCCTGGCCTAGTCAAAGCCCAGACATCAATCCAATAGAAAATCTGTGGTCAGACTTAAAGATTGCTGTTCACAAGCGCAAACCATCCAACTTGAAGGAGCTGGAGCAGTTTTGCAAGGAGGAATGAGCAAAAATCCCAGTGGTAAGATGTGGCAAACTCATAGATAGAGACTTATCCGAAGAGACTTGGGGATGTGATAGCCGCAAAAGGTGGCTCTACAAAGTATTGACCTTAGGGGGGTGAATAGTTATGCGCATTGACTTTTTCTGTTATTTTGTCCTATTTGTTGTTTGCTTCTCAATAAAAAAAGAACATCTTCAAAGTTGTGGGCATGTTCTGTAAATTAAATGATGCAAATGCTCAAACAATCCATGTTAATTCCAGGTTGTGAGGCAACAAAACACGAAAAATGCCAGGGGGGGGGGGGGGGAATATTTTTGCAAGGCACTGTATATACGCAGATAGCATAGACACCTTAACCTTATTGTCAAGAACAGGGTGGGAGGTGTGAAAGTTGTGGAACCATACTGTTCTAGTTACATAAGCTCAGCCCCGGTGTCAGGAAGTCTGCAGAGCTTTCAATTCTTCAAATTACATGGATAAAGGATGTGAATTGTTGACAAAATGCCAGGGTAGAGATATTAAAATGGCATTTATTCAAATTGTAAGACAGATGGCATTGAAGGTCCCTACCCTTGTTTAATGGCAGTTGTTCCAGTATAATGCAGATGGCCTCTTTTATGTCTCTTGTGAACAAGTTGTCCTCTCTATTGATGAACTGAGTGTTCAGTTCAAATGTAACATGTGGATGAACATGATGGCTTTATCAATGGTTGCTAAGGAAGCAGCAGGTGCCTGCACCCACCACTTCCTTGGCAACCACTGACATCACACAGCCCATTTAGTTACTTGGTCAGGAATCCCTGGTTGTATCCACCACGTTCTCAGCAAGGATTGACATATTCTGGTTCTATTTGCTTACATGGTCAGAAATTTCTGGCCACATAAGCAAAGAGGCGACAATGGGGGGTGACATCATTGCCTAAATATGGATACATTGCAATATTTGGGCAATAGCATTGACCAAATACGGACATGGTCATCTTTGGTCAAGGATGTCATCATTATCCCCGGACATTCCCTTATGTTGCCGATGACATGTTGGGTGGGTGTCATTCAGTAAGTGGCTGTCTTTGCCTTTGGATCCTCAGGTTTTTTTCTTTTGGCGGGCATCAATGACATAAATGATGATGGGTTTACATGGTGGGACATTTTTGGGGATTTTTAATTTTTTTTTAAGATGTGGGAAAACTGCTGAGTGTTGACCTGAAGAAATTACCCTCCATTCATTCATTTTGAGAGCTTGTTTTGTCCCCCCAGTGTACAAGCCTTACATTCCTCACTACACTGCACTGCATATACCAGGTTACTTCACTTGCGGTTGAGTGTTGGGTCTTTTGGATGTACACGCTTCTGTTTTTGTGTATTGCTGGGCTTAGAAGATACAGGGATGCAAGGATTGTTAATGTTTTTTCTGAGCTTGAAAGACACAAAAATTATTGTTTTTTTTGTCAATCCAGCTACATATGGGATGACTCTATGTGTATAAAGTATTTAAAAATAATCCTGTGTTCTGAGGTTTATGTGTGTCTATGAGACTGTCAATACAATTAAAGCATGTTTTGTTACAAGGAGTGCACGGTGTATATAGTGAATAGGGACCTCGTGGTAATGGTAATATGGATCCTACCACCTTATCACCAAAACCTTGGCCTAATGGTTGTGGGGATGAGCAGGCGGTAGATTTTAATATGAGGAGGCCCTCAGATACTACTCATGTTAAGAAGTATGCTGACTGACATGATCCGCTGCCACCACTCACTCACTGCAAATGATATCTCCTGCCCCCCCCCCCCCCCCCCAACTGAATATAATGAAAGAGGTGGGTTCTCCCCGGTAACATCATTGACCGCATATTGACATGTCCATATTTGGTCAGTGATATCATGAGTGACCCTGGTTGAGAATGGCTGAGCTGTAAAAGGCTATATTTGTATGATACACCAGCAGTTCTGGAAGTGCAGCTGGCTGATGGAACATATTTTATTATTACAGGTAGTTCTTTAACATGGACAATTAATGCAGCGCTTTACATATATATTGTACATTCACAATGGTCATTTAGGATTAATTTGCATGGCCCCGCCCACTATCCTACATTGAGGAATAATCCTCTTATTTTTTATACAGTTTTAATTGCCAGCAAATTACTTTTCATTGCCAGCTTGTTAGAAGAAAAAAAAAACAAAAAAAGCACATGGCCACTTTTGAGGATGCACTGATGGGCACTAATGAGGTTTGACTGATGGGCACTGATGAGGCAGCACTGATGGACACTGATAGGCGACACTGGTTGGCACTTATAGGTGGCACTGATGGGCACTGATGGGGCTGCTCTGATAACCAAAGCACTGATGAGCATTGTCCTGATTATTAGCCTCATGCATACTGGATGTTAAAATAACTTCACAGCTTTGCAGTGAGTTTTTTAATGTTTTTTGCTATAACGTTTTAAGCGTTTATTAGCATTTCTTAGTGGTTTTCCACGTTAGCTGTTTTTTTCTCAATGGTTTAAAAACGTCAAAGAACGCTGGTGAGCCACGTTTTTGAGCGGTTATCGTTGTTTATCAGCGTTTTTTGACGTTAGAGCGTTTTTACAGCTGAAAGCAGCTGAAAAACTCCTCTCAGAACCCACTAGTTTTGGGTTTTTTTTTTAAAGCCAAAAAATGCCCCAGCCAAAAACTGCTGATAGCAGCCTGTGTGTGCATGCAAAAGTATTCACCCCCTTGGCTTTTTCCCTATTTTGTTACATTATGGCCTTTAGTACAAAGTTTTTTTTTAATCTGAATTATATGTGATGGATCAGAACACAATAGTCTAAGTTGGTGAAGTAAAATTAGAAAAATATATACATAAAAATATTTTTCAGAAATAAAAAAAACGATAATTGGCATGTGCGTATGTATTCACCCCCTTTGTTATGAAGCCCATAAAAAGCTCTGGTGCAACCAATTACCTTCAGAAGTCACATAATTAGTGAAATGATGTCCACCTGTGTGCAATCTAAGTGTCACATGACCTGTCATTACATATACACACCTTTTTGAAAGGCCCCAGAGGCTGCAACACCTAATCAAGAGGCACCACTAACCAAACACTGCCATAAAGACCAAGGAACTCTCCAAACAAGTAAGGGACAATGTTGTTGAGAAGTACAAGTCAGGGTTAGGTTATAAAAAAATATCCAAATCTTTGATGATCCCTAGGAGCCCCATCAAATCTATCATAACCAAATGGAAAGAACATGGCACAACAGCAAACCTGCCAAGAGACGGCCGCACACCAAAACTCACAGACTGGGCAAGGAGGGCATTAATCAGAGAGGAGCACAGAGACCTAAGGTAGCCCTGGAGGAGCTGCAGAGTTCCACAGCAGAGACTGGAGTATCTGTACATAGGACGACAATAAGCCGTACGCTCCAAAGAGTTGGGCTTTATGGCAGAGTGGCCAGAAGAAAGATATTACTTTCAGCAAAAAACAAAATGGCACGTTTTGTGTTTGTGAAAAGGCATGTGGGAGACTCCCAAAATGTATGGAGGAAAGTGCTCTGGTCTGATGAGACTAAAATTTTACTTTTTGGCCATCAAAGAAAATGCTATGTCTGGTGCAAACCCAACACATCACATCACCCAAAGAACACCATTCCCACTGTGAAACATGGTGGTGGCAGCATCATGCTGTGGGGATGTTTTTCAGCAGTGGGAAAGGACTGGGAAACTGGTCAGAGTTGAGTGAAAAATGGATGGTGCTAAATACAGGGATATTGTTGCGCAAAACCTGTACCACTCTGTGTTAGGGTTGCCACCTCATCCCTTTAATCCAGGACACACATTAATTCCACAGGTTCTGTGGCTGATTAAGGTGGTAATTAAACTTACTTGGTGCCTTATCTGCATTAAATGAGCCTCAGAACCTGTGTAATTAATATGTCTCCTGGATTAAAAGGATGATGTGGCAACCCTACTCTGTGTGTGATTTGAGGCTAGGACGGAGGTTCACCTTCCAGCAGGACAATGACCCCAAACACACTGCTAAAGCAACACTTGAGTGGTTTAAGGGGAAACATGTAAATGTGTTGGAATGGCCAAGTCAAAGCCCAGACCTCAATCCAATAGAAAATCTATGGTCAGACTTAAAGATTACTGTTCACAAGCGCTGTTCTGTCCACCAGATGTTTTATACTGGTTATTTGTACCTGTGTTGTTAAATTTACATGCAAAATGTGTAATTTACTTAAGACAATCATATGTGGTGTGCCGGCTCCATCTAGCGTTCCTTTTTGGTATTGCTGCAGCTCTGCTTATCTGTTTATTTGTATGTGCAGTTGAGGAAGTTCTCAGCAAGCAGGGAATTCTGGGTAGAATCTTGGCAGCAAGTGAACCAGTCACCATTCTTTTCAACACATTGCAGGGAGCAACACATGTATTTCGCAATCTATTGCCATTAGAGAACTTAAAAAGTAAGTTTTTATTATCTCATCTTGTACTGTATATCGTTGTTTATGCAGTGTATGCTGTATTGTATGCAATATTGTACTTATTGAGGTCTATTTCTGTTATTTTGTAGTTTCACCTGGCTTGTCCTAATAAAACTGAGATCAAAGAAATATGGTATCTACAGTTATTGGGATAAGAAGGTTTAGCTATCTGCTCCTTGAGACAGCACAAGCGCAAACCATCCAACTTGAAGGAGTTGGAGCAGTTTTGCAAGGAGGAATGGGCAGAAATCCCAGTGGTAAGATGTGGTAAGCTCATAGAGACTTATCCAAAGCGACTTGGAGCTGTGATAGCCGCAAAAGGTGGCTCTACAAAGTAGTGACTTTAGGGGGGTGAATAATTTTGCACATTGACTTTTTCTGTTATTTTGTCCTATTTGTTGTTTGCTTCACAATTAAAAAAAAAAAAAAAAAACTTGTCCATGTTAATTCCAGTTTGTGAGGCAACAAAACACGAAAAATGCCAAGAGGGGAGTGAATATTTTTCCAAGGCACGTAGGATAACATGATGGGGAGTTTATTGACTGTAGAAAAAAAAAAGTCTGAAGCCAAAAACAGCTGCTGTAAAAAATGTCCAAAAATGTCCAAAAACGTCCAGTGTGCATAAGGCCCAATGCACTCACTGTGCCCTATCAGATTTGACGGTTATTAGCTCTCCTTTCCTTCTCCTGTGATTGGCCCTTTACCCCGACCAAAAGACATAGCAGTTACTTTCAGCGATCAGGAACCAGTTAAAGGAACTGAACATTTTAACTGCTTCACCTTAAACATTTATAAAATCTCTGCTCCTTGCCGTGATTATTTGTGACTGCTGCTTCTTTTTTAAACTGCAAAAAAAAAAAAAAAAAATCCCCATTAACTCCCATTTAGATCCCACCAGGATGAATTGCGCAGATTGCCGTCTCCCCAGCCATCACCGCTCGCTCACCCCACACTGACACCCCCCCGAGACAAGGCGCTTGTACTCCACGAGAGGAACAACGCTGATTAATATATTCATAACTGCATTAGAAGTCGACTTTTCTAATTACTGAAAAGCAATTACTAAACGCCATTAAGGATGTAACATATCATTTCACATGCAATTTGTTTTGCTCAAAACAACATGCCGAACCGGCGCCCTAATTATACATCAGAAAGAATTGCGCTGCCTCTCCGGATGGAGATGGGGCTTCTGTGGAGAGGCTCTCCAGAACAATGCGAGGATTTCTCGATGACATTACGATTGGAACACTGAGAAGGTTCCGGAAAGACGTTTGTTCGCTTTTTTTTTTTTTTTTTCAGTAATTCACCAAAACCCATTGCATTCCCCCTGCCTGTTCCTCCAATGAAAGAAAATAAAAAATCATTTATTATTCTCCGGGAAAAAAAATAAGCGGTTAGCGATAGAATAGCAACGAGGCATAACTTTGAATTACACAGTAATTAGGTTTCTGCGGCAAGTTGGGTTTGCCGGCTGAACGTGCACTAAAAACTGGCGGAGGATTGTGGTGTGTGTGTAAAGGCCCATACACACGATAGGACTTTTTGACAACAAACATGCAAATTAGCTGTTTTAAGGCAACATCCTACCGTGTGTATGCTCCATCGGACAAACTTTTTCGTTTTTCATCGGACAAATGTTGGCTGTGCAAACAGACAAACTTTCCGGCAACAAAAGTCCTATGGCGCAAATTCCTATAGTGTGTACACAAGTCCATAGGACTTTAGCCCAAAGTACAAACACGCATGCTCAGAACCAATGCAAAAGATCAGACAACACAGAAGTTGACCAAAAGGTGGCGGTAAAGAGCTGAAAAACCACGTGATTTGGTGAAAGTTGGCTGAAAAAGTCCTGCCGTGTGTATGCTTAATTAGTTTACGGCCAACGCCCTTTGTACAAAAAATCCACAGGAAAGTTTGTACAAAGTCCTATCGTGTGTATGGGCCTTAATACTCACCACAGATATTAAAGAGCGATTGAATGGGTGATCAAGGTATGGAGCCCCCGAAATTAGTGGGAAGCGACAAAGGACCCATTTCAGGGCACCATGAAAGCCATTCTTTAACCGCTTCAGCCCTGGAAGATTTCCCCCCTTCCTGACCAGAGCACTTTTTGCGATTCGGCACTGCGTTGGTTTAACTGACAATTGCGCGGTCGTGCGATTTTGCACCCAAACAAAATTGACGTCCTTTTTTTCCCCACAAATAGAACTTTCTTTTGGTGGTATTTGATCGCCTCTGCGGTTTTTATTTTTTGCGCTATAAACAAAAACAAGAGCGACAATTTTGAAAAAAAAAGCAATATTTTTTACTTTTTGCTATAATAAATATCCGCCAAAAATATATATAAAAAAACACATTTTTTTCCTCAGTTTAGGCCAAAATGTATTCTTCTACAAATTTTTGATAAGAAAAAAAAAATTGCAGCGTATATTGATTGGTTTGCGCGAACACTTTTGACACTATCTTGGGACCATTGTCATTTATACAGCGATCAGTGCTATAAAAATGCATTGATTACTGTGTAAATGACACTGGCAGGGAAGGGGTTAAACACTAGGGGGCGATCAAGGGGTTAAGTGTGTCCTAGGGAGTGATTCTAACTGTTGGGGGGATGGGCTACCACTGACATGACAGCGATCACTGCTCCCGATGACAAGGAGCAGTAGATCTCTGTCATGTCACAAGGCAGAACAAGGAAATGTCTTGTTTACATAGGCACTTCCCCGTTCTGCGGCTCAGTGACATGATCGCCGGTAGACTCGATGGCCACCAGTCCCACAGGCACGGACACCCTGTACACGACGCGCGCGCACGCCCACTAGCCCTGCCAATTAAAGGGGACGTACACAGGTACACCCATTTTCCCACCGCTGCCATTGTGCCGACGTATATCGGCGTGCGGCGGTCGACGAGTGGTTAAAAAAAAAAAAAAGCATCAGCTTATTTTTCATGTTAAAGTGGTTGTAAACCTCTAAAATGAAACACGGACTAAGCATATCCCTCTACAGTGTTTACTTGCCTCAAAGAGCATGTGATTTGTGGCTGCATGAGTCACTTCTAACTGGTTATGTCAGAACCATACAAATCCGAGAGATGGACCACACCCCCACTTCCTTCGGCACACAGCAGGTGATTGACAGCCTCGGCTGCCTATGATTTCCTGGGGGGTGTCCTTTCCCTCCACTCAGGTCTCAAATTACACTGAGCTCTCCTCACCATTCTGTGCACTGTGTGACATCAGTTCCCCACACCCTGCTTGTTTCAGCACAAAGCAGATGATCTGCGACCCAATACATGTTAGCGTGCTGCTCAGGTTCTGTTGAAGCAGCCTGGACTCCAGCCAGGCTATACCTCCAACGCGTTTTGCTCTGCCCCTCAGAGCTTAGTCATGGGGAAAGCAGATGAGATGATCATCTGTTCACGTTTCTCTATGAGACTGTGTAGGAGGGGGGAGGTTTCCTTTCCCTCCACTCAGGTTTCACATTACAATGAGCTCTCCTAACTATTATGTGCACTATGTAAGGTAATATACCCATCCCCTGCCACCCCCCCCCCCACCCCACACACACTCCCCCAGCACATAGCAAATGATTGACAGCATCAGAGGTCCATGTTTTATTATGAGACTATGTAGAGGGAGGGTGTCCTTTCCTTCCACTCAGGTCTCTGATTTGGAGGGACTGTCCCTGATTTGGAGCAATGTCCCTCTGTCCCTCATTTCTCCTTATTTGTCCCTCATTTTGCTCTGATCTATATAGTTGTATATAAAATGCACTTTTTATCAATCAAAAAGTGTTTTCCAGCGCTAAACCTTTCATCTGATTTATAAATTGCTGCATTTGTAAATTCCAAAAACCAATATAAAGGAATAGTAGTGGTAAAAAAAGCACATGTGGGTTAAACCAATCTTGTTTTTTTTTTTTTTTGCACAATTCTCCTTTTAGGGGGCGTGGCAAGGGGTGTGTCCTATGCCTGCATACTTTTGCTGATAGGTGTCCACCATTCCCATCTCAAAAGGTTGGGAGGTATGTATTCCCATCCACTGCCTCCTGTAGCTGAGAAAAATAACCTTTGATCTGTGTGTTTTAGGAGGCTGGCGAGGGCTGCAGATAAACGGGTACAACTTACGTTGGAGGGACTTCCATTGCTCTTTGCCTCCTTCAGAACTCCAAATTCCTTTTTTTATTTTGCCACTGTGATCTGACTTCTTGTTAGAGGGTGGCTATGTTCATTCTCCATGGTGTGCGCAGCCTATTGCATTGGGGTGTGCACCCCAAATGTATTAAAACATGGACAGTGTCAGTAGAGCAGTGGACGGTGTCTGTAGAGCAGTGGACATTGTCAGTAGGGCAGAGGATGGTGTCAGTAGAGCAGTGGACGGTGTCAGTAGGGCAGTGGACGGTGTCAGTAGGGCAGTGGACGGTGTCAGTAGAGCAGTGGATGGTGTCAGTGGGGCAGTGGACGGTGTCAGTAGAGCAGTGGATGGTGTCAGTAGGGCAGTGGATGGTGTCAGTAGTGCAGTGGACGGTGTCAGTAGAGCAGTGGATGGTGTCAGTAGAGCAGTGGACGGTGTCAGTAGAGCAGTGGACGGTGTCAGTAGTGCAGTGGACGGTGTCAGTAGGGCAGTGGATGGTGTTAGTAGGGCAGTGGATGGTGTTAGTAGGGCAGTGGACAGTGTCAGTTGGGCAGTGGATGGTGTTAGTAGGGCAGTGGATGGTGTCAGTAGAGCAGTGGACGGTGTCAGTAGAGCAGTGGACGGTGTCAGTAAAGCAGTGGATGGTGTCAGTAGGGCAGTGGACTTGTCAGTAGAGCAGTGGACGGTGTCAGTAGGGCAGTGGACGGTGTCAGTAGGGCAGTGGACGGTGTCAGTAGAGCAGTGGACGGTGTCAGTAGAGCAGTGGACGGTGTCAGTAGAGCAGTGGACGGTGTCAGTAGGGCAGTGGACGGTGTCAGTAGAGCAGTGGATGGTGTCAGTAGAGCAGTGGATGGTGTCAGTAGAGCAGTGGATGGTGTCAGTAGAGCAGTGGACGGTGTCAGTAGAGCAGTGGACGGTGTCAGTAGAGCAGTGGATGGTGTCAGTAGAGCAGTGGACGGTGTCAGTAGAACAGTGGACGGTGTCAGTAGAGCAGTGGACGGTGTCAGTAGGGCAGTGGATGGTGTTAGTAGGGCAGTGGATGGTGTTAATAGGGCAGTGGACAGTGTCAGTTGGGCAGTGGATGGTGTTAGTAGGGCAGTGGACGGTGTCAGTAGAGCAGTGGACGGTGTCAGTAGAGCAGTGGACTGTGTCAGTAGGGCAGTGGACGGTGTTAGTAGGGTAGTGGACGGTGTCAGTAGGGCAGTGGATGGTGTCAGTAGGGCAGTGGAAGGTGTCAGTAGAGCAGTGGACGGTGTCTATAGAGCAGTGGATGGTATCAGTAGAGCAGTGGATGGTGTCAGTAGGGCAGTGGTTGGTGTTAGTAGGGCAGTGGACGGTGTCAGTAGGGCAGTGGACGGTGTCAGTAGAGCAGTGGACGGTGTCAGTAGGGCAGTGGATGGTGTTAGTTGGGCAGTGGATGGCGTTAGTAGGGCAGTGGATGGTGTCAGTAGAGCAGTGGACGGTGTCAGTAGGGCAGTGGATGGTGTTAGTTGGGCAGTGGATGGCGTTAGTAGGGCAGTGGACGGTGTCAGTAGGGCAGTGGAGGGTGTTAGTAGGGCAGTGGACGGTGTCAGTAGGGCAGTGGATGGTGTTAGTAGGGCAGTGGATGGTGTCAGTAGGGCAGTGGACGGTGTCAGTAGGGCAGTGGATGGTGTTAGTAGGGCAGAGGACGGTGTCAGTAGAGCAGTGGACGGTGTCAGTAGAGCAGTGGATGGTGTCAGTAGGGCAGTGGATGGTGTCAGTAGGGCAGAGGTTTGTTTCAGTAGGGCAGAGGACAGTGTCAGTAGGTTTTTATTTTAATTTTTTTATTATTTAAAAAAAAAAAATTTAGGAGCCCTGTTGTGGGGCTTTGGGGAATATGCGCCACACGGGGTGATTAGGGTGTGCCCAGGCACATCCGGCACACCCCCTGCGCATGCCTATGGTAGGGACATAGCCACCCTTCCTTGCTCTCTCCCGAGATCGACTACGGACTATAGAATCTGTACTGTTCATACAGCAGGGATTATGCAAATATCAAAATGCCTTGATGGGTGGATGTCAGTTTGCAGGATGGGTGTTCCTAGGCAGGCCGAATTTGAATTGAAATGCCAGAATGTGATGCTAAACCTTCACGGCTGAACAAAGTGAAATCCAATGAATGAAAGGGGCGGGGCCAGGAACAGTTGGGCTGGGGCAGAAAAAGGGCTACAGGAAATGAGGCAGCCTTTAGCCAACTTGCTGCAGCTTCTAATGCACGTCGTGAGAAGCTCACAGTGTGCAGTGAAATCAGAGGAAGCCATTTCAGTCCAGGAGAGGAGCCGGTACAACTGTGCAAGAGTGAAGGGATGACTGGAGTTCTGCTTTAATGCACCAAAATGTAAAGGTGCCCTAAAAGATCCATCAGATAACCCCCCCCCTCAGTGATCGTACATACCACCAGCAAGGATTGAACAATTGCAAATAAAAATTAGGAGTTAAAGGATGAATCCGCCCGCCTTGTGTTCCCGGAGTGGAGAGAGGACAGAGGCGTTCTAATAAACATAACGATATTTATATTCCTCGCACACGGCGCACATAAATCACACGCATCCTCCGCTTAGCGCCATGCCGGCCGGCTCATTCCCAGGAGCTGAATCCTCTGCCACTCAAACTCTCAGCCGACTCCGCGGAGAATAGAACAATTCCACCTCCCCGACTGTTCCCCTCCGCTCCCGTCCCTGGGGGGGGCACTCCATGCCTAATGAAGATTTTTTATGTATTTAAACAAACAGGCCGTCTATTCCCGCAAGATCTTCCTCTGCAGGGTAACGAGTCCCGGTCTGTTCACATTCCGCCAGCAAATATTGTCTGCAAACACAACTTTTCACACCAGTTTTGTCTCCAATCCTAACATAGTCACATCATTATAGAGTCACATAGATGTAGAATTGCAGTACATAGTTACCTAATTATAGAGTTGCATAGTTACATTGTTACATAGTTAATGAATTATATAATTATGTAGGGATAGAGTTACACTGTTTCATAGTTATAGAGTTGTATAGTTACATAGTTATAGAGTTGTATAGTTACATAGTTATAGAGTTGTATAGTTGTAGAGATACCCCATTACATAGTTATACAGTTCCATCGTTTTAGAGTTATCATTACATAGGTATAGACTGAGTTATATAATTACAAAGTTACATAGTTATAGAGATACATTGAAGGATAGATAAAAATGGACTTTAACGGCACGTGTAAAATATTACACAATATTGTCCATTTTTCTCTATCCTTCAGTTTATCATTATTAGGATGCGGCACTTTTTTATCTAGGGTGTTTTGATTGCCACCCCAGAGCCTAGCAATCAATCTCTTTTCTAGTTATAGAGATACACAGTTACATAGGTATATAGTTCTATATTTACATACTTATACTGTAGAGTCACACCGTTACATAGTTACATACAGTGCCTTTCAACCTCCCCTTGGCTTTTTACCTATTTTGTTACATTACAGTCTTTAGTTCAATGTTTTTTTTTTTTTTTTATCTGAATTATATGTGATGGATCAGAACACAATAGTCTAAGTTGGTGAAGTAAAATTAGAAAAATATATACATAAAACTATTTTTCAGAAATAAAAAACTGATAATTGGCATGTGCGTATGTATTCACCCCCCTTTGTTAAGAAGCCCATAAAAAGCTCTGGTGCAACCAATTACCTTCACAAGTCCCATAATTAGTGAAATGATGTCCACCTGTGTGCAATCTAAGTGTCACATGACCTGTCATTACATAGACACACCTTTTTTGAAAGGCCCCAGAGGCTGCAACACCTAAGCAAGAGGCACCACTAACCAAACACTGCCATGAAGACCAAGGAACTCTCCAAACAAGTAAGGGACAATGTTGTTGAGAAGTACAAGTCAGGGTTAGGTTATAAAAAAAATATCCAAATCTTTGATGATCCCTAGGAGCACCATCAAATCTATCATAACCAAATGGAAAGAACATGGCACAACAGCAAACCTACAAAGAGACGGCCGCACACCAAAACTCACGGACCAAGCAAGGAGGGCATTAATCAGAGAGGAGCACAGAGACCTAAGGTAACCCTGGAGGAGCTGCAGAGTTCTACAGCAGAGACTGGAGTATCTGTACATAGGACGACAATAAGCCGTACGCTCCATAGAGTTGGGCTTTATGGCAGAGTGGCCAGAAGAAAGCCATTACTTTCAACAAAAAACAAAATGGCACATTTTGAGTTTGCGAAAAGGTATGTGGGAGACTCCCAAAATGTATGGAGGAAGGTGCTCTGGTCTGATGAGACTAAAATTGAACTTTTTGGCAATCAAAGAAAACGCGATGTCTGGCGCAAACCCAACACATCACATCACCCAAAGAACACCATCCACACCGTGAAACATGGTGGTGGCAGCATCATACTGTGGGGATGTTTTTCAGTAGTCGGGACTGGGAAACTGGTCAGAGTTGAGGGAAAGGTGGATGGTGCTAAATACAGGGATATTCTTGAGCAAAACCTGTAGCACTCTGTGTGTGATTTGAGGCTAGAACGGAGGTTCACCTTCCAGCAGGACAATGACCCTAAACACACTGCTAAAGCAACACTTGAGTGGTTTATGGGGAAACATGTAAATGGGTTGGAATGGCCTAGTCAAAGCCCAGACCTCAATCCAATAGAAAATCTGTGGTCAGACTTAAAGATTGCTGTTCACAAGCGCAAACCATCCAACTTGAAGGAGCTGGAGCAGTTTTGCAAGGAGGAATGGGCAAAAATCCCAGTGGTAAGATGTGGCAAGCTCATAGAGACTTATCCAAAGCGACTTGGAGCTGTGATAGCCGCAAAAGGTGGCTCTACAAAGTATTGACTTAAGGGGGGTGAATAGTTATGCACATTGACTTTTCCTGTTATTTTGTCATATTTGTTGTTTGCTTCACAATAAAAAATAAAAAAACATCTTCAAAGTTGTGGGCATGTTCTGTAAATGAAATGATGCAAATCCTCAAACAATCCATGTTAATTCCAGGTTGTGAGGCAACAAAACACAAAAAATGCCAAGGGGGTGAATACTTTTGCAAGGCACTGTAGTTAAAAAGTTGCATAGTTATAGAGTTACACTGCTGCATAGTTATATAGAAGGACAGAGAGGGAAATCTGTAACAAAGACCTGAAGCGCCAAACTGTGTGTTGTCCCGGGAGCTCGGGTTCGGCACATCACGGATCTGGTGGACAGATTACTGGGAGGGGCTGGGGAAGACCCAGCTGTCATTGTGCACGTTGGCACCAATGACAAAGTCAGAGGCAGATGGAGTGTCCTAAAGAACCATTTTAGGGACTTAGGAGCTAAATTGAGGAAATGGACCTCCAAGGTAGTATTCTCAGGAATACTACCTGTACATCGAGCCATCGAGATTAGGGAAGTAAACAAGTGGCTGAAGAGCTGGTGTAATAAGGAGGGGTTTGGGTTCCAGTACTATAGAAGGGAGGACTACACCTAAATGAGGAGGGTGCAGAACAGCCAAAAAGTTAGAGGGGTTTTTAAACTAGGCGATGGGGGGGAGGGTCCAGAGGTAGAGATAGTCAGCGCAGAACATAATCCAGAGGGTAGTATTGGGGGCATTAGTGGTCGGTTGACCAAAGCACATAAACCCAAGGTGAGTATAGTAGCATATCCTAGTTGCAATCTCGGAACACTCAATAAGAGGATAATATGCGACCGGTTTAAACTACGTGGTATATTCGCCAATGCCAGGAGCCTGGCGGACAAGATGGGTGAACCAGAGATCCTGTTGTACAAGGAGGATTTGGATTTTGTGGGAACTTCAGAGACCTGGTTCAACAGCTCTCATGATTGGCTGGCAACCATTCAACCTTTATCACAAGGATAGAGAGGGTAAAAAAGGGGGAGGGGTATGCCTATATATGAAGAATAATGTACAGGTGAATGTGAGAGATGACATCACTGAGGGAGCTAGAGAGGAGGTGGAATCCTTATGGGTAGAGCTCCAAAGGGATGAATCTAA
Source organism: Lithobates clamitans (assembly GCA_037952925.1). Classification (NCBI taxonomy): domain Eukaryota; kingdom Metazoa; phylum Chordata; class Amphibia; order Anura; family Ranidae; genus Lithobates; species Lithobates clamitans. The sequence goes on along the minus strand of JBBGZY010001020.1, from coordinate 1,389,525 downwards.
GGGGAAAATATTTCTGGGAGTATGCTATAGGCGGGAGGAGGGGGAGATGGATCTCCTATCACAATTTGGATTAGCAGCAAGGATGGGAAGTGTTATCATAATGGGGGATTGAGGGAACCGCGCATTCATCTTAGGCTCGCCAGTTCCTAAATGTCTTGCAGGACAACTTTTTTGGGTCAGATGGTAGACACACCAACTAGAAATAAAGCGTTACGGGATCTACTGATTATCAACAATACAAACCTGATCACAGATGTGGAAATAAGGAGGAAATTCAGGTAACAGCAATCACAGGTCAATTGGCTTCAGTATAAATCACACAAATAGGAAACAGAAGGGGAAAGAAAAGACACTGAATTTCAAAAGAGCCAACTTCCCTAAACTACAAACCTTGCTAGAAGATATAAATTGGGATAAAATCTTAGGAACAAAGAACACGGAGGAGAGATGGGTTTGCTTTAAGAGCATATTAAATAAGGGCATTAGCCAATGCATCCCATTGGGTAATAAATTTAAAAGAGCGAACAAAAGTCCTGAGTGGCTTAACTCCAATGTAAAAATGCATATAAAAGCAAAGGAGAAGGCCTTCAAAAAATACAAGGTTGAGAAATCATCATCAGCATTCAGACTTTATAAAGAATGCAACAAAAAATGTAAGGGTGCAATTAGGGCGGCTAAGATAGAACATGAAAGACACATAGCGGAGGAGAGCAAAAAATAATCCCAAGAAATTCTTTAAGTATGTACACAGTAAAAAAGGGAGGACAGACCATATTGGCCCCATATAGAATGAGGAAGGACATCTGGTTACAAAGGATGGGGAGATGGCGAAGGTATTGAATTTATTCTTCTCCTCAGTCTTCACGAGTGAATCGGGGGGCTTCAGTAACCAAAACTGCAGTGTTTATCCTCATGATACGTCACAGGAAGCACCTCCATGGTTAACAGAGGACAGAATTAAAATTAGACTTGAGAAACTTAACATTAATAAATCACCGGGACCAGATGGTTTGCACCCGGTGTATCTGGATTTTGCAAAAGCATTTGACACAGTTTCCCATAAACTTTTACTGTACAAAATAAGGTCCGTTGGCATGGACCATAGGGTGAGTACATGGATTGAAAACTGGCTACAAGGGCGAGTTCAGAGGGTGGTGATAAATGGGGAGTACTCAGAATGGTCAGGGGTGGGTAGTGGGGTCCCCCAGGGTTCTGTCCTGGGACCAATCCTATTTAATTTATTCATAAATGACCTGGAGGATGGGATAAACAGTTCAATCTCTGTATTTGCGGACGATACTAAGCTAAGCAGGACAATAACTTCTGCACAGGGTGTGGAAACTTTGCAAAAAGATCTGAACAAATTAATGGGGAACGTGCAACTACATGGCAAATGAGGTTTAATGTAGAAAAATGTAAAATAATGCATTTGGGTGGCAAAAATATGAATGCAATCTATACACTGGGGGGAGAACCTCTGGGGGAATCTAGGATGGAAAAGGACCTGGGGGTCCTAGTAGATGATAGGCTCAGCAATGGCATGCAATGCCAAGCCGCTGCTAATAAAGCAAACAGAATATTGGCATTAAAAAGGGGATCAACTCCAGAGATAAAACGATAATTCTCCCGCTCTACAAGACTCTGGTCCGGTCGCACCTGGAGTATGCTGTCCAGTTCTGGGCACCAGTCCTCAGGAAGGATGTACTGGAAATGGAGCGAGTACAAAGAAGGGAAACAAAGCTAATAAAGGGTCTGGAGGATCTTAGTTATGAGGAAAGGTTGCGAGCACTGAACTTATTCTCTCTGGAGAAGAGACGTTTGAGAGGGGATATGATTTCAATGTACAAATACCGTACTGGTGACCCCACAATAGGGATAAAACTTTTTCGCGGAAGGGAGTTTAACAAGACACGTGGCCACTCATTAAAATTAGAAAAAAAGAGGTTTAACCTTAAACTACGTAGAGGGTTCTTTACTGTAAGCGCGGCAAGGATGTGGGCATCGATAGTTTCAAGAAACTATTAGATAAGCATCTGAACGACCGCAACATACAGGGATATACATTTTTGACCTCACCTACTATGTAACTATATAGAGTAGAGTATATATAGAGTATATATAATTATAGAGTTATATAATTATAAAGTTACATAGTTACACAGGTGCAGGACATAGTTATAGAGTTACTCTGCTACATAGTTACATAGTTATAGAGATACATAGTCAGTTACATATGTATAGAGTTATATACATAGAAAGTTACATTGTTATAGAGTTACACGTTTACAGAAGTATAGAGTTACATAGTTATAGTGATACACAGTTACATACACTGTTATACAAGCTGTACACTCACTACTTTACATTGTAGCAAACTGTCATTTCTTCAGCGTTGTCACATGAAAAGATATCATAAAATATTTACACATGTGAGGGGTGTACTTACTTTTGTGAGATACTGTATATACAGTAGGTACAGTTATAGAGATACACAGTCACAGAGTTATAAAGCCAGGGTCAGCAACCCGTCGATTGTGAGCTACCTGTCAATCGCGGGAAGCTGACAGGTAGCTCTCGACCAGGGCTGGGTCGATACTTCCCCATCTCCACCGGCGTTGCTCTTCACTAGCAGAAAGGAGCAAGAGGCAAAGCCGCGCTGGATGGAGGATGGGACCGGGAACTGCTTTAGGTAACTTTCCAAGTTAACTAGCAGATGATTGGTTGCTAGGCAGTCCTAGCAACCAATCATCAGCTTGTTAACATAAAAAGTTAACTAAAGAAGCTCCCAGTCCACCACTCCATCCAGCACTGTGCAGCCTCTCAACTCCTCTGTCATGTACAAGTGCTGTAGGGTAGGAGAGAGCTACCTACAGATGTCTGGTGGGAGCGACAGGGAAACCGCTATAGAGGGGCAGAGGACAGTGCTATGCAGGGGGGTCAGAGGAGAGCACACTACTGTGGGGTGGGGGGGTTGCAGAGGACACTTCTATGGGGGGGCAGTGGGCACTACAATAGGGGGAGGGGGGCAGAAGACACTACCGGGGGGAGAAACAGAGGACAGTGCCCCTGCAGGGGGGGGGGCAGAGTTGAGGACACTACTGTGGGGTGGGGGGTTTCAGAAGACACTTCTATGGGGGGGGAGGCAGTGGGCACTACAATGGGGGGAGGGGGGCAGAGGACACTAAAATTGTAAACAAAAAGTGCCAAAAAAAGCCTGGTCTGTGGCCATAACGGAATGATGCCTGCAGCTACAAGTATCATCCTGGTATTTTTTTTTTTTGTTCAGCCGGCAATGCTCTTTGTTGTAAAAGTGATCCTAGCCATTGGATTGCTTTTACAAAGGGCAGAAGGGGGTCCTCCCTCTCCCGTTGCCTTCCACCACCTTCCCGGGCTCTCCTGTCCCAATGAGGAGCTCGAGACTGAAGCCAGTCAGTTCTGCCAACTGACCATAGAGATGATCGAGGACCAGAACATTCCCAATCATCTCCATGGTCTAAGAAACCAGAAGCGTTGAGTATTGTGTCACTTCCAGTTTCCCTGGATGTAAACAAGTCATTACTGGCTTGGGAAAGCACTGGATCAAACCGATTATGGTTTAATCTGATGCTTTTAAGGGCTGAGGAGAGGCCTAGGGTCTAAGACCCCAGATCTCTCAGTAATGAGTACCTGACACTGCCCATGCCATCACAAGGGATGTTGGTCATCCCTTGTTATAGCAATAAAGTTGATAACAAAAAAAAAAAAATTAGAGAGAAAGTGCAAACGCGGGCACACACGGCGGTTCCATGCGCATGCGTAAACAACAATCGCACCACACATGTGAGGTATCACCGCAAATGTTAGGTCGAGAGCAATAATTCTAGCACCAGACTTCCTGTGTAAATCTGAAGTGGTAAACTCTAAAGGCTTTCAAAGTGTTGCCTATGGATAATTTAATGTACAGTAGTTTGTTGCTATTTCAGGAGCTTGCGCAATTTTAAATCGTGACAGGTTTGCTATCTATTTACTCGGCATAACATTATCTTTTGTATGAGGAAGGACAAGGGGACCAGCTGTCTCCATTTTTCACAACAAGACACTCTAATGCCATGTACACACGACGGGTTTTGCCGTCGGAATAAACTCCGAAGGTTTCTCCGACGGAACTCCGACGGAATTCCGCTCAAGCGGTCTTGCCTACACACGGTCAAACCAAAGTCCGACTGTCCAGAACGCGGTGACGTACAACACGTACGACGGGACTAGAAAACGGAAGTTCAATAGCCAGTAGCCAATAGCTTCTGTCTCGTAGTTGCTTCAGAGCATGCGTCATTTTTGGTCCGTCGGAACAGCATACAGAGGAGCGGTTTTCCCGATAGGAATTGGTTCCGTCGGAAATATTTAGAACATGTTCCATTTCTAGGTCCGTCAGAATTTTCAAAAAAAAAAAGGCCTACACACAATCGGAATAGACAATGAAAAGCTCCCGTCTGACTTTTTCTGTCGGACATTCCGCTCGTGTGTACGCGGCATAAGAATACAACTATTTGTTCTAATAACATATTTCTTTGAATTGATTCCAGCAAGTAAACTTGTTGACATATAAAGAACATTACATAAGAGCACTTTGTTATATAATTAAATTATCGGTAAAATGCATGATAATTATATTTCTTTATCATTATGACTATTACACGTTGCTGTAGATTTTGAGTTGCATGACCTACAGAACAATATCGGGGCTCTTCAAAACATAATCCTTCCCGTGTTCTAAGACAGGAAAGATAAACATGTTCTTTAACGGTATTTTACCTTGATATAAAAATCTTTGTCACATTAGTCATTAATGCCTTCCTATCGGTGTCAGGCCAAGGACTGTTTATTAAAGAGACTGATGGAAAAGCTCTGATTTTATTGATGGCACGCCAAGCACATTTTTCTCATATCACAGGACAATAATGAGGAGATAATGGAGGAAACGGCTAAATTGCCGGCTTGATGTGTCTCATTACAAATCCCTGGTAGATTCTTTTGGTAGCAACAGGGTTGAATCACCTCTTCATATTCAGCAGAATAAATTGAGAAGTAGATACAATACAGAACAGTATTGTCAGGACCGGAAACTAAACCTATAACCTCTGCTATGTTCAGCAGTAGCTCTTCTTGCTGAGCCACATGAGATGCTGGACGGCATCCTTTCTGATCCTTCTGACCCTTCTGATATGATTTCAATCCTGCCTTGTGCCTTGTTTCTGGTGAACCTTGAACTCCTTACTCCTCCCATGAACCTCTTATTTAAGGCATGCCTTTGTATTTCCTGTTTGCCAGATTATTGTGCTCTACTTCAGCCAATATCTTGCTCTTGCCTCTCTTGCTGCCATCTGTATCTTCACTACTACTCATTACTGATCTTCGGCTTGTTCTTCAGCAATGCTTCCACTTGATCTTAACCTACACCCTTTCTTCATTGACTTTTGGCTTGTTCCCCGATTACGCTTCAGCTTGATCTCAACTTGAAACCACTTGTTATTGACCTTTGGCTTGTTCCCTGACTACGCTTCAGCCTAATCCCAACCTGCAACCACTTGTTTACTGAGTATGTCTCTGCTCAATCTCTACCTGCTACATCTCCTACTGGACTCTGGCTTGCTCACCTCCTGGTGGGGCAATCCTGAGGACCGTGACCTGGTACTGACATACAACAAAGCCCATCTCCACCATCAGGAGCTCTGGTGAATACTAATTAGTGCTTAGACCTGGCATCTTGGTTGAGCCCACACCATCTGTCAAGGTGCCTGCTTGTGGACCAGCTGGTTGGTGGGACCCTCTCTACTGCTATAGGTACTGGTCTCTGATACTGACCTCTGACCATGACAAGCATTTATTCAAGCCCTTCTAGGACCATACACTACAGAATGTTGAGGGGGGAAAAATGTTAAGCTTCCAAATTTTTGGCCCTTACATTATAAAATCTATTCAGCGGTGGATTGTGGACTCCTTAACATTTGCAGTTGGGGGGGAGGAGGCAGTAAAAATATGAAGATAAGTCATGTTTTTACCACCAGCTGTCCTACTTAAAGCAGCAAAGGCAGCTGGACAGGGGTGGACACGTGCCATGGCTATGATTTTCTGCTTTCATGGCAGCAGCAAAATGAATCATGGCAGTATCCCCGCCAAACACAACTCATTGTTGAATGGAGTCATGCTGCAACAATGCATGTGATTGCGACACAGTGATGTGGCAACTAGCAAGATTAAATAGATGAGGAGATGATATATTGCCTCCTCAGCACCTGCCGCTAGTTTACACCTAGCCTGAAGGCCACTTTACACAATTTGTTTTCCCCTTGTTCAGCCTACTGGCTGAAAGAGAGAAAATCAATAGCTTCTCCCAACCATGCACAACCACTGGCTCCAATTCTGGCCATTAGAGAGCCACGGCACCTGAACTGTTCAGTGCTGCTGAGCATTGCCCGTTTCTGATAGGATGCAGTCATTGTTTGGCTGAGTCAATTCTTAAATCAACTTTTGTTCAGCCAGGTGGCGCTTGCAGGGCCACCCATGACTCGTTTTCCAGCCAATTTAGGCTCAATCAGCCAGAATAAGTCAACATTTGAGATGTCTATTGGGAGCTGAAAGCAGAAAGGGGTCCTAGGAAAACTACCAAATTTTCCCCTCTATTTTTATGATTGACATTGATAAGGATTACAAAGGGTACAAAAAAAAGCGTACCCATTTACCTTAACTGTCCTTGTCCCAATCAGATATCAACTGCCTCCAACTTCATCTTGTGAAAGCATCGATCTTAGATCCTGCTGCTCCCACCATAAGATGAGATTGCATTCCCAGCCTCGCCCTGCATAGAGATAATCCAGCCCACGATACACCAATGTAGGCACCAGCATACTGAGTGCAAGCATCACAGGGAATCAGTGAATCCACAGTTAACCCTTTACATAAAAAGTAGCCATCACCACCTGTCTTAATGGAAAAATGAGCCATTCAAAGCATCTGCTCTGCAATGCCTGTGACATTCGCTGTCACGATCAGACAGGAATGTACAGAGTTTAAAATATGATAACTTTCTTAAAAAAAAAGAGGTAAGGATTCTTTTTTTTTTGTTAAAGCACTCAGAGATTTAGCTTGATGATTTTCAAATATTGTTTTAAAGCATAAGTTCACCTTTAGGTACGTGTTAAAGCTACATCCATGTTTATGATGTAATATTTAACATGAGGGCGGACAGGGGTTATTCTATGGTACAAACAAGGCCAAGGATAAATCCAAGGAAGAAAACAAGCTTAACTTGCCGACCAGCTCACAGACAACCTATTAGACCTGTCTAACAGTATGCATTAAAAGCAGGGGTTTAGTCTGCACACATTTGCAAATGCATGCGTAAGCCACAGAGCCTCGTCAAGGCACCTCGGTATCTGTAATACCTAACACTAACTTATAAGTGTCCCCACAGTAGAGCCACATGCATTCTGATATTTGAGAGCAGGTGGACTGAAGGGGAGCCACCCCTTCTTAAAGGTACAAGGGCACACTGAACACCCAGCATATAGTACAATGGCTGCAAAGTGCGTTGCCTGACCAAAAAACACGACAGTGATACAAAAAAGATGCCACTTGCTCCCATCTATAGCTGGCTATAACAGTTATGCCCCATACACACGGTCGGACTTTGTTCGGACATTCTGACAACAAAATCCATGGATTTTTTCCGACGGATGTTGGCTCAAACTTGTCTTGCATACACACGGTCACACAAAGTTGTCGGAAAATCCGATCGTTCTGAATGCGGTGACGTAAAACACGTACGTCAGGACTATAAACAGGGCAGTAGCCAATAGCTTTCGTCTCTTTATTTATTGTGAGCATGCGTGGCACTTTGTGCGTCGGATTTGTGTACACACGATCGGAATTTCCGACAACGGATTAAAATGTTACACTCAGCCAACCCCCCACCCAATCAAAATGTAGGCATGCTGAAGGGTTGTGTTATATTTCAGCAGATGCTCTGTTAATGCTAATTAATAAAGTCATATCTATTTTACTATATGACATCATTTTACAATCCGATAAAATGACATGACTGATAAAGACCAAACATGATATAAATCAGCATGGTGATTTTTTTCGACTCACATAAACACATTTGTTGTTTTAGGAGTAAACAAAATCACTTGTGGAAACATTTTCAAACCAACGCCAATGGAAAAATGTTTTCACATTGTTTTGCCGTCTTCTGATACAATGGGGAAATAGTTGCTATTGTTGTATATTTGAACAATCTACACATTTTTTAGCTATTGCCATTGTTTTATAAGAACTGTTTGAAACAATGGATCCAAAGCAGAAGGATTACCAATAGCTTGACCTTTTGACATACTTGACCCATGGTACGTATGTGTCAGGAACCATAAACCAGACGGAGACAGAAAGTGCAGTTAAAATCACACCTTTAATGAAAAGGGTTAAAAATAACACAGATCAGGAACTTAGTAAAAAAAAAAACAGAAGCCAGGGTTTTGATGCCAGAGCAGGTAATCAGACGAGCCGGGTTCGTGAAAGCAGAAGTCAGCGTAGTCAGGAGCAAAAATGAGGAACACGAATCAAAAGAGAAGTCACCCAGACCAAGTCCTACACAGGAGCACAGGAAGGAACGCACTTAGAGACCTTAGACCACGCAAGGGCAATGAGGACATGAGCTAAGCTGCTTAAATAACAAAAAGGGGCTGGCTGTAGGCTGGACTAATGAGACAGGTTAATAGCAACCAGGTGAGACACTGTGGTAACAACGAGTAGCTGGTAATTAACCGACAGCTGAGCAGCTTCTGAGCACTGGAAGAAAAGAGCTGGAGCCCACACTGTCAATGATACAGTGCCAACTAGAATTCGAAGTTAAAAAATGCTTTATTCATAGAAACGGATGTTCCCCCCCCCCCCCCGGTCGGTAGTCGGTTGGGTCACAGGCACACCCAGCCCCCGGTAGGTTGGTCACAAGCCACACACTTACCCCATCTAGGTCGTGGGCATCACTTCCTCTGGGCGGCGTCTGCTCCACCTGGTGCTTCACAGCATATTCCCCTGCTTCTCCTCTCTCCTTCTCTTTGGCGGCCAATAGGATCGTTTCTCCTCTCAGCCAATCAGGTGATGGGTCTCAGAACCCGCTTCCTGGAGGAGAATCAAGGAAGACAATAGGGAATATTAATTCGCTATTGTCACACAACTGGGTGGGCTTGGGGTGCAGTACTCTGCGCCCCTGAGCCCACACTTTTTTTGAAGCCTATTAGAGACCCTGGCTCTAATCACGTGCTTTAAAAAAAAAAAAAAAAACCCCATTGGAATCCATGTATGCCCCCTATGTACTGTAGATAGGGATGGGCTTTATGTTCGGGTCGAACATGAGTTTGACTTGAACATTGGCTGTTCACCCATTTTCCGAACAGCGAACAATTTGGGGTGTTCGCGGCAAATTCGAAATCCGCGGAACACCCTTTAAAAGTCTATGGGAGAAATCAAAAGTGCTAATTTTAAAGGCTTATATGCATGGTATTGTCATAAAAAGTGTTTGGGGACCCGGGTCCTGCCCCAGGGGACATGGATCAGTGAAAAAAAAGTTTTAAAAACAGCCGTTTTTTGGGAGCAGTGATTTTAATAATGCTTAAAGTGAAACAATAAAAGTGTAATATTCCTTTAAATTTCGTACCTGGGGGTGTCTATAGTATGCCTCTAAAGGGGCACATGTTTCCCGTGTTTAGAACAGTCTGACAGCAAAATGACATTTCCAAAGGAAAAAAAGTCATGTAAAACTACTATTGCTACTATCACTACTACCTGGGGGATGTCTATAGTATGCCTGTAAAGGGGCGCATGTTTCCCGTGTTTAGAACAGTCTGACAGCAAAATAACATTTCTAAAGAAAAAAAAGTCATGTAAAACTACTATCGCTACTATCACTACTACTAACTACTGTAAAACTACTATCGCTAGTGCCGGCTATAATGAATTGTCGGTCCGGCTTTACAAGGGGACCCCCAGATCCCGCCCCCCCTATGTGAATTGGTAATGGGATACAAATGTACCCCTACCATTTAAAAAAAAAAGTGTCAAAAAGGTTAAAAAACACAAGAGACGGTTTTTGACAAGTCCTTTATTAATTTCTTCTTCTTTCTGCGTCTTCTTCCGTCTTCTTTCTTCGGTGTTCTTCTTCCTCCATCTTCTTCTTCTCCATCTTCTTCTTTCTCCGCTCTTCTCATCCCGCATCTTCCTCCGGCTTCGTCTGCACGATCCGCCTCAGTGGGAGTGAAGGGTCTGGTATGGATTTTGAGGGGGACCCCCACGTCATTTTTTTAAAAAATTTTGGCATGGGGTTCCCCCTAATACCCATACCAGACCTGAAGGGCCTGGTATGGAATTTAGGGGGACCCCCCACGCATTTTTTCTTTAAATTTTGGTTCGAGGTTCCCCTGTGGGGAATTCCCATGCCGTTTTTATCAATGAACTTTTATGTGTATTGTCGGACCGACAATACATTAATAGGCGCAAGTAGTTTTAAATGACTTTTTTTCCTTTGAAATGTCATTTTGCTGTCAGACTGTTCTAAACATGGGAAACATGCGCCCCTTTACAGGCATACTATAGACATCCCCCAGCTACGAAATTTAAAGGAATATTACACTTTTATTGTTTCACTTTAAGCATTATTAAAATCACTGAAAAAAACGCCCGTTTTTAAAACTTCTTTTTGCATTGATACCCGGGTTCCCAAACACTTTTTATGACAATAACTTGCATATAAGTCTTTAAAATGAGCACTTTTGATTATTCATGTTCGTGTCCCATAGACTTTAATGGTGTTCGCGTGTTCAAACTAATTTTTTGCCTGTTCGCATGTTCTGGATGCGAACCGAACCAGGGAGTGTTCGCCTCATCTCTAGTCCTGAGGGTGTGACTGAAATTAGATCCCCCCCCTAGATCCAGACCCGGACCACAATGCTCTCTTATCCTGATTGAAGTATTTAAAAACAAATACTGCATTACAGTGGCATCACTAGGGTTGGTATCACCTGGTGCAGTAAAACATGTCACAGCCCCCCCCCACCCCTCCACCTTAGTACAGACTCAACTCCCTTCCAGCCCCCTTCCCCAGCAAAGAACTGTGCGCAGATCTCTAGAATGAGTCGTCCTTGGATTCGAGGGCTCTGCAAAGCAGCCAGAGTGCAGTGCACATAAACTATATTACCAAAAGTATTGGGACGCCTGCCTTTACACGCACATGTATGTTAATGGCATCCCAGTCTTAGTCCGTAGGGTTCAATATTGAGTTGGCCCACCCTTTACAGCTATAACAGCTTCAACTCTTCTGGGAAGACTGTCCACAAGGTTTAGGATTGTGTCTATGGGAATGTTTGACCATTCTTCCAGAAGCGCATTTGTGAGGTCAAGCGCTGATGTTGGATGAGAAGGCCTGGCTCGCAGTCTCCACTGTAATTCATCCCAAAGGTGTTCTATCGGGTTGAGGTCAGGCCAGTCAAGTTCCTCCACCCCAAACTCACTCATCCACACTACATTGCCAAAAGTATTGGGCCATCCCTCCAAATCATTTGGTGGAGGGGGGATTATAGTGATGGGTTGTTTTTCAGGGGTTGGGCTTGGCCCCTTAGTTCCTGTATGGGGAGCCCTTAAGGCGTCAGCATACCATGACATTTTGGACAATTTCATGCATCCAACTTTGTGGGAACAGTTTGGGGATGGCCAAGGTCCATAAAGACATGTATGAGTGCGTTTGGGGTGGAGGAACTTGACTGGCCTGCACAGAGTCCTGACCTCAACCCTAAAGAACACGTTTTGGGATGAATTAGAGTGGAGACAGCAAGCCAGGCCTTCCCGTCCAACATCAGTGCCGGACCTCACAAATGCGCTTCTGGAAGAATAGTCAAACATTCCCATAGACACACTCCTAAACCTTGTGGACGGCCTTCCCAGAAGAGTTGAAGCTGGTATAGCTGCAAAGGGTGGGCCAACTCAATATTGAACCCTACAGACGAAGACTGGGATGCCATTAAAGCGGGGTTCCACCCAAATTTTGCACCCCCCTCACCCCCATAGCGATGCCACTGCTGCATTTTGACCACTAGATGACTCTTTCAATCATAGGAGATAATCATATAACACAGGACATGGTGAGTTTCATTGGAGCTATACAAATACCGCTTCAATTCTGACAATAAATATATAAGAACAAAACAACAGCAGCTTTTAGGTAATGAATGATGCTGGAAGTTCATAGAGGTACAAGTGTAGATACTGATCTACAAAAAAAAAAAACGAAAAAAAAAACTTTTAGGATATTACTTGAGGGTGATAGACAACACTACGGAAAATGGGACCCGAGGGCCAACATAAACCTCCAATCGCCGGGCAGCCTGAGAGCCAGAGGCAGCTCGTAATTACAGAATCGTTTACATCAACGCTTCTGACCTGATTTGTGCTCGTCTTCTCCTTCTGAAGTGTCCTGAGGGAGAAATCCAAAGAGGCTTCAAGGGTTTATGAGGGATCTTTACAAGAATTCACTGCCAGGAGTGTATTTAGCAAGAGAGTGTCATTTTTTTCCCCTGAAAATTAGCTACATTTTGGCAAAATAAGAGTAAATAATAATAATAGGGAGTTTAAGCTTGCTCTGCTGAGAGCCATTGGTCCTGAAACTATGCAGGTATTATCAGGTGACAGATACATTCACCCAATGGAGCCAAAAGCCAGTTGATCCTCATTAAAGGGGTTTTAAACCCTCATTTTTTTTTCATAAAAATAACAAGCATGCCTCTACTTGCAATTGTTTTGCACAGAGCAGCCCCGATCCTCTTCTTCTGGGGTTCCCCGCTGGCACTCCAGGCCCCTCCTCTTCGTCGGGTGCCCCCACAGAAAACCGCTCCTGCTGCAATCAGTCTGTCCAATGAGGAGAGAGACAGTGGCTGGAACCACTGCGCTCACGTGCATCTCTGGATCAGATCAGAAGGGGGGGATTTTGGGGAGAGATGCAGCATTAAGGTGAAAAACTTTGGGGCTTTACAACCATTTTAACCTGAAGGACTATAAAAAAGATTCAGGCCAGTTCTCCAAGCTCCAAGTGTCTGGGTCTAGGGACATCCCTGGGAAATAACAAGAATAATAAAAATTGTACTAATTTAAAAAAAAATATTACACTCTCCTGCATATAGTTTCTGCTGTCATACCCTCCACACTCCTCTCCTGTACATACTGCCCACTCTTATACCCTCTATGCTCACTTCCTGCATAGACTGCCACTATCATACCCTCTGCACTCATCTCCCGTACATAGTGCCCCCTGTCATACCCTCTGCTGCACTCATCTCCTGTACATATTGCCCACTTTCATACCCTCCACACTTCTCTCCTGTGCATACCGCCCACTGTCATACCCTTCACACTTCTCTCCTGTACATACTGCCCACTGTCATACCCTTCACACTTCTCTCCTGTACATACTGCCCACTGTCATACCCTTCACACTTCTCTCCTGTACATACTGCCCACTGTCATACCCTCCACACTCCTCTCCTGTACATACTGCCCACTGTCATACCCTCCACACTCCTCTCCTGTACATACTGCCCACTGTCATACCCTCCACACTCATCTCCTGTACATACTGCCCACTGTCATACCCTCCACACTTCTCTCCTGTACAAACTGCCCACTGTCATACCCTCCACACTTCTCTCCTGTGCATACTGCCCACTATCATACCCTCCACACTTCTCTCCTGTGCATACTGCCCTCTGTCATACCCTCCACACTTCTTTCCTGTACATACTGCCCACTGCCATACCCTACACACTCATCTCCTGTACATACTGCCCACTATCATATCTTCCACACTCCTCTCCTGTACATACTGCCCACTGTCATACCCTCCAAACTCCTCTCCTGTACATACTGCCCACTGTCATACCCTCCACACTCATCTCCTGTACATACTGCCCACTATCATATCTTCCACACTCCTCTCCTGCATATACTACCCACTGTCATACCCTCCACACTCCTCTCCTGTACTTACTGCCCACCGCCATACCCTCCCTACTCCTCTCTTGTACATACTGCCCACTGTCATACCCTCCATACTCATCTCCTGTACATATTACCCACTGTCATAACTTCCACACTCCTCTCCTGCACATACTGCCCACTGTCATATCCCCTGCACTCCTCCTCTGTACAAACTGCCCACTGGCAAACCATCTACACTCCTCTCCTGTACATACTGCCCTCTGTCATACCCTCCACACTCCTCTCCTGTACATACTGACCACTGTCATCCCCTCTGCACTCATCTCTTGCACACTGAGGTTGCTACTTTTGGCCTTAAAGTGGTATGCGGTGGTGCAGCCTGTATTTTGAGGTGCTTTCTGTTCAAGGAAGATCAGATGTATTCTTTTGGAAGCGGCTTCCTTGTGTGACATTGTCCAACGTTTGGACTAAAAATTTGTACACAGTTTTTCTACTTCTTCCTAAAACTTCTGCATACATATTACTTTTGTAACGTTGTCTGTAATATTTCAAACTTGCTCATTCTAGAACAGGTAAACTTTTGCAAATAAGAAAAATAATAATATCAAATTTTAATTTTATTGGATGCATTGTTTTCAATTGCACAAAGATGGATGTGAATATTAATGTTAGCTGACATGTACATGCAGAGACAGGAGACCCGCAAAGCTTGCGAGATGTCCTCTAAGATGTTGACTGGGGAGCGGGGGAACTCTTCGGGGATTTCATTACGGCTCATATAAAAATCTCTTTTTTGGCACAAATTTTTTCCTTACACATGAAACACATTTTGTTCTCGTTACACAAAATATTTTTCCCTCTGATTGTTGCGAATTCCTGGCGGTGTCATTATTTTTTTTTTTTCACAGGATTCCAGATCCTAGGCCACTGATTACCGTCATTGTCCCTCTATCCTTGAGAGCAGAAAATGTTGAGTGAGCTGATACATTTGCAAGGGAGCGTTATTATATAACCAGAGTTATACTTCCCCTATTCCCCATCTCCTTGCCAACAGCCAGAACACACTAATGTATATAATTATGTGATAACGTAGGCACTTTGTTAATGGAGGAAATTAAAGGGGGCCAAGATGAACCCCCTACACCTCCACGGTGTGCCGTCAGTAAAAAAAAAAAGTCATGTGGAGTGCTTACCGTCGTGAAACTTCAAAGGAAGGCTTTGGTGTCACTTGTAGTTCCACGTTGGCTGCAGAACTGCAGCTGTTTATTTTCAAAGTAACTCTCACAGTCAAATGTTAGCCTAAAAGCTGTTATCTGTATTGCTAAAAAAAATCAATAAAAGAATAAAACATATGTTCCTTTCCTGGAGAAGATGCGACTACAGGCTCCATCCGATGTCGATTATGTTATAAAAAAAAAAAATTGGAATCAAAAAGCCTGATTTAAACTCAACCAACAAAGAACTACATAGAATTTATATAAAGTTACTCACTGGACTATAATAAATTCACATTGTATTGAGCAAAAATATAACAAAAATATATAAAAAAAATAGATATGTGCTAATTATGTAATACATTAAAATGGTACCAAACCCACATCATACACACCTAAAAACATGCAACCACCTCTCTCACTATATACAAATATCATTGTACAGCGCCTCGAAAAAGTATTCATACCCCTTGAAATTTTCCACATTTTGTCATGTTACAACCAAAAAAAGGTAAATGTATTTTATTGGGATTTTATGTGATAGACCAACACAAAGTGGCACATAATTGGGAAGAGGAAGGAAAATGATAAATGGTTTTCCAAATGTTTTACAAATAAATATGTGAAAAGTGTGGGGGGCATTTGTATGGCGCCCCCCCTGAGTCAATACTTTGTAGAACCACCTTTCACTGAAATTACAGCTGCAAGTCTTTTTGGGGATGTCTCTACCAGCTTTGCACATCTATAGAGTGACATTTTTGCCCATTCTTCTTTGCAACATAGCTCAAGCTCTGTCAGATTGGATGGAGAGCGTCTTTGAATAGCAATTTTCATGTCTTGCCACAGATTCTCAATTGGATTTAGGTCTGAACTTTGACTGGGCCATTCTAATACATGAATATGCTTTGATCTAAACCATTCCATTGTAGCTCTGGCTATATGTTTAGGGTCGTTGTCCTGCTGGAAGGTGAACCTCCGCCCCAGTCTCAAGTCTTTTGCAGACTCTAATGCCGCGTACACACGGTCAGACTTTTCGACCGGACTGGTCCGACAGACGCCGACCGACCAAATCCGGTGGACAATCCGATCCTGTGTGGGCTTCACCGAACCTTCAGCGGACTTTTCCAGTCGCAAAGCTGACGGACTTTAGATTTGGAACTTGCTTCAGATCTTTATGTCGTAACTCCGCCGGACCCAGAAATCTGCTCGTCCGTATGCTAGTAAGACGGACAAAAACCGACGCTAGGGCAGCTATTGGCTACTGGCTGTCAACTTCCTTATTTTAGTCCGGTGTATGTCATCACGTGTGAATCCGTCAGACTTTCGTGTGATCGTGTGTAGGCAAGTCTGTTCGTTAGAAAATCAGTCGGAAGTCTGTCAAAAGTCTGTTGAAAGTCCGCTGGAAAGTCTGTCGGACCAGTCCGGTCGAAAAGTCCGACCGTGTGTACGCGGCATTATAGGTTTTCTTCTAAGATTGTCCTGTATTTGGCTCCATCCATCTTCCCATCAACTCTGACCAGCTTCCCTGTCCCTGCTGAAGAAAAGCATCCCCATACCAATGATGCTGCCACCACCATGTTTCACGGTGGGGATGGTGTGTTCAGGGTGATGTGCAGTGTTAGTTTTCCGCCACACACGGCGTTTTGCTTTTAGGCCAAAAAGTTTAATTTTGGTCTCATCTGACCAGAGAACCTTCTTCCACATGTTTTGCTTTGTCCCCCACATAGCTACTCGCAAACTGCAAATAGGAATTCTTATGAGTTTCTTTCAACAATGGCTTTCTTCTTGTCACTCTTCCATAAAGGTCAGATTTGTGGAGAACACGACTAATAGTTGTCCTGTGGACAGATTCTCCCACCTTAGCTGTGGATCTCTGCAGTTCCTCCAGAGTTACCATGGACCTCTTGGCTCTTCTCTGATGAATGCTCTCCTTGCCCGGCCTGTCAGTTTAGGTGGACGGCCATGTCTTGGTAGGTTTGCTGTTGTGCCATACTCTTTCCATTTTCGGATGATGGATAGAACAGTGCTCCGTGAGATCTTCAAAGCTTGGGATATTTTTTTAATAACCTAACCCTTGCTTTAAACTTCTCCACAACTTTATCCCTGACCTGTCTGGTGTGTTCCTTGGCCTTGATGATGCTATTTGCTTACTAAGGTTCTCTAACAAACATCTGAGGGCTTCACAGAACAGTTGTATTTATATTGAGATTAAATTACACACAGGTCGACTCTAATCTAATTAGGTGACTTCTGAAGGCAATTGATTCCACTAGATTTTAGTTAGGGGTATCAGAGTAAAGGGGCTGAATACAAATGCCCCCCACACTTTGCACATATTTATTTGTAAACAATTCTTAAAACCATTTATCATTTTCCTTTCACTTTTCACAATCATGTGCCACTTTGTGTTGGTCACATGAAAATCCCAATAAAATACATTTATGTTTCTTTGGTTGTAACATGACAAAATGTGAAAAATGTTAAGGGGTATGAATACTTTTTCAAGGCACTGTATAGTGATTTGGTAAACAAAATATGAAATAATCAAAACATCAAAAATGATAATGATGATCCCACGCATGGTGGATAGATGGAACTATGGAGACAAAGAGTTCAGTACAGATGTCCCATTTGCGGTCCATTGGTGCATTCAGGTAGGGCATTCCCCTGCAGGAGAACTTTGGGTCTACATTTCCATGAACTACTGGATGGATAAGTATACAACACTTACATGCATGTTTCCACAAGCACAGCCAATGACTTTTGTGACCTGTGGGTCCTATTCAATTACTTTGAGGACATTTTTCCAAGGCAGCCAATGGAATGGTTTACCTGAATGTGCATTGATGGGAGGTTTTCTCCACAGAATCCATCTTGGTCTAACTATAGAACCATACAGACATATGCTCTAGACAGCCACTGACTTTGCTTTTGGTGAACATTCACCCTCCCCTGGACCGCGCAAATTAATCTGTTCCTTATCACTATGGGAGTTCTCAATATGAGTCAACCAGAGATCCATGTTTCTCCACCCGTCCCTTGACTTGGCACCTTGGAGTATTGATACTTATCATCATCTTTCACAAGGATATTATCACTGAATGGCTATTGGCTTGTCTTCCATATGCCTCACAAAGTATTGAACTCCATAGTTCCATTTATCCACCATGCATGGAATCGCAATTACCATTTTTTATTTTTTTTTTTATTTCATATTTTTGTTTACCAAATCACTATACAATGACATACAATGATGGCTTTAGGGGCTCAATGAGTATTTGTATATAGTGAGAGAGCTGGGTGCATGTTTTTAGTGTATTATGTGGGTTTGGTACCATTTTAATGTATTATACAATTAGCGGATATCTATTT
Source organism: Lithobates clamitans (assembly GCA_037952925.1). NCBI lineage: Eukaryota > Metazoa > Chordata > Amphibia > Anura > Ranidae > Lithobates > Lithobates clamitans. The sequence continues at coordinate 1,370,920 of JBBGZY010001020.1, read as the reverse complement.
TTTCTTATATTCTTCTTATGTTTTTGATCAACAAAATGTGAATTTGTTATAGTCCGGTGAGTAACGTTATATATTGTACATTCTATGTAGTTCTTGGGTGGTTGAGTTTAAATCAGGCTTTTTAATTCAGTTCTTCCAGTTGTATATTCACGATATACTCCCACCATTTAGAGACATTTTTTTCTTATTTTCATTTTCATTATTACAATCTCTGTAGGTGATTTATGGGGTAATCTTGGAGTGCCTACTCTAGTGTTTATTCATATGTTAAAAAATAAATCACACACATTTGGTCATGTGATTTCCGCCATCCCATTCTATCTATCTATCTATCTATCTATCTATCTATCTATCTATCTATCTATCTATCTATCTATCTATCTATCTATCTATCTATCTATCTATCTATCTATCTATCTATCTAGATATCCTCCAAACGTAATTCTTCCTACCAGCCACCATGGTCAGGGTAAGTCTTCCACCCGCTGGCAACAAACAAAAAGGAGCATTCTTCCCACTGACCGCCAATGTAAGGAACATTCTTCCCACTGACCACCAATGTAAGGAACATTCTTCCCACTGATCACCAATGTAAGGAGCATTCTTCTCACTGATCACCAATGTAAGGAACATTCTTCCCACTGATCACCAATGTAAGGAACATTCTTCCCACTGATCACCAATGTAAGGAACATTCTTCCCACTGCCCACCAATGTAAGGAGCATTCTTCCCACTGATCACCAATGTAAGGAACATTCTTCCCACTGACCACCAATGTAAGGAGCATTCTTCCCACTGATCACCAATGTAAGGAAGATTCTTCCCACTGATCACCAATGTAAGGAACATTCTTCCCACTGATCACCAATGTAAGGAACATTCTTCCCACTGATCACCAATGTAAGGAACATTCTTCTCACTGATCATCAATGTAAGGAACATTCTTCCCACTGATCACCAATGTAAGGAACATTCTTCTCACTGATCACCGATGTAAGGAGCATTCTTCCCACTGATCACCAATGTAAGGAGCATTCTTCATACTGATCACCAATGTAAGGAACATTCTTCCCACTGATCACCAATGTAAGGAACATTCTTCCCACTGATCACCAATGTAAGGAGCATTCTTCTCACTGACCACCAATGTAAGGAATATTCTTCCCACTGATCACCAATGTAAGGAATATTCTTCCCACTGATCACCAATGTAAGGAACATTCTTCCCACTGATCACCAATGTAAGGAACAGTCTTCCCACTGATCACCAATGTAAGACACATTCTTCTCACTGATCACCAATGTAAGGAGCATTCCTCCCACTGATCACCAATGTAAGGAGCATTCCTCCCACTGACCGTCAATATAAGGGACATTCTTTCCCCTACTGATCACTAATGTTAGAGACATTCTTTGTCCCAATGACCACCAATGTAAGGGGGCTTTCTTTATCCAACCAACCAATGCAAATTATATTATTTCTCCTACTGAAAGCCAATGTAAGGGACATTCCTATTCCCATTGAACAAACATGTAAGGAACGTTCTTCCTCCCACTAGCCACCAATGTAAGGGGCATTCTTTCCCCCATTATAACCAATGTCAGAGACAGTCTTTGTCCCAAAGACCGTCAATGTAATGGGGCTTTCTTCTTCCCACCAACTATTAATGTAAAATACATTCTTTTTCTTACTGACAGACAGTCAATGTAAGGGACATTCCTCTTCCCATTGACCAAAAATGTAAGGAAATTCTTCCTCTCACTGACTTACTGACCACCAATGTAAGGAACATTCTTCCCACTGACCTCCAATGTAAGGGACATTCTTACCACTGACCACCAATCTAAGGAACATTCTTCCCACTGACCACTAATGTAAGGAGCATTCTTCCCACTGATCACCAATGTAAGGAGCATTCTTCCCACTGACCACCAATATAAGGAGCATTCTTCCCACTGACCACCAATGTAAGGAGAATTCTTCACACTGACCACCAATATAAGGGGCATTCTTCCTCCCTCTCAACATCAATGTAAGGAGCATTCTTTCCCCCATTTATCACTAATGTTAGGGACATTCTTTGCCCCAATGATCACTGATGTAAGGGGACTTTCTTCCTCTCGTCAACTATCAATTTACTGTAAATTGCATTCTTTCTACCACTGGCAGCCAATGTATGGTACACTCCTCTTCCCAATGACCAAACATGTAATTGAAATTCCTCTTCCTACTGACCACCAATGTATGGGGCATTCTTCCTCCCAATGACTACCATTGAAAGGGGCATTCGTCCTCCCAATTGCCACCAATCTAAGGGACATTTTCCTCTCACTGACCATCAATGTAAGGGACATTCTTCCTCCCACTGACCACCATTGTAAATTATGATCTTCCTCCCATTGACCACCAATGACAGACAATGTAACAAGCCTTCTATCTTCTGTCCTTCATTATAAAATACATTCTTTCTTCTGACCCCCAGATTAAGCTGGCACTTCTCCACTAACATCCAACGTAAGTGGATACTTTAACACTTGTCACCAGTTTTATTGTGGCCCTTCCTGTGACCACCAAAGTAAGGGACACTTCCTCAAAAACCACCCATGCAAGGGGACATTTCTTCTAATCCCCCATGGAAAGGGCCCTCCTCCCCTGATCCCAAGGGTTAGGGTTTAGGGTTAGGGTTTAGTGGTTAGGGGATAGGGTTAGGGGGTTAGAGGGTTAGGGTTTCCCCTTGAAGAACAAGGTTAGGACTCAGGGATTGGAATAGGGACCTCCTCAAAGGTCAAAGGTCTGCAGGCATGTCCCCAGAGGTCAAAGATCAAGAGGCGTGGCTGACCCCCCCCCCACCAAAGTGTTTCGCCTACCCCCACTTAGTCGGGGAATGAACAAGTCGGGGAAAGCTAACCCTGGCCCTCCTTTACACTGACTCCCAATATAAAGGGACACTTCCTCAAAAACCACCCATGCTGCAAGGGGACATTTCTTCTAATCCCCCATGTAAGGGCCCTCCTCCCCTGACACCCAAAGTAAGATAGGACTTCTCCACCATGTGAGGGAGCGCTACAATCAATTCTAACTGCATTTCTTTTAGTTTTAGATGTTTTGTTTCATTTTAAACATTTATATATATATATATATATATATATATATATATATATATATATATATATATATATACAGAGAAGCACAGCTTTAAAAGAAAAGGATCCGTCTTGTGTATCAAATACACGAGATGATTCTTCCTTTTATGTTTAATTGCATGCAGATTTTACTGATCATGCTAATGCATCTTCAGCCGTAGAAATAAACACATTTTACTAATGTTTTCTTAGACCTAAAAATTCTTTCAGTTTTTAGAGATAATACATTTTTTTTAACAGCATTTCCTGAGAGGTAAAAATTATTTCAAGCGTTCCTCATGGGGTGGAAAGATGGAGAAGGAATACCGATAGACACTAGGACACTAGGATCTCCTACAAAAGAAAAAAAAAAAAAAAAAAAAAGAAAAGTTATAGACAAAGCCATTAAAACCGCTTATTTTTTTGGACTGGGGGATTCTTGCGGGAAGTTGTACTCAGATCATAATGGAACTATTTAAATAAAATCAAGATAATGAAATATATTCTTATTTTGTCTTAACTTGGGAATGAAGAGCAGATATTGGACATGCCGTCTAATGAATTAGCTGTAACACAATTGCAGCGATAGAGACGGGCCTAAGCTCTCTCCCGCAAAACCGCTTCTGTTCATTATATGATTAGCTAAATGGGACGCAGAGATTTTCAATGGGATTTTACTTCTATTAATCACAGAATCCTCAGATGACGATCTGCCTGATTATTACAGCAAGAATTGCAGAAAAGTGGAGAAATCGCAGCGGTGGAGACATTTATATCTCCATGATGAAAAGGGATGGCTGGAATCATTTGTAATTTCTCTGATTGGTTAATTCCTATTAGTGCTCCCATTTCCAAGATCCCACATCTAATCACTATCATCATTTTGGATTGAAGAAGTAAGTTTTTTTTTTGTTTTTTTTTTTAGTTTCAGTGAACCTGTTAGCTGTTCGAGGATGCATTACAGCCCATTTACTTCTAACACATTACGTTGCGTGTTAATGTGCATTGCGTTAGAGTAGACCTTTCAAAATGAATGGGCTGCCAATGCACCCCAACCCGCTTTAAAAAAAATGCACTTTTTTTAACCAGTCCCAGAGATTCACACATGAATAGATGTCTGCGATAAGAGCACTAAGAAGATTTAACCGATTAGAGAAATTATTCCTGCAATTGCTCTATGATGAACATTTCTCCACTACCGTGCATTGCGTCGTGTTACAGTGAAGGTGCGTTGCCTTAGAGCAGTGGGTTCCCCCAAAGGGTGCCATGAGCACAGGACACAGTTTGCCCTGGATCAGCGTCATAAGAGGCAGCCAGTACTGATACAATCAATGACACTTTAGGGCCAGGACGCCCAAGAGTCATTCATTGATATGGTGATGTCGGCTGGCCCACCTACAGCACGGCAATGCATTACTCTGATCCAAGGCAAACGGAAGAGTGCCTCATGATTGGTGTCAGTGGGAGAACTAGTACCCCATCATTGGTATCAGTTGGAGGAATAGTGCTCTATCATTGGTGTCAGTGGGAGGAATAATGCCCCCATCATTGGTGTCAGTGGGAAGAATAGTGCCCCCATCATTGGTGTCAGTGGGAGGAATAGTGCCCCATCATTGGTATCAGTTGAAGAAATAGTGCCCCATCATTGGTGTCAGTGGGAGGAATAGTACCCCATCATTGGTGTCAGTGGGAGGAATAGTACCCCATCATTGGTGTCAGTGAGAGGAGTAGTGACCCATGATTGGTATCAGTGGGAGGAATAGTGCACCATCATTGGTGTCAGTGGGAGGAATAGTGCCCCATGATTGGTGTCAGTGAGAAGAGCAGTGCCCCATGATTGGTGTCAGTGAGAGGAATAGTGACCCATTATTGTTGTCGGAAGCAGAAGCGCAAAGAAAATATATATATCTATATAGATATATATAGGTATATATCTATATAGATATCTATCTATCTATCTATCTATCTATCTATCTATCTATCTATCTATCTATCTATCTATATATATATATATATATATATATATATATATATATATATATATAGTAGCACCGAGCAGCTATTTAGTCAGAAGCATTAGGTTCCAATTTAATGTTTAAGAGTGTATACCCAGCAAATCCACCAAGGAAGGGCTTTAAAAGTGAATATGAAGAGTTATGGATTTCCCTAGTCAAAACCCTAATTTAAAGGGGTTGTAAAGGTACATTTTTTTTTTTTTAAAAATAACAAACATGTTATACTTACCTTCACTGTGCAGCTCGTTCTGCACAGAGTGGCCCCGAACCTGCTCTTCTGGGGTCCCTCGGCGGCTGTTTCAGCTCCTCCCCGCAAGCATTAACGACCTTAATGCGAGCTCCCTCGCATGGTGGTTAGTGCTTGCGGGCGCGCTCCCGTGATACAGCCGGCGGCTATAGCCGCTCACTGTATCACTCGGCCCCGCCCCCCAGCGCGCCGCGTCAATGGATGTGATTGACAGCAGCGCGAGCCAATGGCTGCGCTGCTTCCAATCCATCCACTGTAGCCAATCAGCGGCCAGGGTGAGCGGAGGAATAGCTGTCGGGAACGCGAAGCTGACTTTCGAGGCATCAGGTAAGTAAAACGGGGGGGCTGGGGGCGGCGGTATTGTCAGAAGTTTTTTCACCTTAATGCATAGAATGCATTAAGGTGAAAAAATGTTTACCTTTACAAACCCTTTAAGGTCCATTTCACACTGATCTGCTGCAGGTTTTCCTGCAGGGTATAGAAATTTTGAACTACACAGCTTTACAACTACATGTTCTACATCATATCAAAGTGTGTTTGATAAGAATGTGAGGCCATCTGTCCAAGAGCTGAAGTTGAAAGTTGAACCAGAAATGGGTCTTTCAAGACAATAATGATCCGAATCACACAACAAATCCACCAAGGAATTCCTCAAAAAGCCGAAATATAGAGAGTCATGGACTGCCCCAGGCAAAGCTCTGATTTTATATTGATTGATTTTGCAGGGGGGGGGGGTGTTGAAATGGGCAGTTCATGCAAGGTAAACCATCTTGCAATTAAAGGATCTGTTGCATGGAGAAGTGGTCACAAAGTTCAAAACAACATGTTGGTGGAAATGTAATAGTTAGGTGCTGCTTCAGGACCTGGGCAACTTGCAGTCATCGCATCAACAATACATTTTTCATTATATCAAAGCATGTTTGATTAGAATGTGGGGCTGCAAGTTAAAGTTGAACCAGAAATGGGTCTTTCAATACAATAAGGATCCAAAGGGCCCAACAAGGAATGGTTAAGAAGAGACTAGAGGGTTATGGACTGTCCTAGTCAAAGTCATGTTTTTATTTGCATTAAAATTTTGTAGGAAGGTGTTTGAAACATTTATGCACATAAAACTACATAGATCTTGAAACTGCTGGAATTTTGCATGGAGAAGTGATCAAACATTTCATAACAACTTTGAAACATGGTGGTGGAAGTGTTATCGTTTGGGGTTGCTTTGCTTCTTCGGGACCTGGGCAGCTTGTACTCATTGAGTCAACTATAAACACAAATATGATCTCTGATGTAAGCGCTTGGGACTTCTATTATGTCAATATCTGTTACTTGAAACAATCCATACAAATGTGAGACTAGTCCATATCCATAAACATGAACACCATGAGATTTATTAAGTGCCATAAAAATAATGTACATAAAAATATAATGACTTCAAATTCACCTAATTGGCTTAAAACAGTCATAAACACTGTCAGCAAAAACGAAGGAAAGTCATTGGGTAGAAAGGCAAGCCCCTACATCAGCGGCAAGAACATTTGGCAGTGCTGGAAGTCCGGTGGAGATGGTATATATGAAATCCTCGGCCAGTAGAGGCAACATCCAGCCTAACCCAGACTCTGGTGAGAGAAGGAGTGTGATGGAGGAGGGAATCCACTGAGGTGGAGGCCCTGGCTGTTGGAAGCAGGTTTGCGACAAGAACCACGGAGGAGACATCCTGGTGAGTCAGCTGGGGCCGTGGCAATATCCGAGTAGAGCCGGAGCCAAGGGAGGACCCACAGGCTTTAGGAAGCAGATGGAACGTAAACACTGACATGGGGCATTGCTATGCCAAGAGCGTTTTCAAGTCACAGTATACCCCCTTCTCTTGTTCTGACACCTGTTCTTTTTTAGAGTGTTCCTTTTTTGAGTGATTGAGTCAACTATACTGTGACAGACCCAACCAGGACAGAGGCTTTTGGAGGGGACTGCAGGGTGGCCTCTTGCCTATGACTATGGGCCCTTGCTTTTAAAGGAACACTACTCTATGGGAGGTGTGTGCCGGGGGGACCCTTGGAGTGGCCTTGCTTCAAATTCAAGTCCATGCTTCCCAAAACACACAGACTCTGGGAAGAGGAGGGCCCATATACATACACATTTGGGGTCTCTAGGCTCAAACCAGCAATGACTGCTTTAGACTGTGAGACTCAGAGCAAGGGTTAATATCATCAGTTCAAAGCAACCTGATTCTGGGGCCTCCTGATATAATCTGTTTAAGGTGTTATGTGTTGAGTGTCTTTCTCCCATTGTGTGCATTCCCATTGTTAATTGAGTTAATTGAGTTACCCAGTGTTTCTGTCTGTTGGCTAGCTTGGCTAACTCTTGGAGGTTCTTATGATGGGATAAGCCTTGTGTCAGCTCTACCTCGTTATCTAAACCATTGTGTGACATTTTGGGTAAATACTTGGTTTTGTTGTTCATGTGGTGACTGACTTACCTTTGAAATGTAAAAAAAAACTGTATTTCTGTTCAATAAACAGTCATTCCTTTGGTTCGATCCCAACATCTTGTCTGTGTACGATGCTTGGAGTAACAGGGCTGGTATTATTAGCTCTCGGTCTGATGGAACGTTTTGGGGGGCAGGCTGCACTGTTTAGCAGAAGGAAGCACCCAAGTGGGGTGCCAAAGCGGTTCCCTCTAAAGGAAGCACCCAATTGGGGTGCCAAAGCAGTTCAGGACATATACATTCTGCATCATATCAAAGTGTGTTTGATGAGAATATGAGGCCTTTTGTCCAAAAGTTGAAGCAGGGTCTTTCAACATAATAATGAGATAATGATGTGAAACATATTAGCAATTCCTCCAAAGAATGACTCAACAAGAAAAAATGGGTTATGAACTTCCCTATTAAAAGCCCTGAACGAATTCTTCATGGAGGAGTGGTCACAGAGAGTCAATGTCAGAGACTGGTGAGAAGTTAAAGAAAACATCATCATTTGAATGCTAAAAGGGGACAATATCAGCTTCTGATGCCAAGGGTGTACTTACTTTTTCCAAGTACACCATAACAGTTATTGATATTTTTATTGAAAAAAAAATAGTGAAAATGAATTTTGTTCTTATTTAAAATTATCACCTTTATCTGTAGGAACTGTTGGAATCAAGATTGAATGTTTCTTTAAATATATTGAAAACGTGAATTTTTTCTTTTTAAGGGGTATACTTACTTTTTCACATGACTATATATTTCTTCCTGGGCTGTTATATATACAGCGGGTTAAATAAGTATTGAACACTGTAACGACACCCCATGTATGAAAGGGGTTAAAGTCGTTTAGGACATTTCAAACCCAAACACAAAGGCAGCTACCGAACACTCCAATCAGCCGAACAAGGAACCCATACAAATAATCCACCCCAAAAACGAGACACAGCTCTGTCTTCAGGTTCCAAGCAGGAATGAATCTTTATTCAAAAAACACATGTTATACAGATCCCACTTTAAAACATTTCCCCCCACCCTTGGAAAACAGGGCGGGTTAAACTGTCCAATGACAATGGATACACAGGTCAGGTGTGCTTAACTTCTCATCAGTAAACAGTCTTAACAGGGGGGCTGCTGGAGGAATCCCCCCTCCCTCTTTCCTCACAGCAATACACATCCTGTGATCCAAGGCAGACAAACACAATAGAACATTGGAATACAGCCCCACCCAAAACTAGCACAGCAAACAGTACACAACACAATGAGACAGCACACTTTATATATACACACATATACAGCATTGAGTCTCTGACTAGCACAGATCATAGTGGGGTTCTCATTCACCTTGTGCCCCTATTAGTGACTCCCATCACAATGGCATAGCCAGGGTCCCCGGAGTCTGTGTGTCTTGGGGGACATGGACCTGAATCTAAAGTAACGCCACCTCCAGGGTCCCCAGACATACAGCTCACAAAGAGCACCATCCCCCCCAATGCCAGGGCCCATAATCGGTTTGCAGGAGGCTAGCCATCAGTCCCCTCCAAAAGCCTCTTTTCCGGCTAGGTCTGTCACATTTCTCCCCTTTCCGCAGGAGACTAACACAGGAGGAGACCCCAGACGGGTTGACTCCGAAGTTAGTCAGTAGTTCCAGTCCCCCAATGCCGGTATCCACAAAGTACCCCAAATAAATTGTTCCAAACAGAGAATTACTCACCCAGCCAACCTCTGCATCTCTCAGAGAACATCCCCGCCGCTGGGGAGAGGCCTGGACTGGCCCTTCTCCCTGGAGTCTTTTCATCTGCTGGAGAGAAGATAGGGTGACTGGGCTCACTCCGTCACGCTGTTGGGGATCTGGGCCGACCGTCCAGCATCCCTGGGGTATACAAGTGGACACTGAAGTCCCATCCACTTTTGGTAAGTGAAAATCCCCCAGTGCTTGCAAAGCATGGCTGACATCCTCCTGTCCTAGTGCCGCACCAATTTTTGGGGTTGTGTCAGTAAAGACCGAAGTCCCTTCCACTACCACAAGAGCTCCCTCTTCTGTTAGGTGAGGGCAGAGGCTTGCAGCACTCTGCTCTGTTGCCAGCTCTTCTGCTGGATTGGTGGCATCATCCTGGGGTGCCATATGCTGCTGGGAAGGGACCATCTCCTTCTCACCCTGGGCCTCCGGAACCGCCGCAGGTGTAGGGCAGAGGTCTTGGACCCTCTGTCCGGTGACCAGCGCTTCAGCTGGGGAAGTTCCTTGTAACTCCACAAATACTGCTGTTGGTGCTGGGCAGAGCACAGTGAAGCCCGGCCTTAACACCAGCTCCCCCACCGGAGGCTCACCTGGCTGTTCCTCCCCAGCAGAAAAGTCCATCAAATCCCCTGTGTCTGCAACTGGTGTCTGGGGATAGAAGTTCACAATCTCATGTCCGTGGAACCCAGAAGATGGTATCAGTGCTGGGCAGAGGTTAGCAGAACTCTGCCCTGTTGTCAGCACTTCAGCTTTGGAGATGGCAATCTCCGGAGTTTCCACTGCCGATTCTCTGGCATGCTGCTGAACGCATTCTAGCAGTTTCCTGTATGCCCTTTCCAGATGCTGTTCCTTCCTTAGCAAATAGTCTAGATCAGGTTTAAGCTCTGAGACCCTTGCAAGACTGAACATAGCCTCTCTGTATTCTCGCAGGTCCTCCAGTGTAGGTTCCCCTTCATCGCCATACACAAAACAATCTGAAAGGCTCTCCCACAGCAATCCAGGGCCACCAAAGTCATATCCCTCCGGAGAGCATTCTGTTGTCTCCCCTAAATATTCCTCCTCCACGTGCCATTGCAGAGCCCGATACCGATTGTCCAGCTCTATTTCTTGCTGGACCAGCCTGTCCAACTCAGTCACCCATTGCTCCTGGGGCCGCTCTCCCAGGAATTGCATCCGTAACTGCCGTTGTTCACTGGCCCGCTGCTCTGGGGTTGGAAAGCACTTGCCCTGTTGTGTTGCAGCAAACTGGAGGGCTCTAATCCAGTGTCTTACCCGGATCTTCTGTCTGAGCTCCAGGTATTCATCCACAGACACAGTCCTGGGGATTGCTGAAAGGACGATCCGCAGCAGCCCGGGGAACTTTGATGCCAGATCCATATCTCCGCTGGGGTGACTGAAGTCTGCTATGCTGGGCCTTTTGGTTATGTTGGGTCTTTCAGCTCTATCCATTTCGACTAGTTCTGCGATAATGTCCCTCTTCTTACGGTTGTTGGCCGGTCGGCCCCGGTTCTCCAGTAAGTCCTTGAGGGAAGAGAGCTTTAGCCGTCCATACTGTGCTTCCATTGTCCTGTGTCCTCTTGTAGCTGTCCTTCTGGGCTGTGGGAATGATCCCACTGCTTGCCACCAGTGTAACGACACCCCATGTATGAAAGGGGTTAAAGTCGTTTAGGACATTTCAAACCCAAACACAAAGGCAGCTACCGAACACTCCAATCAGCCGAACAAGGAACCCATACAAATAATCCACCCCAAAAACGAGACACAGCTCTGTCTTCAGGTTCCAAGCAGGAATGAATCTTTATTCAAAAAACACATGTTATACAGATCCCACTTTAAAACATTTCCCCCCACCCTTGGAAAACAGGGCGGGTTAAACTGTCCAATGACAATGGATACACAGGTCAGGTGTGCTTAACTTCTCATCAGTAAACAGTCTTAACAGGGGGGCTGCTGGAGGAATCCCCCCTCCCTCTTTCCTCACAGCAATACACATCCTGTGATCCAAGGCAGACAAACACAATAGAACATTGGAATACAGCCCCACCCAAAACTAGCACAGCAAACAGTACACAACACAATGAGACAGCACACTTTATATATACACACATATACAGCATTGAGTCTCTGACTAGCACAGATCATAGTGGGGTTCTCATTCACCTTGTGCCCCTATTAGTGACTCCCATCACAATGGCATAGCCAGGGTCCCCGGAGTCTGTGTGTCTTGGGGGACATGGACCTGAATCTAAAGTAACGCCACCTCCAGGGTCCCCAGACATACAGCTCACAAAGAGCACCATCCCCCCCAATGCCAGGGCCCATAATCGGTTTGCAGGAGGCTAGCCATCAGTCCCCTCCAAAAGCCTCTTTTCCGGCTAGGTCTGTCACAAACACGTTACTATTTTTCTTTGTAAATCTATTTCTAAAGGTGCTAGTATTGACATGACATTTTCACCACACGTCGGTAACAACCCATGCAATCCATACCTATAAAGACACCAAAACAAATAAATTCAGAAATGAAGTTATGTTTATTAAGATGGTATGACACAGGGAAAAAGTATTGAACACAGTAACTGAAATACATATACCGGTAATACTTGGCAAAAAATCCTGTGTTGGTAATAACAGCTTTAAGTCGCCTCCTGTATGGAAAAACTATTTATATGCGTTGTTCGGGTGTGATTTTGGCCCATTCTTCCACACAGCCTTCAAATCTTGAAGGTTCCATGGGCCTCCTTATATGAACTCTGATCTTTAGTTCTTTACATCGATTTTCTGTTGGATTCAAGTCAGGTGATTGGCTGGACCATTCTAGCAGCTTTATTTTCTTTCTTTGAAACCAATTGAGAGTTTCCTTGGCTTTGTGTTTGGGATGATTGTCTTGCTGAAATGTCCTCCCTCGTTTCATCTTCATCATCCTGGTAGATGGCAGCAGACTTTAATCAAGAATGTCTTGGTACATTTTTCCATTCTTCCTTCCTTCAATGATATGAAGTTTGCCAGTACAGTATGCTGAAAAACAGCCCCACACCATGATGTTCCCACCTCCAAACTTAACTGTTGGTATTGGGGTGTTTTTGGGGTGATGTGCCATGTGACCTCCAAACATGGTGTGTATTATGGCATCCAAAGAGTTCAACTTTGGTCTCATCTGACCAGACTATATTATCCCCGTATTTCACAGGTTTGTCTGAATGCAGTAAACTTTAAACGAGCTTCAACATGCTTTTTCTTCAGCAATGGAGTCTTGGGTGGTGAGCGTGCATACAGGCCATGGCGACTGAGTGCATTACTTATTGTTTTCTTTGAAACAATTGTCCCTGCTAATTCCAGGTCTTTCTGAAGCTCTCCACAAGTGATCCTTGGCTCTTGGACAACTCTTCTGATAATTATTTTCACTCTGTCAGAAATCTTGCGTGGAGCACTTGGTCGTGGCCAGTTTATAGTGAAATGATGTTCTTTCCACTTCCGGATTATGGCCCCAACAGTGCTCACTGGAACATTCAGACGTTTAGAAATCCTTCTGTAACCAATGCCATCAGTATGTTTTGCAACATTAAGGTTGTGAAGGTCTTGAGAGAGCTCGTTGCTTTTACCCATCATGAGATGTTTCTTGTGTGACACCTTGGTAATATAGACACCTTTTTATAAGCCATCAGTTGAGACTGAACCAGCTGATATTAATTTGCACTGACAATGGGGCAGGATTGCTTTCTAATTACTGATAGACTTCAGCTGGTGTCTTGGCTTTCCTTGAATTTTTGTACCTCCCTTTCTTCATGTGTTCAATACTTTTTCCCTGTGTCATTCCATTTTATTACACATAACTTCATTTCTGAACGTATTTATTTTGGTGTCTTTGCATGTATGGATTGCATAGGTTGTTGTGGTGAAAATTTCATGTCAATAGCACCTTTACCAATATATCTACCTAGAAAAATGGTGATGTATTCAATACTTATTTCACTACCTTGCATACAATATATATATATATATATATATATATATATATATATATATATATATATATATATATATATATATATATATAATTATTATTTTTTATTGACTTGTTACATCTATGCTCTCTCTAATGATATATTTATTGTAATATGTCTAGGTATTATCTGCCACTAAATGTATTTTTCTTGCATAGTATATCTTGTGGGTGTGCTCATTCATTATTTAGTTCTGATGTTTGTAGTTAGAGTTATGGGATGGCTTTGCTGTGATTTAATAGCACCTCTATATTGCTTTATCCAACTTTATGAGTCATGTGCAAGATGCAATCTAATTCTCTATTCCTTCTTCAGGCAATCCCAGCACATACAGGTGCATTTAAAAAAAAAATGGAATATCATCAAAAAGTGAATGTATTTCAGTAATTCAATTCAAAAAGTGAAACTTTATATATTATAGGACCAATAAAAAAAGGATTTTTAATACAGAAATGTTGGCTTACTGAATAGTCTGTCCATGTAGAGCACAGTATGCACTCAATACTTGGTCGAGATCCTTTTGCATGAATTTCTGCATCGATGCGGCGTGGCATGGGAGGCGAACAGCCTGTGTCAATCCTGAGGTGATATGGAAGCCCAGGTTGCTTTGATAGTGGCCTTCAGCTTGTCTGTATTGTTGGGTCCAGTGTCTCTCATCTTCCCCATTCTCTATGGGGTTTAGGTCAGGTGAGTTTTCTGGCAAATCAAGCACAGCGATACCATGATCATTAAACCAGGTATTGGTAGTTTTGGCAGTGTGGGCAGGTGCCATGTCCTGCTGGAAAATGAAATCAGCATCTCCATATAGCTGGTCAGCAGAGGGAAGCATGAAGTGCACTAGAATTCCCTGCTAGAGGGCTGCGCTGACTTTGGACTTGATAAAACACAGTGGACCAACACCAGCAGATGACACAGCTCCCCAAATCATCATGGACTGTGGAAACTTCACACTGGACCTCATGAAACTTGGATTCTGTGCCTCTCCACACTTCCTCCAGATTCTGGGACCTTGATTTCCAAATTAAATGCAAAATGTTCTTTCATTCGTAAAGAGGACTTTGGACCACTGAGCAACAGTCCAGTCCTTTTTCTCCTTAGCCCAGGTAAGATGCTTCTGATGTTGTCTCTGGTTCAGGAGTGGCTTGACACAAGGAATGTGACAGTTGTAGCCCATGTCCGGGATACGTCTGTGTGTGGTGGCTCTTGAAGCACTGACACCAGCTGTAGTCCACTTCTTGTGAATTTCCCCCAAATTCTTGAATGGCCTTTGCTTCACAATCCTCTCAAGGCTGCGGTTATACCTGTTGCTTGTGCACCCTTTTCTACCACACTTTTTCCTTCCACTCAACTTTCCATTAACATGCTTGGATACAGCACTCTGTGAACAGCTAGCTTTTTTAGCAATGACTTTTTGTGACTTACCCTCCTCGTGGAGGGTGTCAATGACTTTCTTCTGGACAACTGTTAAGTCAGCAGTCTTCTCCATGATTGTGTAACCTAAAGAACCAGACTGAGAGACCATTCAAAGGCTCAGGAAACCTTTACAGGTGTTTTGAGTTTATTGGCTGATTAGAGTGTGACACCACGAGTCTACAATATTCAACTTTTTCACAATATTCTAATTTTCTGAGATACCGAATTTTGGGTTTTCACTAGCTGTAGGCCATATTCATCACAATTAAAAGAAAGAAATGCTTGAAATATATCGCTCTGCGTGTAAAAAATCTATAGTCTATATGAGTTTCACTTTTTGAATTGAATTACTGAAATAAATTAACTTTTTATGATATTCATATTTTTTAAAATGCACCTGTATACACAGTAACAAAAAAACTCACCTGCTCTGTATTGCACCACAGAAAATTGAGTTTAAAATGGCAGTAAACTCTGTTCTACCACTTGTACCTACAGGCAAGCCTATAACAAGGCTTACCTGTAGGTACTGTGAATATCTCCTAAACTGTCACAGTTTAGGAGATATTCAAAGTGCACGCAGACATGATGTCACTGGCGCATGCACTTTGAAAGTTCAGAATACAGTGCCTGTGAGGGAGTAAAGTAATCGCACCCCCAGGCCCCTCATGTAGCCAGAGGACGCGAACCTGGAAGAAAGTCCTTGGGGGAAGATGGAAGCCCTGTCAGCGGTGTCAGTACGGCACTGGAGGGCTTCGTTCTAAGGTAAGTATCTCATAATGCGCTAGCATGTGGTGCATGTACTAGCACATTAAGACATTGCCTTGCAGGGGATTTAACTTTTTTTTTTTTTAATCAACTGCAGTTTACTACCCCTTTAATAACGGTGCACATACTGTCCTGCAGAAAGAAATGTCCCTGTATAGTCCCTGCATCGTGGTGTCACGAAGGATAAAATATCCTATCACTGATGAAAAGATAAAGTATATCGGTGTTGGTGGTGTCACTGGAAGTTAAAAAAATGTCCCTCTGTCAGCAGTGTCATTGAAAGGAAAAAATGTTGCTGCATTAGTGGTGTCAGTCAGGAGGACTTATTTGGCATCTATGTCTAGTGGGATAAGGAAGTTCAGGGCTCTGTGGGTTCATCTAAGAAGTCTATTCTGCCTTTTTTAGACTCGTCTGCTGGTCCAACCTGAAGCCTAGACAGCCTACTTGCACCATTAACCCAATGCAGTCTGCCACTGGGAGAGAGTGCTTACCAGACTGGCGGCCTCTTGGTCTGACCTGCTGGGACAGGTAGTCTCTCCTAGCCAGGTTCAAATGCTGTGCCAGTGAAAGGGGGCAGGAGAGTAAGGGAGGTGTCCCGGGAGTGTTACGGCATGGATGTGTAGGAGATTAGGGTGAAGCGCCCATACTGTTACTGTTACTGCCCTCAGGGCTCATTAAGACAAGCAGCTAGGGGACGATTAAAGCAATCTATCCCTGTCTGCTTGTAGCCTCGACCTTTGGCGTGTTCTCCTGACTATCCCCGTCTGCTTGTAGCCCCGACCTTTGGCTGTCTCTTGGTCTGACCTGCTGGGACAGGTAGTCTCTCCTAGCCAAGTTCAAATGTTGTGCCAGTGAAAGGGGGCAGGACAGTAAGGGAAGTGTCCCGGGATTGTTACGGCATGAATGTGTAGGAGATTAGGATGAAGCGCCCATACTGTTACATCTCTGCAACCCACCAAATCAAAAAAAATATGATCCTGCCCTCAGGGCTCATTCACACAAGCAGCTAGAGGATAATAAAAGGAAGCAGTTTAGCTGTGGTTTTACCACACCCTGACCGCTCATTTAAACTACTGACCTAATCGTTGCTTTTTTTGTCATAGCCAACTCATGGTGTCCATATGGTATGACCATTTCTAGATCTTCCTGTCCTTGATGTTGTACCCTCCTAGTTAGTGCAGGGTGCTAGGGGTACATTTAGTTGAGCTCCTCTGTAATCAGTGGAGCAGGGGTTGACTGCTCTAGCCTGCTGTCATAAATCTGCAGTAATGTTTCATGCCATGTTTGTCTGCTTACCTCTGGTCTGTGTATCAGCTTAGGGACCGCGCTCTCACACCTGCATGTTTAAGTAATCTTCTCTCAGCATGGCTCCACGCAAGCCTTTAACAGGAAACACTATTTAACACTGTGCACTGTAAGCCAGCCTTGCCTGAGCAATAGTGTTTTTAGGCTCCCTTGTGTGTTTCTTGCCGTGTGCGCTACGTTTGATTCTGTGTGCCGAGTTTGGCTTGTTCTCCTGACTATCTCTGTCTGCTTGTAGCCCCGACCTTTGGTGTGTTCTCCTGACTATCTCTTTCTGCTTATAGCCCCGACCTTTTGGCGTGTTCTCCTGACTATCCCTGTCTGCTTGTTACCCCAACCTTTGGTGTGTTCTCCTGACTATCTCTGTCTGCTTGTAGCCCCGACCTTTGGCGTGTTCTCCTGACTATCCCTGTCTGCTTGTTACCCCAACCTTTGGTGTGTAGCTGACTATCTCTGTCTGCTTGTAGCCCCGACCTTTGGCGTGTTCTTTTGACTATCCCTGTCTGCTTGTAGCCCCGACCTTTTGCGTGTTGTCCTGACTATCCCTGTCTGCTTGTAGCCCCGACCTTTGGCATGTTCTCCTGACTATCCCTGTCTGCTTGTTACCCTGACCTTTGGCGTGTTCTCCTGACTATCCCTGTCTGCTTGTAGCCCCCGAACTTTGGCGTGTTCCCCTGACCATCCCTGTCTGGTTGTTACCCCGACCCTTGGCTTATCCTTCTGACTATTCCTTGTGGCCCTGCACTGCCGCTTCCTCTCCATCCACCAGAGCCTGCCGTGAGCGTGAGCCAGGGCCTGGAGTCAGCTGCAGCGAAGTCCATCCTCACCATCAAAGGTTCTGGTGAAAACCTGCTGGCTCTTAGACTCCGCACCCTGGGGAATCTTATGCTCTAGCTCCCTGTTCGATCTGTGTCAGTGCTCAGGTGGAGCTGCTTTCCTGAACCACCCAAAGCTCCATCCGCAGCACTTAGCCGAAGGGTCCACAAGCTTAGCGGTGCGCTCCTGACCCCAGCTGGGTGTATCTGTCATCTGGCCTCAGGTGACCTGACACCTGTTAAGTGCTACACAGGTTGATCTGGTTGGTCTGATTGCTGCCCCCTGCATTCTGGAAGATTCTAGAATTACAGTGTGCAGAAGAATGGGAGAGCAGCTTGAATATTCATGGGAACCTAGGCTATCCCTGGATAGGTGTGTCCAGAAGGTGGTTGGAGAGCCCATAAATAGCACGAAGCACCAGAGCAGGAGGTCTCTGGATCCTGGGTGAGCCCTGCTGCAAGAGTTCCCTGTCTGAGGGGCTCTGACTCTCTGGGCAGTCTCATGAGACGCTACTGTGTAATCATCGAGCTCCAAGCCATGGCTTTGGCTGGGGGCCTATTACCTAAAGTCTGGGGTTTTCTGTACTATTGGTCTGAAGAAGCACTCTGGAGGATACCAGGTGGAGGCTGGATGGAAGAGGGTCCATTGGTTGGTGGTCTCATGAGTCTGATACTCCATCTTTAAGAAGTAACCAGTGGATGTCAGAAGGTGGCAGCTGATGACCCCGAGGTCTGTGAGTAGACATGTACAGAACAAAAAAAAATAGTTTTGTTTTATTATTTACATTATTTTGTTTAGTTACATTTGTTTAATTCCTTTTTGGAATTAATTTTGTTTATTCAAATTAGAATCGATTCAAATTTTCTGAATTCGGTCTAATTGAACTCAATTCGACCAAATTCGGAAAATTCAAATCGATTCAAATTCAATTCAAATTCCATTCGAATTAGAATCAAATTCCATTCAAAATCAAATTCAGCCTATTCAAAATTCCAATTTGGAAGATGGTTAAATTCTTTCTATTCCATCCTATTCTATTGTTTTTTTTATTCTATTATATTCTTTTCTTTTATATTCTTTTATTTTCTATTATATTCTTTTCTATTCTAATTCAAATTAATTCTAATCAAAAGTTCAAATTTAGGAAGATGGTTATATGGTTATATTCTTTTATTCTATTATTTTATATGCTGTTATTTTATTTTGTATTCTATTTTATTCTATTTGAAATTTGAATTTCAAAAGATGGTTATATTCTTTCTATTATATTATATTCTTTTTTTATTCTTTTCTATTCTATTATTTTTATTTATGTTATATCCTATTTTATTTTGTTCTTTTATTTTATATTCTATTCTTTTATTTTATATTCTATTTTGTTCTGTTTTACTCTAATCTTTTCAATTATATTCTATTCTTTTATTTTATATTCTATTCCTTTAATTTATATCCTACCCCTTTTTTTTCTATTCTATTTTTTTTATTCTTTTATTTAGTATTCTGCTTTGTTTTACTTGATTATATTTTATTCTTTTCTTTTCTATTCCTTCATTTTCTATTTGTAAATTAAAATTCGCATTCAATTTGAAAACTATTCAAATTCGAGTTGAATACTATTTAAAAACAATTCCAATTCGATTCGAATCACTTCCGAAATTTTGTTTTGTTATTTTTCAGTTTCGTTTAAAATTCGTTACTTTTGTCATTCGGAAATTTGGATACATTTGTAGGGTTGCCACCTCATCCCTTTAAAACCGAACACATGTTAATTACACGGGTTCTGTGGTTGATTAAGGTGGTAATTAAACTCACTTGTTGCCTTATCTGCATTAAATTAGCCTCAGAACCCGTGTACTTCATATGTGTTCGGGTTTAAAGGGATGAGGCGGCAACCCTAATTGGAATTTCCGAATAATGAAAATTTCATTTGAATTTCGATTCGGAACGTGTCTATCTGTGGGGTACTGGCCTAAGTCCTATGCCCTACAGACTGTATGCAGCTACCAGTTCTACACAGAGACAAGTCCAAAGCCTTTCTCCTAGCAAGTAATGACTTTGAGGCAGTTCCCTGTAGAATAGTGAGAATAATCCTCAGTTCCTTTGGGGTATCCCATGCCTCCCCCCCCCCATACCTATCCAAAGTTTACTCAGTAATAAAAGTACAAAATACACCCCTAGACAGTTAATGAATCAGTGAGAGAGAAGAAAATGCCATGTGCCTGGCTGTACATAAGTGGGGTGTGCCTGGCTGGGCGTAAGTGGGGTGCGCCATGTGCCTGACTTGCGTGCATATCAAGTGGGGACACAATAGGGATAAAACTTTTTCGCGGAAGGGATTTTAACAAGACACGCGGCCACCCATTAAAATTAGAAGAAAAGAGGTTTAACCTTAAACTACGTAGAGGGTTCTTTACTGTAGGAGCGGCAAGGATGTGGAATTTCCTTCCACAGGCGGTGGTCTCAGCGGGGAGCATCGATAGTTTCAAGAAACTATTAGATAAGCACCTGAATGACCACAACATACAGGGATATACAATGTAATACTTACATATAATCACACACATAGGTTGGACTTGATGGACTTGTGTCTTTTTTTGACCTCACCTACTATGTAACTATGTAAGTAGGGAAACCAGACCGTTCAAAAACCAGCGGCTCTTGCGGGGGGGGGGGGGGGGTGTGCTACATTGGTTTGTGTCCAAAGGCCGCTGAGTGATTCATTCATACAGCAGCGCCTTTGATTTGTGTTGATCCATCTCATTGATGGCCTTCATCATCCTCTTTAATATTTCCCAACATAACAAAATGGTTCTAAGAAATGCAGCTGTCTCTGGTCCAAACAATCACCGTTTCTGGTGAGTTATCCGGTGCCGGAATGAAGGCGCAGGCTGAACTTGGTCACGGATTATTTGGTTTTTCTTTATGGCTGTCCTTGGTTTTCTTTTTGTAAGAGATGATATCAACGCCATCATTCAAAAGCTTCAACGTTCTTCGCGTCCTACCTCCTCAAGGATTCACATCCATATGTTGTCACATAAAAAACCAAGGTCTCAACCATCCAAATCTTTGCCTGTAAAAAAAAACTCTTTGATGCTTTTGAAAATCTTCTTTTGAGCCTTTCATTGCAATTTTCCCGGGGGGTGGGGGCTAGCCTTTATGTTTCCTCATTTATTATTAATCCCAGGAGTCGGGAACTGTCCACGGCCCCAATGCCTTCATCGTTAGCTCCGAAACCGGATGCTTTCCCTGTGTTTATGACTATTTATTTGTTTTATCCAAGCCATTACATCATCGTATTGGACAGGTCAGCTAATGTGCAAGCAAGTGGAACAATTTCATGGTGTCTTGGATGCTGCAAATTTCCTAATTCTGATTCAGACCTGCTGAGCAGTGATGGAGGAACCTGCTTGGGTTGAACTTCAACTTCCAAAAATCCCCAAACTGCAAACTTTAAGGTCCCTTTCACATGAGGCTTTTTCCAATCAGGTCTACCTGTCAGTTTTTCCTGAGCGAACGCTCCATTCACTCCTATGGAGCGGCGGATACCAGCGGTGACACCTGCTGCTATCCGATCCTTCCCATGAAATCCAGAAAGATGGTGACCCTATTTTCCATCCATCTGGCAAATCGGATGGGATCAGATGAAAATGGATAGTCGGTCTGTTTCCATCCCATCTCCCAATTGAGGAGAGCGGGGCTCTGACTGGTCCCTCTCCGCTCACTGTGCTGACCTGTCTGTCATCCGCCTGCTCAGTGGGGATCAACCGATCGACCCCCCCCCCACCCCTGCTGGTCGGACTGGACTGCCCATGTGAAAGGACCCTAATGAAAACCTTGTTGACGCCAATAGGAGGCAAATCTTTACAATTCATTCTTTCCATTTTTCTAGGCTATTGGGTAACAAATGGTCATACAAAGTCAAAGGGAGTTGCACAATGCCAGGGTGGGGGGGGGGGGGCGGGGGGACATCTACCAATGCAAACGTATTTTTCCAACCCTTTCATGGTGAAGGTAAAACAAATCCAACATAAATTGTTGCAACTTTGACCTGCGTTAGTGGACATATCATTGCAAAAGCTAAAGCCTCGTACGCCCGATCGGATCTTCCGACAGGAATTGTGTGATGACAGGCTGTTGGCGGAAAATTCCGACCGTGTGCACGCTCCATCGGGCAATTGTTGTCGGACTTTCCATGGACAAATGTTGGATGGCAGGTTTTAAAATTGGACCATCATTTGTAAATGATAAATAAATAAATGGTAATGGATATCGCCTGTTTTTTTTTTTTTTTTTCATTATCAAAGGAAAACTGGCACAAAATAGTAAAAAATACCTTGAACACCTTCCCACTCGCAGAATGACGACCAGGCAGTGGCATTACCATTCTGAGTGGACATCATATGACGTTAGGGTTGCCACCTCATCCCTTTAAACCCAAACACAAATGAATTACACAGGTCCTGAGGCCGATTTAATGCAGAAAAGGCACCAAGTGAGTTTAATTACCACCTTAATCAGCCACAGAACCTGTGTAATTAATATGTGTTCGGGTTTAAAGGGATGAGGTGCAACCTTATATGACGTCCTCTCAGAAAGCGCCGCTATCTGCCACCGGTAGAGTTGCCACCTCATCCCTTTAAACCCGAACACCTTTGAATTACACAGGTTCCGAGGCTAATTAAATGCAGATAAGGCACCAAGTGAGTTTAATTACCACCTTAATCAGCCACAGAACCTGTGTAATTAATATGTGTTCGGGTTTAAAGGGATGAGGTGGCAACCATAGCCACCGGTTGTGTCCTTGGGGCACAGCCAATAACTGATCAATGTAAAGGCTTGCTGCCAGTACCATGTGACCACCGTTACCAACCACAGCAGGTCACATGACAGTTGTACACAATGGATGGCTTCCTTTCAAGCCATCCATTGTGTACACATTGTGTTGCTAGCTGTGATTGGTCAATTTGATCACATGTTGCAGACAGGGCTCATGACAGCCCATCTGTACCATGTGATTAGCTTTGACCAATCACAGCTAATCACAAGAAAACAAACGGAATACATCTGTTTCATTCAGTAAAACGCTTGCTTATAGCAATGTAATTCACTGCTATAAGCAATCATAACATGTAAAAAAAAAAAATTCTGATCACTTCCCCAGAGTACTATGGTAACATTTAGACATGTGAACAACAAAAAAATTTGTTTCATTTGTTTTTATTCGTAACGATTCGTAATTTCGTAAGACGTGAGTTTTCATATTCGGACTCGTTCGTATTTTCGTGACAGATATATTTTCGTTGATACGAAATGATTCGTAATTCTTTGATTCGAAATTCGTAATTTTGTTAGATAATGGTTTTCGTTTATTCGGCACACTACTCATAATTTAGTAATTGTTACTTTTGTGAGATTTGCCTTTTTTGGTTGATTCGTACTTTCGTAGGAAATAAAGAATAGTAATCCTATGCTTGTTTTTCTAATAAGTCCTCCTGTACTTACTCCAGTCCACTCCCTCAGTCACCAGACCGGACTCCATCTCCTCCTCAACTGAATCTAAGACCCCTTTCACACTGGGGCGTTTTTCAGGCGCTTTAGCGTTAAAAAAAGCGCCTGAAAGAAGCCTCATCTGCAATCCCAATGTGAAAGCCCAGAGTGCTTTCACACTGGGGCGCCGCGCTGGCAGGGCGTCAAAAAAAGTCCTGCAAGCAGCTTCTTTGCAGCCCTTTGGTGTTATTGCCACCGGGCTGGGTGCGCCGAGCAGCTATGATTTAGCACTTCGCACTTAGCATAAGTGCGAAACGCGTTAGCTGATTGCCTGTACTTTTTGCCACAGTGTTTTGTATGCTATATGCTCAAGAATTTATAATAAATAATTTTTGAACTACATCTTCCTGGAGTGCGGCTGTCCGGATTTTCTCATTCTCCTTCAACATGATTCAGCACTAGCCAGCACCTGGGGCTCTTTATCCTGGGAGACAATTGAGTTGACACCTGGAGTGGATCCATGCCTGTGCGGTGAGAGTCTTCCCCTTTCACAGTGCCAGCGCCCGAAAAACGCCTGAAAAACGCCCCAGTGTGAAAAGGGTCTTAAGCTGCGCTTTACCAGCGTTTTTCGGGCGCTGGCAGTGTGAAATGGGGCGAGCTTGCAGATGAGGCTTCTTTCAGGCGCTTTTTTTCACGCTAAAGTGCCTGAAAAACGCCCCAGTCTGAAAGGGGTCTAAAAAGATTCAGGAATGCAGTGTGACTCAGACACAAAAGGGACAAGCTGATTGGCTAAAGATATTAAGTAAGATACATCACTCACTAATACACTGCCCATTCGAAAGAACGATTCGAGAACACGAAATTACGAACATACAAAATTACGTACATACATATTAAGATACACTTATGACCCGTACACACGGTCGGACATTCCAACAACAAAATCCTAGGATTTTTTCAGACGGATGTTGGCTCAAACTTGTCTTGCATACACACAAAATTGTCAGAAAATCCGATCGTTCTGAACGCGGTGGCGTAAAACACGTACGTCGGGACTCTAAACAGGGCAGTAGCCAATATCTTTCGTCTCTTAATTTATTCTGAGCATGCGTGGCACTTTGTTTGTCGGATTTGTGTACACACGATCGGAATTTCCGACAACGGATTTTGTTGTCGGAAAATTTTATATCCTGCTCTCAAACTTTGTGTGTCGGAAATTCGGATGGAAAATGTGTGATGGAGCCCACACACAGGATCAGTATTTCCGACAACAAGGTCCTATCACACATTTTCCGTCGGAAAATCCGACCGTGTGTACGGGGCATCACACTGTCCATTCAAAAGAACGATTCGAAAACATGAACAAACGAAATTACGAACACACGAATGAAAATACGAACATACGAAATTATGAACAGACAAAGGACTGAAAATACGAAATGTAAATCATTCGTTATAGATGTCATTTTCTTTCTTTTACTGTTTTGGAATTTCATATTTTCGTAAGTTTGTCCGTTTGTAAGTTCCTATTTTCGCGCGTTCGTTATTTTGCTTATTCGTAATTTTCGTATTTTGGTTCTTTCAGCTATTCGGATGTTCGAATTGATCCGAATGTACGAATACTAACAAATTCATACGAAAATCCATTCGTTGCGAACTGAATCGCACATGTCTAGTAACATTATATTGCTCTGGTCACAGTGTGTTTAAAAAAAAAAAAAAAATTGTATAAAAAAAAGGAATATAAAAAAAAAAAACAAATGATACATTTTCTTTTTGTACTGTCACCAGTCAGTGTTTCTGATCACCGCCACACCACTTATATGATGATTGCTGTACTGCACTGCAAAAAGTGTGAACATTTTTTTTACTTCTTCATTTTCCAAAAAATTATGACAAAAAAAATACAACTTCAAAGAACCCACCATGCCTCTTACTAAATACCCTGGACTGTCAACCTTTCAAAAAGGAGTAATTTTGGGGGACATTTGTGCTGTCCTGGCATTTTTGGGCCTCAAGATATGAGATGAGGCCGTCAGTACATTAGGATTGATCAATTTTAGATATATCCCATAGTTTGTGGACTCTATAACTTTAACAGACTAAATAATGTACTCTTTCTTTATTTAATTAAATAATATACACTAATTTTAGGTTATTTTCACCAAAGAAACGTAGCAGAATACATGTTGGGCTAAATTTTGATTATTTATTTGCAAATCTTTATAACAATGTTTATTTAGCAAAAAAATTAAAAAAAAAACCCCAGTGGTGAATAAATACCACCAAAAGAATACTCTATTTATGTGAACAAAATGACAAACATTTATTTTGGGTACAGCGCTGCATCCCCGCACAATGGTCATCCAAAGTGTGACAGCACTGAAAGCCGAAAATTGTCCTGGGCAGGAAGGGAAAGTACCTCTAAGTTGCTGCCTACTTACGGGTTTAGGGTGCCTGCGTGCCCCATCCTTCCCCCCCCCCCCCCCGCCCAGCACCTGCTGTGATTGTACACAGCACATAGGCATGCGCCCAGGCACACCCTAATCACCCTGTGTAGCACAGATTCCCTCTACTGCCCTGGCTCCCCCCTCCGTCCCTCTGCAGCACTGCCGGCTTTCCTCCTCTTCTGCCAGCTGTTGTTCCGGGGATGTTTTAGGATGAGTAAGGGAAGGGGCAGGTAAATATGTATTTATCAGCCACTTCTCTTTCTGAATGAACATCGTGCGTGATCGGTAGTGTGTGTTTGAGCTTTGGGGTGCACACCCTAATGCAATAGGCTGTGCACACCTATGACACAGCAGGAGTCTGTCAGCAAGTCCCAGCCAATGATTCATGGCCAGGACCTGCTGATCGGCTGTGTGCAATCACATCCCAGAGCTCTGTGTTGGTAAACAACACAGAGCTCTGTACTGAGGGAAACGAGCTGTCAGTTCCTCATCTCTGCAAAGCAGGGATGAGAAACCTGAGAGATCTTTAGTAAAAAATCAGCACACATTACACATTGTTAGGCACACATTTAACCCCTTGATCAGTGGCGGCTGGTGCTCAAAAATTTTTTTTTGGGGGGGGGGCTCAAACAAACTGAAAAATACTGAAAAAAAAAACCCCATCAATTGCAACCTCACTGTGCCCATCGAATAGGGATGAGCCGAACACCCCCCCGGTTCGGTTTGCAGCAGAACATGCGAACAGCCAAAAAACTTGTGCAAACACCGTTTAAGTCTATAGGACACAAACATGAAGTGCTCATTTTATATGCAAGTTATTGCCATAAAAAGTGTTTGGGGACCCGGGTCCTGTCCCAGGGGAGATCTATCAATGCAAAAAAAAGTTTTAAAAATGGAAATTTTTTTGAGAACAGTGATTTTAATGATGTTTAAAGTGAAATAAAGTGAAATATTCCTTTAAATATCATGCCTGGGGGTCCCCTTAGTCTGCCTGTAAAGTAGCACATCTTTGTGATGGGTTTTACTATGCCACAGAAAAATGACATTTCTAAAAGAAAAAATGTAATTTAAAACTGTAATGTATTCTCGGATCCCGGCAATATAGATAAAAATAATTGATAAAACGGTGTGAGTCTCCCCCCCCCCGTCCATTACCAGGCCCTTTGGGGGTCGCAGCGGCAGTCGCTATGCATGAATCTATCCATGATACATAGAGGGGACGGCGCCCATAATGGGAGAGAATGATGTGGTCCAAGGAACCATAAGTAATTGGCCCCCATCCCAAATTTTTACAAAAAAAGAGAACATTTGGTCGGCAGGACTTTAAATGAGGCCGATCACTATATAGAGTAAACATGTGGGATATAAAGCACAGTATTGCTTTTATGGGTTCCAAAAAAGGGGGGGGGGTTGGGACTTTGAATGAGAGATGTATACCAAAGAGCAGTCTTGGCAAAGAACATTTTATTATACCCTCTGAAATCATGTACAGCATACTGAATGACACAAAAAAAAGGCATACACAGAATCGCATAAACGCAGGGCATGCTAAAAACCACATATAAATATTGACGCCATGGCATATCATGGGGTATAGACAAGTCCTGCACAACATGGGTCACTGGAAGGGCTTGATGGTGTTGGAAAATCTATAGTAAAACAATATAAGAGACATAAAATCATCTGTATGGACATCTTGCATCTACGTAAGTCCGACGCGTTTCATTGGGGTATACCAACTCTTCAGGGGCGAATGCAATGGTAATTTATAAAGAAACATAACCTTATGGTATAATATTGTAGCTGAATAA
The DNA here is from genome assembly GCA_037952925.1 of Lithobates clamitans. Classification (NCBI taxonomy): domain Eukaryota; kingdom Metazoa; phylum Chordata; class Amphibia; order Anura; family Ranidae; genus Lithobates; species Lithobates clamitans. The sequence continues at coordinate 1,343,290 of JBBGZY010001020.1, read as the reverse complement.
TAGGAACAAGTAATGGGTGTAAGGGACAGGATGGACATCCCTATAAATACTCACCTCAACTGCATAGATGTGAACAGAGCCGTTAGAAAGGTCCGGCATGGGAGCTGAGGTAGAGACACGTGGACAAGCAGGGAGCACTGTGGATTCACCAAGGTCAATGAGCAAATGTAGGTGACAGGGAGCCAACACTTCTGTGGGTTGAGATCAGTAGTATATATTGAATGTATATTATTGATAAGAAGTGTGAAGAGCCCATACACCAGGTCTGATGAAGGGAAGAACTGAGCATAGATGAAAAAAGATACTCAAAAAAACACCAAATATAAAAGAGAAAGAGAAAATTATATCCTGGGTGAGATAGTGAAGGAACCAGTGGCGGTGCGTCCATAGAGGGCGCAGGAGAGCCACCCCCTCTCTCCTGCACCCGTCAATCTTCAATAGATAGATTCATGCATTGCATGAATCTATATATTGTCGCCGCTGCCGCCTCCTATTCAGGTGTCCGGCCCCTTGTCGGGCGCCGGGCATCAGAATTACAGCGGCGGGGGTGTTTTTGGAAGTGCCTGATTAGAGCCGTGGGCTCTAATAGGCTTCCAAATTGGTAAACAGCTGGCTCACTGCTGTGCGTTCGCTGCTTATACAATGCTGTGTTAGGGAATCAAATAAATCGCTTCCCTAACACTGACCCGCCTCTCAGCCAATCAGGTGCACCGGGTCTGGTTACCTGTCACCTGATTGGCTGAAGCGACAGGTGCTGTTATTGGTTCCCTTTTGGACGTCCAATCATAGCAGAAGAGGATGGCAGAAGACATTGAGGACTCAGAGGGAGCACGGAGGAATGCGCTGAGCTGACCCGAGACAGGTAAGTGCCGGGCGGGGGGGCACACTGGCAGCATTTGATGGGGCAAACTGGTGGCAATTGATGAGGAAAACTGGCGGCAATTGATGGCACAGTGGCTGCGTTTGATGGGCACAGTGGCTGCGTTCGATGGCACAGTGGCTGCGTTTGATGGCACAGTGGCTGCGTTTGATGGCACAGTGGCTGCGTTTGATGGGCACAGTGGCTGCATTTGATGGGCACAGTGACTGCGTTTGATGGGCACAGTGGCTGCATTTGATAGGCACAGTGGCTGCATTTGATGGGCACAGTGGCTGCGTTTGATGGGCACAGTGGCTGCGTTTGATGGGCACAGTGGCTGCGTTTGATGGGCACAGTGGCTGCGTTTGATGGGCACAGTGGCTGCGTTTGATGGGCACAGTGGCTGCGTTTGATGGGCACAGTGGCTGCGTTTGATGGGCACAGTGGCTGCGTTTGATGGGCACAGTGGCTGCGTTTGATGGGCACAGTGGCTGCATTTGATGGGCACAGTGGCTGCGTTTGATGGGCACAGTGGCTGCGTTTGATGGCACAGTGGCTGTGTTTGATGGCACAGTGGCTGCGTTTGATGGGCACAGTGGCTGCGTTTGGGCACAGTGGCTGCGTTTGATGGGCACAGTGGCTGCGTTCGATGGCACAGTGGCTGCGTTTGATGGCACAGTGGCTGCGTTTGATGGCACAGTGGCTGCGTTTGATGGGCACAGTGGCTGCATTTGATGGGCACAGTGACTGCGTTTGATGGGCACAGTGGCTGCATTTGATAGGCACAGTGGCTGCATTTGATGGGCACAGTGGCTGCGTTTGATGGGCACAGTGGCTGCGTTTGATGGGCACAGTGGCTGCGTTTGATGGGCACAGTGGCTGCGTTTGATGGGCACAGTGGCTGCGTTTGATGGGCACAGTGGCTGCGTTTGATGGGCACAGTGGCTGCGTTTGATGGGCACAGTGGCTGCGTTTGATGGGCACAGTGGCTGCATTTGATGGGCACAGTGGCTGCGTTTGATGGGCACAGTGGCTGCGTTTGATGGCACAGTGGCTGTGTTTGATGGCACAGTGGCTGCGTTTGATGGGCACAGTGGCTGCGTTTGGGCACAGTGGCTGCGTTTGATGGGCACAGTGGCTGCGTTTGATGGGCACAGTGAGGCTGCAATTGATGTTTTTGTTTTTTTATCAGTTTGCGCCCCCCCAAAAAATTTTGAGCACCAGCCGCCACTGGAAGGAACCAAAGAGAAAGATGAACAAAGTGCTGAAAGTATAGGTAAAACCTATGGTGATTTACCTTGTTGGTTCACATGAAAATTGGGAACCAAAATCACAAGTGCTTGCATATGAGGTCTTGCCAAAGAGACACATAGACACCGAGTGAGGCGAATTTAAATGCTCCCGGCTGATACAGCGTGTCCTGCCCAGCATCATGTGGGCGTGGCAAGCAAGGGGAGGCATCCGTGCCAGAGTGAAAAGATCCGCCCACACAGGCTCAGGTACCTTCCCATTTGTCAGCTTAGGGCAGTGATGGAGAACTTTGGCACCCCAGATATTTTGAAAGTACATTTCCCATGATGCTCATGCACTCTGCAGTGTAGTTGAGCATCATGGGAAATGTAGTTCCAAAACATCTGGGGTGCCAAGGTTCACCATCACTGGCCTAGGGGGGGAAAGAAAAACCTGCTCATGCGGTGCGACATCAACAGATGTCACACAAACAAAGCGGTAACATGGCGCCGATGTGGAAGCGAGCGCCCGCCCAAACCACCACCTCCATCCACCACAAACCGGGAGGAAGGGAACAGGTGGGAGAGGGAGGGGCGCCAAAATCGCATCGCAGCTCCCAGGGGACAGATGAGCAAACGGCCCAAAAATCCAAGCAAACCCTACCATGTGGAACAGGGTACTAGGAACAAGATATGGTGGATTGGAGTAAAAAAAATAAATATATAGATATATAGATAGATAGAGATATAGATATATATAGATATATAGATAGATAGAGATATAGATATATATATAGATAGAGATATAGATATATATATATATATAGATATATAGATAATAGAGATATAGATATATATATAGATATATAGATAGAGATATAGATATATATAGATATAGAGAGATAGATAGAGATATAGATAGATAGATAGATAGATAGATAGATAGATAGATAGATAGATAGATAGATAGATAGATAGATAGATAGATAGATAGATAGATAGATAGATAGATAGATAGATAGATAGATAGATAGATAGATAGATAGATAGAGATATAGAGATATAGAGATATATTTATATATTATATAATATATCTATATAGATATCTCTATCTATCTATCTATCTATCTATCTATCTATCTATCTATCTATCTATCTATCTATCTATCTATCTATCTATCTATCTATCTATCTCTATAGACATATATATATATAGGTCATAAGAATCAAGAGAATATAAAGTATAATGAAGCCATGATTGGGTCTATCATGGATTGCAAAAATGCAATTGAAAGATGCTTTGCAGGCTGCTGAATGGTAAATTACACCTCTCCATCCCACATACTTACTCTCTATAGTGATTGGCCTCATTTAAAGTCCGGCCGACCCAAATTTTCTCTTTTTTTTTTTGTGCGCCCTTAATGGACGCACCGCCACTGCTCTTGATCGCCCTAAATTTTAACCTCTTCCCAGCCAGTGTCACTAGTACAGTGACAGTTTATAGTGATATCACTGATTAGTGTCACTGGTGATGTCAGTGGCAGTTAGTCAGTTTCTCCCCAGCGTCACTTAGTGTCAGATTGCCCGCCGACATCAGAGTCCCATTATAAGTCGCCGATCGCCAACAGTATAAAATTAAAAAAAAAAACGCAAATTCCAGTATATATCCCATAGTTTGTAGACTCTATAACTTTCACGCAAACCAATAAAGATACACTTATTGAGTTTTTGGTTTTTTTTAACAAAAACACGTAGCAGATGAAAAATTGGCCAAAATTTATGAAGAAATTATATTTTTTTAAATTGTTTCATTGGATATGTTTTATAGCAGAAAGTTTCAAAATTTTCTTTTTTTTTTTTCATTTATATCGCAAAAAATAAAAACCTCAGTGGTGATCAAATACCACCAAAAAAAAAACAAAACTCTATTTGTGTGGGGAAAAAAAAAATTTGTGTGCAGCGTTGCATGACCGCGCAATTATCAGTTAAAGTAGCGCAGTGCTAAATAGCAAAAAAAAAGCCCAGGTCACGAAGGGGGTAAAATCTTCCAGAGGTCAAGTGGTGAAGGATCATAGGTGAGGTGATTGTCAAACAAAAGGCATGAGGAGCTGGGCACTATGGGTACCGGGGGGTACATTTACTAAAATCAGAACAATATCTTTCAGCAGAGAGCAGCTCTTTTAATAATGTTTAAAAGGAGAAAATTTTAAATACACAATTATTTTAAATATCATACTTTAGGGATGATTCAAACCTGCATGTGAAGTAGTGCACCTGTACAAATCAACTCAGTGAAAGTGACATTTACAAAGAAAAATAAATAGCTAAATTTCTCCGCTGCTTGGTTCTGTTTGTATACAAAGCACCCAGGATTCCCCTCAAGAACTTCGTCTAAGATGTTTGTCGAATGTGTTCTGTGTTTATTTATTACCTATTATTTAAAAAAAAAAGAATAACCAGGAGTACTGTGTACCCGTTACTTCACATAGGGTGGAGGGGGGAAGATACACTATTTTACCGAAAGTATTGGGACGCCTGCCTTTACACGCACATGAACTTAATGGCATCCCAGTCTTATGCCCCGTACACACGGTCGGATTTTCCAATGGAAAATGTGTGATAGGACCTTGTTGTCGGAAATTCCGACCGTGTGTGGGCTCCATCACACATTTTCCATAGGAATTTCCGACACACAAAGTTCGAGTCAAAACAAAGGAATTGGGGAAAGTGGGACTTTAAATGAAGCACTTGGTAGCACATAGATAGTTGAGCTGAACCGGTAGGTACGCACTTCGATGCTGATTTGGGGCCCTACCCTAACCCATCATTATTGACGGATTGTTTTTCTTATCATTCCCACTATAGATTATTACACGCATGCTCCTGACGAGTGGCGGATTAGCCACGAAACGCGTAGAGCTATTTGATGCCGTGTTTTCATTCAATTACATCCAGATCCTTAACTTTTTCTGTAAATTGTACCTCTACAGGTTTAGGTGAGGCCTCAGGTCCTGCAGGCATTACCTCGCAACCACAATTGTATCCAACCCAATTCTGGTTTAACTTTGGGAATTTTTGTTATGGTTTTACCCATGGTTTTGTATCATTATATGTACCATTATATTCTTATTATCTTGTCTAAACTTGTACCAATGATCGCATTTGAGACATGTGTATCATCATTTTATGGTCAATTATATGTACCCAAATGCTTACCCATTGCTTTGATATCAACATTATATGTATGGTTACCAACAATGTACACAAAATAAAGTTCCCTTGTTCAGCTCAACTATCTATGTGCTACCAAGTGCTTCATTTAAAGTCCCACTTTCCCCAATTCCTTTGTTTTGACTTGCTAGGGATGGAAATATATGACCTTACCAGGTCATGATTTCATTTAAAGTCCCCTAGGGATGGAAATATGTGACCTTACCAGGTCATGATTTCATTTAAAGTCCCCTAGGGATGGAAATATGTGACCTTACCAGGTCTTGGCTTCCCCAAAGTCCCTAGATCTCCTTCTTCTCCCCCCCTTTTTACACAAAGTTCGAGAGCTTGCTATAAAATTTTCCGACAACAAAATCCGTTGTCGGAAATTCCGATCGTGTGTACACAAATCCGACGTACAAAGTGCCACGCATGCTCAGAATAAATTAAGAGACGAAAGCTATTTGCTACTGCCCCGTTTATAGTCCTGACGTACGTGTTATACGTCACCGCGTTCAGAACGATTGGATTTTCCGACAACTTTGGGCGACCGTGTGTATGCAAGACAAGTTTGAGCCAACATCCATTGGAAAAAATCCTAGGATTTTGTTGTCGGAATGTCCGATCAGTGTCCGATCGGGTGTACGGGGCATTAGTCCGTAGGGTTCAATATTTTTCAAAATATTCAGTTTTTTTTTTTTTTTTCACTTAAAAAATAAAAACCGCTAAGGTGATCAAATACCACCAAAAGAAAGCTCTATTTGTGGGGAAAGAAGGACATAAATGTTATTTGGGTACAGCGTTGCACGACCGCGCTATTGTCAGTTAAAGTAACGCATTGCCGTATCGCAAAAAATGGCCTGGTCATGAAGGGGGGAGGTCAAGTGGTTAAAATCCGGCTTCCAGATTCTGATAAGTCATAAAGAACAAGATTCCTCAAGGTTTGGGACTTTAAATGGACGCAAGGCAGTAACATTATAAAAGTACAAAATTTATTGGAGAAACAATAAATAAATCAACAAATGTAATACAATGTAAATATGAATGTAAACAGATAACTGATGATTAAAAAAAACATCTATATAAGGGGAAAAGACCAGCTTAAAAAGAGGGGGGAGCTCGCAAAGGAATAGCCCGACGCGTTTCAAATGCAATCTGAAGTGCGGATCTTCCTCAGAGACTTTAATAGTTTGCACCACTCCCAATGCTGTAGTTCCCAAATATTTTGTTGTTTCACCAGCAGCTGAAAAGACACACTCAAATAATAAGAATGGAACATTGCAAAAAACAAAACAGAAGGGGCTTTTGGACTTTTTAGGCACGATTCTAACAAACTGGTTAAAAAATATATTGTTTTATTATCGTAGAAAATACATAGCAAACAAAACACAATGTCTAAAAACACACCACAACATGTGTATATAGTATTAAGAAATGCTCGCTATACAACACCATCTATAATCTATTGTTCGGATGTCTGGGTACACTATCCACAGCAAGATCAGTCCGAATGGAACATTCACCCGTGCCAGACCAAGAAGTGGCATCCACAGGACATCCTGAATTCACCCATACTCCAAGAGATTGCTATTAGTCACTTTTATGGGAGTTGTGTTTAAAAGGTGTCAGATTAGTGTCCAACTTGTATATTTCATGGAAGGTATATCACATCCAGAAGGGGTTTTCATATCAAGCGATGGGGAGATATACCCCCTGCAACTGTATACAATGAGATCCTGAAGTTCTTGTAGAATGGCAATTAGCACCTTAATGGATGGAGCAGAGGTGTATGGTCCATCAGCTGCAAGGTCAAAAGCTCTTTTTAAGCTGGTCTTTTCCCCTTATATAGATGTTTTTTTTATCATCAGTTATCTGTTTACATTTATATTTACATTGTATTACATTTGTAGATTTATTTATTGTTTCTCCAATAAATGTTGTACTTTTATAAAATTACTGCCTTGCGTCCATTTAAAGTCCCAAACCTTGAGGAATCTTGTTCTTTATGATATGCCGGGATGGGACACATAGGCAACCTAGTCGGCTAGATGAGGCAAAGCCCTATCATGATTCTGATAAGTCCACCCAGCAGACTTCAAAATCCACCAGATCAGGGATGTGAAGAAGAGGCCCTTGTCCTCCTCAATTTGGGGACAAAGTTCTTTGCTAGGAAGGGGGGACGAAAACCGACGCTAGGGCAGCTATTGGCTACTGGCTATGAACTTCCTTATTTTAGTCCGGTCGTATGTCATCACGGTCGAATCCGCTTGACTTTGGTGTGATCGTGTGTAGGCAAGTTCGTTCGTTCAAAAGTCCGTCGGAAGTCCGTCAAAAGTCGGCCGAAAGTCCGTCGGAAAGACCGTCGGACCTTTGATGCCGAAAAGTCTGCCCGTGTGTGAAGAAGAGGCCTTTATCCTCCTCAATTTAGGGGCAAAGTTCTTTGCTAGGAAGGGGGGAGGGGCTGGCAAGATACTGTACCTTCCCCATGTTGAGAGCCAAACAGGCTGCATACTCAGATAAGAATCTAATCTAATATGATTCTTTTTTTTTTTTTTTTTTCAAATAATATTTGAGCCTTGGCCACTTGCTGGTCATTACTCAACATTGCAGCTCATGTCACGCTACAGTGCACACCTGCCCCAATCTGGAGTGCTTAAATAGCCTTCACTCCATTCAGCCTGGGCTGGAATAAAAGTTCTGTTTGTTTAAGAACTATCTGTTTACTCTCCTTTAGAATTGCTTTCTTGTAAAGATTATGATTTTTTTTTTCTTTCAGAATCATTTTTTGCCTGAATCTGAATTTGCCTAATGTTTGTGTACTAAATATATTTCTCCCTGAAATTAGAAAGTCGAAAGTCCGTCGGAAAGACTGACGGACCTTTAATGCCGAAAAGTCCGCCCGTGTGTACACGGCATAACGCTCACTTAGTTAGGTGAACTATGTCCCCCGATGTCCGGTTTCAAATAAAAAAACAAGTTTAAAAAATTGTGGATGGCCGGTTCCATCTTGCTTGTGGGCATGTGAAGCACCACAAGCAGTGGCATCGCTAGGGGGTGGCTTTTGGGGCTAATCTGGGGCCCATAGCCCCGAGTCTCTGCAGGGGTCCTCAAGGGGAGGGGAGGCTCTCTGGGGACCCTGATGTAAGTGGGGGGGCTCTCTGGGGACACTCATGCAAGGGGGAGGCTCTCTGGGGACCCTAATGTAAGGGAGGCTCTCTGGGAACCCTAATGTAAGTGGGGGGCTCTTTGGGGACCCTAATGCAAGGGGGAGGCTCTCTGGGGACCCTAATGCAAGGGGGAGGCTCTCTGTGGACCCTGATGCAAGGGGGAGGCTCTCTGGCAACCCTGATGCAAGGGGGAGGCTCTCTGGCAACCCTGATGCAAGGGGGAGGCTCTCTGGGGACCTTGATGCAAGGGGGAGGCTCTCTGGGGACCTTGATGCAAGGGGGAGGCTCTCTGTGGACCCTGATGCAAGGGGGAGGCTCTCTGGGGACCCTGATGCAAGGGGGAGGCTCTCTGGGGATATATACGCACACACACGTATATTACTGTATATACATGTGTATGCCCGCCCAAGCGTATAACTTTCTTTACTACGCTGCTATGGGTTCTAGCCCCAGATCTTTTGTAGACCCAGCAACGCCCCTGACCACAAGCATTTACTTCCTGGATGCGGTAAATGCTGAGCTACCAGCATTTACAGCTCATTCCCGCGCATGCTCAGTGTTAACAGCGTGGGGCCCTGTAAACTTCCAGATTGCCATCACAACGGGCGGCATCATCGGAAGTTCCCGCCCCCTTGTGATGGCAACAGAAACAATACAAAACAAACACAGACGATGCAAAGCTCAGTACGGGGAGAGAGGAGCAGAGGAAAGGTAATAAAAAGCTGGTCAGATGGTGAACTTTTGAGCGTTTGCCTCGTGTCCTCCATTGTCTGTTGTGCTGCGTTAGCCTCATGTGTTCAGGTAGTAATGGGAAAATGTACCCGCTTGCCCTCATTTAAAATGGCGATTTTCGATATGCTCTCATCACGTGACCCGCGTCACTTCCTGGTTTTGCGATCTCTCGAGATTTCGCACCGACTCCTGGGAATGCTGACACTTAGCTCCCAGGAGACAGTGCGCCACCGGGGATGAAGAATATAAGTGCCTACTCCCGCGCGCGCGGGGGGGGGGGGGTCGCACACACAGGAAGTGCCACAATAAAGACCGATAACAAAAACACACAGCAAATTTTTTTTTTTTTTCATTTACACATCTGTTCAATGCAATGAAGGGATTAAGATAAAGTTAACAATATGTGTGGACCTCCGCTTTAATCTTCTTTATATCTCCATATTCTGTTTTCTCCTAGCTTCTATCCCGCCCTCAACACCTCCTCTCAGGACCTCTTGCTGTCAACCAAGTTCCTGGATGGTCCCCCTCATGCCAGAAAATCCCTCCTGGATCACTACAATGCACTTGATAATAGGGACATGTAAATAGATACTGTCACTTACCTCGGAGTTTGAGATGATGAGGGTGCCCTCTGATGTAATGAGAGTATCTCACAAAAGTAAGTACACCCCTCACGTTTTTGTAAATATTTTCTTCTATCTTTTCATGTGACAACACTGAAGAAATGACACTTTGCTACAATGTAAAGTAGTGAGTGTACAGCTTGTATAACAGTGTAAATTTGCTGTCCCCTCAAAATAACTCAACACACAGCCAATAATGTCTAAACCGCTGGCAACAAAAGTGAGTACACCCCTAAATAAAAATGTCCAAATTGGACCCAAAGTGTCAATATTTTGTGTGGCCACCACTATTTACCAGCACTGCCTTAACTAGGGTTGCCACCTGTCCGGGATTCACCCGAACAGTTCGGGTTTGGAATCATGCCTCTGGGTTTCAGCCCACCTGAAGCCCGGACACATTATTCAGACTGGACTGTGGCTTACCAGCAGGATTGCTGGCTGCAGTTGTGTAAGTCGAGAGTGTCTGTTACACTCTCTTTGACACTGCCCAAAGCCAGCACTAACAACCCCCCCCTACACACACAGACGGGAGAGGAAAGAGGGCTCAATCTACTTCTCCGCCTCCGGCCCCTACCCCTCTGTGTCTGCCCACACTCCAATCCTTGGCGCTGTGCCTCAGAAAAGGATAGTGGGGGTCAGAAATTTGAAGTCTAGATGCGTCAGATGCATCTGAATAAGAGCTGCTGACTGCCAAGGGGTGAGTGAGCTCACCATCCATTCCTGTCTGTCTCCCGTCTCCCAGCTTCTCTCTCCTGCCTCTGAGTGAGTAGACTAACGTAAATCAGGGTTCTCAGAGCACCCCTTACATCAGAGTTCCCCTTTACACCAGAGGCCACAGTGTTCCCTCTTACATCAGAGTCTTCTCCGTACATCAGAGTTCTCAGTGTTTGTCCCTTACATCAGAGTCCCCCCTTACAGGGAACTCCGCGATGTCAGATGTAAAAGGGGAACTCTGTGGATTCATATGTAAAGGGGGAGCTCTGTGGACTCTCATGTAAAAGGGGGACTCTTTTGATTAACTTCATATGATTAGAAATGTTATTTAATTACAAAATATATAGTCTATACTATAAAAAAAATTGCTGTGTGCCGTTAAAGTGTTCGGGTTTGACTTGAAGAAAAGGTGGCAACCCTAGCCTTAGCCCTCTTGGGCATGGAGTTCACCAGAGCTTCACAGGTTGCCACTGGAGTCCTCTTCTACTCCTCCATGATGACATCACCGAGCTGGTGGATGTTAGAGACGTCGCGCTCCTCCACCTTCCGTTTGAGGATGTCCCACAGATGATCAATAGGGTTTAGGTCTGGAGACATGCTTGGCCAGTCCATCACCTTTACCCTCAGCTTCTTTAGCAAGGCAGTGGTCATCTTGAAGGTGTGTTTGGGGTCGTTATCATGTTGGAATACTGCCCTGCGGCCCAGTCTCTGAAGGGAGGGGATCATGCTCTGCTTCAGTATGTCACAGTACATGTTGGCATTCATGGTTCCCTCAATGAACTGTATTTCCCCAGTGCTGGCAGCACTCATGCAGCCCCAGACCATCACACTCCCACCACCATGCTTGACTGTAGACAAGACACACTTGTCTTTCTTGGTTATAATTTCATGCCAAAGTCGGTAACACAGGTAGGTGGCACACATAAACAAGCAGGATTAATCCAGAGTAGAGATGCGCAGGATGAAAACATTTGTTTAGTTTCATTTTGCATTCATTTTTTTAACCAATTCAGCTCCGGAAGGTTTCATCCCCCTCATGACCAGGCCATTTTTTGCTATTCTGCACTGTGCTGTTTTATCTGGTAATTATACGGTCATGCAACACTTTAACCAAATAAGATTGTTATAATTTTTTTAGAGCTTTCTTTTGGTGGTAATTGATCACCACTGGGTTTTTTAATTTTTTTGCAATAAAAATGAAAAAAACTGAAAACTTTGAAAATGAAAAAAAATTTTTTTTTTTAATTTTTTTTTAATTTCCTGCTATAACACTTATCAAAAAAAAAAATGACACATGCGCCCATCCTAAACCCGAAAGGAGGCAGCGGCGTACGGGTATGTTGTTTTACCTACACCGGCCACCCGTACATTGCGGGCAAGCGTTTAGGAAGCGGTTAACTCAAGCATTTTGTTTGGTCATAATTATTATGTTAGAATTATTTGTTTTCAGAATTAGTTTTGCATATTCGGATTCATTTTGTATATTCGTTGTTCCGAATCGATTCATATTTTCGGAAGTTATTCCAGAAGTGTCTTTATGTTATATGGAGGACTTGCTCGCGACTTCGATGCGACTTCTGTGTGACTTTGATGTGACTTGCTTGGGACTTTGATGGTTTGTGGCTTTGGCAAATCATAACAATACAGAGTGTGACACATATTATTGAACTTACAAAACTCTCTGAAGTTGCAAGTGAATGAAACAAATGAATAGAAATTAATGTTCTGTTTTTGTTACAATTTAGTTTGGATTCGTTGAAATTCATAACTATTGTGATTCAGAGATTTGGATACATCATGCAAGACCCGGGTTTAAATAGGCCAATAGGCACCAGTATCTGTGGTGGATGTGTCCGTGAGACCACATGCAAGCTGTTGTGTTGCACGAGCATGATCACGAGCATAAGCATGAGCACAAGCATGAGAACAAACAAGAACACAAGCAAGAGCATGATCATGAGAACAAGCATGGGCACGAACGTGAGCACAACTATGAGCATTAGCATGAGCATGAGAACAAGCATGATCACGAGCATTAGCATGAGCACAAGCATGAGAACAAGCATGAGCACAAGCAAGAGCATGATCATGAGTACAAGCATGAGCACAAGCAAGAGCACGAGCATGAGTACAAGCATGAGAACAAGCATGAGCACGAGCATGAGAACAAGCATGAGAACAAGCATGAGCACAAGCAAGAGCATGATCATGAGAACAAGCATGAGCACAAGCAAGAGCACGAGCATGAGTACAAGCATGAGAACAAGCATGAGCACGAGCATGAGAACAAGCATGAGCACAAGCAAGAGCACGAGCATGAGTACAAGCATGAGTACAAGCATGAGAACAAGCATTAGAACAAGCATGAGAACAAGCATGAGAACAAGCATGAGCACAAGCATGAGAACAAGCATGAGCACCAGCATGAACATGATAATGAGCATGAGCACAATCATGAGCACGGGCATGAGCACAAACCTCCTGACTGCCACAATCTCTCTGTGGCTGACATGATGTTCATGACAGATACTAAGAAACAAACTAGAGACATTGTAGCAGAGATCTGCAACACCTCCAGACCTCATTGATTATTTTTGTTGTTTTTTTTTTGTAATTTGTAGCTGAATACAATGTTTCTCTTTTCTGCTACATATTGCTGAGCGTTATGATTACAAGCATCTGCATTGGATAACATGAGAATCAACTGAAAAAGATGATTCTGTATTCAGCTCCAAACTCTGCGGATGGTGAAGTGCTCATTGACTAATCATTGGAATCATCGAGAAGCAGATCTTATATTGAGACCAATTTGTTTTTATTTTTCAAGCAAAGCACAGCAGAGGAAAATGCCATTTTCTTGTGTTCTCTCCCCAGAGTTCTGCCTTAGTGAATAAGCCCTTTACTGTGAAAAATATTGACCAGTGAAGATCATGATATGCAGTCGGCTAACAACTTTTTTCCTTGCAATGGGAAAATGGCAAGTTTGCTGCCCTATGCCCTATACTAGTGGTCTCCAAACTGCCGCCTGGGTGCTGGTTGTGGCCCTTTGCTTGCTTTAATCTGGCCCTTGGGGCAGTATTTCATTCACTGACACCAATGAAGGGTCATAGTTCCTCCCAATAACACCGATAATGGAGCCCAATGACACCATTGATAGAGGACCATTTCACCCAATGACACTAAGATGGGGTACAATTCCTCACAATGATTGAAATGATGGGGTACATTTCCTCCCAATGACATCAACGATGGGGCACAGTTCCTCCCAATGACTGAAACAATAGGGCACAGTTCCTTCCAATAATTGAAACGATGGGGCACAGTTCCTCCCAATGACTGAAACAATGGAGCACAGTTCTTCCCAATGACTGAAACAATGGGGCACGGTTCCTCCAACTGACTGGAACAATGGGGCACAGTTCCTCCCACTGATTGAAACGATGGGGCACAGTTTCTCCCAATGACTGAAACAATGGGGCACAGTTCCTCCCACTGACTGGAACGATGTGGCACCGTTCCCCCAACTGACTGGAACAATGGGGCACAGTTCCTCCCACTGACTGAAATGATGGGGCACAGTTCCTCCCACTGACTGAAACAATAGGGCACAGTTCCTCCCACTGACTGAAACAATAGGGCACAGTTCCTCACACTGACTGAAACAATGGGGCACCATTCCTCCCAATAACTGAAACGTGGGACACAGTTCCTTCCATTAACTGAAATGATGGAGCACAGTTCCTCCCAATGACTGAAACAATGGGGCACAGTTCCTCCCACTGACTGAAACAATAGGGCACCGTTCCTCCCAATGACTGAAACATGGGGCACAGTTCCTTCCAATAACTGAAACGATGGGGCACCATTCCTCCCACTGACTGAAACGATGGGGCACGGTTCCTCCCACTGACTGAAACGATTTGAGCACAGTTCCTCCCAATGAGTGAAATGATGGGGCACAGTTCCTTCCAATAACTGAAACGATGGAGCACAGTTCCTCCCAATGACTGAAACAATGGGGCACCATTCCTCCCACTGACTGAAACGATGGGGCACGGTTTCTCCCACTGACTGAAACGATTTGAGCACAGTTCCTCCCACTGACTGAAACGATGGGGCACAGTTCCTCCCAATGAGTGAAATGATGGGGCACAGTTCCTCCCGATGACTGAAATGATGGGGCACAGTTCCTCCCAATGACTGAAACGATGGGGCACAGTTCTCCACCGTGAACGTTAGAGCAAGAGCGATAATTCTACCAGTAGACCTCCTCCGTAACTCTAAACAGGTAACCTGAATTTTTCTTTAAAGTTTACCCTATGGAGGTTTTTTTAAATATTGTCGTTTGTCACCATTCCATGAGCATGCACAAAATTTTAAAAGCGTGACATGTTGGGTATCTATTTACTCAACGTAACGTCATCTTTTATAGTTTACCAAAAAATCGGGTTATTTAATGTGTTTTTTTTTGGATTGAAATTCAGTAAAGTGTATTTCTTCTCAAAATATTGTGTTTGAAAAACCGCTGCGCAAATACCGTGTGACATAAAAAATGTTTTAAAAACTTACATTTTATTCTTTAGGGTCTCTTCTAAAAAAACAAAAACAAAAAAAAAACATATTATATATATATATATATATATATATATATATATATATATATATATATATATATATATATATATACAGTGGGGACAGAAAGTATTCAGACCCCCTTAAATTTTTCACTCTTTGTTATATTGCAGCCATTTGCTAAAATCATTTAAGTTATTTTTTTCCTCATTAATGTACACACAGCACCCCATATTGTACACACAGCACCCCATATTGTACACACAGCACCCCATATTGACAGAAAAAACACAGAATTGTTGACATTTTTGCTGATTTATTAAAAAAGAAAAACTGAAATACCACATGGTCCTAAGTATTCAGACCCTTTGCTCAGTATTTAGTAGAAGCCCCTTTTGATCTAATACAGCCACGAGTCTTTTTGGGAAAGATGCAACAAGTTTTTCACACCTGGATTTGGGGATCCTCTGCCATTCCTCCTTGCAGATCCTCTCCAGTTCTGTCAGGTTGGATGGTAAACGTTGGTGGACGGCCATTTTTAGGTCTCTCCGGAGATGCTCAATTGGGTTTAAGTCAGGGCTCTGGCTGGGCCATTCAAGAACAGTCACGGAGTTGTTGTGAAGCCACTCCTTCGTTATTTTAGCTGTGTGCTTAGGGTCATTGTCTTGTTGGAAGGCAAACCATACATGTCAATGACTTTGTTTCTAATCTGTTCTTAAATTTTCTTTAGATTGTGGTATGTGTGGCCTTTTGTGATCTTTTAGCGTGCTTCACTTTGTCAGACAGCTTCTATTTATGTGGTTTCTTGATTCAACAGGTCTGTCAGTAATCAGGGCTGGGTGTGGCAAGTGAAATTTAACTCAGCTTTCCAAAAAATTGTGGTTAATCACAGTTCATTCATGATTCAGCATGGGAGGGCGCAATTATTTTTTCACATAGGGCCAGGCAGGTTTGACCAACTTTTTTCCCTTAATAAATGAAATAATAATTTAAAAACTGCAACTCGGGTTATCTTTGTGTAATATTACATTTTTATTTGTTATTTCAGTGTGAGAAATATGCAAAAAAAAACCCCAAAAACAAAACAGTAAGGGGGAAAATACATTTTTACACAACTGTATGTATATATATATAGATATATATATATATATATATATGTATCTCTCTCTCTCTCTCTCTCTCTCTCTCTCTCTCTCTCTCTCTCTCTCTCTCTCTCTCTATATATATATATATATATATATATATATATATATATATATACAATATTATAATAATATAAAAGAACTGCGCTACAGGATTGAATTATTATACTACAGAAAGTACAACAAACAATATCAAATATTGAAAATACAAAATTAAATAAAATACAAGTATTCATGAAAAATCAATCAATTATAGTGACATAAAATATAAAATTAAATGACATTAAACAGAGAAAAAAGTCCCAAAACCAAATCGGTATCCAATGGTGATTAAACAAAATTAATCGAAAGGCACCCAGTGAAGAATCCACCACCTTTAAAAAAACACGCTTACTAAAGGCAAGCTATAAGACAGCTTGTATATGGATATCTATTCAATGGAGACAACCCATTCGACCTCCTCAAAAGGGAAAAACGTCCAGCGGGTCAAAACACTCAGCAAGGGAGACCCAGGGGAATAGAAAATAAATTCTCCATAGTTTAAATCCGTAGATGAGAGTTTATTAAAAAAAGGGATATTGCACTTACATCAACAGCAAGGATATAGCCATAAACGAAGATAAAACAGCCGGCCAGCCTGCATACACCCGTTCAAGACGAGATGATAACGATGATGTCAGTGCGTCAACCATCCGACGTACGTTTCGTCCTAGAAGACGTCGTCATGGAACCCCAAATATTATAATATGTGGGGTTCTGAGTAATTTTCTAGCAAAAAAAAAATATGATTTTTACATGTAGGGGAAGAATGGTCCTTTTATTGGTTGAACTAGACAGACTTGTGTCTTTTTTCCACCAGACTAGCTATGTAATGTCAGAATTGGCCTGGATGGGAAGTAGTTAACCACATGCATGGCTGGGCAAATGGGTGTACAGGTATGACCCCTTTAAGATGCGGCATTGTGGGTGCGCGCACCCGCTGCATGCTCTGTGACCGTGACCGCAGGTCCCGCAGGCTCGATGTCCGCCGGGTGGCCTTGATCGTGTCATGGAGAGGAAGAATGGGGAGATGCCTATGTAAACAAGGCATTTCCCTGTTCTGCCTAGTGATATGACAGAGATCACTGCTCCCTGTCATCGGGAGCAGTGATCGCTGTCATGTCAGTGGTAGCCCATCCCCCCCACAGTTGAATCACTCCCTAGGACACACTTAGCCCCGTGATCGCCCCCTAGTGTTTAACCCCTTCCCTGCCAATGTCATTTACACAGTAATCAGCGCATTTTTATAGCACTGATCGCTGTATAAATGACAATGGTCCCAAAAATGTGTCAAGAGTGTCCGATGTGTCCGCCATAATGTCGCAGTCATGATAAAAATCGCAGATCCTTACTAATAAAAAAAAGAATAATAATAAAAATGACATAAAACTATCCCCTATTTTGTAGACACTATAACTTTTGCGCAAACGAATCAATATATGCTTATTGCATTTTTTTTCACCAAAAATATGTAGAAGAATACATATCGGCCTAAACTGAGGAAGAAATTTAGTTTTTTTATATATTTGTTTGTCGCTCTTTTTTTGTTTATAGCGCAAAAAATAAAAACCGCAGAGGTGATCAAATACCACCAAAAAAAACCCACTATTTGTGGGGAAAAAGGGACGTCAATTTTGTTTGGGTGGAACGTCGCACGACCGTGCAATTGACGCAGTGCCGAATCGCAAAACGTGCTCTGGTCAGGAAGGGGGTAAATCCTTCCAGGACTGAAGTGGTTAAGCAAGCATCACAGAGGTGCCTTTGACATCTGTCTGGGTTTCATCTTTAATGGCAGTTTTAAAAACCTTGGAAACATCAAGTGGCTGTTGTCACCTCACATCTGTAGTGACGGCGGTAATGGGATATTGTTCGGAGCAATTTCCACACTCACGCGCACGCACAGCTTGTGCCTATCCAGTAATATATATATATAAACTGTTCCGCGTTTGACTGACATCTCCTCTCAAGCGGGAAAATGCAGCTTAACATCTCATTCAGCACTTGGCCAATCGGAGCTGAAGATTCGAGAGCGTTC
Organism: Lithobates clamitans; assembly: GCA_037952925.1. Lineage (NCBI taxonomy): Eukaryota > Metazoa > Chordata > Amphibia > Anura > Ranidae > Lithobates > Lithobates clamitans. Next base: position 1,324,968 of record JBBGZY010001020.1, on the reverse strand, counting down.
CATATTATCTGCCTAATGCGAAAATCACAGCGCCCGCTCCTGAGCACGAAGGAACCGCCGACCTGCTCGCCAGCCTGTGAAATAGAAGAATGACGCCTATTTACATGATGGATTCCGGGAAGAGGCGCTGACCTCAAGGAGCGCTGAGGTCTCATTCCAAATAACTGCTCTATGGAGACGTGGTATATGATAAGTACATTGGATGCTACTCCGTGATATTCATGTATGTACATAATGTGTGTCATTTGGTCCGGTAACGCAGTATATTGGACGAGGAATGGCAGCCAGCCTAGGTTTTTTTTTAAATGTCAAAGAGATTAGCTTAAAGTAGATGTAAACTCAAGCACTAAAATCTCATATAGGCTTTACCATGTTAATGTCATTTCAAATCTGCAGCTCTTATGAAAATGCTCCCTGCTGCCTGAAGCTGAATGGTCCCCTGTTACATTTAATGTTTGCTGCTGCTAGGCTGTAGCCAGCTTGAGCTGTGCCTATATTTTCAGTGCTTGCTGATGTAGCACCCTCCTAGTCAGGGGCAGAATGGGCCTGGGGCTAGGCTGATCTGTGGCCCCTTAAAAAGGCTGCACCGCTTCTGCGGAACGGTGCAGAGGTGAAAAAACTCCCGCTGGTGTCTTACCAAGTGCAGGATGAGGACAAGAACAGAGAGCAGGCCGGCCCCACCCACCCCCGCCATGGATGGTGTACATCAAGATTGAGCAGAGGCCATCTCCGTGCCTCACCTGAGGCTCTCCTCCCTCGACCAAGCTGCCACGGCTCCCCCCTGCAGCCCCCAGCTACCTCTTCCATCTAGTTTGAGTCGGTGCAGCAGGTGCTGTCCAGCACGACCTGTCCAGTGAGCAGAGAGTAACTGGAGCAAAGCTTTAGCCTGGGATGGGGGTCGGATCACGCTTTTGCCCTGTGAGGTTGCCACAGTGAGAATATTCTTTCCTCTTCCCCAGCCGGGGACCTGTTCTAAATAAATTTCAGCTGCCTTGTTGGAGGTACGTTCAGCAGAAGCAGACCAGGACGATGGATCATCTTAGGAAAAGTCTTGTGAACTGAAGAGTGCTCTGGAGAACCCAGGAAAAGCTGTTATCAGTGGACATTACAGGTTCTTACAGCTAATCTTCTTATCAACCAAGGGGTTGTGTAGGACCAATGGCCTAGAGCAGTGGTCATCAATCCTGGGCCCACTAACATTCCAGGTTTTATGTATTACCTTGGGGAGATGCAGACTAGAATACTGCAATCACTGAGCAGCAAATGATATCACCTGTGATGTATTTCAGTTATCTTGCAAACCTGGCCTGTTAGTGGGCCCTGAGGACAGGGTTGATGACCACTGGCCTAGAGTTTATAAGAGAGAAGATCATCTGACCTTCAACAACAGATTGTGAATGCTCCTATAGAGTCATTGAATACAAGAAAAGGCTAAAGTGATTGGTGCCCAACAAATTTCCCAGCTTCCTTGTTGGAGGTACGTTCAGAAGAAGCAGACCAGGATGATGGATCATCGGAGGAAAAGCCTTCTGAACTGAAGAGTGCTCTGGAGAGCCCAGGAGAAGCTGTTATCAGTGGACATTGCAGGTTCTCACAGCTCATCTTCTTATCAACCAAGGGGTTGTGTAGGACCAATGGCCTAGATTTTATAAGAGAGAAGAAGAAGATCATCTGACCTTCAACAACAGATTGTGAATGCTCCTATAGAGTCATTGAAATCCAGAAAAGGCTAAAGTGATTGGTGGCCAACAAATTTCCCATCTGCCTTGTTGGAGGTACGTTCAGAAGAAGCAGACTAGGACGATGGAGCCTCTTAGGAAAAGTCTTCTGAACTGAAGAGTGCTCTGGTGAACCTTGCAGAAGCTGATACCAGTGAACAATGCAAGTTCTCACTGCTCGTCTTCTTATCAACCAAGGGGTTGATAATTAAATAAAGGGGTTACATAGGACTATGGGCCTAGAGTTGCTTAAAGAAAGAATAAGATCATCTGACCTCCTTCAACAATAGACAGTGATTGCTCCTATAGAGTCATTTAGATCTGTGTGGCTTCTGTTAAAGGTCAACAACCACTTTAACTGCTGTAAGAACACCGTAGCTATTTTGCTATTAGAGGGTAGCCTGTGCCCCAACCCTCTCTCTAGAGTTTAATGAGCAAATCATTTCAAGACAAGGCTAAAGTGATTGGCGCCCAACTTTCTTTATATTCCCCAATAACCCAAAGACTGCATCCTCAGATGTTAAATGCTAGTCTGTCATATAATCTAGGGGGTCACCAGGAGCTACCTATAGAGGAGGAGCACTATACCTCCATGGAGGTCCTTGTTTAGGCACTTCCTGTATTGGATGACAACCCAGGAGAGGCAGGGGAAGAGCATTGTCACCCAATAACAGTAATCTGCCATACAATAATCTTTATTTATTTATTTTTTCAACATTCTTCATGCAAATGCAGTCTGCATAGGAAAGCTTACTCCTCCAGAATGATACCCACCCATTAAGGCATTTTGATATTTGTATAACTCCTCCCAAGAACTAGCCCACTGCTTGCAACAGGGCTCCTGAGAGTTGTCCTGAAGCAGAGAGGTGTGATATTTTCAGGAAGCTATGTACAGTACCCTGCCGACCCCCCTCCCACCAGCCATGATCTGCGTGCAGTACCGGGACAGGGCTGTCCAGCACCCAGGGCAAGGATCCAGAATTTTGCCACCCTCCTCCATTATTAAAACATGCTGTAGAATAGGTGTACCACTGCATGTCCATTTTTTTGCCCCTTTGCTTTACTGCACCCAGGGCAACTGCCCCCTCCTGCCCACCCCTTGTCCCAGCCTTGTCTGCCTGCATTGCACAGAGAAGCACAGAGACCTAGTGATGACATCATCGAGTCAAAGGTCATGAAATCAGTTTTTATTTAAAATTGTATTAGCATGTTCATGAGGGAGGAACCAGGGATGGTAAAATATAAGTAGATTAAACTTCAGCTATAAGCAAAAAATTCAATTTACCGAGATTGAAAATAGCCCCCTTAACAAATCAGTCCCTTTGGAAAAGAGCGAAAAAAACCTGCCAAGGTAAACTTTTCTTTGAGTCGCTGTTTGTCTAACATATCCTCTGCGAATCAATGATCTTTGCTCATTTCCAATTTTGCATTGTTTTATACGAAGCTGATTTTTACTCTCAGCAGCACGGCACGGTTTGTATTTCATGCACGGTATCCTTTATCAATTACTTCTCGCAGCTGTATCTCCGGCATTTCCAAAAGTCTAATTTATTTTCAGTCTGGGTTATTACAACAACAACAAAAAAGAGGCGGATTAATCTACCCATTATCGGAGTTTGGGATGGAGTGACCTCAGTCATTCATCAAGGTCAATGTCTGCTGTGTGCACGGCGGGGGGGAGCGGACTCCCGGCTCGGGGGGCACCCCAGATATGCCGATTCCAAGACCTTCTGCTCTAGACAAGGCGTAGAACTCTTAAGGCGTGATAAATAATGTATTTAATTATTTATTCATGGGTTTCCGAAATATTTTAGAACTAAAGATAAATTGTGCTCTCTCAAATTCACCCCTCAAAGAGAGTAAAAGGGATTAGGAATCGGAGGTACGGATTTAACCCTAAGGGCCTCCAGGATGGTCACACGACTGAAGGGTGAAAAAGCTGTCAACGGCCGCAGACTATTACTCATCCCTTACATCTAAGAGGGAAGTTGGTTGTTCACTGAGGACATGATCTGAATCATAAAAAGACTATATTTAAAATGAAGGTTTTATCTTTTTAAAGGGCTAGTCCATCCAAAAGTGATGTTTAGGTGGAGGCTGGTGGGCTGAGTCACTCCTTGGCTTCCAACAGTGAGAACTCCCTACCTACTCCCCATTTCTAATAAATTAAAGAAATAAAGTAAACTAAAAATAATACAAATAAATACAAATAAAAATAAATAAGAAACAATAAAAGAAACCCAAAACGCTCTAGTAATAATTCATGATGCAGACCTTGGGGCTCAAACACAAAGATCTCATAACCAGAAACCCTGAGATGTGTGAAGGACATTAGTTAGCTGGATGGACGCTCTAGTATCTATTCAAATTGAAATAATTATATTGAATTGACTGAACCTTCAAAAAGTTATAGATATTATAAGTGTAAGCTTGTCTAGCACCCTCTACATTGGTAGGTGCTACAGTAAGGATTTTTGGTAATGCAGGCAAATTTAAGCTGGCCTAGCTGGAAGCTAGGCCTGTTTGTTTTTGGTTTGTGTGGGCTGGGACAACTTACTTGCCTTGCCCCGGGTGCTGACAACCCACGCTAGGCCACTGACTGGGAGTAGCTCAGAGTAGTATCTTCTAGAGGATTCTAGAGGAGGAGGAGGGGAGGAGAGGTGGAACTGCCTGGGGAGTTTCAGGGAGCCCTGACCAATCCCCAGCTAGGATTGGCAAGCGGCAGACCTCCTTGAAATACTCAGGATCAGCCCAGCTGAGGAGGAGTTGTCGGGTGGAAGAACTGAGGATGGAGTCAGGGCCGTCTGTGATTGGTTGCCAGAGGTTACAGTGTACCATTACCACTCACTGACTGGCTGCTAGAGGTTACAGCACACATGGCTCACTGATTATTTGCTAGAGGCTATAGAACATGACTTCTGCTTGTTGATTGGTTGCTAGAGATTACTGTACATCAATACTGCTCACTGATTGGTTGCTAGAGGTTACTGCATATCCTTCCCACTCAATGTATGGTTGCAAGAGGTTAGAGCACATCATTACTGCTCACTGACTGGACTGGGGAGGTGAGGGGACCCATTAATAGACAGAAAAAGCCTAGGGAATGCTAGGGAAGGAGAGGGTTGTGATTAGTGGCAATGCTGGGGGGTTGATGGGATCAGTGGCAGTGGTGGGGGGATAGGATTAGCTAGGAGACACTACACTGTGGCAAATTCTGAATCATGCAGAGCAAAGATGGAAATCTTTGGCAAGTGTATCGTGGTGAATTTTACAATGACCACCAATGTAATGGGGAATTTGCAATGACCACCAACGTGAGGGGGGATTTACACTGACCACCAATGTGAGGGGGAATTTGCACTGACCACCATGTAATGGGTATTTTACGCCACTCACCAATTGAAAGAGGGATTTCTACACTAACACCAATGTAATAGGAGCATTTACACCAACCACCATTGTAAGCAGGAATATACAATGACCTCCATGTAAGGGGGAATTTACACTGATAACTATTGTCGAGGAGATTTGTACTGACCACCAATGTAAGGTGACACTTCTAGACTGACCACCAATGTTAGGGGGGGATTTACATGGACCATCAATGTAAAGGTGGATTTACACTGACCACCAATGTAAGAGTAATTCTGCACTTACTATCCATAAACAGAAATGTACACTGATCACCTATGTAATGAAGAATTTACACAGACAACCAATGTAATGGGGGATTTTACATCAAAAACCAATAAAGGGGGATTTCTACACTGGTTACCAATGTAAGGGGGGATTTACACTGACCACCAATTTAAAGGGGGCTTCTACATGGACCACCCATGTAAGGGAGGATTTGAAACTGACCACAATGCAAGTTTCAAGCATGCCCCTTTACCTCCCCAGTGGGCAGCATTCAGCAGAGGTGATTGTGCTAATGACCTCAGGGGGGCATGATATACATATGAATGCCACCTCTATTTATTTATCAATGCCGCTGGTCTGTCTCTATTTACATATCAATGCAGGTTATTTACATTTACATCTGTACATGGCAATAGGGCAGATCTGGGCAGCATTAATAACAGAACTTCACACTGAGATATCAGGACACAGCACGGGACTAAAAAACTGCAAGGGACAAGGGAATTTAAACTGGGATAGTTGCCAAGTATGGGGCAGCTGCTTTGGGCCCCACAACAATGATGGGGCCCAGGGCAGCTGCCCCTTTTGCCCTGCCTTAAAGACGGCCCTGGATGGAGTACTAGGCTGTCGGGGCCTTTGAGGGAGTTTCCCAGTCTGGGAAGGGGGTGACCTTGGGCCTGGTCTTAGGTGCAGGACAGAGCCCTCCAGGAAATCGTGGAGGCTCTAAACAGGAGGCACAGGAGGAGCAAGAGAGGACAGCAGGAGCTAGTACTGCCGGTCAAGTCTTCAGGTGGGAACCACCGGTTGCAGCCAGGAGGGCTGGCAGGGCCTGAAGAGGACTGATTGGGAGCAGTAGTCTATCTATAGGACAGCTAGCACAAAAAGACTTTCTATTTTCTGATATACCATAGGAGAACGCTGTCTCTGCCTGCAAAGGGCAAGTTACTTGGGCCTGGCTGAGCCAGTGTCAGGCCTAAGCATGTGCTAGCTGCTCCTGGGAGATCAAGAGTTATGCAGGAGGGAGCGAGAAAGTGCAATAGTCTGCAAGCAAGAGTTGTGCAGGAGGAGATCGGAGAAGTATTGTCCCGATTGGCTGATATACAATTTGCTGGGCTCTCATAATCCCCTGACCCTATCCAAGTTAAATTCCCTAATAAAAATAACAAAAACAAGCACATGGACTGCTTTTTGCCTGAGAGTGACTGAGGAGTGAACGCTGGGCTGGACAGGGTGACAGGTGGGCCACATAACTTAGCAGCCCCTACGGGGGTACCCCTACACTTGTATGACAGTATGATAGACCATCAGGTACCCAGCTTGGGTGCTTCTGTTAGTATACAGCTTCCTCCAGTCTGAAACCAGGAACCAGGCTGAGCACCCAAGAACTAGACAACACTAGCTTAGGTACAAACTGGAACTGGAACTCTTTATTGTAAATTCACACAGAATATATACCATGCAAGATCAGGTAATAGCTTGATCATATTATCCTAGACAATTAGGTGTATCTAAAGAACAGCCAACATAAACATACACTACACTAATTAACAATAAGCCTTGATTAGTCAGGGGTTGCCCGGACAATCCAGCAACAAGCCCACAACCCTGGATACACAAAGTGCATCATACATTATTATAAGCATAAACACATAAACATCCCACAATGGTTCGATAACAAGGTAAAGTGGACACAATATTAATCACATCCCCAAGAGATGAGCAGACAGAGAGAAACAATAGGTGACTCAATTAACAATGGGAATTCACAACTAGGAGGCACACAATGGGTCATAGACACATAACACATAAGACCTTAAACAGTTTATAACAGGAGACCCCCAGCATCAGGTTGTTTTGGGCTGCTTATATTAACATCTGCACAGTCTAAAGCAGTCATTGCTGTTTTGCGCAAAAAGGCCCCAAATCTGTATCCCGGTCCTAGATTCCCAGAGTCTGTGTGTTTCGGGGAGAAAGGGACCTGAATCTGAAGCGAGATTCCCCCAGGTCACCCAGGCACACACCTCCCAAGAATAGAGCGCCCTCAAAAGCCAATGCCTATAATCAGTAGGCAAGAGGCTACCCAAGCAGACCCCTCCAAAAACCCCTGTCCTGGTGGGGTCTGTTACTGACAGTATATGCCTTGTTACGTAAAGGAGGAGGAAGCAGTGCTGGATCAGTAATCTGTATATAAGGTGACAGTGTGCACCTTGTCAGATAGTGGAGGAGGAAGTAGTGCTGGATCAGAGGAAGAGAACATATCAGGCAATATTATACACTGGTGTGATCTGGTCAGCACTGGTTGGACTTCTATGCTCAGGGATGTCCTCTCCATCTGAAGCTCTGACCGTAGTTCCTCGTTATACCGCTTGCCCTTATACCCTCGTCTCCTAGGTGTCGGCACCCATAGAAACTCCATTGTAGAAGATGTCAACGAAAAGACAAAAAAAAAGTGAGCAAAAAGGCAAGAAAAGACATTTCCCGAGTGACAGAACTTCTCCTGACCTCAGCAGAACCGGCTCCATCAACACAAGACGGAAGATATGAATTAGAAGATGAAGTATTTGTTCTGCTACATTTAATCGTCACAACAACAAGTACCATCTGCTATAATCAAATCACGCACTAAACCCCGCCGACGCTCCTCACCGAGTCACCTTTCCTTCCGCAATCCCACTTCCTGCCTCTCCTCGCCTTCCATCGGAAAACTTTCCTTTTTTCTTCTTTTCAATAACCATAAAATTGATGCAGAAGAGGCAAAATGAAGCGTGTCAGCGACAAGATGAAGGTGATCCGAAGTTTTATGAGAAGAAAATCATTTGGAATCATTTTAAATGAAAACCAATACTTATGATGTTTTTGTACAACATAATTAGATTTACCGCGTTAATGTTTTGCGAGGATACTAAAATGTTTTAAAGCATTTTTTTTTTCTGAATTGTTTGATAAGATTTTCAATTTCGATTCGCAAGCAACCATCTGAGAAATGTAAAAACAGACGATTTGGCACAATTATGGTCTATAAAGTTTGTAGAGTCTTATTGAAATAATTCTTTATTTGCTAACAATGAATATTTTTTACCGTTATTATGTATTTTTTGTTTGTTATGCTAAGTTAGACATGCGCAGGGCTGCTGATAATGGGAGAGTCATGGTCAGGGGACAGGCTCGGAGACCAGCAGTAGAGAGGCTCCTATCGACCAGCAGGATAAGTGCCGCAGCAGGTCACCTTTGCAAATGTCACAAGCTCATCCGAGCTAAGGAGCCTAAGCATTAACCGGTATTCTCCAGAGCTCCTGATGGTGGAGATGGGTTTTGCTGCATGTTAGTACCTGGTCTCCATCCTCAGTATTGCCCCACCAGGGAGTGAGCAATCCAAGGTTCAGAAGCAGATATAGCAGGTTGGAATCAAGTAGAAGCGTAGCCAGTAAACAAGCCAAAAGTCGGTAACAAGTGGTTGCAGGTAGGGATCAAGCAGAAGTGCAGTCTAGGAACAAGCCGAAGGTTGGTAATGAATGGTAGTGGAGATACGGACACAGCAAGAACCAGATATTTGCTGGAGAGAGCACAATAATCTGACAAACAAGAAGTGCACAGGGGTGGCTAAAATAGGAAGTTTATGAGAGGAGCAAAAGATTCAAGGTTCAAGAGAGAAACAAAGTTCAAGGCAAGATCATTCAAAGAAGTACTAACCAATATTCCCCAGAGCTCCTGATGGTGGAGATGGGTTTTGCTGCTTGTTAGAACCAGGTCACGGTCCTCAGGATTGCCCCACCAGGACAAGTCGGGGTCCTATAGCAGGTATAGATCAAGCAGAAGCGTAGCCAGTAAACAAGCCAAAGGTCGGTAACAAGTGGTTGCAGGTAGGGATCAAGCAGAAGTGCAGTTGAGAAACAAGCCGAAGGTCGGTAATGAATGGTAGTGGAGATACGGTTAGAAAATTGGAATCGCGCTGAGGAGGAGACTGGTGACCAAACCAATGACCATCAATCCTCCTTAAAATGAGTGAATAAAAATTAATGTGTATAAAACATATAAATGAGCTACCAATGTAAATGAAATGGATAAATGACAAATAAATAGTCCATCAAAAATATATTATTCATGTGCAACAGTGAAGAAAAGTTATATAAAAGTCCATGTGTAGACAATGAGATGAATCACCCATCACCCAGATACGGACACAGCAAGAACTAGATATTGGCTGGAGAGAGCACAATAATCTGACAAACAAGAAGTGCACAGGGGTGGCTAAAATGGGAAGTTTATGAGAGGAGCAAAAGGTTCAAGGTTCAAGAGAGAAACAAGGTTCAAGGCAAGATCATTCAAGGAAGCACTAACCAGTATTCCCCAGACCTCCTGATAGTGGAGGTGGGTTTCACTGCTTGTTAGAACCAGGTCACGGTCCTCAGGATTGCCCCACCAGGAGGTGAGCAAGTCGGGGTCCAATAGCAGGTATGGATCAAGCAGAAGCGTAGCCAGTAAACAAGCCAAAGGTCGGTAACAAGTGGTTGCAGGTAAGGATCAAGCAGAAGTGCAGTCGAGAAACAAGCCGAAGGTCGGTAACGAATGGTAGTGGAGATATGGACACAGCAAGTTGGCTGGAGAGAGCACAATAATCTGACTAACAAGAAGTACAAAGGCGTGGCTAAATGAGGAAGTTCATGAGAGGAGCAAAAGGTTCAAGGCTCAAGAGAGAAACAAGGTTCAAGGCAAGATCATTCAAGGAAGCACTAACCAGTATTCCCCAGAGCTCCTGATGGTGGAGATGGGTTTTGCTGCTTGTTAGAACCATGTCACGGTCCTCAGGATCGCCCCACCAGGAGGTGAGCAAGTCGGGCTCCTGTAGCAAATATAGCAGGTAGGGATCAAGCAGAAGCGTAGCCAGTAAACAAGCCAAAAGTCGGTAACAAGTGGTTGCAGGTAGGGATCAAGCAGAAGTGCAGTCGAAGAACAAGACGAAGGTTGGTAACGAATGGTAGTGGAGATACGGACACAGCAAGAGCCAGATGTTGGCTGGAGAGAGCACAATAATCTGACAAACAAGAAGTACAAAGGCGTGGCTAAAAGAGGAAGTTCATGAGAGGAGCAAAAGGTTCACAGTTCAAGGGAGAAACAAGGATCAAGGCAAGATCATTTAAAGAATTGTTCAGCAGTCCAGGCGGCTCAGCAAGAAGAGACATCGCCAGACACAGAAACGGTCGCAGGTTCAGACCCAGGTCCAGGCAGGAAAGGTTTGAGATGTTTAGCAAAAGACACGAGGCAGGGCTGACACCATTCATTCCACAAATTTGCTGTGTCTTGAGTGCATTTCTGGCAGATCTACAGGTAAAGTGCTTATACTGAAGAGATGTAACATACTTTTTTTTAAAGTTTTGCCTTAGGATATGCTTTTATCATCCACAAGAAGTCAGTCTGATTAGCTATTCTTATAACAATGCGAATCAAGCCTGCTTATGAAAAGAGCTGAAATGAATACAAACTAGATATTATCACTTTCTCAAAAGACTCACAAAGGCCAAATACCACTTCTGTCCTAAAGAAAGTTAGAAGAGAGTAGTGTTGTCAGGGAGGATGATGGTCTATAAAGAACCCACAGAGAAGTCTGTAATTTACATCATTAATCTTATGGGGACAGAATGAATAGTCATGAGCTGATTTCCATAGTAACTGTCTGTGATGTGGTGCCAAAAACACAGCTCTCTCCGAAACGCCATATCGGCGCTGCCAAGAGCCACCATCCTAACTGTCCTGTCCCTCTGAAAAATATCTGTGGATTGGGATTCTACAGGCATCCGGACTATTATTTCATTGAAATACAATTGCCACATACTATAACACATTGATTAAAAATGGCATAGACAAAATGTTAAAATGATAAGTAATCATAGGAACAGCTTGGGTATTGTATTCTCAAAGCTAACGCGTTTCGAGACGCTCTCTTCTTCGAGGTAACAGAGAAAGTAGAGAAGCTGAAACCATAGGCAAACTAAAAGACAACTAATGCTCAGCAATATTAGGAATATCAGCTTTAAGCAGTGTGATGTACACTTATAACCCAAGGGATCACTCAACGCATTGCGCTAGGGCAGTGGTCTCCAAACTGCAGCCTGGGGACCAGATGGACCCCTTTGCTTGCCTTTATCCAGATCTTGGGGCACCATTCCTCCTGGGGGCATAATTCTTGACACTGACACCAACAATGAAGGACTATTCCTCCCATTGACACCAATGATGGGGTACTATTCCTCCCACTGACACCAGTGATGGGGTACTATTCCTCCCTCTGACACCAATGATGGGGCACTATTCCTCCCACTGACACCAATGATGGGACACTACTCCTCCCACTGACACCAATGATGGGACACTATTCCTCCCACTGACACCAATGATGGGATACTATTCCTCCCACTAATACAATGATGGGGCACTATTCCTCCCACTGACACCAATGATGGGGCACTATTCCTCCCACTGACACCAATGATGGGGCACTATTCCTCCCACTGATACCTATGATGGGGCACTATTCCCCCCACTGACACCAATGATGGGGCACTATTCCCCCCACTGACAACAATGAAGGACTATTACTCCCACTGACACCAATGATGGGGCACTATTCCTCCCACTGATACCTATGATAAGGCACTATTCCCCCCACTGATACCAATGATGGGGTACTTTTGCTCTCACTAACACCAATGATGGGACACTATTCCTCCCACTGATACCTATGATGGGGCACTATTCCCCCCACTGACACCAATGATGGGGTACTATTCCCCCCACTGACACCAATGATGGGTACTTTTGCTCTCACTGATACCAATGATGGGACACTATTCCTCCCACTGACACCAATGATGGGATACTATTCCTCCCACTGATACCAATGATAGGGTACTTTTCCTCCCGCTAATACCAATGATGGGGTACTTTTGCTCTCACTGACACCAATGATGGGACACTGTTTCTTTCACTTACACAAATGATGGGGTACTATTCTTTCCACTGACACCAATGATGGGGCATTATTTCTCCCACTTAAGATGTGGCATTGTTAGTCCCACTAACACCAGAACATTTTCTACTCCTGCTGGCTCAGCCCAGCCCCCTCAAGACTGAAGGACAGTAAACTGGCTCCTTGTTTAGAAAGTTTAGAGACCCCTGCAAGAGAGAAACTCCCACCCACTACTATGCAGCATGCCCTGGGACATCGTGCTTGACAGGATCGCAGGTGCTACTCTTGGACCAAAAAAAGAAAAAATCATAATCATACAGTTCAGAAAAAAAAGAAATATATATATATCAAATATATATATATATATATATATATATATATATATATATATATATATATATGTGTGTCTATGGGAATGTTTGACCATTCTTCCAGAAGTACATTTGTGAGGTCAGGTACTGATGTTGGACGAGAAGGCCTGGTTCACAATCTCCGTTCTAATTCATCCCAAAGGTGTTCTATCGGGTTGAGGTCAGTCAAGTTCCTCCACCCCAAACTTGTTCATCCATGTCTTTATGGACCTTGCTTTGTGCACTGGTGCACAGCAGTGGCGGCCCATCCACTAGGGGCACATGGGTGCCGCCCCCCATCTCCAAACTATTCCCACAAAGTTGGGAGCATGAAATTGTCCAAAATGTCTTGGTATGCTGACGCCTTAAGAGTTCCCTTCACTGGAACTAAGGGGCTAAGCCACACCCCTGAAAAACAACCCCCACACCATAATCCCCCCTCCACCAAATGATTTGGACCAGTGCACGAAGCAAGGTCCATAAAGACATGCATGGGGTGGAGGAACATGACTGGCCTGCACAGAGTCCTGACCCCAACCCAATAGAACACCTTTGGGATGAATTAGAGCGAAGACTGCGAGCCATGCCTTCTCGTCCAACATCAGTGCCTGACCTCACAAATGCGCTTCTGGAAGAATGGTCAAACATTCCCATAGACACACTCCTAAACCTTGTGGACGGCCTTCCCAGAAGAGTTGAAGCTGTTATAGCTGCAAAGGGTGGGCCAACTCAATATTGAACCCTACGGACTAAGACTGGGATGCCATTGAAGTACATGTGTGTGTAAAGGCAGGCGTCTCAATACTTTATATATATATATATATAATATATATATAATATAGTTAGTGTGTGTGTATATATTTATATATATATATATATATATATATATATATATATATATATATATATATATATATATGTATTTATTTATTTTTTGTCTTTTTGTTTTCTGTTTGTAAAGGCCACGCTACAGCTACACAGCTACATCATGAAACCAGTTAATTCATTATGAAGAAGAGCGAAACGCGTCGAATATGAGAATACTATACCCAAGCTGTTGCTTTGATCCCTTATCAATTATAACATTTGTCTATGTCATTTTTAATCAATGTGTTATAATATTTGACAACACAAATTTTATTTTTATGAATTAATAGTCCAGATGCCTGTAAAATCCCAATCCACAGATATTTTTTTCTTCATGCAAAATGTTTGATGTTTGGTAGGTTAGTTATGGACAGGCTGCTCAATAGATCCTAAATTGTGGGTTGCCGCTTTACTGTAATTAGGTGCAGGAGGGCAGAAGAGACCCAGAATGGATCCGGATTCGTATGGTTCACCCCTCCCTGGGGTTAAAACTAAACAGTATGCGCCCAGCTGGGAGCAAATAAGAAAACAATGTATTTCTTTTATGAATATTGGTTGCTGCGTTTCGCTCCCCGTCTATGCAGAGCGTATTCAGATCGAATGCAGAGCCCGCAGCTACTCAGCTCTCGCTCGCCAAGATCTCCCAGGATGCCTTGCCGGTTGTCTTCCGGAGAACAGAGCTGCAGGTAGTAAGTGTTTATGGCAAACAAAGTCCCGGGAAAAGTCAATCGCAAAACGACGGAGACGAAGATTCATTGTATCTCCTGGTTAATTAAATCTGGACTGCAGGCACACATGAAAACAGAAAGTTATTGCCGTTTTGGAATCCTTGTTGTGTTTTGAATTTTAGAAGATATAAGTATTTGCATTTGTCTTCGTATCAGCTTCCTGTAACCACTCAGGGATGAAGGGCCAACAAGAAGCAACTCCCAATCAAGCCTATTGCCCTGTGCTGTTCATTCTCGGGTCCTAGCTCAAGATCACAGTATATGTCGTTTTCTAAAGCTGGGAGGAACTGCAGCTCCCCTAAATTTGCGTTAAAATCTCCTTAAAGTGGTTGTAAACCTCAGACATGAAATCTGAACAAAGCATATCCCTCTATAGTGTGTACTTGTCTCAGTCCAGAGCACTAATTGTCATTTCTGTCTTCCTTCCTTTGCTATCTTCCTTCCTCTGCTATCTGCATGAGTCACTTCTGACAGGCTTTCCTGACACCAAGAGAAAAATGGTGACAGGGGAGGGATCTCCAGAACGCAGCCTCAGCTCTGTTCCTTTGTGAAGTGTGTGTGTGTGTGTGTGTGTGTGTGTGTGTGGGGGGGGGGTGTCCCTTCCCTCCAATCAGCTCATTAAGTTCTGCAGAGTGTCAATTCAGTTCCTCGCCCTCCACTTTCTGACAGCTCAGGCAAGCTTTATAAATTCTGGACTTTGAACAGATGTAGAGAAGAGAATACTGCAGATAAACAGGTACAACTTTCGTAGCAGGATTTGTTTCATCTCTGTGTATCACCTGAGACCAGTCACTTCAGTGGGTATATGTAAGTGTTTATAACCACTTTAACTGTCTACACTACTCCTGCCGAGCTATTGCACTAAACCCCTAACACAGAGTTTCTAAACTGGGCTGCCTTTAGGGTTCCCCTGGGGTGCCGCCAACATGGGAGGCACTTTGCCTTAGATCAGCATCATTCACTGCCCTATGTCATGGACTGGCCACCAGAACCATAACAACCAATGAGGTCAGGAGGCATGGTGCCCCATGACACAATGGCAACACATGATCCATGATCCAGGGCAGGCACCATGCAGGGTCACCCCTCAGGAGAGGATGGTGCGCACCTTCATCCAGACCTGCTCTGCCTCCTGCCCTCTACAAGGTTAAGGTAGGGTTCAGATGGGAAAAGGGGACTTTTTGATGGGGGGACCTGGATGTATAGAAGGTACTCTGATATATAGGTGGAGGCTCTGATGTATAGAGTTGCATCTGATGGGAAGAGTCGGGCTTCTGAGGGTTTTATGATATGGGGATACAGCTGATGTGATGGTATACATCTGATGTAATGGGGGACCTCTGATGTAATAGGTGGACCTCTGATGTGATGGAGGGATCTCTGATGTGATGGAGGGACCTCTGAAGTGATGGAGGGACCTCTGAAGTGATGGAGGGACCTCTGATGTGATGGAGGGACCTCGGATGTGATGGGGGAACTCTAAGGTGATGGGGGACCTGTGATGTGATGGGAGACCTCCAATGTTATAGGTGGACCTTTGATGTGATGAGGGACCTCTGAGGTGATGGGGGAATTCTGATGTGATAGGTGGGCCTCTGATGTGATGGGTGATCTCTAAAATGATGGGGGCCTCTGATGTGATGGGGGAACTCTGATGTGATGGGGGAACTCTGATGTGATGGGGGACCTCTGATGTGATGAGGGAGCCTCTGATGTGCTGGGGGACCTCTGATGTGATGGGGGACCTGTGATGTGATGGGGGACCTCTGATGTAATGGGGAGACCTTTGATGTGATGGGGGACCTCTGATGTGATGGGGAGACCTCTGATGTGATGGGGGACCTCTGATGTGATGGGGAGACCTCTGATGTGATGGGGGACCTCTGATGCGATGGGGGACCTCTGATGTGATGGGGAGACCTCTGATGTGATGGGGGACCTCTGATGTGATGGGGGACCTCTGATGTGATGGGGAGACCTCTGATGTGATGGGGAGACCTCTGATGTGATGGGGGACCTCTGATGTGATGGGGGACCTCTGATGTGATGGGGGGACCTCTGATGTGATAGGTGGACCTCTGATGTGATGGGAGGACCTCTGATGTGATGGAGGGACCTCTGATGTGATGGGGGACCTCTGATGTGATGGGGAGACCTCTGATGTGATGAGGGGGCCTCTGATGTGCTGGGGGACCTCTGATGTGATGGGGGACCTCTGATGTGATGGGGGACCTCTGATGTGATGGGGAGACCTCTGATGTGATGGGGGACCTCTGATGTGATGGGGAGACCTCTGATGTGATGGGGGACCTCTGATGCGATGGGGGACCTCTGATGTGATGGGGAGACCTCTGATGTGATGGGGAGACCTCTGATGTGATGGGGAACCTCTGATGTAATGGGGGACCTCTGATGTGATGGGGAGACCTCTGATGTGATGGGGAGACCTCTGATGTGATGGGGGACCTCTGATGTGATGGGGAGACCTCTGATGTGATGGGGAGACCTCTGATGTGATGGGGGACCTCTGATGTGATGGGGGACCTCTGATGTGATGGGGGCCTTTAATGTGATAGGGGGAACTCTGATGTGATGGGGGACTTCTGATGTGATGGGGGGACTTCTAAAGTGATGGGGGCCTCTAATGTGATGGGGGGGACTCTAATGTGACATTGGATAATCAATATTCTCAAAGGTTTACATTAAGACCCATATGCTAATGCTCCTGTATACCCAGTTCATATGTAAACCCTAACTGGAGGACATTTTGTTTGCTAAAGCACCGAGTTTCATAAATAAATTGCCATTTTGTTCCATAAAATACTTGTTTTTCACCATTTTTTCAACCTTTTTATATCTGCTGATCTCCCCCAGCTTCTTTCATCCTCTTCCTACCTATATGCATGTGCTCCAGTTTTAGTCACAAATCATTGCCCTGGACCGGCTTCCTGGTTGTAGCAAGTAGGAATGAGCTGGGGTTCCGTCCAAACCCAGAAGTTAGCTCTCATTACTTGGGGATTCTCCTCCTCACAGGTGCATGTATACAAAGGGCAAGGGTGCTCTTGATCGTATTGATCTAATATGGCTACATGGCCTTATCAGGTCAATGTTATTGACCTAATATGGGCATGTGCCCATATTAGGTCAAGGAAATCATGAGCAGCTCCACCCCTTTGGCGTAAACAAAATGAAAGCATGGATCTATCCTGCCTTGTATCACCGGTTCAGGCTGGTGGTGGTGGTGTAATGGTGTGGGGGGGAAATATTTTCTTGGCACACTTTGGGTCCTGTAGTACCAATTAAGCATTGTTTAAATGCCTCGGCCTACCAGAGAATTGTTGCTGACCATGTCCATCTCTCTATGACTACAGTGTCCACATCTTCTGATGGCTCCTTCCAGCAGGATAATGCACCATGTCACAAAGCTCCAATCATCTCACCACTGGACAATGAGGTCACTGTACTCCAATGGCCTCCACACTCACCACATCTCAACCAATAGAGCACCTTTGAGATGTAATGGAATGAGAGATGGCCATCAATACGGGTCGCAGGGGCTCCACCCCCAATCCATGTGCCGGCCCCCTAATCTACATGCAGGGCGCCAGACGCATGGATTTCAATGTTTGTTTTTTTTTTTTCTTTTTTAGAAGCATGTGATTAAAGCCCGAGGCTCTAATTGGTTTCAAAAAAGGGTGGGCTCAGGGCTCAGAGCACTGCGCCTGGAACCCACCCAGTTGTATGACAATAGCGAATGAATATTCGCTATTGTCTTCCTAAATCTCCTCCAGGGCCAATCGGGAAGCGGGTCCTGAGACCCTTCACCCAATTGGCCTGAGAGGAGAAACAATCCTATTAGACATGTGCGATTAGTTTCGTACGAATCGAAAATTCGTACGATTCTCCATAAATTCGTACATCCTCCCGAACTACGAATTGCTATGCTTCCGAATTTTGTACGAAATACGAAATTTCGTTTACGAATTTCGGATCCGAATTCCGTTGCGTTGGAAACGAGAATGTTCGTTAATTACGATTATTCGTTATGATGAAGTAAAAAAACCCAGGAAGTCAGGCCCTCATAATGATAAATTCATCATTACGAACATTCGTAATTGTTACGAAAAGTTAACGAACCTAGCGAAAATTCGTATTTCGTACGATTCCAAATTGAATTTCGGACACGAATTATGAAATACGAATTAATTCAAATACGAAACTAATTTATTGACGGCGCACATGTCATCCTATTGGCCGAGGAGGAGGAGGAGGAGGAGGAAGGAGACACAGAGGAAGCCGTCGTCTGGAGGAAGCACTACCCACGACCTAGATGGGGTAAGTGCGGGGTTGGTGACCAACCGACAGGGGCGGGGGGATGGTGCCTGTGACCCGACTGACCAACCAGGGGGAGGGGGGTATTGGCGGGTGGATTTTTTGTGGCCCCCTCCAAAAACCTTGTTGAATCTATACCACGAAGAATGAAGGCATTTCTGAAGGCAATAGGGGGTCCAACCCGGGACTAGTGAGATTTTTTTTTTTGCCCTGATGAAGCAGTGCGTGAACCCCCAATATATATTTATATACAACAGGGGCGGACTGACCATTCGGGCACTCGGGCACTGCCCGAGGGCCCCATGCCACTAAGGGGCCCCTTTAGGGTTGCCAGCCTCAATAAAACCAGGGACAGTATGTAAAAATCTGTGTTTTTTTAAAAATCCCAAGATTATAGCTGCCCAGCCTCTCCAGTACCTTTTCAGTGTGTGTATGTGTATTCTGTGTGTGTATATTGTGTGTCTGTGTCGGTATACTGTATGTGTGTGTGTGTGTATACTGTGTGGCACCCATAAGCTACTGCCTGGGGGCCCCATAATCTCCTATTGCCCGGGGGTCCCATAATCTTCTCCTATTGCCCGGGGGCCCCATAATCTCCTATTGCCCGGGGGCCTCATAATCTCCTATTGCCCGGGGGTCCCATAATCTTCTCCTATTGCCCGGGGGCTCCATAATCTCCTATTGCCCGGGGGCCCCATAATCTCCTATTGCCCGGGGGCCCCATGAGTTGTCAGTCCACCCCTGATATACAATTAGCAGCTCATTTATATTGTTGATCATTGAATACCCTCCTAGACTCTATTACTGTTGGTGTGACACCCTTGCTACATTTTACATACCTGAATATTTTTGAAGAACCCCTCCTCATGTGTTGTTTGCCAAGCTTTGCCGCTCTCATTGATTGTCAATGTAAACGTGAATGCAATGCAAGTGCGGCAAAAATGCCCCTATGGCGCTTACAGCACATTTGAGATGCATTTAGAAATGAACCCTAAAAGTTCCATCATTTGTAGCGTCTTCCTTCATGCGGTTGGTTGAAGGATAATGATACGTTCTATCACCGTTTTTATTGAAAGAACTTATTGAAACTCCTGAGAAGTTTCTCATTGGCTTTCCTAACTGCGTTGCCATGGTGACTGCTCTCATTATCTTACTCATTGTCAGAGTGATTACTGGCATTCAAGTGCCGAACTCCCGCCTAGTAAAAAATATCTTCAGCAACATGGCACTAATTACCCATTAAATACCACGCAACTCGATTATAAATTGATTTATAAGCTGTTAAGTGGAGTTAACAAGTCCGGGGATGTCAGTCCCGTAAAATGCGATGTTTAGGTTGGAGTATTTATTTTAAATTTACCCTCGGGCACGGGACGCTAGGAGAGACCGGGGGGGGGGGGGTACAGTGTGAAGTTAATGAGAAATAATTTGGTGTTCTGTAAAGAACTTGAGTTTCATAAAAACAGAGATCCCTGAGAACATCGAGCTTTAAAGTAGATGTACACTCAATCGTTAAAAAATTTTAGTTTCAAAAGTTGATTTTAACCCAGGAATACCCAGGAAGCAGGAGGGACTGTTCGATCATGTGACCACTGTGATTGGCTGTTACAGTGGTCACATGACTGGGAGCTGGTCCTGCAGGCTCTTGATCATTACTAGAGACCACGAGCTGTCTTTCACCTCGGCCGTCCTTCGACACATACAGTATGTGCAGCACGTCGGACATTAAAGCCCACCTTCTTTGCCACCAAACATATGCTTTATGTCAGCGACAAGAGGTTATTCTTATTAAATCTGCAGCTTACATTTAAATATCCCTGGTGATCCTGTCATAAAGGCCATTGTTGAGGCAGTTTCTGCTATAGGGTGACAACGGTCCTCCAATTTTGCTTCAATGAAACCCTGTCACATGTTGCCCTGGTGGAGACTACAAGTGTCCATACTGACAAATATTGCACAAGCATAGACCATCATTGTTACTAGTGATTGAGCTTGGGATGGGTCTGGTCCTAGCCCTGGAAGACATCACTCATGATGAAACGCGTAGGGTGGAGCCGAAGTTCATGATGTCATTATGCAATTGGAGTCCATAAGCTGCACAATCGAGTCATGGGACTGGAATAGTTACATAGTTACATAGTAGGTGAGGTGGAAAAAAGACACAAGTCCATCAAGTCCAACCTATGTGTGTGGTTATATGTCAGCATTACATTGTATATCCCTGTATGTTGCGGTTATTCAGGTGCTTATCTAATAGTTTCTCGAAACTATCGATGCTCCCCGCTGAGACCACCGCCTGTGGAAGGGAATTCCACATCCTTGCCGATCTTACAGTAAAGAACCCTCTACGTAGTTTAAGGTTAAACCTCTTTTCTTCTAATTTTAATGAGTGGCCACGTGTCTTGTTAAACTCCCTTCCGCGGAAAAGTTTTAACCCTATTGTGGGGTCACCAGTACGGTATTTGTATATTGAAATCATATCCCCTCTCAAGCGTCTCTTCTCCAGAGAGAATAAGTTCAGTGCTCGTAACCTTTCCTCATAACTAATATCCTCCAGACCCTTTATTAGCTTTGTTGCCCTTCTTTGTACTCGCTCCATTTCCAGTGCGTCCTTCCTGAGGACTGGTGCCCAGAACTAGACAGCATACTCCAGGTGCGGCCGGACCAGAGTCTTGTAGAGCGGGAAGCTATATACAAAATAATTCTGCGCTGCCCTGGAAAGAAAAAAGCAGCTAACACGACCAACAAGATATATGCCAAAAAGTAAAACACAATGAGTGTAGCGCTAAAGAAATATTGAAATGTCCAATGTCAAAAACAATAAACCAACAGTTCCAAATGTAAATTGTGGGGGAAAATCATCCATATATATATATTGATAAAGAATCTTCAGGAACTTTCAAACAAAGATATAAGACATCTGAAGTGAAGTCAGACACACCACCACCGACAATGAAGAGGCTTACCAGATTAAATGGACCCAAAGGGGCATACGCCGAGTTGGGTCGGAAAAGGCTTCGGTGGTGAGTGGCTGTAGGTGGCCCGGCGGGGCGAAGTCTATGGAATGAACCACAAGTTGCTGTGTTCCTCAGAGTGATGTTGGAAACCCGGAGGGGCGAAGTTTATGGAACGAACCACAAATTGCTCCGAGTCTGTCCAGCTCCATGTGGATGTAGAGCGCGAGAATTATCGTTTTATCCCTGGAGTTGATCCCCTTTTTAATGCCAATATTGCGTTTGCTAGCAGCAGCTTGGCATTGCATGGCATTGCTGAGCCTATCATCTACTAGGACCCCCAGGGCTTTTTTCATACTAGATTCCCCCATTCTTCCAATATACATCTGTATATTTGTATTTTGGCACTTTTTAATAACATTTATCTTAATGGTTTTACACTACGTGGTAACCTTTGCTTTTCTGTGAATGAACATTTTAGAGAATCAGAGGGTGACCATAAAGAGGCCTGAATGGGATGAGTGTTACGCCTTACTATGGAGGATCCCTTGCATTAGAGCGCATATTAAAAGAGGTGGGCCGAACAACCCCCAGTTCAGTTCGTGCCAGAACACTCAAACATTGCAAAAGTTCAGGCCCGAACCGCAAAGACCCCATGGAAGTCTATGGGACCCGAACTTGAAAAATCAAAAGTTCCCATTTTGAAGGCTTATATACAAGTTATTGGCCATGAAAAGGGTTCCCGCAAACTAATATATACAAAGGGGTGGAGATGCTCATGATTTCCTTGACCTAATATGGACACCTGGCCACATTAGGTCAATAACATTGACCTGAAAAGGTCATGTAGCCATATTAGATCAATAGGATCAAGAGCACCCTTGCCCTTTGTATAGGTGCAGCTGTGAGGTGGAGAATCCCCCAGCAATGACCGCTAACTTCTGGGTTTGGACGGAACTCTAGCTCAGCTGCACTTGCTGAGACAGGGGTGGGGGCGGAGATAAGCCTCTCCATGGCTGCATGGGGAAGCACAGGATCTGGCGGAGCAGTTCTGTCCTCCTCTCTGCTGCCGACTGCTGAAAGTAGGTGTGGGCAGAGACGAGGGGAGTGCTGCAGCTGAGGGCCACATGAAATGGCCTGGAGGGCCGGATTCAGTCTTCGGACCTTGTGTTTGATACAAGTACAGAAAATTAAGAAAGTGTTAGAAAGTTCTGAATTTACTTACTTTAACGTGTGTTGTGTGCCTGTACAATCCTTTCCAAATTTGCTGTCATAACACACCTATTTTTATTATTTTTCCTTTCAAAGTTTGGGGTCAGTCCATTTACTTTTCTATACATTTTTTTTATTTTTTTTTAGTAGCCAATTTGAACAAAAAGACAAGGCATGTGAGTGAGAGTAATGAAAACAAAAAGACAAAAAATGGAGCTGAAAATTACTAGCAAATGGAAAAACAATTGAACCTTATTGCAGATGTAAGTCTATTGCGGAAAGTTACATTTTCAGCAAACAGCCCCACTCCACTGCAGATAACCGTTTAGGCCTATAGAGGGTTTGTAGTCTTACTGCAGCTGAAAGGGTAACACTTCATAAAATCTACCTAGGCTCAGGGCCCGATTAATATGGGGGCTATTGGGTCTGGAGCTCCAGGCCACTTCCTTAAGATAGACCCAGCCCAGCAAGTCACTAATGCTGCTCAGCCCTTTTCTGTGTGTGCACACATGATTGATATGTAAATCACAGGGCGGCAGGCGGCATTGATATGGAAATTGCAGGCGGCATTGATTTGTAAATCAGAGGGCGGCTGGCAGCATTAATATCAAAATCATGGGCAGCAGGCGGCATTGATATCTCAATCGTGGGCGGCATTGATATCTAAATCGTGGGCGGCAGGCGGCATTGATATCTAAATCGTGGGCGGCATTGATATCTAAATCATGGGCGGCAGGCGGCATTGATATCTAAATCGTGGGCGGCAGGCGGCATTGATATCCAAATCGTGGGCGGCAGGCGGCATTGAGATGTAAATCTCAGGGCTGCAGGCGGCATTGATATCTAAATCATGGGCGGCAGGCGGCATTGATATCTAAATCGTGGGCGGCATTGATATCTAAATCGCGAACTGCAACATTACTACTCTACTTAAGTGTAGTGCACCCCTTAAGAAGCCGCAAGAAGAAAGGAATCCCCCCCCCTCCACACAGCCTGGCACACCGCATCTTCACAAGCACACTGCAGACAGGAAACAGTCCAATGCAGTGGCGGCCGGTCCATAAGGGGGACAAGGGGCGCCCCCCTCCTAGTTTGGAGTGCCGCCCCCCTAGTTTGCACGCACGGGGCGCTGGACTAACGCTTTTCTATTAGGTCTTTTTTTTTTTCAAGCACATGCATAGAGCCTGAGGCTCTAATTAGATGGGCTTGAGCGCAGTGCACCCTCCCAATTGTGCTACTAGCAAATCAATAGTCGCTATTGGCTTCCAGCTTCTCCTCCTGGGTAATCAGGACAGGAGGCGGATCTAAAGAAGGCCGGGTTGGCCGGGAGGAGAACCCGGGGAAGCCACGACGCCGTGACCACTGGAGGGGTGAGTGCGGACCTGGGGGAGTTTGTTTTGCCACCCCCCAAAAATGTTTAGCACCAGACGACACTGGACCAGTGCTTTGTTTTTTTTTTTGTTTTATTGAGGGGAATAAACTTGGATGGGGATAGGGGTATTGTGGGATGCCCATTTGACTTGCAAAACTTCTTCAGGGACACTCAACTATATACAGTTGCTATATACTCTCCTCTTCTGCTTCCTGCACAATCTTGCTTGCAGAACAAAATCACAGACCCAGCTGGAACAGTTTGGATGGGATCTGACTGGGCACTCTGTCAGCTCCAGCAATTGCCCCTTACAGGCAGGCAACACGGGCCCCTCAGGGGGCTATCCTCAAGGGTCTCCGACAGCCTCCTCAGCACTCCATCTCCAGCTTTAACTGTCCTCCCATCTGGGGTTGACCCTGAGTATTTTGAGGTGGCCTGCCCCCTGCCAACCCATCTGTTGGGGATTGGTTAGGGACAGTGGCGGCGGGTAAGTTCTTCTTTTGGGGGGGGCGGCAAACAAAGAACACCCCCCCTGGTGGCATGGCACGGCACTAAATCACGCCCCCACCCCTGGCGGTCTGGCACTTACCCGCGGGGCTGTGGTGTCCTCTCCTCCTCTCCTGGAGTGCGGGCAGCAGGCAGCTCCGGTGTCCGCTCCTCCAGCGGCTTTCTCCGCTGTGTGTCACCTCTTCCGCCAAAGCATCTAGGCATCCAATAGGATCGTCTGACGCTTTGGCCAATCTGAAAACAGGTCTCACAGACCTGCCTCCTGATTGGCGAGGAGGAACTTTAGTGTGAAAATAGTGAAAATTCATTCGCTATGGTCACACAACTGGGTGGCCTCGGCACGCAATGCTCTGTGCTCCGAGGCCACTCTTCTTTGAAGCCTATTATAGCCTCAGGCTCAAATCAGGTGCTTAAAAAAAAACACCCACCCCGCATTGAAATCTATGGTCCTGATATGTAGATATCAGGACGCATGGATAGGGGAGGCGGCGCCCTCTATGGACGGGCTGCCACTAGTTAGGGCCCTCATGAATACTCCAGGCAGCTCCTCCTAACCTCCCTCTCACTCTTCTGGAAGTTTCTCGCAAGTTCCAGAAATAGGGGGAGGTACCAGAGATGTTGTATGCTGAGTCATACCAGCCTCCCTGAGTCACTCACCCTGACCCAGATTCAAACAAAGGCTGGGTATTTTACCTACACTAACAAAAAAAAACTAACACTACCTACTCTAGCGTGATGCTCTTAATCTGGCCCTGCCTGGGCCCTAAACCTAGCGGTTTGTAATCGCAGGCAGATTCAGCATTCTAAATCACATTAATCACAATGCGCTTTTGGGTGCCAGTCATTCTTAATGGCACCCCATTAGTGGTGCAATTTTGCCGCACGACCAAAAAAGTGGAAATGGCGTCAAAATGCTTGAAGCTCGTCCCCCAAAAAAGGTGCAGGAGCTTCTTTTGCGCAAGAAATGAAATGAAGGGGCGACATATGGAAATGCATGTAAATCACCCCAAAAAATTTGCGAGCAGGAAGGCACATCCCCACTACCCAAAGTGTGCATGGGACTTGAAATGGACAACTTTACTTTTTGTTTTTAATGGAGTTACTTTCCAACAAATGACTTTCTTAACAACTTTTTACTTCACAATGACTTCAATAACAATCTCATTAAGGACACTTCAACACCACTTTTCAGATTAAGGGCTAATTTAATGATGAATATAATTTAATTCCGAGGGAACACCATAAACATGACGTTTAAATAATGATTCAGTCTATAATTGTTTGAATAAAACATTGTGTTCACTTTAAACAATTTTTATATGTGACAGTAATTCTGCCAGGCTAATCCAATTGTTGCTGAACACAATTTTTCACTCGTCTTTCACATTCTGCTCTCTGAAAGTTGCTCGTACCTTCCTATTGAATTTTTGTGTTATGCAGGAAACCGGTGACCAATCAAATATGTGCTTTTTGGTGTGCAATAAATTGGTTGACGTTCCATGATAGAGCCACATATAAAAACTGAATTTTAACTACCGTACTTCAATACCGGGCACATTCACCCCCTTTTCAGTGCTGTTACACTTTGAATGACAATTGCGCGGTCATGCAACGCTGTACCCAAATAAAATGTGCATAATTGTTTTTCACAGAACTTGAGCTTTCTTTTGGTAATTAATCACTGCTATTTTTTTTTGCTAAATACATTTAAAAAAAAGAAGAACATTAAAAAAAAAATGGTTTCTTTTAAAATAATTTGCAAATAAATGATCTTTCTTCATAAATTTAGGCCGAAATGTATTCTGCTACATTTCTTTGGTGAAAATAAACCAAACCAGTGTATATTATTCAGCCTATAGGAAAGTTATAGAGTCCACAATCTGTGGTATATATATTGGAAAATCGATTAATTCTGATGTACTGACGGCCTATCTCATTTTTTTGAAGCCCAAAAACGCCAGAACCAGTGGCAGAACTACCGCCATAGCGACCCACGCGGGCGCTATGGGGCCCGCAGCTGAGTGGGGCCCGGTGAGTCGCTGTGCAAGTGAGCGGGCAGCACAGTCACACTGACTGTGCGAGCGGACGCAGCTGGGCGGCACGGCGGGCAGGTGAGAGAACGGACGGGAAGCTGCCAACTGGCAGGGCTCAACGGGCGGGTGAGAGAACGGACAGGAATCTGCCAGCTGGGAGGCTCGGTGGGTGGACTGGCCAATCAGCGGGTGGCGGAGCAGAGAGATGACATCATCTCTCACTGCCCGGCGCCTGCCCTGCATCCCGGCAGTTCCGCCCTCACTCACTGTGCAGGCAGCAGAGAGATGACATCATCTCTCTGCTGCCTGACTCAGACAGGAGGTAGGAAGGGAGTGGGAGACAGGCTGTCATCTGTTTTGCTATTTTTGTGAAGAAAATGTTTGCTATATTTTTTATTAGGATAATTTTGGCACAAAGAGAGGGGGAGCAATGCCAGGTTGAAGGGTGCAGATGTTCCTAAGACCTTAAGAATAAACTTGATCAAACTACCATTAGGGCCACTGTTCATCATTGCTGTCTTATTTCTCCCCTATTTCTCTTGTATTTACACAGAAGTTTAATCAGAACAGACATTAATTAGAAGGCATGGAGGTCAGCAATGTGTGTCCTTCAGAGTCTGCATACAGTATACTGCATACTTTGTTGTTCCAGATTAATAGAAGCTGTTGCCTGGGTACTGTGCCAACATTTTGCTATGGGGCCCTGTGATTTTTAGTTACGCCCCTGGCCAGGACAGTACAAATATTCCCCAAGTGACCCATTTTTTGTAAAGTAGACAGTCCAAGGTATTTAGTAAGAGGCATGGCAAGTTTATTGAAGCTGTAATTTTTTGTCACAATTTTATGGAAAATAAAGAAATTAAATAAAACATATTATTATTATTATTATTTTTACATACTGTCACCAGTGCAGTACAGCAACATCATATGACTGGTGTGGCAGTGATTAAGGACACTGGTGATAATATGTAAAAAAAAAAAAAAATAATAATTTCTTACAATTGTTTTTTTTATCATTCATTGACCAGAGCAATACTTACCATGGTAATACTGTACTACTCCTGGGAGGTGATAAAGATTTTTTCTTTTTTTTTTTTTTTTACACAGTTATAAACAATCATTTTTACTACTGAATGAAATGGATTTATTTACTGTTTACTATTGTGATTAGCTGTGATTGGCCACAGCTAATCACATGGTATAGATGGGCTGGGATTGGCCCTGTCTGTGCCATGTGATCACTGTGACCAATCACAGCAAGCAACACAAATGTACACAATGAATGAAAAAGTCATCCATTGTGTACAGTTGTCATGTGATCTGCTGTGATTGGTCACAGTGATCACATGGTACCGGCAGCACCCCCTTTTCCCAGGGGGTCTAGGCAATTTATTTCACTGTACCTTACATTCACGCTTCATCACGCAGACTACGTTTGGGGCCAATGGCCCCTCAGAATATCATCATTTTTTGCATTTTTTTGCATTCATACACAACCATTTCACGTTTTTTTTCTTATCTTATCTTAGTTTACTTTTTCATACATACATTTCATGCATACTTTTGATTATTATCATTCATTTTTACTTTCACCACAAGATTCACATTTCACACACATTGTCATGTCTCTCTTTGTACTTCATTACAAACAAGGGTTCTTACTTCCTTTTTACTTTATTTTATTTTATTCCATTTTATTTTATTTTATTTTATCTCATTTCAATTTCATTATTATTTTTATTTTTTTCATATTTATTTTTCAGATCCTTTTGTCCTGTCACCTCACTCGCTTTCACAGCACCTTTTATCACATAAACACGATACACTTCATGGTAATTTCATTTCATTTTTTCTTTATTATTTTCTCCTTTCTTTCTCGTTTTCCATTCATTTTATTTCATTTCTTTTTATTTTATTCGTCGCTTATACACCAACCCACATGGGTGTTCCTATTTTAGAACTCATTACTTAGCAACAGGTGCGGAGATCTCACACGGCTGGTTCTCAGCTGTTTTGAATCCTTGCACCATTATATGGTCACATGTTCTATAATTTTGAGTATATATGTGTTTTTATTCCCATTGTTTGTCAGCTATGAGTAAGCACTTAGTTTAAGTGTGGAACGCGTCAGCTGTTATTCTGTACCACCTTGCCGTGGTGCCCCGTGTACTTCATGATTCTCTTCTACGAATAAAAGGCATATGAAATTTCTTCCGGTGTGCGGCTGTCCAGACTTTTTCGTTTACTTCTACCGGTACACTGATCAGTTATCCACTTTGTCCAGTGGAGACAGCGGGTGACAGATCGCGCTGCAGTGTTTTGGGAGGACATCAAATGACGTCGACCCAGAACAAAGGAGCTTCCACATGGCCATCATTTGACTATGGGCCAGGCGGTTTGTCACATACCTGGTCGGAGGCCGAAGTACTGAAAGGGCTTCCCTTGCGGCTGAGTGCTGGGCACCCCTGAAGGTAGTGACAGGGAGTGCTATGCCCAAAGAAGCAGGGGTTGCCAGCTGCGACAGGCTGCATGATGCAGTGATGTCTGCTGGATGGCGGCTGGACAAGCAGGATGCACTGCTGGGCAGGAGTCCCCTCAGACGCACCAATGAAACTTGGCAGAAGGGAGAGCCAGGAGCAGATCAGGAGCCAGGCCAGAAGTCATACACGGAATGTCAGCCAGGGGTAAGGCAGCAAGCAGGGTCAGGAGCCATGCCAGATGTCATACACAGGATGTCAGATAGGGGTAAGGCAGCAAGCAGGGTCAGGAGCCAGGCCAGATGTCATACATGGAATGTCAGCCAGGGGGAAGACAGCAAGCAGGGTCAGGAGCCAGGCCAAATGTCATACACAGAATGTCAGCCACAGGTAAGAGAGCAAGCAGGGTCAGGAGCCAGGCCAGATGTCATACACGAAATGTCAGCCAGGGGTAAGACAGCAAACAGGGTCAGGAGCCAGGCCAGATGGCGGCTGGACAAGCAGGATGCACTGCTGGGCAGGAGTCCCCTCAGACGCACCAATGAAACTTGGCAGAAGGGAGAGCCAGGAGCAGATCAGGAGCCAGGCCAGATGTCATAAATGAAATGTCAGCCAGGGGTAAGACAGCAAACAGGGTCAGGAGCCAGGCCAGATGTCATACACAAAATGTCAGCCAGGGGAAAGACAGCAAGCAAGGTTAGGGGCCAGGCCAGATGACATACACGGAATGTCAGCCTGGGGTAAGACAGCAAGCAGGGTCAGGAGCCAGGCCAGATGTCATACACGGAATGTCAGCCAGGGGTAAGACAGCAAGCAGGGACAGGAGCCAGGCCAGATGTCATACACAAAATGTCAGCCAGGGGTAAGACAGCAAGCAGGGTCAGGAGCCAGGCCAGATGACATACACGGAATGTCAGCCAGGGGTAAGGCAGCAAGCAGGGTCAGGAGCCAGGCCAGATGTCATTCACAGAATGTCAGATAGGGGTAAGGCAGCAAGCAGGGTCAGCAGCCAGGCCAGATGTCATACATGGAATGTCAGCCAGGGGTAAGGCAGCAAGCAGGGTCAGAAGCCAGGCCAGATGTCATACACAGGATGTCAGATAGGGGTAAGGCAGCAAGCAGGGTCAGGAGCCAGGCCAGATGTCATACATGGAATGTCAGCCAGGGGGAAGACAGCAAGCAGGGTCAGGAGCCAGGCCAAATGTCATACACGAAATGTCAGCCATGAGTAAGACAGCAAGCAGGGTCAGGAGCCAGGCCAGATGTCATACTTGTAATGTCAGCCAGGGGTAAGACAGCAAGCAGGGTCAGGAGCCAGGCCAGATGCCATAAACGGAATGTCAGCCAGGGGTAAGGGAGCAAGCAGGATCAGGAGCCAGGCCAGATGTCATACACAGAATGTCAGCCAGGGGTAAGACAGCAAGCAGGGTCAGGAGCCAGGCCAGATGTCATACACAAAATGTCAGCCATAGGTAAGGCAGCAAGCAAGATCAGGAGCCAGGCCAGATGTCACACTTGGAATGTCAGCCAGGGGTAAGACAGCAAGCAGGGTCAGGAGCCAGGCCAGATGTCATACTTGGAATGTCAGCCTGGGTAAGACAGCAAGCAGGGTCAGGAGCCAGGCCAGATGTCATACTTGGAATGTCAACCAGGGGTAAGACAGCAAGCAGGGTCAGAAGCCAGGCCAGATGTCATAAACAGAATGTCAGTCAGGGGTAAGGCAGCAAGCAGGGTCAGG
This sequence comes from Lithobates clamitans, assembly GCA_037952925.1. Classification (NCBI taxonomy): domain Eukaryota; kingdom Metazoa; phylum Chordata; class Amphibia; order Anura; family Ranidae; genus Lithobates; species Lithobates clamitans. The sequence goes on along the minus strand of JBBGZY010001020.1, from coordinate 1,294,077 downwards.
AGCCAGGCCAGATGTCATACACAGAATGTCAGCCACAGGTAAGACAGCAAGCAGGATCAGGAGCCAGGTCAGATGTCATACACAGAATGTCAGCCAGGGGTAAGACAGCAAGCAGGGTCAGGAGCCAGGCCAGATGTCATACTTGGAATGTCAACCAGGGGTAAGACAGCAAGCAGGGTCAGGAGCCAGGCCAGATGTCATAAACAGATTGTCAGCCAGGGGTAATGCAGCAAGCAGGGTCAGGAGCCAGGCAGGATGTCATACACAGAATGTCAGCCACAGGTAAGACAGCAAGCAGGGTCAGGAGCCAGGCCAGATGTCATACACAGAATGTCAGCCACAGGTAAGGCAGCAAGCAGGGTCAGGAGCCAGGCCAGATGTTATACACGAAATCTCAGCCAGGGGTAAGGCAGCAAGCAGGGTCAAGAGCCAGGCCAGATGTCATACACGGAATGTCAGTTAGGGGTAAGGCAGCAAGCAGGGTCAGGAGGAAGCCGAGGTCAAACACTGGTAATCAGGCAGCAAAGGAGTCAAGGAGCAAGCCAGAGGTCATACACGGATCAGCAGGCAGAAACAGGGTCAATGAAGCAAGCCGAGGATCAAAGCCAGGAATGAAGACAAGACAGGTTAAAGGCAAGCCGAGTCAGTAACATGGAACCCAATAGTATCAAGAACAGGAACACAGAAACACACGGGGGAGCTGAAAATCATCCAGCAACTAATGGCTCATGCTGCTGGCTTTAAATAGGCCACTGGAAGCCGTCATCTGTCACGTATTGCATGCGCTTTCCTCGCGGCTGTTTGTGCCTGTGCGTGCATGTGCATTTGCATTAGCCAATTTCAATGAGCCAATCTTCACTTCTGCTGGGCATTAGTGGATGTGCCAGTCCTTCTATGCACCATTCTCTGAAATGGTAACTGGTTAACCCAGTCCTTTTTTGGCTGTAAATTTATACAGGGTTTGTGATACTCTTTCTATTTACACGAAAATTACTCTTAAAGCTCATTTAAATGCCCGGCTGTGTTTCAGGGTGGATTGTATAGTGCCACCCACATAGATGTTACTCGGCGTAACATCATCTATTTTATATTACAAAAAAGAAAAATTGGTTATTGTGTATTTTTGCATTTACCGGTAAATTAAAAAAAATTGTATTTGAAAAACAGCAAAAACCCACCAATTTATTCTCTAGGGCCTCTGCTTTAAAAAAAAAATAAAAAAAAAAATATATATATATATATATATATATATATATATATATATATATATATATATATATATAGTTTTTGAGCGTTCTAACAAATATTTTAGCAAAAAATACTGATTGTTACATATAAGCACAAAGTGCCAGAAAAGGTCCGGACTGGAAGTGGTTAAACCAGCAACAAAGGAGAAGGCCAAAGCTGAGACCCTGTAGGTGAGACCCTCTAGGAGAGAGAGATAGTTACCACTGGGCATAGGTGTGCGCAGGCTATTGCATTAGGGTGTGCACCCCAAATGTTTTTAAAACATGGACAGTGTTAGTAGGGCAGTGGACAGTGGCAGTAGAGCAGAAGTTGGTGTCAGTAGCGCAATGGACAGTAGTTTTTTATTTTTATTACCGTATATACTCGAGTATAAGTCGTTCCGAGTATAAGTCGAGGCCCTAATTTACCACAAAAAAAATGGGAAAAACTTATTGACCCGAGTATAAGACGAAGGTGAGAAATGCACAGCTACTGTAAGTGGAAAAGAGGGTCAACAATGCCCATTTGCAGCATCACTGTGCCCATTTGCATGCCTCACTGTGCCCATTTGCAGCCATAGGTCCCCTGAACTTCAAACTTGGTAGTTAAGGGTTCCTAGATGCCCCCTAGCTGCAGCCAAAATTTGGGGTCTCTGAACCCAAAGGGTCCCGAAATGACATTGCTGCAGATGGACACAGTTGACCGAATTTGGGGCCCTGTATCTTGGGGCCACTTAGTGCTAAGAACCCCAAATTTGGTGTGCAAACCCAGTGGAACTAGCACCATAAAATATCCAAAGCTGGGGTTCCTAGCACCAAGTGGCCCTGAGATACAGGGCCCCAAAAATCAGTTCAGAAAATGTCAAGCACTTTTCTGCAGCAGAAAATGACATTTTCCGAACCGGATTTGGGGGCCCGTATCTCAGGGCCACTTAGTGCTAGGAACCCCCGCTTTGGATATGTTATGGTACCAGTTCCACTGGGTTTGCACACCAAATTTGGGGTTCCTAGCACCAAGTGGCCCTAAGATATGGGGCCCCAAAATCGGTTCAGAAAATGTCAAGCACTTTTCTGCAGCAGAAAATTACATTTTCCGAACCGATTTTGGGGCCCCGTATCTCGGGGCCACTTAGAGCTAGGAACCTCAGCTTTGGATATGTTGTGGTACCAGTTCTACTGGGTTTGCACACCAAATTTGGGGTTCCTAGCACCATGTGGCCCTGAGATACGGGGCCCCAAAGTCGGTTCGGAAAATGACATTTTTTGCTGCAGAAAAGTGCTTGACTCGAGTATAAGTCGAGGGGGGCACTTTCAGCACAAAAAAATGTGCTGAAAAATTCGACTTATACTCGAGTATATACGGTATATATTTTTATTTTTTACAATTTTTTCTTAGGAGCTCCGTTGGGGGGCACTGGTGCAATAGCAGCAGGGGGAAATCAGCCCCTCTCAAGGTGATTAGGGTGTGCACAGGCACACCCGGCACACCCCCTGCACACGCCTATGCCGCTGGCCCTCAAAAGTAGAACAGCACACAGTCACAAGGATCCTGAGCTCAGGTCAGTACTCACAATGTCCCAGAGCAGCTGGCCACCTCCCAGCTTCCACTAGGCGCTCCTCAGTGAGTCCAATTTCTTAGCTCCAGAAAAAATTAAGAATAACCCCCCAGCTCTGCTACAACTAGGACCTTGATGATCCTTAGCTTGAAAGGGGCAGAAGACCCTGAGGCTGGGAACTTCTCCATCAGACCCGGGCTGCTCCAGACCTAGGGTTGCCACCTCATCCCTTTAATCCCGAACACATATGAATTACACAGGTTCTGAGGCTAATTTGATGCAGATAAAGCACCAAGTGAGTTTAATTACCACCCTAATCAGCCACAGAACCTGTGTAATTAATATGTGTTCGCGTTTAAAGGGGTGAGGTGGCAACCCTATCCAGACTCCAGACCATTTATGTTCCCCTCCAGCCACCTACTGGCAGTGGCGGCCCGTCCATAGGGGGCGCATGGGCGCCGCCCCCCCAAAGCCAGTCAAAAAAAAAAAAAAATGTCCCTTTAAAAAAAAAAAAGTTTCTTTAAGAAGTGCACTGTGTTCCGGGCGGGCGCCGGACACGGTGCACGATAGAAGCGTCATGCCAATGCAATCCCGCGATTGCAGGCAAGATGCTTCATTTGCTGGTTTTTTTGTTGCCCTGTGGCGCTGTGCAGTGCGCCTCTAGATGCTGATTGGGGCATTCTCCTTCATGGGCGGCGCTGTCACCGGGCGGCGTGTCACTTCCTGTTTCGGCTGGTGTGAATGGAGAAGCAAGGTAAGTTTATGTGTTACTATCAGCCTTTGTCTGTCCACCGTATGTGTATGTGATCGGAGGGTGGAGGGAGCTGTGCTTCACCTCTGCCCTGCCTGGAATCAACCTCCGTCCAGCCCTTCACCCGACAATCTGCTGGAGCCTTCATTACACATCTGCTGTATGTGTATATCACGGGGGCTCCCAGCACTGCGTCCTACAGTCATGCTGTGCATTATCTTATCTCATCTCTCTCTCTCTCTCTCTCTCTCTCTCTCTCTCTCTCTCTCTCTCTCTCTCTCTCTATCTTTGTGTATGACTGTATATCTAACTGTATATCTATCTATATATCTGTATAACTGTATATCTATCTGTCTGTCTGTCTGTCTGTCTGTCTGTCTATCTGTATATCTATCTGTATATCTATCTATCTATCATCTATCTATCTATCTATCTATCTATCTATCTATCTATCTATCTATCTATCTATCTATCTATCTATCTTTGTGTATAACTGTATATCTATCTATCTATCTAACTGTATATCTATCTATCTATCTATCTAACTGTATATCTATCTATCTATATAACTGTATATCTATATATCTGTATAACTGTATATCTATCTATCTATCTATCTGTCTGTCTGTCTGTCTGTCTGTCTGTCTGTATCTATCTATCTGTGTATAACTGTATATCTATCTATCTATCTATCTATCTATCTATCTATCTATCTATCTATCTATCTATCTATCTAACTGTATATCTATCTATCTATCTATCTATCTGTCTGTCTGTCTGTCTGTCTGTATCTATCTATCTGTGTATAACTGTATATCTATCTATCTAACTGTATATCTATCTATATAACTATCTATCTATCTATCTATCTATCTATCTATCTATCTATCTATCTATCTATATAACTGTATATCTATCTATCTATCTAACTGTATATCTATCTATCTATATAACTGTATATCTATATATCTGTATAACTGTATATCTATCTATCTATCTATCTGTCTGTCTGTCTGTCTGTCTGTCTGTCTGTATCTATCTATCTGTGTATAACTGTATATCTATCTATATAACTGTATATATCTATCTAACTGTATATCTATCTATATAACTGTCTATCTATCTATCTATCTATCTATCTATCTATCTATCTATCTATCTATCTATCTATCTTTGTGTATAACTGTATATCTATCTATCTATCTAACTGTATATCTATCTATCTATATAACTGTATATCTATATATCTGTATAACTGTATATCTATCTATCTATCTATCTATCTATCTGTATATCTATCTATCTGTATATCTATCTATCTGTCTGTCTATCTATCTGTATATCTATCTATCTATCTATCTATCTATCTATCTATCTATCTATCTATCAATCTTTGTGTATAACTGTATATCTATCTATCTGTATAACTGTATATCTATATATCTGTATAACTGTATATCTATCTATCTATCTATCTATCTGTCTGTCTGTATCTATCTGGTTATAACTGTATATCTATCTATCTATCTATCTATCTATCTATCTATCTATCTATCTATCTATCTATCTATCTATCTATCAATCTTTGTGTATAACTGTATATCTATCTAACTGTATATCTATATAACTGTATATCTATATATCTGTATATCTATCTATCTATCTATCTATCTATCTATCTATCTATCTATCTATCTATCTATCGGCCCCATCACGGGCAAGTGATGTGGGGGGGGGGGGGTTGGTTGAGATTTTGTTTGCGCCCCCCTAAAAAAATGGAGCACCAGCCGCCACTGCCTACTGGGTACACCTCCCCTGGGATTGGCTGCAGCACAATAAATATTTAAGCTGCCCAATTGACTTCTCCCAGCCCTCTATGTTCTGGAAGCCTACAAAATGCAGGGGGAAGCAATAAAATCAAATCTAGAACCACCCGAAGAAATCAATAGCTGCCCCAATGAATACAAACGGAGCCTAAAACAAAATTTACCTATCATCCTATAATAGGAAGGTGCTACCGTTGCACTCTAGAGGCATTTGACAGGTGGCATGGAGGTGATATGTCACCTCTTGAACGCCTTATTTAACCAGTGGCAGTCCCTCAAGCTGCAGCCACAGCATGCAGCATGTAGCATTTCACATGAATGGGCCACGTTGGGTGGTGGCACTGCATGCCAAACACAACAGGTTGTATAAATCTTACCATAACGCAACCATGGCTTGGTGGTCAGGGGGCAATAAAACTGCAGCTCAACCACAGGTTTTTAGCACCCCTCACCCCCCATGTGTGAAGAATTCCCTCTTTCTTTTTTTGTTCTATAAATGTTTACTCTATTATTTCCTTATCTGTCATTGTGTGTTATTTTATTTTATAGTGTAATATTACTCATCTTTAAATATGCCATGACAGGACCTGTCAAACGCTCAACTGATTTGTCGTATGCTGTTCAATTTACAGATTGTAATGTATGAACGTAGTTTGTGTATTTGTCAACATGACATGTGCTTTTATTCCTTTTCTTTAAAGAATTTTTTTTTTATATAAAGCATGCATTGTGCCATAAACAATCACTTATTGTTTGAGATAACTGTTGTTACGCTGCTGAGTATTATAAAACATGGCATCCCCCCAGCACTCAAATAACGACATGATATCCCATAGTACTGGAAGCCCAGGCCAGTGTGATGACACACCCAAAGGGGGCGTGTCCATGACAACCCCCCGGGCTCAGAACAAGTGGGTTGGATGACCGGGGGTATCATTACACCCAGAAGAGGACTTCTTTTTTTTGTAAAGAGGTGGAGCTGGGCTTTAAAATACGTCTATACCCTAAGAAGAAAAAACTGAAATATATTGCAGATTACCTGTCCATAGATATGGTGGCTACTTTAGTTTTCTTCTTTATTTTTTTATTTATTTTTTTTTCACCCAGTGATCCTGCCAGTGACGCACTTCCCATCCTAGAGTGACAACCATAGGCATGCACATAGAGTGTGCCGGGTATGCCTGGGCACATCCTAATCACACAGTGCTGTGCAGATCCCCCCTGAAGAGAAAGGGTCTGGGGAGTCTCTGTTCTCAGTCCTTTTCTCTGTTTTAAAAGTGAGATATCAGGGATCTGTTTAGACCCCTGATACTTCACCAAAGCCCCCCCCCCCCCATAGGGCTCCTATAAAAGTGTTTAAAAAAAAATAGTAAAAATGTTATACTAAAAAATAATAAAAATAAACTACTGACACTAGCCTCAACCCTACTGACATCGTCCACTGCTCTACTGCCATATACACTATATTATCAAAAGTATTGGGACGCCTGCCTTTACACGTACATGAACAGTAATGGCATCCCAGTCTTAGTCCGTATGGTTCAATATTGAGTTGGCCCTCCCTTTGCAGCTATAACAGCTTCAACTCTTCTGGGAAGGCCGTCCACAAGATTTAGGAGTGTGTCTATGGGAATGTTTGACCATTCTTCCAGAAGAGCATTTGTGAGGTCAGGCTCTGATGTGGACAAGAAGGCCTTGTTCACAGTCTCCCCTCTAATCCGTCCCAAAGGTGTTGTATCGTGTTGAGGTCAGGACTCTGTACAGGCCAGTCAAGTTCCTCCACCCCAAACTCGCTCATCTACGTCTTTATGGTCCGCAGTTCCAGTCATGTTGGAACAGGAAGGGGCCATCCCCAAACTGTTCCCACAAAGTTGGGAGAATGAAATTGTCCAAAATGTCTTGGTATGCTGACGCCTTAAGAGATCCCTTCACTGGAACTAAGGGGCCAAGTCCATCCCCTGAAAAACAACCCCACACCATAATCCCCCCTCCACCACATGATTTGGACCAGTGTACAAAGCAAGGTCCATAAAGACATGGATGAGCGAGTTTGGGGTGGAGGAACTTAAATGGCCTGCACAGAGTCCTGACCTCAACCCGATAGAACACCTTTGGGATGAATTCGAGCGGAGACTGCGAGCCAGGCCTTCTCGTCCAACATCAGTGCCTGACCTCACAAATGCGCTTCTGGAAGAACTGTCAAACATTCCCATAGACACACTCCTAAACCTTGTGGACAGCCTTCCCAGAAGAGTTGAAGCTGGTATAGCTACAAAGGGTGGGCCAACTCAATATTGAACCCTACGGACTAAAGCCTGGTACACACTATCAGATTGTTGGCCAACAAAGCGTCAGACTTTTGTCTGAAGTGCGTGTAACAGGAACTTGGCTTGCATACAAACGGTACACAATTGTCAGCCAGCAAACACGAATGAGGAATTTCAGCTCTTGAGCGCCACCCTTTGGGCACCTTCTGCTAATGTTGTGTTTGGTGAGCAATGATTCCGAGCATGCATGTTTGTACTTTGGACTTTTGTGTGACGGAATTGTGTACACACGATAGGAAAATCTGACAACAGACCGTTGTCCACCGAAAATTTACTAGCCTGCCATCCAACATTTGTTGGCGGAAAGTTGGCCAACATTTGTCTGATGGAGCGTACTAACAGTCGGATTTTACGCCAACAGTCTGTCATCACACAATTTCCTGCCGAATATCCGATCGTGTGTATGAGGCTTAAGACTGGGATGCCATTAAAGTTCACGTGTGTGTAAAGGAAGGTGTCCCAATACTTTTGACAATATAGGATATAAAGAGGAAAAAAGCCTGAAAAATGAAACAAATGCAGCCGCCATGTCTATGGATCAGTAAGCTGCATTAGATTATATTTTTGGTTTTGGGTTTTGGTGCACTTTAATGGCAGGAGTTCACTGAAACCTGACAGCTATTTCAAGGGTTCCTCCATGTTAAACATAGTTACATAGTAGGTGAGGTCGAAAAAAGACACAAGTCCATCAAGTCCAACCAAACAGGTTGAGGCTGTACTAAGAGAACTGCTCAATTGTTGTCTTCTTTCTTTTCTTTTCCAAGAATCAATCGTTGTCTCCTGTCAGTCTTATATGAATATTTGATTTTCTTTCCAGGTTCACCACCAATTAGAGGAATAAAGTCCCTTCTCTCGTTGGTTAGCGTTCTAACCAGCTTCAAAGTCTTCTTTCTGATAGCAGCTCCCCTTCCTTGTCTGAGCTGCAGAGTCAGCAGCACCTCAGTCCTCGCTCATCGCCCTCCAGCATCTTCACGCCCGCCGCTCTTCAACGGGTAAAACACGCCAACCAGACAGCCATGCAGCGTAGAGCATAAGCCGACCTGTAGGACGCCTCTCAATCCCGACCCCCCTCAGATGCTACCTTGACATGATGAATTCTAGTTAAGCCAGACGCTCCGTCTACCTGCCGAGATCAGACGCTCTCGTTTCATCTTACGCCTTAAATGGGTCAAGGAAAGTTGGCTTGTTTGTATGAAGAATGCGCACCGGCGGTGTCATCCTGCAACAAGGCGTGCGGTGTTTATGATGGAGAGGATGGATCCACAGAGGTGTTTTCAGTCTTATTAAAGTGAATGTAAACCCAAGAGTCATTTTTATTATGCCTTACCGTATACAGATTTCTAGATTTCTAGTGTTTTTTTGGGGTTTTTTTTGCAAATCTGCTTCAAAGTTTCTTACTTGGAGATCCTGCCAGTAAAAACACTTCCTGTTTGTGGGATGACAAAATACAAAAAACCCTCTAACTGGCAGCGCGATAGGTACTAAGGTGGTGGCTTTGGGGTATTTTACAAACACTCCCTGTCAGCTGTAAAGGGGGTGCAGCACTTAGAAAATCAATAGGTCCATAAGAAATAAATCCAAAGATCAGTGGCGTCGGCAGGGGGGGGAGCTGACAGAGGCTGAAGCCCCGGGTCTCGGATAGGCACGGTTCTATTATTAGCCCCAAGCGCCGCTGCCAAGCGGGGACCGATCAGATACTGAGTACGGCCGAGTGTAATAGCAGGCCCCGCGTTCTGGAGCCTGCAGTGCTGATGGATGTCCCACTGGTCCAATGCCGGGACCGCGGGACGTGCGACGTCCATCATAGGCATTGCAGGCTCCAGAAGGTGGGAATTACAATGCGCCGCCGCGCCACTGTCAGAAGCTCCTGACCCCACTCAGCGCTCTCCTGTCCTCATCATGGCTCTGGCTGCCTTGAGTCTACTCTACTGTGTGATGGGCACGCCGCTGAGCTTCAGGAGGACACCTGAAGTCTGGTCAGGTAGGTCAGTGTGTGTCAGGTAGGTCAGTGTATGTCATGTAGGTCAGTGTAGGTCAGGTAGGTCAGGTAGGTCAGTGTATGTCATGTAGGTCAGTGTAGGTCAGTGTAGGTGAGGTAGGTCAGGTAGGTCAGTGTATGTCATGTAGGTCAGTGTAGGTCAGGTAGGTCAGTGTGTGTCAGGTAGTTTAATTATGAGATAATTAACATTGCTGACTAACTAACTACACTATAAGGCGTCTCCTGCCTCCCTTTTCTTTTCTTTTGGTCCCCCAACCCATTCGTTTATTTAGCGGCAGGAGGTGGTGGAGTTGTCAGATGGCGGGAGCCAACAGCGCCGGGTGCAGACCTTTTCTTTTTTTCGGGTCGGTGGTGTCCACGGTCATTGTGATTGACAATGGATCTAAATAAAGAACTTGGCAAAAAACTGTTTGCCTTTTTATTTTTTGAGCACTTTTTTGATGAATGATTAGGGGTAATATGTACCCTACTCATTCAGGGAGGGGCGGGATCTGGGAGCCCTCTAGTTTAAATTGGCTTCCGATAAGCCCCCCCCTGCTCACAGACCCACACAACCACTGGCCAGGGATGTGGGGAAGAGGCTCTTGTCCTCATTAACATGGTGCTTTGGGGGGGTCTGGTATGGTTCAGGAGGGGGGGGTGGAGGAGATAGGCAGGAGGAGCTCCTGGATGGAGGTCTCAGGCACAAGTTCCCAACTCACACACTGTCCTTCACCAGTAGGTACCTGTCCCTGACCTAGCCAAATGCTTGTCAACTGCAGTGTGACACTGCTATTTTTTTAGCACTGCCCTCACTCTAGCACAGCAGCGTCCAATCAGACTGCTGCTCCCCTGATGGCAGGGGCATTGCTAGGTGGCAAAAAAAAACAGGGGCTTCAGCCCGAAGTCTGAGCTCAGCGCCGGGGGGTAGTACCTACCTGATGCGCGCTGACCTACTTGACACTGACCTACACTGACCTACCTGACATACACTGACCTACCTGATACACACTGACCTACACTGACCTACCTGACACACACTGACCTACACTGACCTACCTGACACACACACACACTGACCTACATCACCTACATGACCTACACTGACTTACACGACACACACTGACCTATCTGACACACACTGACCTACCTGACCTACACGACATACACTGACCTACCTGACCAGACTTCAGGTGTCCTCCTGAAGCTCAGCGGCGCGCCCATCACACAGTAGAGTAGACTCCAGGCAGCCAGAGCCATGATGAGGAGAGGAGAGCCGCCTGCCTGAGCGCCGAATGGGGTCGGGATCTTCTGACAGTGGTGCATTGTAATTCCCCCCTTCTGGAGCCTACAGCGCCTATGATGGATGTCACATGGTCCTGGCATTGGACCAGTGGGACGTCCATCAGCGCTGCAGGCTCCAGAAGGCGGGACCTGCTATTACACTCGGCCGCACTCGGCTGTGCTCGGGATCAGATCGAGCAACACTTGGGGCTAATAATAGAACCATGCCCACCCAAGACCCGAGGGTTTTTGGGGACCAACTCGGGGCTTCAGCCACTGTCAGCCCCCCCGCCGATGCCACTGCCTGATGCCGCCTATGGAGGCCTCAGAGAAACAAGAATTCCTCTTGTCTTCAATCCATCCTACATGGCAACTGCTATAACAGCACCACCTGTGTAGGGAGGCCTGAACTACACCTGCCTACACCTTGACCTACGCCTAGGGGACCGAAGCACTTTGAAAGGCATAGACCACCATGCTCTAAACCCCAAAGGCAACATGGCTCCAATGAATACATAGATGTATGAGTACATTTTGAACACAATTATGTCTCGTTTTATGTGTCTGTCTCCTGTCCATGTCTCCTCCCGTCTATGGCCGCTGCATCAGAACCCATTTGTGTTCCTTTTCCGTCCCTCCCCAGGAATCTATCCTCCTGGTCTGCTGCCTAACCACACATGAAATGACGACACCATTCTCTCCTCCGTTCTCCATGTAATATTTATGTCAGTGTGTGTTTGCATTTCCCTCTCTGCTGCCTTCTAAATACGATATTAATATTTATTGACCCGTCTCGGAGAATGCACACAGCTGTCTGTCTCTCTGGTGACAAGGTCCTGCTCCCCTGGTTTGGGGTTGGTGTTTTATATTTGCAGATCTGTCAGTGTGTCATTGTCAGTCAATATCAACATGTCTCCCCCCCCACACAACCCCGAGCCCCTGTCACCGCCATCCGTCTTTACCTATCAACTTGGCGGCTGTTGTCATTGCTTCTATACTAAGGCGGCACAGCTTGTTATGCCGTATTGGGAAACCAGGGAGGAAAGAACTGCTCTATAAAATGAACATTGCAGGCAACTGTATACAGCCATGTATAGAAGGGCAAATAAATGAATAGGGGGCAAGTGGAAGACCCAACCCTATAAATGGACAACATAGCTGTCCGGCCACAGCTAATTAAAAAGACAACCACTACCAAGGGCTTGAAACCGCCACCAAGATTCAAGTAGGGGGGAAGGGGTGGGTTTAGGGGGCTGGTAGATGCAACCATGCCTCACAATACACCCTCAGTGCAGGCCCAATATGCTACATGGTCTAAAAAAGTGAAAGTTTTTCGAGTTTTCCTATAACCTCCTGTTGCATCTCTTAGACAGGAATTGAAAGTGAAATTTCCCCAATGGTAGCAAAAATGGTAGACAGCAAAAAATAACCCCACAGGGGTTTAAACTACCTCCAGCCTGCCGTATAGGGAAATGACGCTGGCGTGAGTCTCTCTCGTTCTGGGGCAACGTCATATGACTGATGTCGCCCCAGTGTCACAACGCTCGCACGGCGATCGCGGTTGCGCCATGTCCCTATGACACGGTGCAACCCCGGTCTCAGTAAAGAGCTGATGACGTGGCTATTAAGCCATGTGATTGGACAAAGTGTGAAGAGAGGAGAGAGGATCAGAGGCATCTCCTCACAGGGGAGACTGTACAGGTAATCAGGGCACTGATCATCAGTGCATCCCCAGCAGTGCCCATCAGGGACACCAATCAGTGCCCATCAGTGACACCAATCAGTGACATCAGTGCCCATCAGTGATACCAATCTGTGACATTAATCAGTGCCCATCAGTGACACCAATTTGTGCCCCCCAGTGATGCCCAACAGTGCCTCCTATCATTGCCCATCAGTGCCGCCTATCATTCCCCACTGGTGCCACCTATCAGTGCCCATCAATGCCGCCTATCAGTACCCATCAGTGACACCAATCAGTGACATCAATCAGTACCAAACAGTGACACAGATCAGTGACATAAATCAGTGCCCATCAGTGACACCAATCAGTGACATCAATCAGTGCCCATCAGTGACACCAATCAGTGACAATGATCAGTGACATAAATCAGTGCCCATCAGTGACTGCCTATCATTGCCTATCAGTGCCACCAATCATTGCCTACCGGTGCCATCTATCAGTGCCCACTAGTGCCACCTATCAGTGCCCATCAGTGCTGCCCATCAGTACCCATCAGTGACACCAATTAGTGCCCTTCAGTGACACCAATCAGTGACATCAATCAGAGCCCATAAGTGACACCAATCAGTGACACCGATCAGTGACATAGATCACTGCCCATCAGTGACACCAATGAGTCCCTACCAGTGATGCCAGTCAGTGCTGCCTTTCAGTGCCCATCAGTGCCTGCTCATCAGTGCCATCCATCATTGTCCATCAGTTCTGCACATCAGTGCCCATTAGTGTTGCCCATTAGTGTTGCCCAACAGTGTCACCTATCATTGCCCATCAGTGTCGCCAATAATTGCCCATTGGTGCCGCATATCAGTGTCACCCATCAGTGCCCATCAGTGTGGCATATTAGTGCCTCCTCTTCAGTGCCACCTAATCAGTGGCCTTAAGTGCCGCCTCATCAGTACCCATCAGTGCAGCCTATCAGTGCCCACGAGTTTCCGCCTCATCAGCGCACATCAGTGAAGGAGAAAAATTACTTAAAATTTACAAAATTTACTGACAAAAAGTAAGAAAAACTTTATATTTTTAAAATTGTTTTAAATGTCGGTCTTTTTCTTTTTTTTAGGAAAAAATAAAAAAATACCCAGTGGTAATTAAATACCACTAAAAGAAAGCTCTATTTGTGGGAAGATAATGATAAAAAATGTCATTTGGGTACAGTGTTGTACGACCTCACAATTGTCATTCAAAAGTTCAGAGCTGAAAATTGACCTGGGCAGGAAGGGGTTAAAAGTGCCTGGTATTGAAGAGGTTAAAGAGGTATTAACCCCCCCTCCAAAAAAAATAATAAGTTATATAGGAGATTATCAATCCTTAGATGTGAGGGCTGCATTTGTTTTCTTACATGATCCTCTGCTCCTCCCTCCTGCTAGACCAGTCCCCCGAAGCATCTTCCTCCCTATGCTCCAGCAGTCATCACGACCAAGGCATGGTCCACAGCCTTGCATTGGATGTGATGATGCCAATTGACAGTCCACTGCCATTTGCTGGGGGGGCAGGAGCAGAGGATTAGGTAAGTAAACATTTTCCTTCCCTTTCCTAGACTAAACAAGCAAATAACCAGTGGCCGTCCATATGGGGCGCAGTGGGGCGCCACCCCCCTAATCCATGTACCCGGCTCCTAATCTACATGCAGAGCGCCGAACGCATGGATACCAATGGGTTTCTTTTTTTTTTTTTTTTTTTTAGAAGCACGCGATTAGAGCCTGAGGCTCAAATTGGCTTCAAAAAAGGGTGGGCTTGGGGCGCAGAGCACTTCACCCCGAGCTCATCTAGTTGTGTGACAATAGCGAATTAATATTTGCTGTTGTCTTCCTGATTCTCCTCCTGGCCAATCAGGAAGCGGGTCCTGAGAATCATCACCCGATTGACCGAGAGGACAAGCAATTCTATTGGCTGTGAGGAGGAGGAGGAGGGAGGAGACGCAAGGCAAGGTAAGCCAAGGAGGAGAAGACCGTGACCTAGATGGGGTAAGTGCATGGTCAATACTAACCATTGCTCACCATGGTCAACATGGTCAAAACTGACCATTGCTGACCATGGTCAACATGGTCAATACTAACCATTGCTCGCCATGGTCAACATGGTCAATACTGACCATTGCTCACCATGGTCAACATGGTCAATACTAACCATTGCTCGCCATGGTCAACATGGCCAATACTAACCATTGCTCACCATGGTCAACATAGTCAAAACTGACCATTGCTGAACATGGTCAACAGGGTTAATACTGACCATTGCTGACCATGGTCAGCAATGGTAGGTAGAAAATGAAATACAGTTTAATCAATGACCATACTTTAGGAGCTGTCCGTGGTGCTTACATTTATTTATTCATGTGTTACTGGTCATCAAAATCCTGGGTCCACTTCATTATTATAAATCTAAATGATTAGACTTTTCACTTTGCCTAATCAGGACAAAGTGACGAGTATCTTGCAACCCCCGCACCGGGATCCACATATACTCAGCTTCACGGCATTCCCCCGGCTTGGCATTCCTCCACTGGATCCAAGAATCAAACCGCATGTTGTTTTTGTTTTAGGTTTAACCGCTTGACCTCCGGAAGATTCACCCCCCCTTGCCGACCAGGCCATTTTTTGCGGTACGGCACTGCGTTATTTTAACTGACAATTGCGCAGTCGTACGACGCTGCACACAAATAAAATTGATGTCCTTTTTTCCCACAAATAGAGCTTTATTTTGGTGGTATTTGATCACCTTTGCAGTATTTATTTTTTGTGCTATAAACAAAAAAAAAACAATTTAAAAAAAAAAAAAAAATTTCTTATTTTCTGCTATAAAACATATCCAATATATATATATTTTTTAAATCTAATTTCTTCATCAATTTAGACCAAGATGTATTCTGCTACATGTCAAATCCCAATAAGCGTTAGACATGTGCAAATGTTCCGAATTCGTTTTTTTAAACGAATTTCGACAAATTTGTTAATTCGGAAACATCCGAATTAACGAAAACCAGTTCCAAATATTCAGAAATTCGAAAATTCATAAATTTAAAAATTTGGAAATTTGGAAATTCCAAAAATTCTAAAATTCATAAATTCGAAAATTTGGAAATTCCGAAATTTAGAAATTGGGAAATTCGTAAATTAAAAATGTGAAAATCCGAAAACCCAAAAAAACGAAAATCTGAAATAATAACTTACGATTAATTTAAATTTTTAATTTTTTTAACGAATTTCGACAAATTTGTTAATTCGGAAACATCCGAATTAACGAAAACCCATTCCAAATATTCATAAATTCGAAAATTCATACATTTAAAAATTCAGAAATTTGGAAATTCTAAAAATTCGAAAATTCATAAATTCGGAAATTTGTAAATTCGGAATGTGAAAATCCGAAAACCTGAAAATTCGAAAAAATTCTGAAATAATAACTAACGATTAAATTATAGGTATTGGAATTTCCTTTCAAATTTGGCTGTTAGGGAATGCAACAAATATGAATTTATCCAAAATGATGAATTATCCGAAATAACGAATGATGTATCAAAACAAATGGAACATAATGCATTATTAATAATAAATAACAATAATAATAATAATAATAAAAACGTTTTATTATTATTATTTATTATTAATTTGTTCTGTTCCATTTGTTTAGACGCGGCATTCCTTATTTCGGATAACTCGTAAGTTCGAAAAAAATTCGTATTTGTTGTGTTCACTAACAGCCAAATTTGAAAGGAAATTCCAATACTTATAATTTAATAGTTAGTTATTATTAGGTAGTTGGTTATTATTTAGAATTTTCAGATTTCGTTCTTTAGAATGTACAGATTTTCTTTCTTATTTTTTGATTTGCGGATTTTCGAATTTTTTAATTTTTAAATTTACGATTTTACGAATTTTCAAATGTACGAATTTTCGAATTGATGAATTTTCTGATTTACGATTTTACTAATTGCGATCATAAAGAATGAAAGCGAAAAACCAAAAAAAACCCCCCAAAAACCCCGAAAGAAACGAAAACAAACAAATTTTTCGGCAGTGCACACGTCTAAATAAGCGTATATCATAAGTGTGATCGGTTTGCGCACAAGTTATAGTGTCTACACTATGGGATATTTTTATTTATTTATTTTTATTTATTTATATTTTACTAGTAATGGCAGAAATCTCATAAAAAAATATGGCCCGAGACGCACCTCCATCCCTAAATAACATAGAAAGTTGCAACAGTTTGCCCTTGGGACTTTAACCACTTCAGCCCCGGAAGATTTGGCTGCTCAATGACCAGGCCATTTTCTCGCGATTCGGCACTGCGTCGCTTTAACTGACAATTGCGCGGTCGTATCACTTTGTACTCAAACAAAATTGGACCCAAACAAAACTTTTTCCACAAATAGAGCTTTCTTTTGGTGGTATTTGATTATCTCTGCAGTTTTTATTTTTTTTGCGCTATAAACAAAAAAAGAGCGACAAATTTTGAAAAAAAACAATATTTTGTACTTTTTGCTATAATAAATATCCCCAATTTTTTTTTAAAAAAGCAAAATTTTTCCTCAGTTTAGACTGATATGTATTCTTCTACATATTTTTGGTAAAAAAAATCGCAATAAGCGTATATTGATTGGTTTGCGCAAAAGTTATAGCGAAATAGGGGATAGATTTATAGCATTTTTATTATTATCTTTTTTTTTACTAGTAATATCGGCGATCTGCGATTTTTATTGGGACTGCGACATTATGGTGGACACATCGGACACTTTTGACACATTTTTGGGACGATTGACAACTGTACAGCGATCAGTGCTATTAAAATGCACTGATTATTGTGTAAATGTCACAGGCAGGGAAGGAGTTAACACTAGAGGGCGATCAAGGGGTTAACTGTGTTCCCTAGCGTGTGTTCTAACTATGGGGGGAGGTGACTGACTATAGGAGATGACAGATCATTGTTCCTAGCTATTAGGAACTCACAATCTGCCTCTCCTCTCCTCACAGAACAGGGATTTATGTGTTTACACACACACGTCCCTGTTCTGCCTCTCGTGCCTGCGATCGCACGTGGCCAGCGGTCATCGCAACCGCCGGCCACGAGCATCGCCCCCCCCCCCCGCAGTGCAGCGGGCGCGTGCCTGCTATCCTGCTTAAAGGAGCCATCATACAGCTACCGCGGCTTGCGGGAATGCGCCAACCTGCCATTGTATAATGACAGCGGCTGGTCGGCCAGCGGTTAACAGAGGTGCGACACGCCCAATGATGAGATGTTACATGCAAGTTTATTAGTACATACAATGTCAACAAGTAAACACGGACAAGTACCGTATTGTCAAACAGATTTGTGATATTATACATAGTATATTATATATTCATAGTCAGGTAAAAGACTTGCTTGGCGGACATCCCTTCGGGCTCCAGATCCTGCTTGCTGTTTTACTTCGCTCATCTCCAGCTCAGCTGACGTTTGGCTTGTCTGACTATCCGTTCCGGTTACTGAACTCTGGCTATGTTTTGACTACGTTTGTTCTATTTTCTTTTATTATTAAACAAGTGTGATTTAACTGTACTTCTGTCTTGGTCTGATTTTATGGTTTCTGACAGTCTCACAGGGGTTGTGAGTGGGCAAGAGGTGGAGTCAGTGTGCAGGTGATGAGGAGTCAGAGAGTCAGGGAACGGTTAATTAGTTCCCATGGTAGGGGAAGGGGACAGGGCTTTTGTCAGTGTGAAGCGGTGGAGGGAGAAGGGTTCTTCAGTCCATATGTCATCAACCTCCCTCTTCCAGGTCTGCATAATTGAGTGTACGGGGCACAGGGTGATGTGCTCTCCATCTGGCACCCTCTTACTGGGCTTCACTGCTGGATTGAGCCGCCAGAGCTTCACAAACATGCCAGGGGGCATCAGCATGGTACCACTTGGCTTTCAGGAAACTAGCACCATTTGATAGCTGGGAGACTGGGCTTCACACATGCCAGGGGGAGCATCATTCTTTTACTCTCCTGGCATCCTCATTCATTCAGAAAGGGTTTTACCCACAGGACATGGTTAGGCTGTCACCTGACTCCAGCACAGACCAGGTAGATAGACAAAGAGGTTTTACGGACAAGCCAGGGGCATTATAGGATGGAGAGGTACTGAGTACCCACAACCTGGATCCTAGGTGAGAAGGGATAAAAGAATGGAGGATCTGGGTAATGGAAGGGGGCTCTAGGGGGGCATGAAATTTATGGAGAGATGCAGAGGGGATCTTTGTTCTACTGAATTATGGAAGATCCAATTTGGAGGACTAGGCCACTCTATTCTCTGAAATGACCTCAAATTATTTTACCTACCTGTTGGCATTAGGCTGAGCACCCTCCATCTCATCACTTATGACCCACTCAGAACTGCTTTTAGGGAGGATGGGGCTTAGGGCAGTGTGCATTTATCGTCAGAAAGGGCTTTACCCACAGGGCAGTTGTACATGATTTTATTAGCACCAGACACCAGCACAGAATCCAGATAGATAGACAAAGAGGTTTCACAAGCATGCCAGGGGCATCTTAGAATGGAGAAGTAACAATTACTGTGCCTACAACCTGGATCCTAGGTGAGAGAGAAGTAATAAAAGAATGGAGGATCTGGGTAATGGGGGACCCACTGGGGGGAGGGGGGGGGTTGAAGTATATTGAGATGTGGAGGGGCTCTATGTTCTACTAAAGTCAGGAAGACCCACTTTGGAGGACTAAGCCACACTCTCTGGAGTTACCTCAACTTCCTTCACTTACCTCTTGGCATTGGGCCAAGCACACACTGTCTCACCACTCATGGCTCACTCTAGACCTAAATGTATCAATTGTTATATATACACTGTATTCAATTTAAAAATTATTAAGATTAGATAAGGTTCCCTGGGCTGTCTAGCACAACTTGCTTCTCCAACATATAACTCCACAACCTGATCCTTCAACGTGTACCTCCAATGATTTTTTTTTTTTTGCTCAACAATGCCATATTTTTCTTTTTCATGGTTAGTTATTCCATCACTTTTCCTTTTTTTGTGCCTTTCTTCTAGTATATATCTCTCTCTGTATTTTATGGTTAATGGAGACAGCTCTTATTGGTGATACAGAACATAAAGCAAGTCCACCATACATCTGTATTTCCTCTCCAGCCACCCATCCCTCATTCATAGTCACAGACCATCACCCAGAAATGATATTATATTGCTTCTGTTTCATCTCAGTGCTGTTTCGGAACAGACCACGCCGCTGTCACACTGCTAACCAGAAACCTGTCATTTCAATAAAAGAAAACAAATGAATTTAGATTTTAACCTAATGAATAGCTGCGAGGTTGTAACCGTGACAAGCTGTCGGCTGCTTTTTTTTTTTGGAGATCAGAGTGCAGTCGGCGGAGGATGAACGCAAAAGAGGTATTACACACACATTGTAGACTTTACCGAGCAAACAACAAACTGACTTATAAATGTTTTCATCACACATTCGGTATGAATTGTCTGGGCTTGTGACAGGTTTGCTTTAATAGCTTTAAGGAATGACATATTCTGTTATGAGGTGGGCAGTCGTAGTTTGCGGTGCTGTGTTATCCATCCATCAAGCTGAGAGTCTGCAGTTTAAATACTAGCCCTGTATTGACTAACTCAGTTGCAAGCTTTTGAAATACAAAAGGTTTCTCTGTCATTGGAACCTAACATGTTATTAAAAAACATGACTTATGCCGTGTACACATGAGCAGAATGTCCGTCAGAAAAAGTCAGACGGAAGCTTTTCATCGTCTATTCCGATCGTGTGTAGGCCTCATCGGACTTTTTTTTTTTTTCGAAAATTCTGACAGACCTAGAAATGGAACATGTTCTAAATATTTCCGATGGAACCAATTCCTATCGGGAAAACCGCTCATCTGTATGCTGTTCCGACGGACCAAAAAACGACGCATGCTCTGAAGCAAGTACAAGACGGAAGCTATTGACTACTGGCTATTGAACTTCCTCTTTCTAGTCCCGTCATACGTGTTGTACGTCACCGCGTTCTGGACGGTCGGACTTTGGTGTGACCGTGTGTATGTAAGACAGCTTGAGCGGAATTCCGTTGGAACTTCATTGGAAAAACCTTCAGAGTTTATCACGACGGCAAAAACGGTCGTGTGTACAGGGCATAAGTCAATGAAGGGTACCTCGAGAATTCCAAACCTTCCACAGAGGTTGGCAGTAATAGAACAATGGAATAAGAAGGTGTGATAAACTTGTAAAGATTTAAGCGCTAATATATTGAAGATAGGATATATGGAAACCAGCGGTGGTCAGTAGTGCAGGGGCGCCGACCCCTATCCACGCGTCCCCTAATCTACATGTGGGGAGCTGGACGCATGGATTCCAATGGCATGGAGGTGTTTTTTGAAGCACGTGATTAGGCTAATAGGGTGGGCTGTGCCCCGAGCCCATCCAGTTGTGCGACAATAGAATGAATATTGACTATTCTCACACTGATCCTCCTCCAAGCCAATCAGGAAGCAGGTTGTGATACCCGTCACCCGAATGGCTGAAAATAAAAAATAAAAGGAGTTTTACCTGGATCAACCTAAATGAGTTAATTAGTAATAAACCAAAAATAGCAAGTGAGTATGGATCATTCGTCCAAACAAACGCCGTTTGGATGCAGTTCTGATTGCCCTAAGTGCATATAAGAAAAACCAAGAGAAGATAGTTCTCTTAAGAGGGTCAACACAAAACACTGGGATAAATACAAACAAGCTTTATTAGTACTACAATGTAAACACAAGAGGGAAAGGGGGAGCAATTAGATAAACGGCCTGCAAAGGCCTATTAGGCCTATTAAAACAGCGACAACATTGTCAAAGGAGTTAAAAACAAAGGGAGCCGCGGCTACACATCCCACACATACACACCAGATATTCACCAAGAGCCCAAACTAAAAATGGACTGGTAGATGGTTAGTAAGTCCAAAACGGAGGTAGAAAATTCTAGATGAATAGGTATTCCTACAGTGGGACTCCCGAAAATAATTTGAACAAACATAAACCAACAGTGTGGTATACTGGTTATGTGGGTGGACGATCTGAAGATATTGGTCTGATGTAGCAATTAGCAGTGCAGCAGGGTCATTCACATAAAGGTGCAGACCGTAAGCATGTATTTATGATCAAACATCGCAGCATATGAACCAAGAATCATAGCAAAAAAGTTCCTTAATCAGCAAAAGGTTGATGAAAACAAGATGCAGAGGCAGCGGATGTATTCTGGTACAATTAACAACAGGGGGAATGCTGTAGTCAGTATAGACACATTCTACAAGTGCTGAATGGGGCATAGAATTCTCACCAATAGCACAGTCCTTCATCAATAGGTAGCATACCATTACCCGTGAGATGCTGTGGCCAAGAATTCCGCTCCGCACTGGCCAATGGATAGAGTCATCTGGGGAGAAGTCCCTCACTGTGTAATCGCTGCCTCCGTGTTGTTCATTGCTGAGAAGGAAAACAGCCGTCAGCTGTTAGTTCCGTGCTGAACACCCAGATGGTAAAGCGCGCGGTTCCCAGTGACGTGCTGACATCACGCTGCTGACGCGTTTCACCAGCCAATGAACGCTGGTTTCTTCAGAGCAGGGAGAAGTCAGAGAGGTAGACTTAAATAAGCTGTAAAGGGTGCGATTACTATTAATACCCCCTAGATGTCATCCGAAACACCTCTCATGCAGAATATTCAGCAAGGGAAAAGCAGGTACTTAGAAAGTTCACTGACAATACGATAACAAAAAGAAAAAGAAAATTGATTAGAAATGGTGGCAAAGATGGAGAGAGTCAGAAGTAATACTCATTTATGAATTGAATTCCTCAAATATATAAGAGTGGAAAAGGGGAACAAGTTACTTCCATTCTCAGAAGTAGACATTTCACTTCTCTAACCTCCCTGGCGGTATGATTATTTCGGATTTTAGGTGCTGAAAGCGGTACAATTATTTTGCATGGAAATTTGGCGTTTTATATTGTAGGTCTGTAAATCTTAACAATAACACACTTAAATCTGTCCAAACCTTAGTCTAGTAGATATCCCGGGTATGATAAAGTTTGAAACACAAAAACATAAATTATAATATAATAAATAAAAATAAATAATAAAAAAAAATTTAAAAAAATAGTAATAAAATAAATTTCCCCACAATTCACTATCGCTCAATTCTGCAAGTGTTCTAATTTACTATCGCTGTTTTCTAGCTGGTCTAAAGCCACTTTTGACGTAAAGGGACACTTTTTGGTTGCTATGGACAATCTCCAGTTTCCAGGTAGAAAGAACAGTGTATATCATGTAAAACTGCATGCAGGGCATGGGCCAAAGCACTGGGGACAAAAGGGATGTGAAATCATTTCATACAGTACTGTATGTGTTATGATTTTTACTTTTTTTTTAATTTGCCGCCAGGCTCCGCCCCCGTGCGTCGCGACGCTCGCAGGGAACGGAGCCTGGCACGGAGAGGCTTCGGAGGAGGACAGAGCCCGCGGACACTGCGGCGGACATCGCAGGATCCCGGGGACAAGGTAAGTAAGGAGGCACCAGGATCCTGCGATGTAATCCCGAGTGTGGCTCGGGGTTACTGCTAATGGTCCTGAATTTTATCCCCGAGCCACACTCGGGAAAACCGCCAGGGAGGCTACGAAAGGTTGTAAACTACATTCAGTATTTAACCCCTTGGGTACCAAAGAGTCCAAGTAGTACGTCCACATTTTTTCTTTTTGGAGAAGAATAGTGTCAAAGTCACCCCTCCTAGGGGGCAGGTTCAACACATAAATCCCCTTAACTGTCAGGCCTTTTGGGTCACCACTATGGAATTTGGCAAAATGCAGGGGGATGGGACAATCATCATCCTTTTTCTTAATACTACTGATGGGTTCGCCAATCCTAATGCGGAGTTGACGTTTAGTTTTGCCTATGTACATTTTATTACAGGGGCAGGTAAGCATATAAATGACACGTGTAGTTGATCAATTAATGAACTGTTTGATTTTGTAATTTTTACCTCTGCTTGGATTGGCGAACACATCAGTATGGTGTACATATTTGCAAATGGTACAATGTCCACATGCATGCATGCCAGAGGGTGGTTTGGACCCAGTAAGCCAGTTTTTACTGATGGTTCGCGTGTACTTATAATGAACTAGGACATCACCTAGATTTTGTGCCCTTTTAGCAGTCAGTAGGGGTCTTGGACTGGCTATGTTGGCGATTAGTGGGTGCAGATCTCAAAATATGCCAATGTCTATTAAGGATCTCCTGGACCTTAGTCCATTGGGAGTCAAACCTAGTGATGATCCTAGGAAAATCCTGCTCTGACTTATTAGATTTTGAGGGCTTCATCTGTGTAACAGGGAGATCTTCACGTTTCTTTCTCAATGCATTGTTTTTAGCTTTGTTAAGGGAGCGGTGCAAATAACCTCTTTGTCTAAATCTGATACATCTCACATGCTTCAGTCTGGAACTGTTCATCTTCAGAACCGTTCCGTCTTATCCTCAAGAATTGTCCTGTGGGTATCCCATTAATCAGGGATTTTGGATAGTGGCTCTGTGCTAGGAGGAGGGTGTTGTCTGCTGTCTCCTTACGAAAAGTACTAGTTATGATCCTATTTTCAAATCTAGTAATTTGTAAATCAAGGAATGAGAGGGTATCAGCATGGTAGGAGTAGGTTAAATGTATATTTCTTTCATTAATATTCAATTGGGACATAAACTCCAAAAGCTGTTCTGCTGAGCCCACCCATACCATGAGGACGTCATCTATATACCTCAGCCACAAGGAAGAGTGGCTGAGGTACATAGAGGACTTTTAAACCACCTCCTCCTCCCAGAGGCCAAGGTGGAGACAAGCATAAGTAGGAGCCCAAGGTGCACCTATACTGGTGCCTCTCACTTGTTGGTAATATTTCCCTAGAAACTGGAAAAAATTGTTATCCAGTATGAATTCGAGTAATTCAACAATGAATTCATTATGGGCTCCAAGCAGAGGGTAGTGAAAATCCAAAAAGGATTTTGTGGCTGTGATACCCCAATTGTGGGGAATCAATGTGTCTAGACTTTCTACATCAATCCCCACGCGTAGGGCATCAGACGGCAGGGAAAATTGAGATAGTTTGGAAAGTATGTCTCTACTATCACGGACGAAGGATGGTAGCCACCATATCTTTAATCATCAAATTCACAAATTTACCAACTTTCTCCAAAGGACTTTTAATGACAGAAACAAAAGATCTACCGGGGGGACGAGTTAGAAATTTATGTAATTTGGGTATTGCATAAAAAGTTGGGATGGTGATGTCCTCAGCTCTGAGAAAAAGGTACTCCTTTTTAGTGAGAAGACCAGCCTCCATACCTAGTTTGAGTTTGGTGTTCAAGGTCTCCACTAGGGTGGGAAATGGGGTCCTAGTTAGTTTTTTATAGGTGGATCTATCACCCAATAACCTTAATGTTTCAGCCTCATAAAGTTTTTCGCTCAATAAAACCACATTACCACCTTTATCGCTTTTTTTAATCACCAGGTTAGGAGCTTCTTCTAGTTCACGTAGGGCCTTTCGCTCAGAGCTGGATAAATTATTAGGTCCAATCCAATCCCAATTAACCCTACCCAGGTCCCGTTTAACCTGATCCAAGAACACTTGGAGCCACTTATGCTTGGACAGAGTTGGCATCTTAGTGGATCTGATTCTGTGGTTAGATTTCCTACTGGGTGGGTGACTAGTTTCAGTTTCAGAGTCCCTGCCTTCGTTCTCCTCCAGCAGTGACATAAGATTATCAATGGCCTCTCTCTCATCC
The DNA here is from genome assembly GCA_037952925.1 of Lithobates clamitans. NCBI lineage: Eukaryota > Metazoa > Chordata > Amphibia > Anura > Ranidae > Lithobates > Lithobates clamitans. Next base: position 1,268,596 of record JBBGZY010001020.1, on the reverse strand, counting down.
TTATCTAGTTTAGAATCTAACGTTAGTGTATTATCAGGACCTCTAGAGTGCCAGAGTTTAAAAAGAACTTTTCTAAAGAAGAGACTGATGTCCTTGAACACTTCAAATTCGTTCATAGGTGAAGTGGGGGAAAAAGAGAGTCCTTTTTTAAGGAGTTTATTATGGTTGTCATCAAGCTGAAATTCAGACAAATTAACAATACTCAAATCCGTAGAAGAGGAACTAGAAAAATCATTCAGCGCCTCCTCTGACTCCTTAGTCTCCCACTTCGTCGACTCTGAGTTGTGTCCCGATCTCTTCCTCTTCCTTCTATGTTTCCTTTGCCTCCTTCCTTTATTAAATTCTTGTCCACTTGTTGTTTTGGGCCTTCCACAGTCGTGTTGCCATTGAGTTCCTCTAAAAAAGTGACTGATTTTTTGGTAATGTCTTTGTCAAGGTCACTATCTGAAGAGGAACCTGTCCTACTCTTCCTGGAACGCTGTGAGTGTCTAGAATTCCTAGATGAGGACCTACTTCGATTAGGTATAGTGGGATTAAAAATATCACCACTTTCCCAGTTGGCAACGTCCTATTGCAGGCGTAGGAGGAGGATTTCAGAGGGGGAGGAGATGCCCGCCGCCCGTCGCAGCAATACCCCGAGATGCCCGCTGGCCGGAATGGGTTAAGTGCTGGGTGACCGACCGCGAGACCCCCGGGGGGGTGCGGCGGGTGACCCTAGCAGCGGGAGCGGGGGGTGCCACCGGCTGACCGGGGGGTGGGTTGTTTTCCGCCCCCCCAAAAAAAAACACCAGCCGCCACTGACAGTAATAAAACAATGGATTAAGAAGGTGTGATAATTTTATAAAGCTTGTGCAGTGCTAATATATTGAAGATAGGATATATGGGAACCCTATCAAAGAGGCATCCTCATAAATCTTATTATAAGTGTCACAAATACAACCGCTGTGAACTCGGGCTGTGTTTTTTATTTAGCCACAAATTTCAGTTTAAATCACATTTTGGTGATATTTTGGCAAACTGCATCATAGCCAAAGAAAGGCTAAAATTTAAGTCTAAAGCCCAAACTGACAACAACACGTTTCTGACAGTTGTTATAACCCTTTTATATTCTATCCAAAACACTTTACATGTGTAGCACCCTCTTAGTTAGGTCGCTAAGTAATAGGAAAATTTAGTTTTTTTGAGCTGGGTGGTAGTCCACCTAGTTATATTTGTGTATGCATGCATTTGTATTCTGCCTTGGCTCAGTAAGCTTGGCAAATGGAACATTAAGATGGGATATCCCTGTGACATCATCTCTGACATTGTTGGGATAGCTTGTATACTCCAGTGGTCATCTTGGATTAGGAAAGATCTGAATTGCACCAAACTTCAGTACTTAAAAATCTTCATAGGCAACGCTTTAAAAATGTTTACAGGTTACAAGTTTAGAGTTACAGAGGAGGTCTAGTGCTAGAATTATTGCTCTCGCTCTAACGTTCGCAGCGTATGTAACCTGTGTGTATCTGGCTCTGATACTAACCAGTGCCTCAACAGTCACTGACCTCATTGCACATCCCTGTTCTCCACTATTGACTCCCCCAGTTGTACCAGGGGTGCATCCGGGGGGGGTGAATTGCCCCCCCCGAGGAAATAGTGAACAGGCCGTGCTGATGCCGACCACCCATCAGCCATTGCTGAGAGGCTCTGTGAAGGGACACAGGCAACGCGGTGGGATTTTCACCACTTCTTCTCCTCCTTTAGCCATGCAGCTGGGAAACTAACAATAGAGGATTATGGGACATGTAGTCACGGCTACCAGCAGGCCCAGGATCATTTCCTGAGAGTGCACTGCAGCCCCCAACATGCCAAGCGGGAGGAGGGGAGAAGAGAAGAGGAACCATGAGGCTGTCGAGTGGAGGAAGCCAGAGAGAAAGTTCCAGTGATTTTACTATATATCCCCCAAGGTAAAAACTTAACTCCAGGTGGGGGGGGGGCAGGGATGCAGGCTTCCTTAGAGGTACAGGACTTTATCACTGGCTGCATCCACCCTGTCCTCCCCTCCACCTGGCTGCATCCACCCTTTCCTCCCCTTCACCTGGCTGCATCCACCCTGTCCTCCCCTCCACCTGGCTGCTCCCACTCTGTCCTCCCCTCCACCTGGCTGCATCAGATTTGTCTGACAACGTCTGTTTTTCATGAACCCATGCTGTCTGTTGTTTAAAAAACGTTTTTTACAACAAGAACTCATCTATGTGGTCTTTCAATAAACACTCCAGTATCTTCCTGACTATAGAACTTAAACTAACAGCTCTATAGTTACTTGGTAAAGACATTGACCCCTTTTTAAATATGGGCACCACATTGGCCTTACGCCAATCCAGTGTTACTATTCCAGTCATTAACGAGTCCCTGAAAAATTAGAAACAATGGCTTTGAAATGACAGAGCTCAACTCTTTTAGGACCCGTGGGTGTATGTCATCTGGTCCACGTGCTTTATCCATCTTTATGCCGTCTACTCTAAGTATTTCTGGACCATATAAATTTTGAGCCATAATGGCTTATTTGGGGTTGTGTCCATATCATCCCCATTATGGACATGAGCTCCCCCCTGCTCCTTTGTATACACAGAGCTAAAGAAGATATTTAATAAATTTGCCTTCTATTTTGTAAAGGGCCTACATGCTCAGACCTGACCTTTTTATTATTATTATTTTTGAAGAATTTCTTTGGATTTGTCTTACTCTCTTTTGCAGTCTGTCATATGTTTAGAATTTTTGCGGCCTTGATTTCCTTTTTTACATATTCCGTTATATTCCTTCTTACATTTAAATGATGATAGTGTTCCTTCATTTTTATGTTTTTTTAAAAGCTCTTTTCTTATTATTTATAGCTTTTTTTTCTAACTTTGGCCGTAAGCCACATAGGTTTTATTTTTAGCCTTTTAAAACGTAGTGCCCATGCTACTGTTGAAGACAACAGTGAGCATTGGATGGCTAATAAGAATGATCTGATGATGCAGAAGTGCATGGTGGGACTGGGCAACAAAGAAGAGTTTATCTTCAAATTCTGAAATTTCCGTGATCACAAAATGCAGCCATCAGATTAATTTTTGCGTGCACAAAGTTTATAAATGTGTTCCTGATGTTTTATGCAAACAGATACTTTTTTATCCTGGTTGCATCAAAATGTTTCTTTGAATCTTTTGTGCACAGAATTTGTTTGCAATACATGACTTTGTAACAGGTGCGTTTTAATGGGCTCCCTTTTGTGAGCCTATGATTAATCATCATCTATTAATACACATTACTGGAGAGGAGCCACACATACATTATTGTGGCAGAACTTCGAAAACACAGCCATGACTTCCATCATTAGCGACGTCGAAACCCCGACCCAGACATTAGCCTGCTTAAATAATTTAGTTGGTGTAATCACAGATGGAAGTGCTGCTCTTAGCTGTATGTTGAGAAATGGCTTGTAGTCTATTGCTTCATAAGAGTTTGGATGAAGTGTATTCCAAGAAGTTTCATGGTCTGGGTCTCGCACAAGGGAATGTTCAATCACAGATCTCCTTCTATGAACATCTCAAGAATGCTCTCACGTGGATGGTTTTACTAGACTCCAGCAAAGCTGGGCAGTCTGGCTTTTGCTGTAATTTTAATAAAAATGGTTTGATTCTGCTAAATTTCCCAATTGTGGCAAAATGCTTTGAAATTAACATGGAAGGCAAATTTGAGGTCGTTTATAGGAATAATAGGTAGGAAGTTCAGGTTTGCTGCCAGTGCGGGTTCACTGTGAAGCCCCCGGAATTTGCAAACAAGAATTTCCAAGTTCCCTGTCGCTGCGGAACAGCCTATATTGAAGCACATAGCTTTTGGTCAGCTGAGTCACAATCTGAATGAAAGGATAACCCAGACCTCTTTCTAAAAGAGTGTGGGCTTACAGCGGCCATATTGCTAGTGTGTGTTAGAGTCCATACAGGAGAACTGTCGGAATATATAAAAAAACAAACACACATACTCACCAACATGCTTCAGCATTGGTCTGATACTACAGCTGCCCCCCTGCCAGGTTTAAGCCAGGAAGTAGACATGACTACATTGGAGGAATCCAGCAAGTACCATTATCATTTAGGCTAAGCCTAGCTGAATGGCAGGCTATGATGTCACTGACTGTCAACCAAACTATAGGCACACATGCTTCGCTATGTAGGTCCCAGAGAAGAAGAATGGATGTGACTTGACCACGCTACCATGAATCTGTTTCTGTGGTTAGGAATGTAGTCATGTACCAACAGTAAGCCTTTCAGGAAAAAGCAGGATTTCCAGGCATTTAGTGCCCCTTGCACTGCTTATAAAATAAAAGGAAATAAAAAGGAATCATAATGTTTACTGTGAGGGACAAATCTATGTAGTCCCTAAAGTTTTAGGTTTGACCACTTCAATACCGGGCACTTTCCCCCCTTCCTGCCCAGACCAGTTTTCAGCGCCGTCACACTTTGAATGACAATAGCGTGGTCTTGCCACACTGCACCCAAACAAAATTTTTTATCATTTTCTTCCCACAAATAGAGCTTTCTTTTTGTGGTATTTGATCACCACTTGGGTTTGTAATTTGTTGCAAAACAAACTAAAAAAGACCGACATTTTTGAAGAAAAACATTTTTTTTCTTTGTTTCTGTTATAAAATGTTGTTTTCTCCTTCACTGACGGGCACTGATGAGGCTGCACTAATGGGCACTGATGAGGAGCCACTGATGGGCACTGATGAGGTGGCACTGATAAGGTGGCACTTATGGGAACTGATGAGAAGGCCCTTATATGTAACACTGATAGGCGGCACTGATATGCAGCACTGGGCACTGATAGGCGGCACTGATGGGCACCAATAGGCAGCACCGATGGGCACTGATAGGTGGTACTGTTGGGCACTAATAGGCAGTACTGATGGGCACTTATAGGCGGCACTGATGGGCACTTATAGGTGGCACTAATGGTCACTAATAAATGGCACTGATAGGCAGCACTGATGAGGAGGCACTGACAGTCATTACGGATGGGCACTGGTTGGCATCTGTGAAGGGCACTGACAGGCATTACTGATTGTCACTTTGATGGGCACTGATTGTCACTTTGATGGGCACTGATTGGCACTTTAATGGGCACTGATTGGCATTTTGGTGGGCACTAATTGGCATTTTGGTGGGAACTGATTGGCATAATGGGGGACCCCCCTCTGTCAGGAGAGCCGCCGATTGGCTCTCCCTGTCAGCGCGAACTGAGGAAAGCCATTTACTGGCACTTCCTGGTTACCGCTGTGATTGGTCACTTGATCAAGTGGTTAAAAGCCTAAGTCATAGGCTCTTTACCACAATCGGAGATGCGGTGTGTCAGAGCGACACACAACACCACCGATTGCCGCTTGAGTGGCTTATCCTGTTGGACGTCATATGATGCCCAGTCAGGATAATGGAGCCACATTGCAGACGTAAACCCACAAGTGGTTAAGGTTGCGTTTAAGGGTCCCACCTCCTGGGTCTGGTGACTGACTGGGTATCCCACTGCTGGGATTAGGCAACTGGCTGGTAGGGATGAGCCTGATGTTCGAGTCGAATGTAAGTTTGACTCAAACATCAGGTGTTCGCCTATTCGCTGAATACAAAACATTATGGGGCGTTCGTGGGAAATTCAAGAGCCCGCAGAACGCCTCATAATGAACGGCGAGACCGTCAATGCACTGCGAGATCGCAGTGCATTGAAGGCTGCTGATTGGCCAAAGCATGCACCTGACCTGCATGCTTTGGCCAATCACAGCGCGCTCTGCTGTGAGAGCCATGATTGGCCAAAGGCAGGGTGCCTTTGGCCAATCATGGCCCAGGGGGCTGAGTCCATGTGTCCATGTGGCTGAGTCCACACAATGTTAGGCTGCTTACATAGTGGCCACATATAGTTTTATGAAATTTTATGACATTTGTAAAGGAAAAAATTTCATTTAAAACTGCTTGTGGCTGTAAGGTATTGCCGGATCCCAGCAATATATATAAAAATTATTGAAAAAAACGGCATAAGTCCCCCAACCAGTCCATTACCAGGCCCCTTTGGGTCTGGTATGGATATTAAGGGGAGTCCTGCGACAAAATTAAAAAAACAATTGTGTGGGGGTCCCCCCCAAAATCCATACTAAGGCCTTCAGGTCTGGTATGGATTTTAAGGGGAACCCTGTGCCAAAATGTAAAAAAAAATGGCGTGGGGGTCCCCCCAAAATCCACACCAGACCCTTATCCAAGCACGCAACCTGGCTGGCCGCAGGAAAAGTGGGAGGGGGAGAGAGTGCCCCCCCTCCTGAACCGTACCAGGCCACATGCCTTCAACATGGGGAGGGTGCTTTGGGGTCCCCCCAAAACACCTTGTCCCCATCAACATGGGGCCTCTTCTCCACAACCCTTGCCCGGTGGTTGTGGGGGTCTGCAAGCGGGGGGCTTATCGGAATCTGGAAGCCCCCTTTAACAAGGGGACCCCCAGATCCCGCCACCCCTATGTGAATGGGTATCGGGTACATTGTACCCCTACACATTCACCAAAAAAAGTGTAAAAATGGTAAAAACGACAGGAGACCATTTGGGTCATTAAAAAAATAAATAAAAATAAAAAAGTGTCCTTCGATGTAACTCCATCTTCCATGAAAGCGCCAACGACCTGAGAAAAAAAGATGGAAAAACTCTGTCTCGATGGGAGGCGTCCCGCGACTGCAGGCTTTTTGCCGTTATATAGCTGTTATATAGCTGAGGGCGAGGCCACTCATTTATGTCACCGGGTGGCCCCGCCCTCAGCTATATAACAGCTGTCAAAGCAGAAAGCCTGCAGCCGTGGGACGCCTCCCATTGAGACAGAGTTTTTAAGTTTTTTGTTTTTCTTTTCTTAACTCTGTAACTCCATCTTCTCGGGTCATCGGCGTTGTCATCAAAGATGAAGTTACATCGCGGGACACTTTTTTTTTTAATAAAGGAATTGTCCCAAACTGTCTGTAATTTTTACCATTTTGACAATTTTTTTGGTGAATGTGTAGGGGTACAATGTACCCAATACCCATTCACATAGGGGGGCCGAGATCTGGGGGTCCCCTTGTTAAAGGGGGCTTCCAGATTCTGATAAGCATCCCACCCGCAGACCACCACAACCATCGGGCAAGGGTTGTGGGGATGAGGCTCTTGTCCCCATCTGCAGGCATGGAGGCAGGAGTAGACAGTGGCAAAATCTTGTGAGTTGGAAAAAAATTCCATTCCTGTTTAGATTCAGCCGTTGAGGTTCTGCGTGTGATTACAGGGCTGTGAGCAGGGGGTGCAGCAGATGGAAGAGTAGAACTGAGAGATTATGAAAAAGGGGAAGCAGTTGCTAAAGAGGATATTTGAGGGGTGGCCAGGTGCAACGGAGTAGCAGGAGAAATCTTTAGTGGGTTATAGGCAAGGGAAGTGCATCTAGTGGAAAGAGGGTACTGACATGAGGTTGGAAGCAGAGTATTCTGTGTAGCAACTGGGGTTGCTATGGGTAATAGAGAGGGAAATAACTGAGAAAGCTGGTATTCAGCAGCAGGAGTGGGTTCCTGCAAGCTAAAGTAGGCTAAGTGCAATATATCTGTCCAGGCTTGTAGTAATAGTTGAACATAACTCAGTTTACACTTTCATTGTCTGTCTAAAGACTGCACTGCTTTAACACAATCCACTAGCACCTGATGTGAACATTGTGAATATTGTTCAAAAAAGTATGCTAAGTCATCCTCCAACAACCATATCAGAGATTTCACCTGAGCCATACTGAAGGGAGGAAACAAGTCCTCACTACCCTTGGCCCCTTTCACATGGGCACCTCAACTAAGCAGAATCAGCTTAACGGGGGATCTCTCCACTGATCCCCACTGAGCAGGCAGGTGACAGGTCTGTGTCTGCTCCGCTATACAGAGCAGACACGGGCACAGTCCTGCTCTTCTCTATGGTGTAATCAGATGAAAACGGACTGCCTGTCTGTTTCCATCGCATGCCATCCGATCCGCCAGAGGGATGGGGAACAGAACCACCATCCTTCTGTTTTTGACGGACAGGATTGGATGGCGGTGGGTGTCAGTGGACATATGTCCGCTGACATCTGCCACTCCATAGGAGAGACTGGGGGGGCGATCAGGTCCACCTGAAAAACTGACAGACGGACCTGACTGGACAGCCTGTGTTAAGGGGGCCTGAGGCGTACTGAACAAAGCTAACTCTGCACACAGCTCAATCAAGGGCTGAACATCATCAATCAACCCCCTGCCTTGATCAGCAAGGGAGTGAGCAAGATGGATGCACTCCAACAGCTGATCTCTGGACTGCTCTTTTAGTAGTTGGCAACAATATTCCTTTTCCTCTGTCACCAGCATGGCATAGTAAACAATCTCCTCTGGTTTTAACCGCCCAATGTCTCCTGAAATTCGAGCCAAAATGGTTTCCCTGTGCAGCCAATTCTGGTCACATCTGGCCTTGGTGTTATGTCAAGGATACCAAGTGCTGATATCCTGTGAAACAGGCATGACCAGGTATGTATGGACTTACACAGAGAACATCAGGCACAAGTATAGTATAAACTAAGGTGATTTATTGATATACAATAAATAGGAATAGCAATATACCAAAACCCCTTATAAACCAAAACCAGGGAATCTAATGAGAAAAATGGCTAACAATGAAAAAACTACCTAAACCAACTAAATAACTATATACAGAGAGTAGGATATTTCTGAAAAGTATAGTCAGTGTCAGAGTCAAGGTCACATATGGGAGATCAAACAGAGGAGCAGGGAGCAAGCCAGAACAGAGAAAGGGTCTACAGGAACAGGAACAAGCAGACAGGTGGCGAGAATCAGGAACAGAACCAGGAAGAGAGTACAGGTACAGTACAAGGTTCACAGATCAAAGGCAAATGGGCAGAACACCAAGGCAAAAGGGGGTAGCACAGGAAGGACTAAATATCCTCCCAGCACCCAGCCCCAGGTGATGATTAATTACTAACTTTTGGGAGACACCCACTGGTGCACACTGGAACTACAACCTACAGGTCTGGAAGCTACAGCGCCACCAGCAGGTGAACCAATTCCTGGCACATATATAGACACTCCCTGTCCCTCCCTCTGCTGAAGCTACCCCCGCCCCTTTTACTAGCAATTCCTGGCTGTAAATATGACAGATGAGATTTTAGAAAGTTTTTTTGGGTTAAACGAAAATAAGCTGTCATGTTCGACGCTGTACTAATTATGCAAAGTTAGTAAAGAAATCTCCCCCCGCTGAGCTGTTGTGTTCTGACAGGTGGATGTCCCCCCGCCCGCCAAAACACTCCGATCAGCGCTCTCTGCCAGTGGCAGAGAGCGCTGATCGGATGTCGAACGGCTGCTGGTTTTCCAGCATGCTCGTCCGACAGAAGCCGGCCAAACGGACAGAGCGACTTTCACACACGCTGAATGCCTGCCATTTTTTTTTAACCGCCCAATGTCTCCTGAAATTTGTCCCATTTGTACAGGGGGTTTAGTTAATCCCAATCAGTCCTTATTACCCCCCCACCACCACCACCACCACACACTCACACACACACACCACCCTTAGCTATTCTTTTGCTATTATTATTTTTAGTTCATTATTTTTAACCATTAACCTGTTTACCTATTGTATCATTTTTACCATTTTAATTTACTAAATGTACAAAAAAAAAAAAAGAATTTTAAATATATTTACAATGCTTTTAGTGTTATTGTAAATAGGAGACATGATAGAATAAAATTTGTAGTTTTATCTACAGTAACACTACTTTAAAAAAAAAAAAAAAAAACAGTGGTCAAAGCAGAACCCCCCCCCCCCTAAAAAAAAAACAATAAAAAATGTTTTTCATTTTAAATATCTTTGCAATGCTCTGTACCAGAAATGTAATTTTAGTGTCATTGTAAACAGGACAAATGATAAAATAAAATGCATAGTTTTATCTACAGTATCACTACTTGTTATTTTTTTTTTTTTTAACTGACAGTGGTCAAAGCAGAAAAAAGGGCTTTTTTATTTATTTATGTACTATGTATTTTTTTGCATAGAAAAATAAAATAATTTTTGCAAGACAATATCGCCAAAAGAACCCTTTGTCCTAAAAAAACAAAAAACAAAACAAAACAATAAAATGATATGTGTTATCCTAAGTAAAGATAAAGCTATCGCCAAACAAACAGGCCCATAGCGGAAATGTAAATATTTTCATTTTTAAAGGTTAAAAAACAAAAAAAACAAAAAAAAAAAAACTTTATTCCCAACAATTCTATTCATTAGTTAGGGTTTTTATCTCTCCTTCCTCCTTTTCAATAATTATTATTTATCTTTTTTATGTATACAGTAGGGATTTGATCTTCCCTATTGTCTTAGCATAACTGACACAGGAAATTTTACTATTAAGCTTACGTTAATCCGATGAGCCTCTGCGCTGTTTGTATTTCATTGTGGCAATGCTGGCGGATTAGCCCGTGAGATAGTCAGGTATGACAGGCTCGGATTTATGGTGGCCAGAATAATATATTTCATTGTTAATATATTTCATTGTTAATATATTTCATTGTTAATATATTTTTTATTGTTACCATTGTCAGCCCATCGTCAGTACCCCCGACCATATACAGACTGGGAAAGTGAGGCTTTGCTGCTGTAGAAAGTGAGCCTAAAGCCTCGTACACACGATCGGATTTTCGGCAGGGGATTGTGTGATGACAGACTGTTTGCCTAAAATCCGACCGTTAGTACGCTCCATCAGACAATTGTTGTCCAACTTTCCACAGACAAATGTTGAATGCCAGGCTAGTAAATTTTCGGCGAACAACGGTCTGTTGTCAGATTTTCATATCGTGTGTACACAAGTCCGTCGGACAAAAGTCCAAAGTACAAACACGCATGCTCGGAAGCAAGGACGATCCGGCAGCGGTCGGTCTTGTAAACTAGCGTTCGTAATGGAGAATTAACATTCGTGACGTGGCAAATTATGAAATCTTGAAATGCAGCGCACAATTCTCTTCTTCTTTAATGGGATAATAATGAAGCTGCTTTGCTGGTGATACTGATGGAGATATTGCAAACTAATTTTCAAAGGCTTTATTTTTCTAGTGATATCAAGAATAATATTATTATGCTTGTTTTTTGGGTTTTTTTGGCCAAGTTAACACAACACCATTATCCTGTAGTTTTTAATCTCAAAGATACAACTATGTTGGTGTCCCTTGTTAATTTTACATTGTATTTTTGAAAATGTACTGGCCTACTCCCAAACTGTCATTTGAAGTAAAACACATAGCGAAGTATTACTTTACACATTTTTTTTTTATTGTGCATTAAAAAAAGAAACAAATACGAATAGATATGCAATCTGCCAATAGAACTTAACCAAAAAGTGCATTCTATGCATGCAAAAATATAGAAAATATACCAAATCAAATCATTATTATTCAACCAAAAAAATAAAATAAAAGCCTCATGCATGTGTCCTGCTTTTTACTATAGGGGGTCAGCAATTCCAAGAGTTGGTGAAAGCAGGGGTCCGTCATCCAGAGATAATTCCGAAAATCATCCGGATTATTCTCCTGGAGCTCCCGCAGCAAAGGCATATGACATAATTGGTTACCATTAATAAAGCAATCAATTTTTGGTGTAAGAAATCCTCCTTCTCCTGTTCCTGGACTGGACTCGGGTAAAAACACGTTATCTCCTCCGAGATATTAATAGTAAATTAGATTTAGCTGCTGCCAAAAAAATTTCTTTTTCAAATGAAGGTATTAAAGAGTACATCCAGCAAAAAAATAAAAAAATAAAAAATAAAAAAATAAATTATATGTATATATATATATATATATATATATATATATATATATATATATATATATATATATATATATATATATATATATATATTAATTAATAACATTTAAATGAAAAAATAAACATGCTTTGAGAATAAACTTCATATTACAAGTCCCTCTTTTTCACATCAGTCCCCTTGTCACATCTGAAGCCTCCCTCAGTTCACATTGGAGCCTCATTTTACATCAAAGGCCTCCCAGAACATTGGGTTTCCCCTTGCATATTTGAGCCCTCCCTTAAAATCAAAGTCCTCCTTTCACATGAGAAGCCCTCTTTCACTGACAGACAGCACTATAGCAACAAACAATGCTGTGTGCCCTGGCCGGTCAGCATCATCAGTTGCTTTGCTGCTAGTGGCCAGCCCTGGGCAGTATGTACAGGAGAGGAGTTTGGAGGATATGACAGTGGGCGGTATGTACAGGAGAGGAGTGGAGGGTATAACAGTGGGCAGTATGTACAGGAGATGAATGAGTGTGGTGGATATGACAGTGGGCGGTATGTACAGAAGAGGAGTGTGGAGGGTATGACAGTGGGCAGTATGTACAGGAGAGGAGTGGAGGGTATAACAGTGGGCAGTATGTACAGGAGATGAATGTGGAGGGTATGACAGTGGGCAGTATGTACAGGAGATGAATGTGGAGGGTATGACAGAGGGCAGTATGTACAGGAGAGGAGTGTGGAGGGTATGACAGTGGGCAGTATGTACAGGACAGGAGTATGGAGGGTATGACAGTGGGCAGTATGTTCAGGAGAGGAGTGTGGAGGGGTATGACAGTGGGCAGTATGTACAGGAGATGAGTGTGGAGGGTATGACAGTGGGCAGTATGTACAAAAGAGGAGTGTGGAGGGTATGACCATGGGCAGTATGTACAAAAGAAGAGTGTGGAGGGTATGACAGTGGGCAGTATGTACAGGAGATGAGTGTGGGGGGGTATGACAGTGGGCAGTATGTACAGAAGAGGAGTGTGGGGGGGTATGACAGTGGGCAGTATGTACAGAAGAGGAGTGTGAAGGGTATGACAGTGGGCAGTATGTATGGGAGATGCAGGCATGTACTGGCTATCAGGACTACCAGGAGTTTCCTGGTGGGCCAATAGCTCAGTGGGCCGGTTTCGGTGACAACCTGTCAAACGAATGGCTGCGTGCCTCGCGCAGCCATTATTTTGAGCACCGCTGTACTGCCTATAAGCAGTGGCATCGGCAGGGGGGGGCTGACCGGGACAATAGCCCTGAGTGGGCCCCCAAAAAGCCCTGGGTTTTGGCATTCATAAGAGAATTATTAGCCCCGAACCATTTACAAAGAAAGCGGGGATTGATCTCCCGCTTACTGAGCACGGTCAAGTGACATGCACAAAGTCCTTTGATGGACATCACACTGGTCCAATGCCAGGATGCGACCATTTTAGGCGCCGCCGGGTCCATGAGACAGGAGTGACACTGCGGCTACTCTGAGTGGGGGATCCCCGCTCTCGCTCTGTGTAGACAGGCGTGCAGGCGAGCAGCCAGCCGACTCTCCTATCCTATGCTTTCCTGGCTCTGGCTGCCTGTCTTAGTGTTCACTGCCTGGTCATGCATGGGATGGGCGCACTAGCACACTACAGATAACTTTATGCACTAGATGCACAATTAAGGTATTGTTGTCTTTCCATGCAATCACTAATTGATTACATGGATTTTATGACAGTGGGCAGTATGTTCAGGAGAGCAGTGTCTGCAGATTTGGAGCTCCAAATCTCCTCTCCTGTACATACTGCCCACTGTCATACCCTCCGCACTCCTCTCCTGCACATAGTACTCACTGTCATACCCTCCACACTCCTCTCCTGTACATACTTCCCACTGTCATACTCTCCCTACTCCTCTGTTATACATACTGTTCACTGTCATACCCCCCACACTCCTCTCCTGTACATACTGCCCACTGTAATACCCTCCACACTCCTCTCCTGTACATACTTCCCACTGTCATACCCTCCCTACTCCTCTCTTGTACATACTGCCCACTGTCATAACCTCCCCCCTCCTCTCCTGTACATACTGCCCAATGTCATACCCTTCCTACTCCTTTCCTGTACATGCTGCCCACTGTCATACTCTCCACACTTTTCTCCTGTACATACTGCCCACTGTCATAACTTCTACACTCCTCTCCTGTAAATACTGCCCACTGTCATACCCTCCCTACTCCTCTCTTGTACATACTGCCCACTGTCATACCCTCCACACTTCTCTCCAGTACATACTGCCCACTGTCATACACTCCACACTTCTCTGCCTGCTTTCATATACTCTGCAACCTTCCTCTGCACATACTGCCCACTGTCATACTTTCCCCACTCTCCTCCTGCACATAGTGCCCACTGTCATACCCTCTCCGGTATATACTAATATACATGTTTTTTCTTTTGTTTTTTTACTTTTTTTTTATTAATACGTTTGTATATAAAATACTATTTCAGTCTTGTGCGTAACATCCTCAATATATACTGTTTTTCAAAAGGGCAAACTTTTGCAAATATATATACTGTATTTACACTCCTGGGAGAATATTGTATGGTTTGTCTCACATGCTTGTTGCTCCAGAGTGAAATAATAAAGATTTGATACAGTGCGGAATCGATTTCTCTGTGTGAACAGAAAGATTACAGAACACTCGACGTTAATCGAGTCCTATCAGTCTACTCTAAACCTAAAGGCTATTGACACCGTGCGGTTTAATGTGTTCGGCTTTCCATTCATTTCATGCCGGAGATCTCCGTCTACAGAATTCCGCTATAGCACCGGGGGATTTGTAATACAAATCTAATATTTCTATCCACAGAGAACTTGTTTCTGAGATAAAGTGGGATTAGGGAACAGCCAGACGGTAACTGAATTTTCACACCTTTAAATCCAGTTCCATGAGGTTCTATAGGGTTTCTTTAGGGGAATTTACTGTTTGTGTATCTCTTCTGTGTTGACTCATTATATTCGATTCAATTGTATGTATTTTTATTTTTTTTTATTGAATTTTAGTTTTTCATGCCCTTTTAGATTTTTGAATCTCTTTTATTGCATATGAGTAATTCATGTTTATTTTTTCTAGTCTCTTTTTATTGCATATAAGTATTTAATGCCTGTTTAATTTGTTTTCAGTCTCTTTTAAATTCGCATATGAGTATTTCATGCTGGATTTAGACAGGAGCCAACCTACCTGTATGTCTTTGGAGTATGGGAGGAAACTGGAGTATCTGGAGGAAACCCAACCATGAAAATAAAAAAAAAGTGATCTGGAAAAAAATTTTACAAATTTTTTATATTTGGTATGGAGCACAAGTCAGGGTTTTGAGTCCAAAAAAAGATAAAATAAACAAACCAGCATTTGCTGTAATATTCGTCTTCAAAAATTTCCACTGCAGTACTCCTTTCTGCTACTAGACGTCCCCAATCTGATGACCAGCATCATTCAACCTACCTCTGAGCCCGAGTTGCCCTGGACCCACCCCCAGCATGTGACTGGACAGTGAATAAAGAAACAGCAGAGTTATAAGGTCATCTCTTGCTCCATAAAGACACAGTTGAACCAGTTTGGTGTGGAGGAACTCAAGTGGCCCTCACAGTGATCTGACTTCAACCCTACTGAACACCTTTGCTCCATAAAGACATTGTGGGACCAGTTTGGTTTGAAGGAGCTCAAGTGGCCGACACAGAACCCTGACCTCAACCCTACTAAACACCTTTACTTTATAAAGTCATGGTGGGACCAACTTTCTTTAAAGGCACTTAAGTGGCTGGCACAGGACCCTGACCTCAACCCTACTGAACACCTTTACTTTATAAAGACATGGTGGGACCAGCTTTCTTTAAAGGCACTTAAGTGGCTGGCACAGGACCCTGACCTCAACCCTACTGAACACCTTTACTATTTAAAGACACAGTTGGACCAGTTTGGTGTGAAGGAACTCGAGTGACCTACACAGTGCTCTGACCTCAACCCTACTGAAAACCTTTTGCTCCATAAAGACATGGTGGAACCAGTTTGGTTTGATGGAGCTCAAGTGGCCTGCACAGAGACCAGAACTAAACCCTTCTGAGCACTTTTACTCTATAAAGACATGGCTGGACCAGTTTTGTTTGAAGACGATTAAGTGGCTGGCACAGAACCCTGACCTCAACCCTACTGAACATCTTTACTCTATAAAGACACAGTTGGACCAGTTTGATGTGGAGGAACTTAAGTGACCTGCACAGTGCTCTCATCTCAACCCTACTAAACACCTTTGCTCCATAAAGACTTGGTGGGACCAGTTTGGTTTGAAGAAGCTCAAGTGGCCTGCACAGAAACCTGACCTTAAACTTACTGAAATCCTTTACTCTATAAAGACGTGGCTGGACCAATTTTGTTTGAAGGCGCTCTAATGGTCAGCACAGAACTCTGACCTCAACACTGTTAAACACCTTTGTTCCATAAAAACATGGTTGGGCCATAAAGATTTGAAGCAGCTCAAGTGTCGGCAGAGAGCCCTGAATTCTAGACTGTTGAACACCTTTGCTCCATAAAGCCACAGTTGCTCTCTCCTCCTATCAAAATGCTTCCTGCCAACTCATGAGATTGGCTAATTGTGCAGCTTCTTCTACTCACACTCCGACTCTGCTGTAAAAGGACTGTGAGAGGTTGATACTAGGTCACATTAATCACTTGCTTACTGGGCACCTAAACCCCCCTCCTGCGCAGACCAATTTTCAGCTTTTAGCTCTGTCACTCTTTGAACGAATATTGCACGGTCATACAACACTGTACCCAAATGAAATTTTGTATTATTTTTTTCCCCACAAATAGAGCTTTCTTTTGGGTTTTTCTGAGTTTTTCATTATTTGTTAAAAAAATTAAAAAAGACTAATTTAAAAAAAAAAAATACAAAACCGTTTTATATTTTGTTAATAAATTTTGCAGGTAATTTTTCTCCCTCATTGATGTACACTGATTGGCACTGATAGGCTGCACTGATGGGCACTGATAGGCTGCACTGATGGGCACTGATAGGCTGCACTGATGGGCATTGATAAGGCTGCACTGATAAGCACTGATGGGCGGCACTGGTGGGCACTGATAGGTGGCATAGCTGTGCACTAATAGGTGGCATTGGTGGGCACTGATGGGTGGCACTGATGGGTGGTACTGATGGGTGGCACTAATGGGCGGCATTGAAGGGCATTGATAGGTGGCACTGAAGGGCACTAAGAGGTGGCACTGATAGGTGGTACTTATAGCTGGCACTGATGGGCACTGATGGGTGGAAGTGATGGGCACTGATGGGTGGCAGTGGGTGGCTCTCACACTGAATGACAATTGCATGGTCATGCTACACTGTACCCAAATGAATTTTTTTTCATTTTCTTCACACAAATAGAGCTTTCTTTTGGTGGTATTTAATCACAGCTGTTTTTTTACTTTTGCCTAAAAAAAAGACCAAAAAATTAAAAAAAAAACTTTTTTGTTACTTAGTTTCTGTCAGTAAATTTTGTAATCAAGTAATTTTTCTCCTTCACTGATGGGCGCTGATGAGGTGGCACTTATGGGCACTGATAGATGGCACTGATGAGCACTGATAGGCGGCACTGATGGGCATTGTTAGGTGGCACTGATGGGCACTAAAATGTGACACTGATTGGCACTGATAGGCGGCACTGGTGGGCACTGATAGGTGGCACTGGTGGGCACTGATAGGCAGCACGAATATGCAGCACTGATGGGCACTAAAATGTGCCACTGATTGGCACTGATAGGCGGCACTAATGGGCACTGATAGATGGAACTGGTGGGCACTGATAGGCGGCATGGATAGGTGGTACTGATGGGCACTTATGGGCATTGATGGTTGGCACTGATATGGACACTGATGGGCACTGGTGGACAGCAGTGATGGGCAGCACTGATAGGCAGGACTGATAGCCAGAACTGACTGGCATCACTAATGGGCACTGATTGGTGGTACTTGTGGGCAGTGGTGGGCACTGATTTCTGGCACTGGTGGGCAATGGTGGGCACTGATTGGTGACAGTGTTGGCACTATAATGTAATCAGGGCACTGATGCTGCCCCGGGCCCAATCATTGTTGCGGGGCCCAAAGCAGCTGTCCCTTGAGCCCACACTGCCCGCAAATACTTGACAAGTGGATTCAGGAGGGCTCAAGAAAATGCTTGCCCCGGGTCCGATCAATATTGAAGATGGCCCTGACAGCGTCGCAGAATAATGCTTCGGAACATATAAAATTCAAGTAAAAATTGATGCAAAATGAAAGCATGTTTGACCAGCTTGAGGTCCCAAAGAAGTCACATGGGGTGCACCAAATTCCCTCATTGTATGGCAATGCACAGGTTTTTTTTGCCTTCATGCACTCGGCGTTGTGTCTGCATTGTTCTTATAATGATGCTGTTTTTCCATCTCACAAAGACTAATGCAAGCAGTGGGGGATTTGTTCATAAGTCACATCATCGGGAACAATGGATGTTGTGAGCTTTGCAGGCAGCGGGGTGAAATAAACTTTAGAGCAGACAATATCACAGGAGGAGAGAGAGAGAGGAGAGAGAAGAGAGAAGAGAGGAGACAGGAGGAGGACTTTAGAGGAAGTCAGAATTGAGAGTCTGCACAATGCGCGGTGTTCTCGCCCCCCCGGGCTGGAGAAGGCGAGTGACAGAAGACACCGGCGTCTACCGGAGAGATTCCAGGGATACAAAGGAACACGTCTTCCATGTCTATATCCTGGGAACACTCTGTGGCTGTACAATAGAAGATCCGCCGAATATTCCAGACAATAGACATCCAAAATTTGGAGCATAATATTTAACCCCTTCAATACCTTTTACTTTTATTACTTTTGCACTTTTACCCCCTTCCTGTCAATTCCTGCCAATTTTCATCGCTGTCGCACTTTGAATGACAATTGCGCGGTCATGCTACACTGTACCCAAATGACATTTTTATTTTCTTTAGGTGACATTTAAACTTCACCGGGTTTTTTTTATTTTTTGCTAAACAAACTGAAAATTCTTAGTTTCTATTATAAAATTTTGAAAATAAGTATTTTTTCTTTTTCACTGACGTGCACTGATTTGCTGCACTGATATGCGGCACTGATGAGGTGGCACTGATGGGCACTGATATGCGGCACTGATGGACACTGATGAGGTGGCACTGATGGGCACTGATTTGCTGCACTGAAGGGCACTTATGAGGAGACACTGATGGGAACTGATGAGGTGGCACTGATTGGCACTGATGCGGTTGCACTGATGGGCACTGATGAGAAGAAACTGATGGGCACTGATATACGGCACTGATGGGCACTGATGAGGTGGCACTGATGAGCACTGATGCAGCTGCACTGATGGGCACCGATGTGGCTGCACTGATGGGCACCGATGTGGCTGCACTGATGGGTACTGATGAGGAGACACTGATGGGCACTAATTTGCTGCACTGAAGGGCACTGATGAGGCGGCACTGATGGGCACTGATGAGGAGACACTGATGGGCACTGATATGCGGCACTAATGGGCACTGATGAGGTGGCACTGATGGGCACTGATATGCAGCACTGATGGGCACTGATTTGCTGCACTGAAGGGCACTTATGAGGAGTCACTGATGGGCACTGATGAGGTGGCACTGATGGGCACTGATGCAGTTGCACTGATGGGCACTGATGAGGAGAAACTGATGGGCACTGATATACGGCACTGATGGGCACTGATGAGGTGGCACTGATGGGCACTGATGCAGCTGCACTGATGGGCACCGATGTGGCTGCACTGATGGGTACTGATGAGGAGACACTGATGGGCACTAATTTGCTGCACTGAAGGGCACTGATGAGGCGGCACTGATGGGCACTGATAAGGAGACACTGATGGGCACTGATATGCGGCACTAATGGGCACTAATTTGCTGCACTGAAGGGCACTGATGAGGCACTACTGATGGGAACTGATATGCGGCACTGAGGTTTACTGATAGGCTGCACTGATGGGCACTGATGAGGCTGCACTGATATGCGGCACTGGAAAGGCGGTACTGACAGGCAGCTGTGATAGACACTGATGGCACTGTTAGGCGGCAATGATAGGTGGCACTCAGTGGTGGCTGGTGCTCCATTTTTGGGGGGGTGACAAATACCCCCCCCCCCGCCAGCCCTGCTCGCGAGCTCGCCAGCCCCCGCACTTACCCTATCCAGATCCTGGGCAGCCTCGGCAGCTTCCTCGACTTCTCCTCCCGACCAATCCGGTCGCTTATCCTCCTGGCCAATCCGGTCTCAGGATCCGCTTTCTGTCTTGATTGCCCGGGAGGAGAAGCAGGAAGACAATCGCAAATGTTGATTCACTATTGTCACAAGTGGGTGGGTTTAGGGTGCATGCTCTGCGCCCTGAGCCCACCCCTTTTGAAGCCAATTAGAGCCTCAGGCTCTAATCACATGCATCACAAAAACAAAACCCCATAGAACTCTATGCGTCCGGATTAGAGAGGCGGCCCCCTGCGCCTCCTTATGGACGGGCCTCGGCTGGCGGCACTGACAGGCAGCACTGATGGGCACTGATTGGGGCTGCACTGATCGCCAGTGATGAAGGCAAGCTTAGCTGACAAAGCCCCTCCCATGAAGACTCCTGGGATGTATGACATCATTTTGGCCTAGGCCAGAAACCAGGAAGCAATTGAAGAAATGTAAAAAAAAAAAAAAAAAAAATTAAATAAACGTATTATGGGAAAATTCTCCCAGAGGGTTTTTTTTAGCAGCGAGGTAAATAAGTAATAAGATGATTGAAAAAATGGCTCTTTATTAAAAATGTATTAGCATACAAAAATTCCCATGATAGTTAAAATATGAGCTCTGAGGGGGCATACCTAAAAGTGCAAATGTCGCAAACACAGAAATGTACATAACATTACATGGCAAACATGTCTAATGTATGACAAAGCCTGACGCGTTTCGACCCGTTTCATTGGGGGTCTTCTTCAGAGGTTAAGTTTGCTGCAAAGAAACTGCATCTAGCATATCAGATTGGAAAATGCGTGACT
Source organism: Lithobates clamitans (assembly GCA_037952925.1). Classification (NCBI taxonomy): domain Eukaryota; kingdom Metazoa; phylum Chordata; class Amphibia; order Anura; family Ranidae; genus Lithobates; species Lithobates clamitans. Next base: position 1,247,656 of record JBBGZY010001020.1, on the reverse strand, counting down.
GGTTATATATACACAAAAATGGCCACCTCACATAATTACCAAGATACAAAGGTGGGGGGACCTCCCAACCAAGATTTCCGGAAGAGCTGTCAGATAATAAAAGGGTCAGATAGAGCCCCAAGGTAAGGCGGCTCACTGAGTGCGGCTTACAAGGAGTCACATAATATATAATACACTTCTTGCACTCAGTGAGCCGCCTTACCTTGGGGCACTATCTGACCTTTCAATCACGCGGGATTATCTGACAGCTCTTACGGAAATCTTGGTTGGGAGGTCCCCCCACCCTATGTATCTTGGTAATTATGTGCCGGTGGCTTCTGCATTGGCGCCTAACCGTGCATGCGCATATTCTCCCTGGAAGTGCCACCTTCATGTTTAGGGGGAATCGCCTGCATACGCACGCATAGGTAAGCACCAATGCTGAAGCCATCGGCGTTTACCTGAGTGCAGTCATGTTTGGTAGGGATGAGCTTCGTGTTCGAGTCGAACCCATGTTCGACTCGAACATCGGCTGTTCGGTCGTTCGTCGAATTGCGAACGATATGGGCCGTTCGCGCCAAATTGGTGTGGCGCGTCACGGCCCATAATTCACTGCGGCATCGCAGTGCATTGCTTGCTGATGATTGGCCAGGCATGCACTATGACCCGCATGCTTGGCCAATCACAGCGCCGCCTGAACAGAGAGCCGTAATTGGCCAAAGCCAAGGAGGCTTTGGCCAATTATGGCTCAGGGGATTTAGTACACGCCCAACACTATATAAGGCCGCCTGCACGGCGGCCCTGTGTAGTGTGTGTTCCGGCGTTGAAAGAGATAGACAGAGAGAGAGAGACAGTGTTTGATTTGAGTTAGATAGATTAGGCAGAACAGTCAGTCAGTTAGCTGCACTTACAGTGTATTGTGTATATATATGCATCCCAGGTGTTGCATATATATATATATACACTGTACTCAGTTTAGCTAGATCCGTTCCTGTTATCTTCTAGACTATTTACATTTAGTGCAGTGCGTCCTGCTCACAGTGTTCAGCTAGATCCGTTCCTGTTAAATTCTAGACTATTTACATTTAGTGCAGTGCGTCCTGCTCACAGTGTTCAGCTAGATCCGTTCCTGTTAAATTCTAGACTATTTACATTTAGTGCAGTGCGTCCTGCTCACAGTGTTCAGCTAGATCCGTTCCTGTTATCTTCTAGACTATTTACATTTAGTGCAGTGTGTCCTGCTCACAGTGTTCAGCTAGATCCGTTCCTGTTAAATTCTAGACTATTTACATTTAGTGCAGTGCGTCCTGCTCACAGTGTTCAGCTAGATCCGTTCCTGTTATCTTCTAGACTATTTACATTTAGTGCAGTGCGTCCTGCTCACAGTGTTCAGCTAGATCCGTTCCTGTTAAATTCTAGACTATTTACATTTAGTGCAGTGCGTCCTGCTCACAGTGTTCAGCTAGATCCGTTCCTGTTATCTTCTAGACTATTTACATTTAGTGCAGTGCGTCCTGCTCACAGTGTTCAGCTAGATCCGTTCCTGTTAAATTCTAGACTATGTACATTTAGTGCAGTGCGTCCTGCTCACAGTGTTCAGCTAGATCCGTTCCTGTTATCTTCTAGACTATTTACATTTAGTGCAGTGCGTCCTGCTCACAGTGTTCAGCTAGATCCGTTCCTGTTATCTTCCTACTGACAGGCAGGCTTGTCTTGTTACAGTATATAAAGCTACCTGAAGAAAATTACTGGTGTTCTTTTGATCCTATTAGTACCACGGTCAGGCAGCTAGACTATTTACATTTAGTACAGTGCGTCCTGCTCACAGTGTTCAGCTAGATCCGTTCCTGTTATCTTCCTACTGACAGGCAGGCTTGTCTTGTTAAAGTATTTACAGCTACCTAAAGAAAATTACTGGTGTTCTTTTGATCCTATTAGTACCACGGTCAGGCAGCTAGACTATTTACAGTTAGTGCAGTGCGTCCTGCTCACAGTGTTCAGCTAAACCTACAAGTTAGTGGGGTGCGTCCACCTCACAGTGTTCAGCTAAAGCTACCTGTAGAAGGTTGGTGGTGTTCTCATACTACAGGCAGGTAGTTGATTTTGCTAGCTGCAGTATATATATATATATATATATATATATATATATATATATATATATCCCAGCTTAGTGCAGCTACAGGCCATTAGTATGTCTGGAAGGCCAAGAAGGAGAGGCAGACAGTCACAAGCCAATAAGAGAGGGCAAGCAGGCTCTGTGTCTAGTGCTGGTCGTGGAGACGGTGCATCCTCATCAGCACGTGGCCATGGGACACGCTTGGCCTTTTTTTCGGCAGCTGGCCGTGTTGAGCCGCAACATGCGGAAGACTTGGTCGAGTGGATGACCAAGCCGTCCTCATCCTCCTCATCCTCTCTCACCCATGCCCAGGGTGCTTTGTCTGGCAAAGCAGCGGCCTCTTCCCTCGGCTCAATGTCATTAGTGACTCCTTCCCTAGCTCCACCATGTCCTCCTGAGGAGTCCCTCGAACTGTTTGACCACAGTGTTGGGTACATGCTCCAGGAGGATTCCCAGCGTTTGGAAGGCTCTGATGATGATACTGAGCTCGATGAAGGCAGTAACATGAGCACGGACAGAGGGGGTGCCCAAGAAGGACAGCAATCTGGCAGTCATGCTCCCCCTGCTGCAGCATACTGCCGGGTTTGCTCCAGTGATGAGGAGGGAGGGGATGATGAGGTCACTGACTCAACGTGGGTGCCTGATAGGAGAGAGGAGGAGGAGGAGGAGGCGGCACATCACCAACGAGGCAGGATGCCCTCCAGGGGCCAGCCTAAGGGCAGCACATTGACTGCATCACATGTGCAGGGCGCTGCAGTCTCTGTGCGTTATTCAAAAAGTTCTTTGGTGTGGGCCTTTTTTGAGACGAGTGCATCAGATCGCACCGCTGCTATTTGCAACATATGTCTCAAGCGTATCTCACGTGGCCAAAACATCTCTCGCTTGGGTACCACATGCTTGACCAGACATATGTTGACCTGCCATGCAGTTCGTTGGCAAGCGCATCTAAAAGACCCACACCAAAGAACAAAGAGGACCTCTCCTTGCTCCTCATCAGCTGAGATTTCCAACCCCACTAGACCTTCAGTCCTCTCTGAGACCTGCACTGAGAGGAATGAAGGTGTAGAATTAGGTGTGTCACAGCCAAGTACTTGTGGGCAATCTGCTTTTGGTACACCGACGTCAGATTGTACCAGGCAAATTTCCCTGCCCCAGCTGCTGCACCGCCGAAAGAAGTTTGCTCCCAGCCATCCACATGCCCAGCGGTTGAATGCTAGCTTGGCAAAATTGCTAGCACTTCAACTGCTGCCTTTTCAGTTGGTAGACACTGCCCCCTTCCGTGAGTTTGTGGAATGTGCGGTTCCTCAGTGGCAGGTACCCAAACGCCACTTTTTCTCACGGAAGGCGATTCCGGCTCTCTACCGGCATGTGGAAGGCAATGTCCATGCCTCGCTGGACAGGGCAGTCAGTGGTAAGGTGCATATTACCGCTGACTCATGGTCCAGCAGGCATGGACAGGGACGTTACCTAAGTTTCACGGCGCATTGGGTGACTCTGCTGGCAGCTGGGAAGGATGCAGGACAAGGTGCAGTAGTGTTGGAGGTTGTTCCGCCACCACCCCTCCAAAATGCTAATGATTGTGACACACCTCTCTCCTCCACCCCCTCCTCTTCTTCTTCCTCCATGGCCTCTTCCTCGGAACCAGCGGTGCTCCGTAGTCGTTCAAGGGGCTACGCAAGTACGCAGGCCAAAAGATGCCATGCGGTGCTTGAGCTGGTGTGCTTGGGGGACAGGAGCCACACTGGGGCAGAGGTTCTGTCAGCTCTGCAGGGACAGGTTCAGAGGTGGTTGACGCCACGCCAACTTAAGGCAGGAATGGTGGTTTGCGACAATGGCACCAACCTCCTCTCTGCCCTCCGACAGGGATAAATGACCCATGTGCCCTGTTTGGCTCACGTCCTTAACTTGGTGGTGCAGCGGTTCTTGGGCAGGTACCCGGGCTTACAGGATGTCCTGAGGCAGGCCAGGAAAGTCTGTGTGCATTTCCGCCGGTCATATAATGCCAGTGCTCGGCTGACGGACCTCCAAAAGGAGTTTAACCTGCCCAAGAACCGCCTAATCTGTGACATGCCCACCAGGTGGAACTCAACGTTGGCCATGCTGCAGCGGCTGCACACGCAGCAGAGGGCCATCAATGAGTACCTGTGCGACTATGGCACCAGGACAGGATCAGGGGAGCTTGGTTTTTTTTCCCCACGCCAGTGGGCCATGATCAGGGATGCATGCACTGTCCTGTCACCATTTGAGGAGGCCACGAGGATGGTGAGCAGTGACAGTGCATGCATCAGTGACACTGTCCCCCTTGTCCACCTGTTGGAGCACACGCTGCGTGGAATAATGGACAGGGCACTTGAGGCAGAACAGAGGCAGGAAGAGGAGGACTTCCTTAGCTCTCAAGGCCCCCTTTATCCAGACAGTGTTCCTGCGTGCCCGCCGATCACACAGGAAGAGGACGAGGAGGAGGAGGAGGAGGAGGAGGAAGATTGTGTCAGTATGGAGGTGGAGCCTGGCACTCAGCATCAGCAGCAGTCTTTAAGGGATCAGTCCCAAGAAACACATGGACTTGTACGTGGCTGGGAGGAGGTGGCTGCGGACCATGTCATCCTTAGTGACCCAGAGGACGCCGGACCCAATGCCTCAGCAAACCTACGCTGCATGGCCTCCCTGATCCTGCAAAGCCTGCGTAAGGATCCTCGTATTCGTGGTATCAAGGAGAAGGACCAATACTGGCTGGCAACCCTCCTTGATCCACGTTACAAGGGTAAGGTTGCGGACCTTATCTTGCCATCGCAGAGGGAGCAGAGGATGAAACATCTTCGGGAGGCCTTGCAGAAAGGTCTGTGCAACGCGTTCCCAGAGACTGGGAGGTTACAAACTCCTGTTTCTGGACAACGTGTTGCTGAGGCTTCGGTCAGTCAAAGAAGGAGCAGTGGAGAAGGTGGCCGTCTGACCGATGCATTCAGACAATTTTTTGGTCCGCAGCCCCAAGGTATGATCGGTTCCAGCAACCATCGCCAGCGTCTGTTTTACATGGTGCAGGAATACCTAGGGGCAAGATCAGACTTGGACACCTTTCCCACCGAAAATCCTCTGGGTTACTGGGTCTTGAGGATGGATCACTGGCCAGAGCTTGCACAGTATGCAATTGAGCTACTGGCCTGTCCTGCACCCAGCGTTCTTTCGGAACGCACATTCAGTGCTGCTGGAGGCGTGGTAACCGATCACAGGGTGCGTCTGTCCACCGACTCGGTCGATCGACTGACCTTCATAAAAATGAATCAGTCTTGGATCACCACCAGCTACCAAGCACCTGATGCTGATGTAACCGAATAATTTTTTTTGAAATCTCAGATCCCTTCAAAGACTGCCTATGCTGATGCTGAGTGACTATCCCTGAGTAATTATCCTCTTCCTCCTCAATCATCACGCTGATAGCTTGTAAGAACATTTTTGGTTCTGGGCGCCACCACCAGTGCCTAAGGCACAATTTATCAGCCCCTGTTTAACAGGGGCGTGTAATTACAATTTTTGATGTAATACTTTGCAGCAGGGCTCGTTCCTGCATTCCAACTAGAGCGTCTGTGAGGGGTTGCAGTGTTGTGGCACCAGCACCAGTGCCCAAGGCCCAATTTTTCTGCTCCTGTCTAACAGGGGCGTGTAATTACAATTTTTGATGCAATACTTTGCAGCAGGGCTCGTTCCTGCGTTCCAACTAGAGTGTCTGTGAGGGGTTGCAGTGTTGTGGCACCAGCACCAGTGCCTAAGGCCCAATTTTTCTGCCCCTGTCTAACAGGGGCGTGTAATTACAATTTTTGATGCAATACTTTGCAGCAGGGCTCGTTCCTGCATTCCAACTAGAGTGTCTGTGAGGGGTTGCAGTGTTGTGGCACCAGCACCAGTGCCCAAGGCCCAATTTTTCTGCTCCTGTCTAACAGGGGCGTGTAATTACAATTTTTGATGCAATACTTTGCAGCAGGGCTCGTTCCTGCGTTCCAACTAGAGTGTCTGTAAGGGGTTGCAGTGTTGTGGCACCAGCACCAGTGCCTAAGGCCTAATTTTTCAGCTCCTGTTCAACAGGGGCATGTAATTACAATTCTTGATCTAATATTTCACAGCAGGGCCCTGCGAGGGCTTACAGTGTTGTGGCCACAGCAACACCTAAGGCCCAAATTTCTGCTGAGTATATAGGGCAGGACCCTACTTTCAAACATCTAACTTACAAACGACTCCTACTTGCAAACGGAAGGAGACAACAGGAAGTGAGATGAAATCTACCCCTAGGAAGGGAAATTCTCTCCTGTAAGAGTTAATATGGGGAAAAAAATTCTCCTTTCCACTGATGCTTTCCAATCCTTGTTCCACAAAAAAACCCAAATTTTCAAAAAACATTTTTCATTGGGACAAAAAGTGAGGTGAAATCTTCTGAAGAGGAGGAAAGACAGCAAAACAAATGTCACAGGGGTGATAACCCTTCCCTATGTTTTCCAAAAAGCTTAAAAAAGATTTTTTGGCTGGAGCTACTGTAAACACGTTAAAAAATGTACCCGTTCAAAATTACAAAGAGATTCTACTTAACAACAAACCTACAGTCCCTGTCTTGTTTGCACTGCCTGTATACTGTTGTTCAGAGTATATAGGGCCTGGTGGCCCCACACCTTTCCTTATTTTAATTTGGGTGCGGGGTTCCCCTTAATATCCATACAAGACCCAAAGGGCCTGGTAATGGACTGGGGGGTACCCATGCCATTTGTCTCACTGATTTTCATCCATATTGCCATGACCCGACATGACATTAAACCCGCAAGCAGTTTTAAATGAGATTTTTTCCTTTAAAAATGACATTTGGTGCAGGGACTGTTCTAAACACGGGAAACACGCGTCACTTTACAGGCATACTATAGACACCCCCCAGGTACGATATTTAAAGGAATATTTCACTTTTTTTTTTTTTTACTTTAAGCATCATTAAAATCACTGCTCCCGAAAAAACGTCCGTTTTTAAAAGTTTTTTTTGCATTGATACATGTCCCCTGGGGTAGGACCCGGGTCCCAAAACCCTTTTTAGGACAATACCATGCAAATTAGCCTTTAAAATGAGCACTTTTGATTTCGAACGTTCGAGTCCCATAGACATCAATGGGGTTCTAACGGTCGTGCAAACTTTCGGTCTGTTCGCAGGTTCTGGTGCGAACCGAACCGGGGGGTGTTCGGCTCATCCCTAATGTTTGGCCATTCCCTTGTATTGGCTGTTAAATGCAGTATGTACGGTTTCCCAGAAAGTGTCAGGTATTTTTCACCAGAGAGGTGCCATAAAGTGTCAGGTATTTTACACCAGAAAGCCACCAGAAAGTGTCAGGTATTTCACTCCAGAGAGAAACCAGAAAGTGTCAGATATTTTACACCAGAGAGACACCCGAAAGTGATTTTACACTAGAGAGATGCCAGAAAGTGTCAGGTATTTACTCCAGAGAGGCGTCAGAAAGTGTCAGGTATGTTAATCCAGAGAGACACCAGAAAGTGTCAGGCATTTTAAACCAGAGAGACAACTGAAAGTGATTTTATACTGGGGAGATGCCAGAAAGTGTCAGGTATTTTACTCCAGAGAGGCATCAGAAAGTGTCAAATATTTTACACCAAAGAGACACCCAAAAGTGATTTTATACTAGAGAGATGCCAGAAAGTGTCAGCCATGTTACTCCAGAGAGACACCAGAAAATGTCAGGTATTGTACTCCAGAGAGGCATCAGAAAGTGTCAGGTATTTTAAACCATAGAGACACCCGGAAGTGATTTTATACTAGAGAGATGCCAGAAAGTGTCAGGTATTGTACTCCAGAGAGGCATCAGAAAGTGTCAGGTATTTTAAACCATAGAGACACCCGGAAGTAATTTTATACTAGAGAGATACCAGAAAGTGTCAGGCATGTTACTCCAGAGAGACACCAGAAAATGTCAGGTATTGTACTCCAGAGAGGCATCAGAAAGTGTCAGGTATTTTAAACCATAGAGACACCCGGAAGTGATTTTATACTAGAGAGATGCCAGAAAGTGTCAGGTATTTTACCCCAGAGAGACACCAGAAAGTGTCGGGTATTTGCTCCAGAGAGGCATCAGAAAGTGTCAGATATTTTACACCAGAGAGACACCCGAAAGTGGTTTTATACTAGAGAGATGCCAGAAAGTGTCAGGTATTTTACTCCAGAGAGACGCCAGAAAGTGTCAGGTATTTTACACCTACCTGAGCACACAGGAACGGCTTTGTGTCGAAGGGTGACACCACTAATCAGTGCCAACATCTGTGTGCCCTACTGTGTCACCTTGTCCCCTCCATCCTTCTCTCCAGACTATCAATGAGTCTCACAGCTCCAATGCGGGAGGTTAATAAACACCAGGTGTCGGATAATTACACCAGCAGTATTTAAAATCGCTCCTAATGATTTTTTGCACAAAATAAGTAACTTGGCTAAATGTGATTTTCATTTTTCTGTGTGTTTGTTTGTGTGCTCCGCCTGCAGCGTAAAGGCTCCTATATGAATATGAATGACGCTGTGCCTGGTGATGAAGCTGGACCTGTCACTCTCCATCTGCTGTTTGGCAGCCGATCCGTAGAAGCGGGCACGGTGGCCGGAGGGGCCGTTGTATTTGGCAGCGATTCCGATGACGGCGACTCCTCTGTTTATTCACACACACACCAAGCACGCTGCACTGGAGGGTAGAAGACAACAGAAATAAACACAATGAAAGCAGACTCAATAAAACTACTTACCCCCGGGGTCTTCTATCACCGGAGACCATCTGGGGTTCATTGTCTATGCGCTCATTTCACCATCAACCAGCCGCCATTTCCCGAAGAACATAGAAGAAGTATCTGTTCCATAAAACTGATGGAAACATTAACAGTTTCCTAATACAGTGCAAGAAGAAAAGGGGAAAAAATGTTTTATATATATATATATATATATATATATTTACTGTACGAATTTATTTTCCCAGGTTACTTAAATATATTGTTGGTATTTTAACACACTATGGAGTCTCTTTATAAAAAAACAAAAAAACAAAAACAATCTTCAAAGTATGTGCCTGATATGTTTATTTCCTATAATGGTGAGCTCCATCTAGTGGCCATAATGCAGTATTTTTCTGATTTAAGTATTTTAGGAAAACCACATTATGGCCACTAGATGGAGCTGATCATGATAGGAAATACACATATTAGACACATTTCAGGGATAATGCATGACGGCTGTATGAATGTTGAGACGTTCGCATAGCACTTAGACCACCAAGTTGCCGATCTTTACCTGTAAAATATATTATTGAGTGCTAAGTAGGTGAATCTGAATTTTTTATGGCCAGATTCCTATTGGTGGAGCCTATAGGCACACCTGGTTGCATAGTTGTAAACATGTGCCAAGGGGCCACCCATTCATCCGCCCATCCATCCACCAACCCATCCATATGTCTACAGTCTCTGACCATCTCCTGTACTATGTCTACAGTCTCTGACCATCTCCTGTATTATATCTGCAGTCTCTGACCATCTCCTGTATTATGTCTGCAGACTCTGACCATCTCCTGTATTATATCTGCAGTCTCTGACCATCTCCTGTACTATGTCTACAGTCTCTGACCATCTCCTGTATTATATCTGCAGTCTCTTACCATCTCCTGTAATATGTCTGCAGTCTCTGACCATCTCCTGTATTATATCTGCAGTCTCTGATCATCTCCTGTATTATATCTGCAGTCTCTGACCATCTCCTGTAGTACAGTGGGGACGGAAAGTATTCAGACCCCCTTAAATTTTTCACTCTTTGTTATACTGCAGCCATTTGCTAAAATCATTTAAGTTCATTTTTTTCCTCCATTAATGTACACACAGCACCCCATATTGACAGAAAAACACAGAATTGTTGACTTTTTTGCAGATTTATTAGAAAAGAGAAACTGAAATATCACATGGTCCTAAGTATTCAGACCCTTTGCTGTGACACTCATATATTTAACTCAGGTGCTGTCCATTTCTTCTGATCATCCTTGAGATGGTTCTACACCTTCATTTGAGTCCAGCTGTGTTGGATTATACTGATTGGACTTGATTAGGAAAGCCACACACCTGTCTATATAAGACCTTACAGCTCACAGTGCATGTCAGAGCAAATGAGAATCATGAGGTCAAAGGAACTGCCTGAAGAGCTCAGAGACAGAATTGTGGCAAGGCACAGATCTGGCCAAGGTTACGAAAAATTTCTACTGCACTTAAGGTTCCTAAAAGCACAGTGGCCTCCATAATCCTTAAATGGAAGACGTTTGGGATGACCAGAACCCTTCCTAGAGCTGGCCGTCCGGCCAAACTGAGCTATCGGGGGAGAAGAGCTTTGGTGAGAGAGGTAAAGAAGAACCCAAAGATCACTGTGGCTGAGCTCCAGAGATGCAGTCGGGAGATGGGAGAAAGTTGTAGAAAGTCAGTAGTATGTCTGCAGTCTCTGACCATCTCCTGTACTATGTCTGCAGTCTCTGACCATCTCCTGTACTATGTCTGCAGTCTCTGACCATCTCCTGTAACATGTCTGCAGTCTCTGACCATCTCCTGTATTATGTCTGCAGTCTCTGACCATCTCCTGTAGACTAGTATGTCTGCAGTCTTTGACCGTCTCTAGTTGTCTGCAGTCTCTGACCATCTCCTGTACTATGTCTGCAGTCTCTGACCATCTCCTGTACTATGTCTGCAGTCTCTGACCATCTCCTGTACTATGTCTGCAGTCTCTGACCATCTCCTGTATCATGTCTGTAGTCTCTGATCATCTCCTGTATCATGTCTGCAGTCTCTGACCATCTCCTGTATCATGTCTGTAGTCTCTGATCATCTCCTGTATCATGTCTGCAGTCTCTGACCATCTCCTGTATCATGTCTGTAGTCTCTGATCATCTCCTGTATCATGTCTGCAGTCTCTGATCATCTCCTGTACTATGTCTGCAGTCTCTGACCATCTCCTGTACTATGTCGGCAGTCTCTGACCATCTCCTGTACTATGTCTGCAGTCTCTGACCATCTCCTGTAACATGTCTGCAGTCTCTGACCATCTCCTGTATTATGTCTGCAGTCTCTGACCATCTCCTGTAGACTAGTATGTCTGCAGTCTTTGACCGTCTCTAGTTGTCTGCAGTCTCTGACCATCTCCTGTACTATGTCTGCAGTCTCTGACCATCTCCTGTACTATGTCTGCAGTCTCTGACCATCTCCTGTAACATGTCTGCAGTCTCTGACCATCTCCTGTATTATGTCTGCAGTCTCTGACCATCTCCTGTAGACTAGTATGTCTGCAGTCTTTGACCGTCTCTAGTTGTCTGCAGTCTCTGACCATCTCCTGTACTATGTCTGCAGTCTCTGACCATCTCCTGTACTATGTCTGCAGTCTCTGACCATCTCCTGTATCATGTCTGTAGTCTCTGATCATCTCCTGTATCATGTCTGCAGTCTCTGATCATCTCCTGTATCATGTCTGCAGTCTCTGACCATCTCCTGTACTATGTCTGCAGTCTCTGACCATCTCCTGTATCATGTCTGTAGTCTCTGATCATCTCCTGTATCATGTCTGCAGTCTCTGACCATCTCCTGTATCATGTCTGTAGTCTCTGATCATCTCCTGTATCATGTCTGCAGTCTCTGATCATCTCCTGTATCATGTCTGTAGTCTCTGATCATCTCCTGTATCATGTCTGCAGTCTCTGATCATCTCCTGTACTATGTCTGCAGTCTCTGACCAACTCCTGTACTATGTCGGCAGTCTCTGACCATCTCCTGTAGTATGTCTGCAGTCTCTGACCATCTCCTGTATCATGTCTGTAGTCTCTGATCATCTCCTGTATCATGTATGCAGTCTCTGATCATCTCCTGTACTAGGTCTGCAGTCTCTGACCATCTCCTGTACTATGTCTGCAGTCTCTGACCATCTCCTGTATCATGTCTGCAGTCTCTGACCATCTCCTGTACTATATCTGCAGTCTCTGACCATCTCCTGTAGTATGTCTGCAGTCTCTGGCAGTTATTTGCAGCATTAGACACTAATTACACTATACATCCCCTGGGTGATGTGGTAATGCCCTCTATGTCTAGTATGGTGACCAGCGCTGTCATAGCACAGCTAAACAATGAAAGCATCATGGTCCAAAAAATCCTCGAGCACCAACATCAACCGAGCTCTATTATTTACTCCCAGCATTTCACGTATCCCATATTATTAGATTAGGAACAAAAGCCGACTTTTCTTTTAACTAAATTTCTCAGCTCAGAAGGGAGCAATGAGGCACCTCCGGAGACGGCCATGTTTTTGTTTCCAGGAGAAATGCTCTGTAGAGGTTTGGAAAACTATTACATTGTGAAATGTATGAAGCGGTTGCCAAAAAGTAAACAAAAATGATATTCCTGGAGAAAATCGCAATCCAAACCTTCATCCAGAGCCAAGGAACATCTCCTGGGGACCCTCCCAATGGGGTTCAGGGCTTTCTAGCATAACCCAGTCATTCCATTTTGGCATCTGAAGTGTTTTATTTTATCTCAGATCATATTTACCAACCTAGATTTGTTTTCTCTTACATTTTTTTTTTTGCAAACCTAGACTTTTGTATACTGTGGGATCCATAAAACAATGTGGGAATTACTATCATTCTAAACCATAAAAAAATATTTGTCATCATTGATTTATCCTTATCCCCCTCATCGACAAGCTAATTACATTTTTGAATAAAACCTTTCTATTTGTATTATGTATTTATATTATGTACCTTTTTTGTACATCATTACTGGGTTTCTGTGCTTTTCTATGCAATGTAGGCAGATCATGGCTGATGGGAGGGGCTGACAGGGGGCTGTACAGAGCTTCCTGAAAACATCTAAGCACCCGGCCTCAGTACTCCTCTCAAGAACCCAAGTCCTGATGCTAGCAGTGGGCTGGCTCTTGGGTGAGCACAGGGGGGGCCCAGACAGCAGGGGGGTGGGGGCACAGATACCAATCGAGGGTGCAACCAGAGTATTCCATCCACCCCAAGCACTGCCACTGACCCCATCCCCCCAGCACTGCCACTCATCCCATCCACTCCAAGCACTGCCACTGACCCCATCACCCCACCAGCACTGCCACTGATCCCATCTCTCACAAGCACTGCCACTGATCCCATCACCCTACCAGAACTGCCACTGATCCCATCACCCCACCAGCACTGTTACTGATCCCATCACTCCACCAGAAATGCCACTGATCCCATCACCCCACCAGCACTGCCACTGATCCCATCATTCCACCAGAACTGCCACTGAGCCCATCACCCCACCAGCACTGCCACTGATCCCATCACCCCACCAGCACTGCCACTCATCCCATCCCTCCCAAGCACTGCCACTGATCCCATCACCCCACCAGAACTGCCACTGATCCCATCACCCCACCAGCGCTGCAACTCATCCCATGCCTCCCAAGCACTGCCACTGATCCCATCACCCCACCAGCACTGCCACTTATCCCATCACCCCACCAGCACTGCCACTGACCCCATCACCCCACCAGCACTGTCACTGACCCCATCACCCCACCAGCACTGCCACTGATCCCATCACCCCACCAGCACTGCCACTGACCCCATCACCCCACCAGCACTGCCACTGATCCCATCACCCCACCAGCACTGCCACTGATCCCATCACCCCAGCAGCACTGCCACTGATCCCATCACCCCAGCAGCACTGCCACTGACCCCATCACCCCACCAGCACTGCCACTGATCCCATCCCTCCCAAGCACTGCCACTGATCCCATCATCCCACCAGAACTGCCACTGATCCCATCACCTCACCAGAACTGCCACTGATCCCATTACCCCACCCGCACCGCCACTCATCCCATGCCTCCCAAGCACTGCCACTGATCCCATCACCCCACCAGCATTGCCACTGACCCCATCCCTCCCAAGCACTGACACTTATCCCATCCCTCCCAAGCACTGCCACTGACCCCATCACCCCACTAGAACTGCCACTGACCCCATCCCTCCCAAGCACTGCCACTGATCCCATCATCCCACCAGCACTGCCACTCATCCCATCCCTCCCAAGCACTGCCACTGATCCCATCACCCCACCAGCACTGCCACTCATCCCATCCCTCCCAAGCACTGCCACTGATCCCATCCCTCCCAAGCACTGCCACTGATCCCATCAACCCACCAGCACTGCCACTGATCCCATCACCCCACCAGCACTGCCACTGATCCCATCACCCCACCAGCACTGCCACTGACCCCATCACCCCACCAGCACTGCCACTGACCCCATCCCTCCCAAGTACTGCCACTGAGCCCATCACCCAATCAACACTGCCACTGATCCCATCCCTCCCAAGCACTGCCACTGACCCCATCTCCCCCACCAGAACTGCCACTGACCCCATCCCTCCCAAGCACTGCCACTGATCTCATCACCCCACCAGCACTGCCACTCATCCCATCCCTCCCAAGCACTGCCACTGATCCCATCACCCCACCAGCATTGCCACTGACCCCATCCCTCCCAAGCACTGCCACTTATCCCATCCCTCCCAAGCACTGCCACTGACCCCATCACCCCACCAGAACTGCCACTGACCCCATCCCTCCCAAGCACTGCCACTGATCCCATCACCCCACCAGCACTGCCACTCATCCCATCCCTCCCAAGCATTGCCACTGATCTCATCCCTCCCAAGCACTGCCACTGATCCCATCAACCCACCAGCACTGCCACTGATCCCATCACCCCACCAGCACTGCCACTGATCCCATCACCCCACCAGCACTGCCACTGACCCCATCACCCCACCAGCACTGCCACTGACCCCATCCCTCCCAAGTACTGCCACTGATCCCATCACCCAATCAGCACTGCCACTGATCCCATCCCTCCCAAGCACTGCCACTGATCCCATCACCCCACAAGCACTGCCAATGATCCCATCACCCCACCAACATTGCCACTCATCCCATCCCCCCCCAGCACTGCCACTGATCACATAATAAGAAAGAGAGAAGGGCAAAAACTGCCCCAAGATCACCCCATCCCCCAGCACAGCCACTGATCCCATTCCCCAGGCGCATTGTCACTCATCGCCCCCCCCCCCAGCACTGTCATTGGTCACTCTTCACTCCCTCCCATCCCCAGCAACCAATGGGTGAGCGGTATTGATGTGCACTAACCTCTAGCATAAAATCAGTGGGCAGTAATAATGTGCATTAGTCTCTAGCAACCATTCAGTGATCGGTAATGATGTGCAGTAACCTGCAGCTGCCCCGTCAGAAGGCTCCTTGCTGCCAGAACACAATAGCACTGCGGGAGGAATTTCCTCATCAACAGAGTCAGGAATCAAGTGAATTTCAACCAGGGGTTGCAGGAAAGAGAATTGCATCATCTATGGCTTGCTTAATGCGCACGGGGTGATTAGAGTGTGCCCAGGCACATTCGACACACCCAGTACACAAGCCTATGGTGATGCCCTTTTCGCTACTCCTCACAGCCTTGTAGCAGAATAAGATCACCACACAGCGCCCCCATCCAAACAGTAAACTGCTGCGCCTGGGGCAGCCACCCCTCCTGCCCATCCCACGTCCCTGCCCTTGTACTGAGGCAGGGTGTCCTAGGAATGAAAACTCCTCCAGACTGACATCCACCCAAGGACCCAGCCTTTTTCTGATTTGTTTACAAGTAAAAATCTGTATTTTTTGCTAGAAAATTATTTAGATACCCACAAACATATTACATATATATATATATATATATATATATATATATATATATATATATATATATATATAACATTAAAAATTATTCAGACCCCCTTAAATTTTTCACTCTTTGTTATATTGCAACCATTTGATAAAATCATTTAAGTTCATTTTTTTTCCTCATTAATATATACACAGCACCCCATATTGACAGAGAAACACAGAATTGTTGACATTTTTGCAGATTTATTAAAAAAGAAAAACTGAAATATCACATGGTCCTAAGTATTGTCAAGACGCCATGACGTCACTTCCGGCTCTCAGGCCATGTAAATGTGTTTTTTTTTTTTCTTAGAGCAAAACATAAACATTGTTTTTAATCTTTTGCTATTAAGGGTAAAGGAGAGATTTGAAAGCCACCCCCTGAGGGAACAGAAAATACCGGGGTTATGGCATCTTGCTACAGCCATAACCTTGGTATTTAACATCAAATTCATGACGTAAATTCCCAGTTAGGCGGTCGGCAAGTGGTTAATATTTGCATAACTCCTCCCAAGAGCCCTCAGTCCTGATGCAATCAGGGGGCTGGCTCTTGGGAGGAGTATTGAAGCAGGGTGTCCTAGGAATGCCCACTCTACTAGATTGACCGTCACCATTTTAATTTTTGCATAACCCCTCCCAAGAGCCAGCCCCCTGATTGCATTAGGACCAATGGCCCTTAGCAGGAGTTATGCAAATATTAAAATGGGTGGCTGCCAATCTGGAGGAGTGGGTGGTCCTAGGCAGACTACATTTGCATTCAATCTGCCCTTGGTAACACCCACAAATGATGCTGAGGCTCCATAATGGAAATAATTGAAATCTAATGAATGAAAGGGGTGGGCCAGGGGCAGTCAGGTTGGAGAGGAATTTTTTTTTTCTTTTTTTTAAAAGCCAGTGGCGTGTTAAACACCCAAAAACTCCATCCGGTGCCAAAAAAAAGTGCACACACATAAAGAGTGAACACAAAACGTGCAATGGGTGTACTATGGTCCTCCAAAGGAAGGACCTTACCCTGATCCCCAGGGCTCCAGACGGAGACTGAGGTACTCGCTATGGCCCTTCCTGTTAGGCCCCAGATGGGGCCTGAGGTACTCACTATGGCCCGTCTGGCCAAAACCAGACAGACCCCATTCTCTGGAGGGTCTGCCAAAACAGACCCACCCAAGTACTTGAGACCTCATGAGAGAGGGCGAACCAAGCCAGAAGGCCATGCCCACCCCCTCCCAAGACTTTCAGGGTAGGCCTGAGGACCCACATCCTACCAGTCACAGAGTGACAAACGTGTACACAATAAAAACAAAAAAAATACAAAAAAATTACAAACACAAGGTAATAAATAAAAGAAGTGGGGAGGAAGGAAGTAGAGGTAAGTGAAAGTGACCATTGTGCAGGACAATGGCCAGCCCTTCAGCTTTGAGAGAAAAAGGCTAGATGATACTGGATGTTCTCCAGCTAAGAAATGAGGGGGGCTCCATCTGACATGCTGCAGCTTCTGATGCACATTGTGAGAAACTCACAGTGTGCAGTGAAATCAGAGGAAGCCATTTCAGACCAGGAGAGGAGCCGGTACAAGTGTGAAAGACTCAGGGCTGTCTTTATTATTGATTGGACCCTGGGCAAACATTTTCTTGGGCCCTTCCTATTCCACTTATCAACTATTTGTGGGCAGTGCGGGCTCAAGGGGGAAGCTGCCTTGGGCCCGCACTGCCACAGGGCTGTCTTTAACACAGGGCCCAAGGGGGAAGCTGCCTTGGGCCCCACAAACAATGACTGGGCCCGGGGCAGCTGCCCCTTTTGCCCTGGGTTAAAGACAGCCCTGGCAAGACTGAAGGGAAGCCTGAATATGCAACCAATACAGATTTAAATAACACACCATAATAGTTCCCCTTGAACATGACTGGAGATATCCAGACTATCACTGGACTTCACAACCCCCCGGCAGCACAGGAGTTAATACACGCAATCTAAATATCCCCCCAATCTTTTCACCATTGATTTCCCACCTGTGTTGCAAACTTCAATTTATGGGGAATTTCATATCTAGATCCTCTCAGAAAATAATGTAGAGTCATGGAGAGCCAGATGTACCTTCCAGCTCCGCGTCTGTTGTTCTCAATTTATGAAAATGAATTTGTCCCATGACTTAAAGCCTTTTCCAGTTCTGTGGCAGATAATCTGGCATAAATCACTCGGCGCAGTCACTTCTCGCCTCCGATCGGGTGGAAATAGGCGAGGAGATTGGTGTTCCACGAGAGGGGTCCCCAATGTACATTCATAAACATTTCTGCCACCTGTCTGGGACAGGGCCTGAGCACCGGCTGGCTTCATAAGCTCCATAAATCTCTGATAAACACCAAATAGCACCACTCAGACAACAAGACGATGGCGCCGGCAATCACCGTTTATGGATGGAGATCTTCTGTACTATCTCTATGAGAAATGAGGGGAGAGAAAAGATGAAAAAAGGGATGAATTAACCGAAAGGAAAGGGAGAAAAGTAGGAGGAGGGTGGGAAACAGGTAAGAAAAAGAAAGGGGAGGGGGGTGAAGGAAGGAAGGAAAGGAGGGGGAGGAAGGAAGGAAAGGAGCAAGGAGAGAATGAATATAAAGAAGAGGAAAGGAAAGGAGGGGTGGTAGGAAGGAAGGAAGGAAGGAAGGAAGGAAGGAAGGAAGGAAGGAAGGAAGGAAGGAAGGAAGGAGAGGTGAAAGGGAGGATGGCAAAAGGAAAAATAAAAGAGAGGGAGAAGCAAAAGAAGAAAAGAAAGCTGAGGAGAGGAGAGGACAAAAAAGAAGGAAAAAGAAAGAGGGTTGGGAAGGAGGGAAGAAAAGAAGGAAGCAAGAAAGAAAGGAATTTAAGCAAGAAGACAAGTGAAGAAAGAAGGAAGATAGGAAAGAAGAAGGGTAGAAGGGAGGGAGGGAGAGAGGAAGGTAGGAAGGAAAAGAGGAATGATGGAATGAATGAGAATAAAGAAGAACAAAGAAAAGGAAAGAAAAAAATGGGAGGAGGAGAAAGAAAAAATAGGAAAGAAGGTGGAAAGGGGGAACAAATATGAAGGAAGGGAGGATAGGCATATAATGAAGAGGAAAGAAGAGAAAAAAATGAGAGAGGGTGGAAGCAAAATAAGAAAGTAAAGGAAAAGAAATTGAAGGAGAGGAAAGGAAAAAAAGAAGAAGGAAGGAAGGAAGGAAGGAAGGAAGGAAGGAAGGAAGGAAGGAAGGAAGGAAGGAAGGAAGGAAGGAAGGAAGGAAGGAAGGAAGGAAGGAAGGAAGGAGAGGTGAAAGGGAGGATGGCAAAAGGAAAAATAAAAGAGAGGGAGAAGCAAAAGAAGAAAAGAAAGCTGAGGAGAGGACAAAAAAGAAGGAAAAAGAAAGAGGGTTGGGAAGGAGGGAAGAAAAGAAGGAAGCACGAAAGAAAGGAATTTAAGCAAGAAGACAAGTGAAGAAAGAAGGAAGATAGGAAAGAAGGAAGGGTAGAAGGGAGGGAGAGAGAGAGAGAGGAAGGTAGGAAGGAAAAGAGGAATGATGAAATGAATTAGAATAAAGAAGAGCAAAGAAAAGGAAAGAAAAAAATGGGAGGAGGAGAAAGAAAAAATAGGAAAGAAGGTGGAAAGGGGGGAACAAATATGAAGGAAGGGAGGATAGGCATATAATGAAGAGGAAAGAAGAGAAAAAAATGAGAGAGGGTGGAAGCAAAATAATAAAGTAAAGGAAAAGAAATTGAAGGAGAGGAGAGAAAAAAAAAGAAAGAGGAAGGAAGGAAGGAAGGAAGGAAGGAAGGAAGGAAGGAAGGAAGGAAGGAAGGAAGGAAGGAAGGAAGGAAGGAAGGAAGGAAGGAAGGAAGGAAGGGAGAAAAGAAGAAGGAAGAAGAATAAGTGGAAGGATGGAAAAGGCGACGGAAGGATGGCAAAGGGAAAAATAAAAGAGAGGGATTGGGAAGGAAGGAAGAAAAGAAGAAAGGAAAGAAGGCAGAAAGAAAGGAAGGAATTTAAGGAAGAAGAGAAGGAAGAAAAGAAGAAAGGAGAGAAGGCAGAAAGAAAGAAGGTAATTGAAGGAAGAAGAGAAGGGAGAAAAAAAGGAGAAAAGACAGAAAGAAAGGATGGAATTGAAAGAAGAATAGAAGGGAGAAAAGAAGGAAGGGTAGAAGGGAGGGAGGAAGGAGAAATGACGGAAGGAGTGAAGATAAAAAAGAAGAAAGAAAGGAAAAAAATGAAAGAGGGAGAAATAAAAAGAGGAAAGAAGATGAAAAAGGAAGGAAGCAAGGGATGTAAAGAAAGGAAAAAGAAATAGGGGTGGAAGGAAGAAAGGAAGGAAGATGAAGGAAGGGAGGAAGAAAAGAAGGGAGGAAGGAACACGAAGGAAAAGGAGATAAAGTAGAGGAAAATAAAGCAAAATCAAAATAGAGGGAGGAGCAAAAGAAGAAGGTTTAGGAAAGGAGAGGAAAAGAAGAAAAAGAAAGAGCATTGGGAAGAAAAAAAGAAATGAGAGAAGGGAGAAAGAAAAGGAATCTAAGGAAGAAGAGAAGGAAGGAAGGAAGGAAGATAGGAATGAAGGAAAGGTAAAAGGAAGGGAGGGAGAGAGGAAGGTAGGAAGGAAAGGAGGAAGGAAGGAGTGAAGATAAACAAGGAAAAATAAATGAGAGGAGGAGAAAAAAGAAAAGAGGGAAGAATGCAGAAAAGGAAGGAAATAAGGGAGGGAATGAGGAAGGAAGTAACAAGGGAAGATGAATGATAAGAGGAAGAAAAGGAGGAAGAAAGAAGATAAAGGAGGGGAAGGGGAAGGAAAAAAATTAGAGGGTGTGGAAGCAAAAGAGGAGAGGATAAGGAAAGGAAAAAGAGTCCTGTTCTCATCTGTAATCATCATGTATGCGTTTATTGGTTTTCTAGCTCTTCTATATCTATGAAATTGCAGACATTATGTGCTGAGTTCCAAAGAAATATGTTTATCCCATACTGGTGATCAAAGCCCAGAATGAAAGGCACAGACAGTAGGAGATGTGTGGAATACAATGTTCAGGACCCAAAACTGATAAAAATTTTAGCAGAGAATTCTCTAAGATGAAAATGAGTTTCTCAGTTAAACTTTTCCTCCTTTCTTCTTTATGTTCCCTCTCCTATTTTGCTGTGGATGAAGGAAATGATGAATGATTAAGAGACCCAAGAACCCCCCAGAGACGGTGAGAGACGCCTGTAGACGGAATACTATAAAACGACGATTCTACTGCGGAGGTGAGAGCTTCTCCATAAAGCTTGATGCCACCGCATGGCACTTTGTGTTTTACTCTCATGCTGATGACGCTTTATAAAACCCCTCATAAACCTCAACCAGTTTTATCTCCAGCTGTTGCCTGGCACTCCGAGAAGAGTATTTCACACATTATTTAGATTCAGGAGAAACAGTCACAAAAGTTCAGGCAATGCTGAAACACTGGGGTGGCAGAAAAGTGCCACGGAATGAGGAAAGTTAGAGAGAATTCATGATTGCGAATACAAAAACTTACCGCTATGTTTTATATTCATCTGACTGGAGAGTTGATGAATGTGTAATACCATCTTTCTCTAACTTTTTATTATGAAGGAACCATTGAAAAGGTTTTTATGTCTCAGGAACCCCCCCATTAAATTGGTTGGTGTGATCAGTAGGTTGCATTGAGTTTTAAACAAAATATTTAAAATATGAGGCTTGCTTAACAAAAAAATAAAAAAAATAAATAAAAATGGACAAAAAAATAAAAAAACAGACAGTAAATATTGTAGTGACCCCTTACATTGGTGTTCAATGTATAAATGACCCCTTACATTGGTGGCCAGTGTAGAATTGACCCCTTACATTGGTGGCAGTGTTGAAGTGGCCTCTGACATTGGTGGCCAGTGTAGAAGTGACCCCTTGCATTGGTGGCCAGTGTATAAGTGATCCCTTACATTGGTGGCCAGTGTAGAAGTGACCCCTTGCATTGGTGGCCAGTGTAGAAGTGATCCCTTACATTGGTGACCAGTGTAGAAGTGACCTCCTACATTGGACATCAGTGTAGAAGTGACCCTTTAAATTGGTAGTTGTTGTGGAAGTGACCCCTTAAATTGGTGGTTGTTGTGGAATGACCCCTTACTTTGGTGGTCAGAGTGAAAGTGACCCCTCACATTGGTCATCAGTGTAGACATGACCTCTTACATTGGTCATCAGTATAGACGTGATCTCTTACATTGGTGGTCAGTGTAGAAGTGATCCCTTACATTGGTCATCAGTGTGGTCATGACCTCTTACATTGGTCATCAGTGCAGTCGTGACCTTTACATTGGTGGTCAGTGTAGAAGTGACCCCTTGCATTGGTGGCCAGTGTATAAGTGATCCCTTACATTGGTGGCCAGTGTAGAAGTGATCCCTTACATTGGTGGCCAGTGTAGAAGTGACCTCCTACATTGGACATCAGTGTAGAAGTGACCCTTTAAATTGGTAGTTGTTGTGGAAGTGACCCCTTAAATTGGTGGTTGTTGTGGAAGTGACCCCTTAAATTGGTGGTTGTTGTGGAATGACCCCTTACTTTGGTGGATAGAGTGAAAGTGACCCCTCACATTGGTCATCAGTGTAGACATGACCTCTTACATTGGTCATCAGTATAGACGTGACCTCTTACATTGGTGGTCAGTGTAGAAGTGATCCCTTACATTGGTCATCAGTGTGGTCATGACCTCTTACATTGGTGGTCAGTGTAGACGTGACCTCTTACATTGATGGTAAGTGTAGAAGTGCCTCCTTACATTGGTGGCTAGTGTTGAAGGGACCTCTTACACTGATGGTCAGTGTAGAAGTGACCCCTTACATTGATATTCAGTGTAGAAGTGACCCTTTACATTGATATTCAGTGCGGAAGTGACTCATTACATTGGGGGCCAGTGTTGAAGTGACTCCTAATATTGATGGTCAGTGTAGAAGTGACTCCTTACATTGGTGGCCAGTGTTGAAGTAACTCCTTACATAATGATCAGTTTAGAAGTGACCCATTACATTGGTTGTCAGTGTAGAAGAGTGATCCTTTACTATGATGGTCAGTTTAGAAGTGACCCCTTACATTGGTCATCAGTGTAGAAGTGACCCCTTACATTGGTCATCAGTGTAGAAGTGACCCTTTATATTGGTGGTCAGCGTAGAAGTGACCCCTAAGGTTGGTGGTCATTGTAAGTAGATAAATCCAGAATTGCTTGTGTCTCAAGAAACCAATAGCAATCTCTGAAGGAACCCTGGGTGAAAAAAGTTGGTGTATTGGGTAATATTCTTAGTATGGTTGATTGCTGTTTCTAACTGACCCCCCGCTGTCACACAGGAAGTGCAATTACCTCTCCTCTTAAAACCCAATGCCAAGCTTAAATGGACCCTAAAACTGGTTTACCAGGGAGGGTATGATCAGCTACTTGCCCCTCATAGAGGGTAGGTAGGTAACAAAACAGTTCTCCCTTGATGGTACTCCCTCCTTAGCCCCAGGGGTGCCAACGATCCCAAAGACCAACACAGATGTAAATGAGCCCTAAAGGATTTTTAATCTGGGGTTTTGGTTGTATTTGTGGTACTGAGTAGAGGTACTGATCCAGCAACACGGACAAGCTGCAAAAAGGTTCCTATCTTGTCTTAGATGGCTTTGTTGCAACGCCATTCCATGACACATGGTTTAGGGTGACAGGTTCAGATATTTAGTTGCTAAGCGCTATTTTCCAATGTTGGTAGCTATTTGTTGAGCCTTCCATAGTGACACCTCTCAAGTGACTCCGATTTATTTCCTAACCTCTTTGGTGAGAGATGTTTCAAGTGACATCAGAGGAGAAGCAGCAAAAGGAGCAGCATAAAATATCTGTTGAGCGGCTGTAATAAGGTCCTGTCACCTCCCACATCAGCCGTCCCGTCACAGCACAGGAAATCCCGATGTTTTATGATACATAAAATATAACAATGTTCCAAATCATCATCAATAAAAGAAAAGAACACGTCACTGATTACTGGACAAGATTTATAATTAAGATGGATGTATTATGTCGAATTTACACCAAGTCCTTGTCTGACAGCAGCATTGCAGCACAGATATCAATCTGACCCGGAGTAATAAGTTGTCACTGCTTATATTTTGCTTTCTCTGGTTCCTCCCCTCCCCTCTCCATCAACATGCTAATAACATATTTAAATACCGTATATACTTGAGTATAGGCCGACCCGAATATAAGCCGAGGAACCTAATTTTACCACAAAAAAACTAGGAAAACCTATTGACTCGAGTATAAGCCTAGGGTGGGAAATGCAGCACCTACTGGGTAAACAATGGCCCATCTGCAGCCTCACTGTGCCCATTTGCAGCCTCACTGTGCCCATCTGCAGCCTCACTATGCCCATCTGCAGCCTCACTGTGCCCATTTGCAGCCTCACTGTGCCCATCTGCAGCCTCACTGTGCCCATCTGCAGCCTCACTTTGCCCATTTGCAGCCCTACTGTGCCCATCTGCAGCCTCATGCCCTGTACACACGGTTGGACATTGATCGGATATTCAGACAACAAAATCGGAATATCGGATGTTGGCTCAAACTTGTCTTGCATACACACGGTCACACAAAGTTGTCGGAAAATCTGATCATTCTGAACGCGGTGACGTAAAACACGTACGTCGGGACTATAAACAGGGCAGTAGCCAATAGCTTTCGTCTCTTAATTTATTCTGAGCATGCGTGGCACTTTGTGCGTCGGATTTGTGTACACACGATCGGAACTTCCGACAAGGGATTTTGTTGTCGGAAAATTTTATAGCAAGCTCTTAAACTTTGTGTGTCAGAAATTCCGATGGAAAATGTGTGATGGAGCCCACACACGGTCGGATTTTCCGACAACAAGGTCCTATCACACATTTTCTATCATAAAATCCTATCGTGTTTACGGGGCATCACTGTGACCATTTGCTGCCTCATTGTGCCCATCTGCAGCCTCACTGTGCCCATCTGCAGCCTCCCTGTGCCCATCTGCAGCTGTACCTTTGATAATCAAAACAGCGGGTGTCTCCCGCTGTGTCATGCAGTCTGTTCGGCGGCTGTCCACTGTAACTGTGTCCACTGTCCACTGTGCTCGTCTGTGATAGACGGAACACTGATACAATGCTGGGAAACTTTATCAGTGATCTATCACAGACAAGGAGGAGGCAGGGCTTTATTACAGTGGACGGCCGCTGAACAGACTGCATGACCCAGCGGGAGACACCCACTGTTTTAATTATCAAAGGTACAGCTGCAAATGGGCACAGTGAGGCTGCACCCTCACTCGAGACCCTCACTCGAGTATAAGCCGAGGGGGGGGTCGGCCTAAAAAATGTGCTGAAAAACTCGGCTAATACTCGAGTATATATGGTAAATCCTTTCCATTTTCATTACATACTTTATTTTAGACACACTTGGACTTGGACCCTTGGTGCTTCTCTATGCAATGCAGGCACATCTTGGCTGGTGGGAGGGGCCGATAGGGTGATGACATACATAGATTTCGGAAAACAGCACAGCACCCTCCCTCAGTACTCCTCTCAAGAGCCCTTAGTCCCCAGGAGGGGTTATGCAAATATCAAAATGTCTTGATGGTCAGGATGGGGGAGTGGGAGATCCTAGGCAGGTCATCCTAGGTAATGCCCACATGTGATGCTGATTGAAAGAACAGAAATTAAGTCAAATGACTGAAAGGGCAGGCTAGGGAGATTCAGGATAGGAAGGGGAAGACTAGATTATGCTGGGCATCCTCCAGCTAGAGGTTTGCTCTATCTGACTTGCAACAGCTTCTAATGCACATTATGAGAAGTTCACAGTGTGCAGTGAAATCAGAGTAAGCAGATTTCTGTAGAAGAGAGGAGTCGGCACAACTGTGCAAGATGGGAGATAGGTAGATAGATAGATAGATAGATAGATAGATAGATAGATAGATAGATAGATAGATAGATAGATAGATAGATAGATAGATAGATAGATAGATAGATAGATAGATAGATACATAAAAACTAACATTGTTTATAAATAATACCCCATAATGACAACATGAAAGAAGTTAGTTTGAAATCTTTGCAAATTTATTAAGAATAAAAAACAAAAAACATCACATGTATATAAGTGCATGTCAGAGCACAAACCAAACCATGAAGTCCAAGGAATTGTCTGCAGATCTTGGAGACAGGATTGTATGGAGGCACAGATCTGGGGAAGGGTACAGAAAAAATTCTGCAGTATTAAAGGTCCCAATGAGCACAGTGGCCTCCATCAACTGTAAATATAAGACGTTTGGAACCACCAGGACTCTTCCTAGAGCGGGAACGCCCGGCCAAACTGAGCAATCAGGGAAAAAGGGCCTTAGTCAGGGTGGTGAACAAGAACCCAATGGTCAATCTGACAAAGTTCCAGTGTTTCTCTGTGGAGAGAGAAGAACCTTCCAGAAGAACAACCATCTCTGTAGCACTCCACCAATCAGGCCTGTATGGTAGAGTGGCCAGATGGAAGCCTCGGTAAAAGGTACATGACAGCCCACCTGGAGTTTGCAAAAAGGCACCTGAAGGACTACTCTTTGACCTCAATGGCAAGCCTCATGTCTGGAGGAAACCAGGCACAACTCATCACCTGGCCAACACCATCCCTACAGTGAAGCATGATGGTGGCAGCATCATGCTGTGGGGATTTTTTTCAGTGACAGGAACTAGGAGACTAGCCAGGATTGAGGGAGAGATGAATGCAGCAATGTACAGAGACATCCTTGATGAAAATCTGCTCCAGAGCGCTCTGGACCTCAGACTGGGGCGAAGGTTCATCTTCCAACAGGACAACGACCCTAAATACATAGCCAAGATAACAAAGGAGTGGTCACGGGACAACTTTGTGAATGTCCTTGAGTGGCCCAGCCAGAGCCCAGACTTGAACCCGATTGAACATCTCTGGAGAGATCTGGAAATGGCTGTACACCGCCACTCCCCATCCAACCTGATGGAGCTTGAAAGGTCCTGCAAAGAAGAATGAGAGAAACTGCCCAAAAATAGGTGTGCCAAGCTTGTAGCATCATACTCAAAAGGATTTGAGGGTGCCAAAGGTTCTTTATAGGTTTTTTATTTCTAATAAATTTGCAAAGACTTCAAACAAACTTCTTTCACGTTGTCATTATGGAGTATTGTTTGTAGAATTTTTAGGAAAATAATTAGTTTAATCCATTTTGGAATAAGGCTGTAACATAACAAAATGTGGAAAAAGTGAAGTGCTGTGAATACTTTTTGGATGCACTGTAGATACAAACTAACATTGTTTATAAACATTGGTCAGACAGGAGACAGAGAGATACAAAGTAACATTGTTTATAAACATTGTTCAGACAGGAGATAGAGAGATACAAAGTAACATTGTTTATAAACATTGATCAGAAGGGAGATAGAGAGATACAAAGTAATATTGTTTATAAGCATTGATCAGACAGGAGATAACTGTAAAACTCTGTAACTGCTACATCTGCAGGACAGCTTGGTCTGTTAAAAAAAGGCAGGATCCCCTGATGAAAATCAGTGGTGGCTGGTGCTCCATTTTTTAAGGGGGTGGCAAATAAATCCCCCCTCCCCCGCCGGGTCCACACTTACCCCATCCAGGTCGCGGTGTTCCATCAGAATACGCCAAGCCTCTGGCCCATGTCTTGAATGAAATTGGCCGTCTGCTGCCGCTGCCAGAGCTCCTTGTCTGGATAAACGCCGGTGCGGCGGGACGGGCTGCGTTCTAGCTGCTCCCGGGTGAAGTACCAGTGGCCTGAAGGCGCCATGTCTAGGTGAGAGAGGACATTCACGTCAGGTCGCCTAACCTGACGGAACACAGGCTTCTCCTCTGGGCCAATCTGATCTTAAGACCTGCCTCCTGTCCTGATTGGCCCAGGAGGAGAAGCCAGAAGACAATAGCGAATATTGATTCGCTAATGTCACAAGTGGGTGGGCTCACTGCGCCCCTGAGCCCAACCTTTTTGAAGCCAATTAGAGCCTCAGGCTCTAATAATGTGCTTCAAAAAATAGAATAAAAAACCCATAGAAATCTATGCATCCGGCGCCACGCATGAAGACCTAATGGACCGCCCGCCGCTGATGAAAATAGAAGAAAAAAAGCCTAAAAAGAAAACTAACACAGCCACCGCATGCAAGAACTGATGAGCTTCAATATAGTAAATGTTTATTTTTGGGTGTAATACTGCTTTAAACTTTTTTTTTTTTTATCTTTATCTGTTTTGTTTGTTAATTTGTTTATGTTGCGGGTTAATGAAAAAAGCACAAATTAAAAAGCACATTATTAAAAAAATTCTAAAAAATTATTAAAAAATAAAGCCTTTATTTTATTGCAACACTTTGCATCCCAATCATAACTAACATGTCATTTAAAACAGAACAAATTATAGAATTATATAGAATTGTAGAATAAAATGTTTTTTTTTTATTTATCTACAATAACACTAATAACAATGATCAAGGTAGAAAGTATTGCTTTTTAAGCTTTATGTTTTTTTTTTGTCTATGGATAATAAATAAAAAATGTTTTTTTTCAAAGTAATAGCACCAAAAAAGTCAAACAATTATATATATATTTTGTTACCGTAAGTAATGGAAAAGCTATTGCCGAATAATCAGGTCCACGGCAGAGAGAAAAATCGTTCTGCTCCTCCGTAGGGGGTGTAAAGGTGTGAGAGATGAACAGCATCATTCAGTAATTCCATCTCATATCAAGCCCAATAAAATTATGTAGTGCAGATACATCATCGTTCCTCGGTGATAGTGAAGTCTCCGGATAGAATATAATGCCTGGATTTTATTTTCAGAAACGAGAGGTCTGAAATCCCACCGCCAGCAGCTTCTTTCTTTGAAAACTCCACAGCGGATACCTCTGTGACTTAATGACCCCTTTCAGAACCAAGTCTGCTACTGAACTGACCAACGATCACCGGTGGGAGCCTGCTACAAACAGTTAGGCACACATCTGGTGGGTAGAACGGCAGAGCAGAACCCCTGGCAGATGAAGGCAGTTGGCTCACAAAGTGTCATTTAACACAGAAGTCCCATGCTGGAGAACTCATGGTATTACTGAGGCATGATGTAGCGCTGGAAATGTGTTAATGAGGTGTGAACTTAAAGTGGAACTATGCTTTAAAGTGGAAGAAAAAAATGCCCACGGATATGGACTTGCACCTCTGGTCCACTAAAGGCATCGCAAACCTACAGGATCTCTTTTGCTGGACCGCACTTATACGCAACTCCCAAGAACTTTCCTGCTACCTATGGTCTCCATCGTCAAGAGTTCTACAAATCCCTCTAGGATTAGACACATCTTATCGCGACTTCGTCAGGGAGACAATGCCCTTTTAGAAGGTAGCCTGAGGATCTACATCTCCAAAGCACCTACCAGCAACCGCATTACTTCATAAGCATAACCAATACTCGAAGCTCCCCCTCGATGCAATATTGGGAGCAGTGTTAATTTTGGCATCAAATTTTGATTTAGCTTTAGTTAGAGTCTTTTGACTAAAATGCCATTTCAGTTTCAGTCCCAGTTTAGTCATCTGCAATTGTTTTAGTTTTAGTCGTATTTTAGTCGACTAAAATCTCCAGTACATTTTAGTCTAATAAAAATCATTTTAGTCAATGTGTTTAGTTAAATTGTAATGCATTATTTAAGCATTTCTATAGAATTTCCAAACTCATTATATATTCATGAAGAAAAAACAAATTGAATATGTTATTATTTATGGTATTAAGGTTTGAACAAACTCACAGATACAGATTTAGCCACTCTCGACGGTCTGAGGAGGCCTGTAATGCTGCACAGTGCTCTGGACGGTGCTCTAAAGGAGGCCTGTAATGCTGCACGGTGCTTTGGACGGTGGTCTGAGGAGGCCTGTAATGCTGCACGGTGCTCTGGACGGTGGTCTGAGGAGGCCTGTAATGCTGTACGGTGCTCTAGACGGTGGTCTGAGGAGGCCTGTAATGCTGCACGGTGCTCTGGACGGTGGTCTGAGGAGACATGTAATGCTGCTCAGTGCTCTGGACGGTGGCCTAAGGAGGCCTGTAATGCTGCACAGTGCTCTGGACGGTGGTCTGAGGAGGCCTGTAATGCTGCACGGTGCTCTGGACGGTGGTCTGTGGAGGCCTGTAATGCTGCACAGTGCTCTGGACGGTGGTCTGAGGAGGCCTGTAATGCTGCACAGTGCTCTGGTCAGTGGTATGTGGAGGCCTGTAATGCTGCCCAGTGCTCTGGACGGTGGTCTAAGGAGCCCTATAATGCTGCACAGTGCTCTGGACGGTGGTCTGAGGAGGCCTGTAATGCTCCATAGTGCAGTGGATGGTGGTATGAGAGGCCTGTATTGCTGCACAGTGGAGGACCACCACCTGCTCAACTGTGCACATGCACACAAGGTGGGGGCAGGCAGACCACACTCTGAGCTATTGGGTGAAAGTGGTGGGCTTGTACACTCAGGTCCATAAATAATGGGACATCAACACAATTTTTATCTTTTTGGCTCTATACACCACCACAATGGATTTGAAATTAAACGAACAAGATGTGCTTTAACTGCAGACTTTCAGCTTTAATTTGAGGGTATTTACATCCAAATCAGGTGAACAGTGTAGGAATTACAACAGTTTGTATATCTGCCTCCCACTTTTTAAGGGACGAAAAGTAATGAGACAGATTAACAATCATCCATCAAACTTTCACTTTTTAATACTTGGTTGCAAATCCTTTGCAGTCAATTACAGCCTGAAGTCTGGAACGCATAGACATCACCAGACGCTGGGTTTCATCCCTGGTGATGCTCTGCCAGGCCTCTACTGCAATTGTCTTCAGTTCCTGCTTGTTCTTGGGGCATTTTCCCTTCAGTTTTGTCTTCAGCAAGTGAAATCCATGCTCAATCGGATTCAGGTCAGGGGATTGACTTGGCCATTGCATAACATTCCACTTTTTTCCCTTAAAAAACTCTTATGCTTCGGGTCATTGTCAATCTGCACTGTGAAGCGCCGTCCAATGAGGTCTGAAGCATTTTGCTGAATATGAGCAGATAATATTGCCCGAAACACTTCAGAATTCATCCTGCTGCTTTTGTCAGCAGTCACATCATCAAAAAATACAAGAGAACCAGTTCCATTGGCAGCCATACATGCCCACGCCATGACACTACCACCACCATGCTTCACTGATGAGGTGGTATGTTTTGGATCATGAGCAGTTCCTTTCCTTCTCCATACTCTTCTCTTCCCATCACTCTGGTAGAAGTTGATCTTGGTCTCATCTGTCCATAGGATGTTGTTCCAGAACTGTGAAGGCTTTTTTAGATGTTGTTTGGCAAACTCTAATCTGGCCTTCCTGTTTTTGAAAAAACAGTAAAAATCTCTCCTGCGCTCGGGTGTCTAGTTCCTTGGTACGTGGTGTGACCAACTATATACAGTAATGCCTGCCGTCTTGCAGCCCTCCTCAGAATAATGGGTATTCATAGGCTAAGAAAAAAGAAAAGAAGGAGGGTGCATCGACCTAGTGAATTACCACTGGTAAGGCTTTAGTAAAGCATAAAACAGCAAAGTGTATACTCACAAACTAGCATAGGTAACAGGCATTGACAACTGAGCAGGTTCCCTTTTCTGAACACCAGGACCTGGCGTTGAGTGGATCGAACGATACCTCAAAATGGTTGACGCGTTTCAGAGGAGAACACCTTTCTTCAGAGCCTAAGCAGGCAACAACTGCTCTCTCGCAGTCCCCTCTATATATGTGTTTGCACACCTCAATCACTGCCAGCGCCCACCCACATAAGTCCCGCTCACCCACATTAGTAGGCCCTCCCTGGCTCCACCCATTCTAAGGCATACATCACCATAGGGGCTTCATAACAGACAATCTCCCCAAGGACTTAGCAAGATGATGAGTTGAATGGTATATGTTAATGACCTGACCAAATGGAGGAAAAGTGCATGGGAGGACAATATAACCTCCCATAGGGAAGTGGTCAGGCACATAGTTTACCTGCGCCCCCCACACACACTATAATGCAGTACACCCGCACTTCCTGGTTATTCGAGCAGCATGCGTTCCACCCACCTTTCACCTTATTTGGATGTAAATACCCTCAAATTAAAGCTGAAAGCCTGCAGTTAAAGCAGATCTTGTTTGTTTCATTTCAAATCCATCGTGGTGGTGTAGAGAGCCAAATAGATTAGAATTGTGTCGATGTCCCAATATTTATGGACCTGACTGTATGTTGAATGTGGAAGTCAAAGGGTCCACCCGCCCTGAGTGCTTGGAGTATCTAGGCATGCTTGGCAAGCCACTTATCTTTGCGTGCAGTGGAAATATCTTGGGGCACTGTTGAAGTGGCGGGTGGTAGTTGGGGGGGGGCCCAGGTCAACTTTTGTATCAGGGCCCACAAGCTTTAACTTCTTCCCACCCACGCTATAGCCGGAAGATGGCTACAGCATCGGCCTAAATTGCAGGGAGGGCGTCCACGGACATCCTCCAATGCATGAGCACGCAGCTCGCTCTGTGATCAGCGAGTTGAACTTTGCATAAGTTTGGGCCGAACTTTGGTTGTTCGGATGTTCTGCGAACACGCAACAATATGCGGTGTTTGGGGATAATCCGGAACACCGTTAAAGTCTATGGGACATTAACATGAAAAATCAAAAGTGTTCATTTTAAAGGCTCATATGCAAGTTATTGTCATAAAAAGTGTTTGGGGACCCGGGTCCTGCCCCAGAGGACATGTATCAATGACATTTTTTTTAAAAAACGTCCATTTTTTCGGGAGCAGTGATTTTAATAATGCTTAAAGTGAAACAATAAAAGTTAAATATTCCTTTAAATTTCGTACCTGGGGGGTGTCTATAGTATGCCTGTAAAGTGGCACATTTTTCCTGTGTTTAGAACAGTCCCTGCACAAAATGACATTTCTTAAGGAAAAAAGTCATTTAAAAGTATTAGTGGCTATAATGAATTGTCGGTCCCGGCAATACAGAAAAAAGTCATTGAAAAAATGGCATGGGATCCCCCCAGTCCAATACCAGGCCCTTTGGGTCTGGTATGAATATTAGGGGAACCCCAAACCAAAATTTAAAAAAAATAGTGTGGGGACCCCACCAAATTCCATACCAGGCCCTTCAGGTCTGTTATGGATATTAACCACTTGCCGACCGGGCCATTGCCGAAAGACGGCAACAGCGCGGTCGGCTAGTTCTGGGTGGACGTCCATGGACGTGATTCCAGAACGATGCTCCCGCGCGCCCCCTGGGGCGCGCACTCGGGAACATCCGTGACCGCCGGGTCCAGAGGACCCGGCGCATCACGGATTACGGTAAATAGCCGCTGATCGCGGCCGTTTACCACGTGATCGTTCCGTCAAATGACGGAGCGATCACATGTCAACAGACCGGCGTCATCTCATGACGCCGGTTCCTCCCTCCCCTCTCTGTACCGATCGGTACAGTGCGAGGGGAGAGGGGGAGGGATCGGATGGCAGCACCGCTGTGGGCTGCATGTGTAGTGCCCACAGCGGTGCTCAGTGACATTTGCAGTCACATCCATCCATCCCTCAATGCTCAGCCAACCCTGCAATACTCTGCATAACACCCTGCAATACTCTGCACTATACCCTGCAATACTCTGCACTATACCCTGCAATACTCTGCACTATACCCTGCAATACTCTGCATACCACCCTGCAATACTCTGCATAACACCCTGCAATACTTTGCATAACACCCTGCAATACTCTGCATACCACCCTGCAATACTCTGCATACCACCCTGCAATACTCTGCATAACACCCTGCAATACTCTGCATAACACCCTGCAATACTCTGCACTATACCCTGCAATACTCTGCATACCACCCTGCAATACTCTGCATACCACCCTGCAATACTCTGCATAACACCCTGCAATACTCTGCATAACACCCTGCAATACTCTGCATAACACCCTGCAATACTCTGCATAACACCCTGCAATACTCTGCATACCACCCTGCAATACTCTGCATACCACCCTGCAATACTCTGCATACCACCCTGCAATACTCTGCATAACACCCTGCAATACTCTGCACTATACCCTGCAATACTCTGCATACCACCCTGCAATACTCTGCATACCACCCTGCAATACTCTGCATAACACCCTGCAATACTCTGCATACCACCCTGCAATACTCTGCATACCACCCTGCAATACTCTGCATACCACCCTGCAATACTCTGCATACCACCCTGCAATACTCTGCATACCACCCTGCAATACTCTGCACTATACCCTGCAATACTCTGCATAACACCCTGCAATACTCTGCATACCACCCTGCAATACTCTGCATAACACCCTGCAATACTCTGCATACCACCCTGCAATACTCTGCATACCACCCTGCAATACTCTGCATACCACCCTGCAATACTCTGCATACCACCCTGCAATACTCTGCATACCACCCTGCAATACTCTGCATAACACCCTGCAATACTCTGCATACCACCCTGCAATACTCTGCATAACACCCTGCAATACTCTGCATAACACCCTGCAATACTCTGCAATATACCCGGGCACTACTCTGCAATATACCCGGGCAATACTCTGCAATATACCCGGGCAATACTCTGCAATATACCCGGGCAATACTCTGCAATATACCCGGGCAATACTCTGCAATATACCCGGGCAATACTCTGCAATATTCCCGGGCAATACTCTGCAATATTCCCGGGCAATACTCTGCAATATACCCCGCAATACTCTGCAATATACCCCGCAATACTCTGCAATATACCCCGCAATACTCTGCAATATACCCGGCAATACTCTGCAATATAGCCCGCAATACTCTGCAATAGCCCGCAATACTCTGCAATATACCCGGCAATACTTTGCAATATACCCCGCAATACTTTGCAATATACCCCGCAATACTCTGCAATAGCCCGCAATACTCCGCAATTTTTAACCAGTTCCCGCCCACAGTCATATGACGTCCTTGACTTTGAGTGGGTATATCTGAATGATGGGTGCAGCTACAGGCATCATTCAGATATCAGCTTTTTCAGCCGGCGATTTTCTACAACATAGGAATGATCATAGCTGCTGTTCCACTGCTTGATCATTCTTATGGGAGGCGAGAGGGGACGCCCCCCCCTTCCCGCCACCCTCCGGTGCTTCTACCGACTCACCGCTACGATCGAAGCCAAAATCGTTTTTTTTTTATTATTATTTCAGGCTTCCCAGCCTAGAGGTGAGATGTGGGGTCTTATTGACCCCATATCTCACTGTAAAGAGGACCTGTCATGCCATATTCCTATTACAAGGATGTTTACATTCCTTGTAATAGAAATAAAAGTGATCAAAAAAATTTGGGGGGGGGGGGGAGTGTCAAACTAAAATAAATAAAGTAAAATAAACAATAAAAAAAAAAAAAAATTTTTTAAAGCGCCCATGTCCGTGTGCTCGCATGCAGAAGCGAACACATACCTAAGTCCCGCCCACATATGAAAACGGTGTTCAAACCACACATGTGAGGTATCGCTGCGATCGGTAGAGCGAGAGCAATAATTTTGGCCCTAGACCTCCTCTGTAACTCAAAACATGTAACCAGGAAAAAATTTTAAAGCGTCACCTATGGAGATTTTTAAGTAGCGACGTTTGGCACCATTCCACAAGCGTGTGCAATTTTGAAGGGTGACATGTTGGGTATCTATTTACTCGGCGTAACTTCATCTTTCACATTATGCAAAAACATTGGGCTAACTTTACTGTTTTGTTTTTTTTTAAAGCACAAAACTGTTTCTTTCCCCAAAAAAACGCGTTCAAAAAATTGCTGCACAAATACCGTGCGAGATAAAAAGTTGCAACAACCGCCATTGTATTCTCTAGGGTCTTTGCTAAAAAAAATATATATATAATGTTTTGGGGTTCTATGTAATTTTCTAGCAAATAAATGATGATTTTTACATGTAGGAGAGAAATGTCAGAATTGGCCTGGGCGCTCCAGAACGCCTGGAGGTGCTCCCCTGCATGTTGGGCCTCTGTATGTGGCCATGCTGTGTAAAAGTCTCACATATGTGGTATCGCCATACTCGGGAGTAATAGCAGAATGTGTTTTGGGGTGTAATTTGTGGTTTGCATATGCTGTGTGTGAGAAATAACCTTCTAATATGACAATTTTGTGAAAAAAAAAAATAAAAAAAAAAAATCTTGATTTTGCAAAGAATTGTGGGAAAAGATGACAATTTCAAAAAACTCACCATGCATCTTTCTCAATACCTTGGAATGTCTTCTTTCCAAAAAGGGGTCATTTGGGGGGTATTTGTACTTTTCTGGCATGTTAGGGTCTCAAGAAATTAGATAGGCCGTCAGTAATTCAGGTGTGATCAATTTTCAGATATTGGCACCGTAGCTTTTGGACTCTCTAACATTCACAAAGACCAAATAATATACACCAAGTTGTACTTATTTTTACCAAAGATATGTAGCGGTATAAATTTTGGCCAAAATTTACGAAGAAAAATTACTAATTTGCTAAATTTTATAACAGAAACAAAGAAAAATTCTTTTCTTTACCAAATTTTCAGTCTTTTTTCTTTTATAGCGCAAAAAATAAAAAACCCAACGGTGATTAAATACCACCAAAAGAAAGCTCTATTTGTGTGAAAAAAAGGATAAAAATTTCATATGGGTAAAGTGTTGTATGACTGAGTAATTGTCATTCAAAGTGTGAGAGCACCGAAAGCTGAAAATTGGTCTGGTTAGGAAGGGGGTTTAAGTGCCCAGTGGTCAAGTGGTTAAGGGGAACCCTGCGCATATTAAAAAAAATGGCGTGGGGTCTGGTAAGGATTTTAAGGGGGACCCGTGCCAAAATGTAAAAAAAAATGGCATGGGGGTCCCCCCAAAAATCCATTCCAGACCCTTATCCAAGCATGCAACCTGGCAGGCTGCAGGAAAAGAGGGGGGATGAGAGAGCGCCCCCCCTCCTGGACTGTACCAGGCCACATGCCCTCAACATGGGGAGGGTGCTTTGGGGTAGCCCCCAAAGCACCTTGTCCCCATGTTGATGGGGACAAGGGCCTCATCCCCACAACCCTTGCCCGGTGGTTGCAGGGGTCTGCGGGCGGGGGGCTTATCGGAATCTGGAAGCCCCCTTTAACAAGGGGACCCCCAGATCCCGCCCCCCCCCATTTGCAATGGTAACGGGTTCATTGTACCCATACCATTTCACAAAAAAGTGTCAAAATTAAAAAAAAACCACAAGACATACTTTGGGACAAGTCCTTTATTAAAAAAAAAAATGTCCCATGAAGTCCATTCATCTTCTTCTCTCGTTTCGCCGACGGACCGAAAAAAAAACCCTGCAAGCCGCCACCGATCTGCCTCCATGGGAGGCACCCGCCATATGACGCATGCTCGCAGGGTGGGGCCACACGGTGACGTATTCCAGTGACCCAACCCCCCTTTGACACACGGGGACTTCCCAATGGCTTCATTTTTTAATAAAGGACTTGTCCCAAAGTGTGTCTTGTGTTTTTTTTAAATTTTTACACTTTTTTTGTAAAATGGTATAGGTACAATGTACCCCTTACCATTTCAAACAGGGGGGGCGGGATCTGGGTGTCCCCTTGTTAAAGGGGGCTTCCAGATTCCGATAAGCCCCCACCCGCAGACCCCCACAACCACCGGGCAAGGGTTGTGGGGATGAGGCCCTTGTCCCCATCAACATGGGGACAAGGTACTTTGGGGGGGCTACCCCAAAGCACCCTCCCCATGTTGAGGGCATGTGGCCTGGTACGGTTCAGGAGGGTGGGGGGGGCGCTCTCTCGTCCCGCTCTCTTTTCCTGCTGCCTGCCAGGTTGCATGCTTGCATAAGGGTCTGGTAAGGATTTTTGGGGGGACCCCTACGCCTTTTTTTTAAATTTTGGCGTGGAGTTCCCCTTAAAATCCATACCAGACCTGAAGGGTCTGGTATAGATTTTGAGCTGGACCCCTACACCATTTTTTTTTTAAACTTTGGCACAGGGTTCCCCTTAATATCCATACCAGACCTGAAGGGCCTGGTATGGAATTTGGGGGGACCCCCATGCATTTTGTTTTTTAAATTTTGGTTCGGGGTTCCCCTTATTATTCATACCAGACCCAAAGGGCCTGGTAATGGACTGTGGGGGATCCCATGCCATTTTTTTTAATGACTTTTATCTGTATTGCCGGGACCGACAATTCATTATAACCACTAGTACTTTTAAATGACTTTTTTTCCTTTAGAAATGTCATTTTGTGCAGGGACTGTTCTAAACACGGGAAAAATGTGCCACTTTACAGGCATACTATAGTCACCCCCCAGGTATGAAATTTAAAGGAATATTTCACTTTTATAGTTTCACTTTAACATTATTAAAATCACTGCTCCCGAAAAAACTAACGTTTTTAAAACTTTTTTTTGCATTGATCCTTGTCCCCTGGGGCAGGACCCAGGTCCCCAAACACTTTTTTATGACAATAACTTGCATATAAGCCTTTAAAAGGAGCACTTTTGATTATTCATGTTCGTGTCCCATAGACTTTAACGGTGTTCTGCCAAAATTTTTGCCTGTTCGGTATGTTCTGGTGCAAACCAAACCGGGGGGTGTTCGGCCCATCCCTGTCAATGAGACTCGGCTGATCACAGATCAGAGTAAGGGGCCGATCAGCTGTTAGCCAATGACAGCTGATCATGTGATGTAAACAGCAGATCGTAATCAGATTTTTTTCACCTCACGCTGACAGTGTGAGGAGAAAAAAAAGCAGATTATTGGTTTGTGTCAGAGGGACATCGGTCCCGCACACGGACACCCACTGCTGCTAAGCAGTGCCCATCAGTGCCACCTGCCAGTGCCCACCAGTGCCACCTACCAGTGCCCACCAGTACCAACTATCAAAGCCCACCAGTGCCATCTATCATTGCCCATCAGTGCTGCCAATCAGTGCCCATCAGTGCCTCATTATCAGTGCCACCTATCAGTGCTGCCTATCGGTGTCACCTACCAGTGCCTATAAGTGCCCATCAGTGCCACCTATCAGTGCCCATCAGTGCCATCTATCAGTGCCGCCTATCAGTGCCACCTATCAGTGCCCTTCAGTGCCACCTATCAGTGTCCTTTAGTGCCACCTATCAGTGCCCTTCAGTGTCACCCATCAGTGTCTATCAGTGCCACCCCTCAGTTCCACCTCTCAGTGCCCATCAGTGCCACCTATCAGTGCCCATCAGTGAGCCTTATCAGTGTCTATCAGTGAAGCCTAACATTGCCTATCAGTAGAGCCTATCAGTGCCTATCAGTAGAGCCTATCAGTGCCCATCAGTGCAGCCTCATCAGCGCACATCATTGAAAGAGAAAAATCACCTGTTTGCAAAATTTTATAACAAACTATGAAACTGTTTTATGGGGATTTTTTCAAAATTTTCGGTCTTTTTTAGTTTTTTTAGCAAAAAAAAGGAAAAAACTCAGCTGATTAAATAGCATCAAAAGAAAGCTCTATTTGTGTGAAAAAAATGATAAAAATGTCATATGGGTACAGTGTTGCATGACCGCGCAATTGTAATTGAAAGAGTGACAGCGCTGAAAGCTGAAAATTGGCCTGGGCAGGCAGGGGGTTTAAGTGCCCGGCAAGCAAGTGGTTAAGCCTTTGTGTTTACATGTGCAGGAATGTATGATGCATTATCCAAATGCAGAACCTCGGGGGAATATATCATACATGCCTGAGCGAAGTAAAGTCCAAGTTATACCCAAGTATCGCAACATACAACCATTCACCTCTTTGGCCGGTGCAGAAAAACACCTGGATTTTTACGCTAGAGCATATCTGCATCTCAAAGCATCCATGCTGCATTCCTTCTCTTTTTTCACCTTTTTCTCTTTTATTTTCACCTAGCGATTCTGCCATTAACACATTTCTGCCCATGTCATCACTCTCCTTAACGTTTTCGCAGTGTT
The DNA here is from genome assembly GCA_037952925.1 of Lithobates clamitans. Classification (NCBI taxonomy): domain Eukaryota; kingdom Metazoa; phylum Chordata; class Amphibia; order Anura; family Ranidae; genus Lithobates; species Lithobates clamitans. Next base: position 1,207,773 of record JBBGZY010001020.1, on the reverse strand, counting down.
GTATCACGGTCACATATTCGTTTAACCACTTACAGACCGGACGATTTCCCCCCTTAGTGATACAGCACTGCATCCCTTTAACTGACAATTACGCGGTTGTGCGACATTGTACCCCAAAAAAAGTACGTTCTTTTTTTCCCACAAATAGAGTTTTCTTTTGGTGGTATTTGGTCATCTCTGGAGTTTTTATTTTTTTGCTATAAACAAAAAAAGACCGACAATTTTGAAAAAAAAAAAAAACAATATTTTTTACTTTTTGCTATAATAAATATCCCCCCAAAAATAATAAAAAAAGTCCTCATCAATTTAGGCGAATTTGTATTCTTCTACATATATTTGGTAAAAAATTGCAATAAGCGTATATTGATTGTTTTGCGCAAAAGTTATAGCATCTACAGAAGAGGGGATAGATTTATGGCATTTTTTCACTAGTAATGGCGGTGATCTGCGATTTTTAGCGGAACTGCGACATTGCGGCGGACAGATAGGACACTTTTGACACTTTTTTGGGACCATTGACATTTATACAGCGACCAGTGCTAAAAATAGCCAATGATTACTGTATAAATGTCACTGGCAGGGAATGGGGTTAACACTATGGGGGCGATCAAGGGGTTAAGTGTGTTCCCTGGGAGGTGTTTCTAACTGTATGGGGGCTGAGCTGACTGGAGGAGAGAGATTGCTGTTCCTAATCACTAGGAACAGCAGATCTCTCTCTAACTCCCCTGTCAGAACGGGGATCTGTCTGATTACATTGACAGATCCCCGTTCTGGCTCTCACTCCCATGATCACGGGTGGCTGGCAGACATTGTGGCCGCTGGCCATGTGCATCGGGTCCCCCCGCCGTACAGCGGGCGCAAGCACGCACCTCCGGCGGCACGCGAGTGCCTGCAACGGTTTCTTAAAGGAGCCAACATACACCTACAGCAGGGAACGTGCCAACCTGCCGCCAAATAGTGACGGCGGATGGCCAGCGAGTGTTTAAGCTCTTTTAGGGGTTTTATTTGATATGTGCAATGAGAGATTACACAAATACTTATAAGTATAACATTTATTGCAGATAATAACAGATACAATATAGATAAAGAAAATATGACAAGAATACTTAACTAAAGATGCTGTTTCACCACAGAGTCCCGCCTATGATGGCGTGGCATATGTGACCACAGACGCATGCAAAACGCAGCTCTGACACAAGACTAAAGTCTTACCAGTTTTGGTTGTGGTAATAAAAGAACTAGAATGTAAGAAAAAGACCACTCCCGGATAACTCCCCTTGTAAGCAGCAATATGACCTTCGAAAGAAAATGGCACATTCCTGAAGGAGATGGGGGCTGGCTTGTCCATATAGTCAGCTTACAATTACATTCCTAACACAAGTCATCCAAAGTGGACATGTGCTATTCATTTAGTTCCAAATTCATTTTTTTTTTAAATTTCGACAAATTTGTTAATTCGGAAACATCCGAATTAACAAAAACCCGTTTAACAAATTTTTCTGAATATCCGTAAATTCAAATATTCGAAAATTCGAAAATCCGCAAATTCGAAAATTCCTAAACTCTTAAATTCGTTAATTTGGAAATTCGGAAATTCTGAAAACCCGAAAATGTGAAAATCTGAAACAATAACAAACTATTAAATTATAGGTATTGGAATTTCCTTTCAAATTTTAGTTGTAAATTCGTAAAATCGAAAATTTGTAAATTCGTAAAATTTAAAATTCGCAAATTCGTAAATTCGAAAATTCCTAAATTTATAAATTTGTAAATTCAAAAATCCAAAAATTTTAAAATTTGAAGATTCGAAAATATGAAAGAAAATCCAAAAATTCAAAAGGACGAAAATCTGAAAAATTCTAAATAATGACTAACTAATAATAAGTGAACGTAACGAATGCGAATTTATCCAAAGTTATGAATTATCCAAAATAACGTATCTAAACGAATGGAATATAACAAATTAATAATAATAAATAACTATAATTATAATGAAAAGTTCTTATTATTATTATTTGTTTTTATTATTAATTAAATGTTATTTATTATTAATTTGATCCATTTGTTTAGATGCGGCATTCGTTATTTCGGATAACTTTGGATAAATTCCTATTTGTTACATATGCCTAACAGTCAGGTTTGAAAGGAAATTCCAGTACCTATAATTTAATAGTTAGTTATTATTAGTTAGTTAGTTATTATTTAAAATTTTTGGATTTTCTTTCTTACTTTCGGATTTTCAGATTTTTGAATTCTCAAATTATCGGATTTTCAAATTTACGAATTTAGAATTTTTACGAAATTTCGATTTTACGAATTTACAAATTTTCAAATTTACGTTTTTCTGAATTTTCGATTTTACGAATTTTCAATTTTACGAGATTTCAAATTTACGAATTTACGATTTTACAAATCTTAGATTTTACGGATTTACCAATTTTCGAATTTACGGCTTTAAGAGTTTTCGAATTTACGAATTTATATGTTTTAAAATTTACGAATTTTCGAATTTATGAATTTTCGAATTTATGAATTTACGAATTTTCGAATTTATGAATTTATGAATTTTCGAATTTACTAATTTATGAATTTTCGATTTTACAAATTTTCGATTTTACAAACAAACTTACGAATTTATGAATTTACGAATTTTCGATTTTACGAATTTTTGAATTTATGAATTTATGAATTGCAATCATAACGAATGACCCGAAAAACAAAAAAAAAAACAAAACAAATGAATGAAGCAAAAATGAACAAATTCAAAGTAATCAGGAAAACCAGGATATTAGAGGCTTTCTTATGTCTTGTATGGCCCATTACCCAAGTTTAAAATTCAGCACAGTGGTGTAGTGAGTAACACTCTCGCCTAGCAGTAAGAAGGGTCGCTGGTTCGTATCCCAACCATGACACTACCTGCCTGGAGTTTGCATGTTCTCCCTGTGCCTGCGTGGGTTTCCTCCGTGTACTCCGGTTTCCTCCCACACTCCAAAGACATGCTGGTAGATTAATTGGATCCTGTTTAAATTGCCCCTAGTATGCATGAATGTTAGTTAGGGACCTTAGATTGTAAGCTCCTAGAGGGTAGGGACTGATGTGAATGTACAATGTATATGTAAAGCGCTGCGTAAATTGACGGCGCTATATAAATACCTAAAATAAATAAATAAAATAAATAAATTATTAGATATCGTGAGCCATAGAAAATATGGTGCTAGTGAAAAATCTAAATTGCAGTCAATAAAAGGTCTGTGTACCTTTGCGCTTCAAACTGTTCTAATTTTGTATTTTACTTACATTCTTTATGCAGTTTTATTTATATCTGGCCATCTTCTGACCTTGTCATCCTCAATGTAGGTTATATGCAGCACGTTCATTCTGAGTTCCCCTTTATGAAAGAGCGGCATAATGCTGCCCAGAGACACTATTAATAAAACACAGCCTGTCTGTCGGGACTTCACATTGACTCACGCCGTCATACTGACAGTTTCTGCCAGATAAAAGCCACAAGTTAAAGTTTTCATTCTGTCACAAACCCTTTAAGGAAGACTTCCGCAGCGCGATAAAAAAAACTGAATGTCACCAGCTCAGTTTTTCAGTGTGACTTCAAATCTCTTGTGATCTGAATCTTCTTCCAAAGCGATATCTTAATCAGAGCCGGCTTTTTAGCGGTGACAGGATAGTTGCACCCCAGAGAGGTCTGCAAACTTCGGCACTGAGAAGCGACGATATTCCGAGTCTCCTCGCTGCATCTGAAGTCAGCCCAAGGTCATCGGAGGAACGGAGAACTGGCTTAGAAAACAATCAGCTGCCAAATGTTATAAAGAAAACATCAGACCCCTGCTGATTTCCGTCACTTAGTCCTTAAAAATAGACTTGGATAAGGAGAATAAATTTGGGGCAAAATAAAAAAAATAGGAAGCAGAACAAAAAAAAAAACACAGTAGTTGATGGGAGTCACAGGACTCTCTGCAGCTTTGTGCATCTAATAAAGGATGACATTGAATGTCGTTTACACTGTTGTGTGCTGGGCTCCATAAGTATCATAGGGGCTTGTGTACTGAAAACAGAACTCTAGGTACAAAAAAAAAAAAACTTTCAACCGAATATATTCCTGAAAATAAACTATATTGCCAAAAGTATTGGGACGCCTGCCTTTTAGACATGTGCGCTGTCAATAAATTTGTTTTGTTTCGTTCCATTCCGTTTCATATTAGAATTAATTTGTATTTCATAATTCGTGTCCGAAATTCAATTTAAATTCGTAGGTTTGTTAACTTTACGAATGTTCGTTATGATGAATTTATCATTATGAGGGGCTCCCGCCATCCCTGTGCTGTGCTCATTATGAGGGGCTCCTGCCATCCCTGTGCTGTGCTCATTATGAGGGGCTCCTGCCATCCCTGTGCTGTGCTCATTATGAGGGGCTCCCACCATCCCTGTGCTGTGCTCATTATGAGGGGCTCCCACCATCCCTGTGCTGTGCTCATTATGAGGGGCTCCCACCATCCCTGTGCTGTGCTCATTATGAGGGGCTCCCACCATCCCTGTGATGTGCTCATTATGAGGGGCTCCCACTATCCCTGTGCTGTGCTCATTATGAGGGGCTCCCACCATCCCTGTGCTGTGCTAACTGTGCTGCTAGGTTTGTTAACTTTTCATAACAATTACGAATGTTGTTAGGAATTTGGATCAGAAATTCGTAAACGAAATTTCGTACAAAATTCAGAAGCATAGCAATTTGTATTTCGGATCCCCCCCGAATTTTACGGAACTTCGTACGAATTTTCGATTCGTACGAAACGAATCGCACATGTCTACTGCCTTTACACACACATGAAATTTAATGACATCCCAGTCTTAGTCCGTAGGGTTCAATATTGAGTTGGCCCGCCCTTTGCAGCTGTAACAGCTTCAACTCTTCCGGGAAGGCCGTCCACAGGGATTAGGAGTGTGTCTATGGGAATGTTTGACCATTCTTCCAGAAGAGCATTTGTGAGGTCAGGCACTGATGTTGGGCGCAGGGGCGGATCCAGGGGGGGGCAATGGGGCAATTGCACCCCCGAGAAAATATTAAAGACTGAGCGCACCCCGGGTAGCCAGATCTGCAGTCGGGACAACTCGCAGGTGTTCTAAGCATGAATTACTGTTAAGAAACCTTGGGACTGCACTCTCCGCCCCCTGTACCTTCCCCAGCAGTTTTTCAACCTCTCTCCTGCAGGCTGCTGCTTGAGTGGGCGGGATGGGGAGGTGCCTCTTCCCCGAGATCATGCTCATCTGGAAGAGGGAGATGTGTGCAGCTGCTGAGCAGAGAGAGCCGTGTGAAAGTTCCCGGAGGTGAGCTCTGCTGCTAACACTACATTGTGGATTTGTTTACAGGTACCTCTATGCTGAGTCTGCTGAGTTACTGCAGCTTAACATAGAAGTGCTGTTAGATGACAAATGAGCTCTTCATCTTCTTTTCATGACAAGTGAGAAATTAAACTCATTAAAAGATTATGACTGCCCCCTGGTGTATGCCCTCCTGAATCCCCCCCCCCAGTGTATCAGTGTATGCCCTCCTGAATCCCCCCCAGTGTATCAGTGTATGCCCACCTGAATCCCTCCCAGTGTATCAGTGTATGCCCTCCTGAATCCCCCCCCAGTGTATCAGTGTATGCCCTCCTGAACCCCCCCCAGTGTATTAGTGTATGCCATCCTGATCCCCCCCACTGTATTAGTGTATGCCCTCCTGACCCCCCCAGTATATCAGTGTATGCCCTCCTGATTCCCCCCCACCAGTGTATCAGTGTATGCCCTCCTGATCCCCCCCCACTGTATTAGTGTATGCCCTCCTGATCCCCCCCAGTGTATCAGTGTATGCCCTCCTGATCCCTCCAGTGTATGCCTCCTGATCCCCCCCCACTGTATGCCCTCCTGATCCCCCAGTATATGCCCTCCTGATCTCCCCCCCAGTGTATGCCCTCCTGATCCCCCCAGTTTGTTTATGCCCTCCTAATCTCCCCCCGTGTATTTCCTCCTGATCTCCCCCTCCAGTGTATGCCCTCCTGATCCCCCCCCCCAGTGTATGCCCTCCTGTTCCCACCCCCTCCAGTGTATGCCCTCCTTATTCCCCCCCAGTGTATGTCCTCCTGATCCCCCCCAGTGTATGTCCTCCTGATCCCCTACATACTACTGACCTCTGTACACTGCCCTACATACTACTGACCTCTGTACACTGTGTTATACATTAAATTCAGTTCCGTAAGCAACACCTTATTTTCTGGCAGTGCCCCTCCCGAGACTAGACTCAGAATTGGGCGAGAAGGCCTGGCTCACAGTCTCCCCTCTTATTCATCCCAAAGGTGTTCCAACGGGTTGAGGCAGGCAGGACTACGTGCATGTCAGTCAAGTTCCTCCACTCCAAACTCACTCATCCATGTCTTTATGGACCTTGCTTTGTGCACTGGTGCACAGTCATGTTGGAACAGGAAGGGGCCATCCCCAAACTGTTAGCACAAAGTTGGGAGCATGAAATTGTCTGTAGGTTTCAACTCTTCTGGGAAGGCTGTCCACAAGGTTTAGGAGTGTGTCTATGGGAATGTTTGACCATTCTTCCAGAAGTGTATTCGTGAGGGCTGGCATTGATGTTGGCTGAGAAAGCCTGGCTCACAGTCTCCACTTTAATTCATCCCAAAGGTGTTCTATGGGGTTAAGGTCAGGACTCTGTGCAGGCCAGTCAAGTTCCCCCAACCCAAACTCGCTCATCCATGTCTTTATGGACCTTGCTTTGTGCACTGGTCCAAATCATTTGGTGGAGGGGGGATTATGGTGTGGGGTTGTTTTTCAGGGGTTGGGCTTGGCCCATTAGTTCCAGTGAAGGGAACTCTTAAGGCGTCAGCATACCAAGACATTTTGGACAATTTCATGCTCCCAACTTTGTGGGAAAAGTTTGGGGATGGCCCCTTCCTGTTCCAACATGACTGTGCACCAGTGCACAAAGCAAGGTCCATAAAGACATGGATGAGCGAGTTTGGGGTGGAGGAACTTGACTGGCCTGCACAGAGTCCTGACCTCAACCCGATAGAACACCTTTGGGATGAATTAGAGTGGAGACTGAGAGCCAGGCCTTCTCGTCCAACATCAGTGCCTGACCTCACAAATGTGCTTCTGGAAGAATGGTCAAACATTCCCATAGACACACTCCTAAACCTTGTGGACAGTCTTCCCAGAAGAGTTGAAGCTGTTATAGCTGCATAGGGCGGGCCAACCGAATATTGAACCCTACGGACTAAGACTGGGATGTCATTAAAGTTCATGTGCGTGTAAAGGCAGGCGTCCCAGTACTTTTGGTAATATAGTGTATGTATATATATGAGACAAAAGGGGTGCAGCCTTCCAAGGGAACATTATCCCCTTTAAGTGCCGAGGACACTATGACTGATCTCTCAATAACATCCCCACCATTGTTGTGTACATTAACATTTAGCTGTCTGCGATCTGCCTGCACACATAGCTGTCAGCTATCCTCTCTAAAATATTTATTTAGCTTTAAATTCACGTAGCCTATTAAGTTCAACTGATCTAAGAAGACGACTCTAAATAACATCCCAATTAACCCCAGTTAATTAGAAATGTAACCCCATTTAGTTACAATTAGAGTGGATTACATTGAGACTGCGGAATCTTACATACAAACTCGGTTTAGGCTGCATTTGGAAATACAATGTAACACTAATGCCGCGTACACACGATCGCACATTCCGACAACAAAATCCATGTTTTTTTTTCCGATGGAAGTTGGCTCAAACTTGTCTTGCATACACACAGTCACACAAAGTTGGTCGGAATTTGCGAACGTCAAGAACGCAGTGACGTACAACACGTACAACGGCACTAGAAAGAGGAAGTTCAATACCAAGTGCGCCACCCTTTGGGCTCCTTCCGCTAATCTCGTGTTAGTAGAAGTTTGGTGACAGACGATTTGCGCTTTTCAGCCACGTGCTTTTCCAATCGTTATTGCTCTTCGGTTTGTGATTGTGGGTCTGTATTTCTATTACGTATTTGATTGTCAGTGCGTCTCGTCCGCTCGTTTCTGATTTTCAGCTCCGGCCTTTCTGTTTTTCAGTGCTTTCTGTTAGTTCGTTCTGACCAGCTGACCAGCTGACCGTTTTGAAGCCATGAGGACCCTCACCCCGAACCAGAGGGTTTATAACTACCGCCTGGCCAGAGCCAGAAGAGTGGTGGAGAACGCTTTCGGGATAATAGCCAGCCTGTTCCGCCTATTCCTTACGCCAATCAACATGGCGGAATATAAACTTAACCAGATAATACTTGCATGCTACATTCTACACAACTCTTTCAGGAGAAATTCAATGAACTATGTGGCCTCAGTTGGGCCTGAGGCCGGACTTTAACAAGAAACCCTGACGGCCCTTGAAGCTGGACGCCCTGGCTTGCCCCCCCAAAGCACCCACGAAGTATGACAGAAGTATGTGGAGTACTTTGCGGGTAGGGTGGCCATTGATATGCCCGAAACTGTTTAAGAAACATTTTATCCAAAATTTTTTAACTTAAAATGAAAGAAGATTTCCTTTGATTTACTGCTTGTGTTTCTTTTAGCTGTCTCCTAGGTTCTCCAATGGGCGTTTCTTTTTGGACATTTTCTTCAATAGTGCAAATATAATTTATTTGATACATGAGGTGACAATCTCTTCTTCAGCAAACTATTATTATGTTGTGGGTCTGCTACACACACACCTTGTTTTTGTTGTTAATGTATGTAATGCATTACTGAGAATAATATTCATTATTTTCAGCACCTTGAATGAATTTTGTGGAGTCACGAAAATGGCGTGATTGTGGCAAATTATAAAGCACTATGGGTGTTATTTACTAAAGCAAAATCCACTTTGCACTCCAAGTGCACTGCAAAAGTGCACTTGAAACTGCACTTGTAGTGCAAAGTGGATTTGCCTTTAGTAACTAACCCCCATTGTCACTGTAAAAACCAACTTACTACAAAAATTGCTAATGAGCATTGAAAGAAGAAGCCACACATTGTTGAGTAGAAAACATTTTACCCAAAGCACATTCACATGTGTAGAAAAGGGTTTTTTGAACAAACCAACATCTTTGGTGTGTATCATTTTTTTTTCACATTGTAAATATCCTTTTTTTGGTTAAACAGGCATGTTTCAAAGCATAACATACACAGCTCAGGAACTTCCAAAGTTCAACTTTGATAAAGTGAGGGCAATATCAGACATGAGTATGTCCAAAATGTGTTGATATTGCCTTCATCAGATGGGGTGATGTCACCCCTGTAAAAGCCAAATTTTGAAGATGCACACAAATTGGGATTCAAACTGGGGATTTCCCTCCTGATCCCATACCTAATGTCCTAATTGTACCATTTTCTCATGTATTTTTGCTTTGAATAAAAATTTTAAAAGTATTTTAAAAGCCAAATTTTGAAGATGCACGCATTGTGTCAACATGTGCTATCTGCCATCATGGGGGATCAATGGACGTGTTTTGGGGGTGCAACCCCTTCCTCTCACCTAATTGAGCTGGGAGGAAGGGGTTGCACCCACAAAACGCGTACATTGAAATACCGTGATGGCAGATAGCACATGTTGACACACTGTGTGCTTCTTCAAAATTTGGCTTTTAAAATACTTTTAAAATTTTTATTCAAAGCAAAAATCCATGAGAAAATGGTACAATTTTTGTGTGTTTTATATTCTGCCTAAAACATCAATGATGTTCTTCATTTTTTGTTGAACATCATTGATGTTTTCCTTTATCTTTTCTAAATCATGATTGCACCCCATTCTCTCCCCGATGAGGATCTGGGCACTTTCACGGGTGAAATGAGATTCTTCTTCCATAACATCCACATCACCTAAAAGAAAAAAACACACCATGTATTATAAATATGCCGGCATCCATCTATTACCTGAAGCTGTGGTCTCAGACACTCACCTGTTGTGACAATTTCGCCCACTTCATAAACGTCTCCCTCCACATCCTCTGCTTGTGGTTTTGGGATTTCCCCTTCTTAAGGAGGTTGGGGGTCCCTGGTGTCCTTAGATGTCCTGAGTCTTTTCATCCCTATTAGAATAAAAAATCGGTATACTTAGCACACAGATATTTGAGGGCAGAAATAGGAATATGAAACATTGCTTGGAAGTGTCATACAATTGTCTGTTTTGGCAGAGTTCCAAACTGAAGAACATTTTATTTCCTTTCTAAAGCTGGAATACTTACCTTTTTTGTTAAAGTTTCACACATGTAGAGACCCCTAGTATCCACTGGAGCACCTGTGTGGGAAACCCTAAAAAGTATGATTCTGGTGTTCTACACTAGTGCTCCTGCGTCCAGATGTGTAAACAGCTGCTGAGTGTCCTTCTCCTTACACTGAATCAAGCTTGGATTTCATTCTAGTTACAAACCCATCTAGACAAGAAACTTATTTTAATACAAATATACCTGAACAAATGTAGTTAACCTGTATCTGAAAAAACTTCTTATAAGTGGGCGAGCGAACGATGTTTCCTACGACCGATTACTGTGCCCATGAACATGAAAGTTGCCATTTTAAACTGTACAACAGTAAAGAAAAGCACATGGAGCAGCATGCAAGTAATAATAATACCGTAGTAGGAACACACGACAACTACTTACTTTTTAGAAGCAGTTTTCTGATCTTTCTGTACTGATTGGGCTCCCTCAATTTGAGGTCTGACCATTGTTTCCTCAGTTGCTCCTTGGATTGCCGTACCCCAAAATTCCTGTGCAGACTCTTCACAACTTTAGTCATGATCTTGGCCTTTCTCACATTTGGGTTTGGGTAAGGTCCATGCTTCCCGTCATAGTCGGCCCTCGTCAAGATGTCCACCATCTCTATAAAGGACATTTTTGAGGCCTTAAATCTGCTCCGGGACTGGGACGTTCGTGGCTCCGGCCTTTCTTCGTTGCTGCTCTCCTCTGCATGCACCTGTTGTCTCTCCGCCATGTGCTCTCCCACTGCGCCAAAAGAGAAAGGGCGGGGAATATACTAGAAAGAACGCCAGGGGCAGGTGGAGTTTCACGCATGCGCAGTGTATATAAAGCGAAACATGTGTGCGTCCTACGTACGATCTGTGAGCGGAGGACGGAATAACGGAAGCAGCGATCGTTATAATGAAGGTACAAATTTAACTTGGTGCATCAGTGGCCTATACTGCTTATAGACTGAGGCCTATATTGGGTCAAGATTAGGAGAGTTTTGCCTGACATTAGGGTTTGTCTTGTGTTGTGTCTTGCAGAGAAAATGGATCCCTTCAATGATAGGGAATTTCTAGGAATATTCATTGATATGTTCAGGGAGCTGCCCTGTCTGTGGCAGCTGAACCACCCATTTTTTTAATAATCAAACAAAGAGGCAGGCAGTGCTGGAGAAACTGCTTGAATTTGTGAAGCCGATGACATCAATTATTTAACGTCCAAAATTGGTGGCATGAGGAGCACTTATAATAGGGAGCGCAAGAAGGTCCAGGATTCCCTGAGCTCAGGAGCAGCAGATGACATTTATGTACCCAGGCTGTGGTACAGACTGCATTTTCTGTCAGACCAGAGGGAACCCAGGCCAGCAATTTCCAGTCTTCCTTCAAGGCTTTTCCCCCCAGCTGAGGCTTCCGACAACCAACCTGGGCCTTCCAGGCAGCAACATGTGGAGGAGCCCAGCTTGAGTCAGGTATAGCATTCTTCAAAATATTTCTGGTTGTCAAATTAATGATGTTAAATATATGTTAGTTTGGATAACTAACTTCTGATTTCACAAAGTGTTTTACATATCAATAGACAATAGTGATTACAAATGATTGGGATAAGACTGAAAAATGCTGGGGTCAGAATGATAGTCTTTTCTATTTATTAACATTCAATTTGCAACAGTAATGAGCTGAAAATTGTGTGTGATTGATGAACCAAAAACTATGTCCCTTTTTCATACACAGGAAAGCCTCAGCCAGGCCATGGAAAGTGGCAGTCCGGAGGTGGCGGGTGTAAGTGGCAGCCAAGAGGTGGCCGGGCCCATTAGCCTGCCTGAATTTCAGGTCCCTCCCCTCGGCCTTCCACAAAAAAGTGCCAGGAAGAGGAGTAACCTGGAGGAGGCAGCACTTGGCCTGTTTATGAAGGCTACTGCGGCCCTCAGAAACCCCCCCAGTCTCCAAGAGGACTATGTATGCATGACAGCCTGCAAAATGCTGGAAATGGAGGAGGGCCAACGCCTCTTATGTGAGGAAGTGATCTTACAAGCCCTAAATAGAGGGTTGAGGGGCGAAATCACAAGCCAAAGCCACGTTTGTGAGTTGAACCATGGTCCTCCTTCTCCTCCAGGTCCTTCTCCTCCTCCTCCACCTCCTGCCACAACTCCAACACCAGAGCCACAGCCTGGAAGGAGGTGTGTAAGGAAGACCAGAGAGTGATGGCCTGGGTTCAGTCTGGTCTGACAAAAGACGCAGGCTGTGGTATGACCACAGCCTGGGGACAGATATGTCATCTGCTGCTGTTCCTGATCTCTTGTAGTCCTGGACAGATTGTGCTCACTATTGTAAGGGCTCCTCAGGCCACCAATTTTGACTGTAAAATAATTGATGTGTGTCCTGGGGTACAAAGGCTTTGCAAATTTAACTAGTTTCTCCAGCGTTGCCTTCCTCTTTATTTTGTTATGACCGGAATAAATGGCTATTTATTTTTCACAAATACTTGCCTATGTTTTTTACTTCAAAAAGGACAGTTTGTTTGAGTAGGCAGGTACATTTCCTAAATACAATGTCAAATTAACAAGGGACACCAACACCAACCAACCTCCTTGAGGTTAAAAAATACACGATAATAATGGTGTTGTGGTAACTTGACACACAAAACGAGAAATAATATTATTTAGAGCACTAGAAAAAATAAATAAAAATGTAGGTCTTGATAAAAAAACAAAAACAAAAAAACAAAAAACAAAAATTAGAACCATTATTATGGAGATCTGACGAAAAACAAAATTAATATTATTCATGAGAACACGAGAAATAATAAAGAAATCAGTTTGTGAGAACTCTGTGTGAATATCAGCAGCAAAACAACTTCATTCTTCTAGTATTATAAAGAAGAAGAGAATGCGCTGCATTAAACTATTTAAAAAATTGCAGCGTGACGAATGTGCTATCTCCATTACGAACGCTAGTTTTACCAGACCGATCGCTTCCGTCTCGTAATTTATTCTGAGCATGTGTGGCACTTTGTGCGTCAGAATTGTGTACACACTGTAAGGAAAATGGCTGCACTTTGGTTCACTATATACTTTAGATAAGGGGCTTGAACTTTTGAACTTTTTATACAAGTTATATGAAATGGTATCGCAAAACTTTTATAATGTCAAAATGACAATTTACTAGCAAGGAAAATAGGGAAGTTAGGGAAGCTAGCTAGCTCACCGCAAATTTGGCCTAAAGCCAATGGTACATGACTGTCTCAAAAGATTATTCCCATATTTCAAAATTATTCATATTATTCAGTTTCTCGGAATTCAAGCTAAGAAGGTATATTTAGACAAAAAATGTTTTAGGTACTTTTTAAGTCACGTCACTGAGCATGTCATGTAAAATATAACTTGTGATAACTTGTGATATGTAACTTGTGATACCTGTACTCTTGTGATTGGATAAACTAAGGAACCGCCCCTTGGTTTGCCCATACTGATCAAAGATTGTTACCCTATAAAACATGTAAATTGATACTATACATTTGTATTTCTGGATATCCAACTGTGTGTGTGGTGTCTTGATTTAACCAATCCAATGAAAGATCTTTTTTTGATGTCCAAGTTCAGCTCGAGCAAGGAAAAGGTTTGAGGGCGCACTTGACCAGTTAACCCTTACCCTTACAGAGTGGTACCAGAAGTGGGGTTCTGAAGTTCCGCCAAGCCAAGTAAGGTCTCTCTGATTTTTTGCTTGACCGGACTCCAGAATCTGGTAAGGTCAAGTAGCTCGTCAAAAAATAATAGGAAGAATAATTGTATAAGTGTCCCCGCTAGGTTGGCTAGGACTGGTAGAATATTGTAAATATTTTACTAAAAAATAGGAATGGACATCAAAAACGTCTATGATGTATTGATATATGTCTGATAAAATTAAGGTGGCCACCAAGGGTGAAAGATATCACGCAGGATGCTGCGATAATTGTAGTCTTGGATTGTTATTTGTGTCATAATCAGGTTCCTTTAAGACCAAATTTGACAGTAGGCGGTGTAAGAAATTTTATTGAACATTTCTTTAAACAAACTTATACAATTTGTCCTAATTTATTGTTGGTCTGTGATCATAGAGATTTGTATAAATAATGGGAAATCATTTGGAAAAGGTAAATTCTGGTGGTAAGTCAGAACAACCCACCCCAATTGATTTCGTGTCTGGAAACTATGAAAAATATTATACTGATCCTTTTTGGTCTCAAATATTAAAACGGTCACATAGTCTGCAAATTTCGGGATTAACTCCCTATGGCCCTTGTAGCCAGAATGATTGGGAAGAAGTTACTAAAATGTGTGGGCAACATAAACAGTATAATTATCCACCGTTTCCTTCCAACAATGACTATATGAAAGAGTGTTATAAAATATGGTCTAAAGCACTGAAGGAATATAAAAAGAAATTCCCACAGACTATATACAAAAACCCGACCTCACTTTTCCCACCGCACCCGACCCACTTTTAGATACTCCAAATGCTTGTAATCCTTTTTATGAATCTTCTCCACCTCCTTATTTGTTTCCCAAAATTGACCAACCTAAGGAGGAATTGAATCCTAAGACCCCCATAGAAACAAATAAAACTGTTAAACAGGAAAATAAATTGTATCCTTCCTTAGAACTAACATTGGGGGGATTATTGGCTATAGCTGAGGAAAAGGGTACACCAATGTGTAGATGAACAAGAAAATAGGAGAAGAGCTATCAAAGAATGTGTATCTGTTATAGATAATCTAACCAACACTATAGACACCCATTACACAAAAGAGAGTGAAAAAAAATCCAACAAAACAGAAAGTCAAAAGAGACAGAAGAAAATAGAAGAGTTAACTGCTAAAACACAGAAAATATTGAACGAGATAGACCAAGAGAGACAAATGGTTACTAGAGCCGCCAGACAGAGGTTTCAGACAGTTATGGAAAAACATGAAATGATGGAGGAAACAGAACATAGGGAGGAAGATGAATCAGAAGAGTCAGGGGCCGAAGAGGAGACCATAGGGGAGATTAAGGTTATTATCAACCCCCCAGAGCACCCATTTTGCAGGACAAACTGAGCAGTCTCCGGGTACTCCAATTTTGTTTACCACAGAAATACCCACCAAAGAGACCATATGTCCCCTTATCACAATGGGAACAACTCAAGTACAAATACCCCTCCCACTGGGCACAATTAAAGAAATAAAAGACACCTGTCCCAAGCCTAACAAAGATCTGAAACAAGCAGTTCATTTCTTAAAAAGATATTGCTTAGGTGGGAGAATGTCAGCAGAGGATCTACAGATTATCTTTAACGCAGTAGATCCTGACAGTACAGCCGAGATTAAAATAGGCACATGGGTAACAGAAAGTAGCCTATATGAGGATGGGGAAGATTTGGAAAAATTTTGGGCATTATTGTTAGCTGCCTGGAGAAAAGCTTATAGACCTGAGATGCCCATCAATGACTTAATTTCATGTAAACAATTACTTGGAAAATCTTTTCACGCTTTTGTCTCCCGATTATACAAAATTTATGTCTCCTGTGGCATAGAAAGTGACCCCTTATTTGTCAGTACTGTGATGAATAACGGGGACCCCAAGTCAGTCCAACTTATAAAATTGGTAAATACTAACTGGGCAACACAAACAGCTAAGACATTTATGGAAGATATACAAACAAGGGCGACATCTGGTGTCTTTAACACAAAAGGAGGACTCTTTACTATAGTAAAGGACTCTGGAATAAAAGAAGAGATCACACCAATATATGCTTCTCTCCCAATGCCCACCTATGCATACAGACAACAATATCAAAACAGAGATAATGTTCACCAAACAGATCAGGGTTGTTTCAATTGTGGGGACCCATCACATTGGAAATCAGACTGTCCACATAGAAGAGGATACAGACCCAGACGTGGTAATAGCCCACCACAAAGGGGACGGGGTAGAGGATACAATCCAGACAGACCACAGAGTAAGACCAGACCTAACCCTAGAAATGACCAGCACAACCAAGCTAACACGAATACCCAACATAGAGTGCAAATGAATTGGCCAGGTGATTCTGGACATTCAAAGGATCAAAACAATAGCCCATTTAGACAATAGGGATGCCCAGAGCAGGTTCCAGCCCTAGTACTTCACATGTTTTCAGATCATTGGAAAATCTTACCACAGGTCACCCTCAAGATCAAGGGTCAAGTGGTCAGTATGTTACTCGACACAGGTGCTAGTAGCAGCTGCTTAAACAATGTAAAATTTTTACGTGAAGATTGTACGGAGAGTTGCTCTTTAGGGATCAATGGAACTGATGTGGTACACAAAATTACACCTCTCCTAGAGGTCTGTGACTTGGAGAATAGAGTGTTAACCAAATCTAAGTTTGCAATTTTACCACAATGTCCCATATGCCTAATG
This sequence comes from Lithobates clamitans, assembly GCA_037952925.1. Classification (NCBI taxonomy): domain Eukaryota; kingdom Metazoa; phylum Chordata; class Amphibia; order Anura; family Ranidae; genus Lithobates; species Lithobates clamitans. The sequence goes on along the minus strand of JBBGZY010001020.1, from coordinate 1,191,104 downwards.
GGCCGGGACCTCATGTCTAAATTGAAACTGCATATAACTTTTACAGCAGAAAGAGGGATTATTGCCAAATCCCCCCACTGTGATCTACAGATGCCAAAAAGACAAGATTTTCTGTGTTACTTTATGACAGTTCCTACATACTTAGAAACACACCCCATATGGGCAAAGTCCAAAACTGATGTAGGACACATACCATGTACACCATATGTACCTACTTTCAAACCAGACATAGTGCCCACATTCCAGAAACAATATCCTTTGCCAAAGGAAAAGATCATGGGACTACAGCCCCAGATAGAAGAATACCTAGGATTAGGTATTCTAAGACCTATAATTAGTCCCTGGAACACACCAGTTAATCCAGTTAAAAAGGCTAACAGGGAATGGAGGATGGTGCAGGATCTTAGGGTAGTTAACAAAAGCATACAACCCTTACCCCCACTAGTGGCAGACAACACAGGAATATTAATCAATATTCCTGCACGGTCCTCCATATACACAGTACTGGACCTATCAAATGCATTTTTCAGTATAGAAGTGCACAAGGACTTCCAAGACATCTTTTCCTTTACATGGTCCACCGAACTGGCCACGGGCCAGCAGCTAACCTGGACAGTCCAGCCGCCTTCTCAATGGTGCTTAAAGCCACCTTAGATGACTGGGTTCCCCCAATGAAATCCACACTCTTGCAGTATGTTGATGATCTACTGATATGTAGTGAAAACAGGGCACAATGTGAGGTCGATTCCGAGAGTCTGATGTCGCACCTAGCACTCAAGGGCCATTTGGCGTCTCGAAAGAAGATCCAATGGTGCCAAGAGCAGGTAGAGGACCTGGGGTGCGTCATTGCAGAAGGAACACGGATGGTGTCCCCAAAACGGGTCGAAGCCCTCACTTGTCTCGGCCCACCAAAAGACAAAGCGTCACTATTGTCCTTCCTAGGCTCAATAGTATACTGCAGGCAGTGGATACCTGATTGTTCCTACTATGACTCCCTGCTACGGCAGGCAACAACAGCACAGGCACCAAAACTGGTCACATACACACCAGAAATGACTAAAGCCTTTCAAATTCTTTTAAAATCACTGGCGTCGGCTCCGGCGCTTGGCCTCCCTAATTATGAAAAGCTCTTTGCCCTATACTGTGTGGTCAGGGGTCATGCCTTTGTTGCAGTTCTGGCCCAAATGCATGGCACCCACTACCACCCCATAGCCTACATCTCAAAAAAACTACCGGTAACAGTCCAAGGGATGCCGGGCTGCTTCCAAGCATTAGCAGCCTGTGCCATGACCGTAAAAGATGCACAAAAGATCACCTTAGGGACTTCAACCACCGATACACTTCACATAGTGTTCATTTGCTACAAAACATGAATACACAACACATGACTACACAGCGTTCATCAGGGTATGAAATCATTCTTACAAACACGCACAACTTAACTGTCAAAAGCTCTGCTGAGGTAACACCGGCAATCAAACTCTTACATGCTTTGCTAAAACTCCCAGTCACTTCCCAAGACTGTCATGACTGTACACAAGAACTTCTCACTGTCACAGCACCTCGCAGAGATCTCACTGATCTACCTAACTCAGATTACCCTAACGTATTTTTCAGATGGGAGTTGCACACGTCCAGCGGATAATCAATACAAGACAGGCTATTCGGTGGTAATGCTACCGAATTTCATTCTAGAAGATGGTTACCTTACTGGCGCAACCTCCGCACAACAAGCCGAGTTATATGCACTCACAAGGGCCTGCTTAATCCACAAAGGTAAAAAGGTGAACATTTACACAGACAGCAGGTACGCATTCGGGGTCGCGCACGATTTTTGTATGATTTGGTTTAGACGCGGATTTTGGACCGCAGATAACAAAAAATAAATAACAGTGGGTATGTGTACGATCTAATTAATGCAATACAACAGCCCCATAGATTAAACATTATCAAAATTAAGGGGCATGCCACAGACGGATCCCTAGAGTCCCAGGGAAACGCTCTAGCAGACAGAGTAGCAAAAGCTGCAGCAGAAAGACAGCCACAGCCACATGACACAAAGCTTCTATTATTCCAAAATGACTTTACCACCCTCTCGTTCCAACACACATCAGCACTCTTGCAAAAACAAGCATTGGCTGATGACCTGGACTACTGGGCCGATATGGGTTTGACCAGAGACCCCACAGGTCTCTGGTCAAACAAGGAGGGAATCATAGGCATTAGGGATGAGCCGAACACCCCCCGGTTCGGTTCGCACCAGAACCTGCGAACGGACCGAAAGTTCGCACGAACGTTAGAACCCCATTGACGTCTATGGGACTCGAACGTTCAAAATCAAAAGTGCTCATTTTAAAGGCTAATTTGCATGGTATTGTCCTAAAAAGGGTTTGGGGACCCGGGTCCTACCCCAGGGGACATGTATCAATGCAAAAAAAATTTTTAAAAACGGCCGTTTTTTTGGGAGCAGTGATTTTAATGATGCTTAAAGTAAAAAAAAAAAAAGTGAAATATTCCTTTAAATATCGTACCTGGGGGGTGTCTATAGTAAAGTGACGCGTGTTTCCCGTGTTTAGAACAGTCCCTGCACCAAATGTCATTTTTAAAGAAAAAAATCTCATTTAAAACTGCTTGCGGGTTTAATGTAATGTCGGATCATGGCAATATGGATGAAAATCAGTGAGATAAACGGCATGGGTACCCCCCAGTCCATTACCAGGCCCTTTGGGTCTTGTATGGATATTAAGGGGAACCCCGCACCCAAATTAAAATAAGGAAAGGTGTGGGGCCACCAGCCCCTATATACTCTGAACAGCAGTATACAGGCGGTGCAAACAAGACAGGGACTGTAGGTTTGTTGTTAAGTAGAATCTGTTTGTAATTTTGAACGGGTACATTTTTAACGTGTTTAGCTCCAGCCAAAAAATCTTTTTTAAGCTTTTTGGAAAACATAGGGAAGGGTTATCACCCCTGTGACATTTGTTTTGCTGTCTTTCCTCCTCTTCAGAAGATTTTACCTCACTTTTTGTCCCAATGAAAAATGTTTTTTGAAAATTTGGGTTTTTTTGTGGAACAAGGATTGGAAAGCATCAGTGGAAAGGAGAATTTTTTTCCCATATTAACTCTTACAGGAGAGAATTTCCCTTCCTAGGGGTAGATTTCATCTCACTTCCTATTGTCTCCTTCCGTTTGCAAGTAGGAGTCGTTTGTAAGTTAGATGTTTGAAAGTAGGGTCCTGCCCTATATACTCAGCAGAAATTTGGGCCTTAGGTGTTGCTGTGGCCACAACACTGTAAGCCCTCACAGGGCCCTGCTGTGAAATATTAGATCAAGAATTGTAATTACATGCCCCTGTTGAACAGGAGCTGAAAAATTAGGCCTTCGGCACTGGTGCTGGTGCCACAACACTGCAACCCCTCACAGACACTCTAGTTGGAATGCAGGAACGAGCCCTGCTGCAAAGTATTGCATCAAAAATTGTAATTACACGCCCCTGTTAGACAGGGGCAGAAAAATTGGGCCTTAGGCACTGGTGCTGGTGCCACAACACTGCAACCCCTCACAGACACTCTAGTTGGAACGCAGGAACGAGCCCTGCTGCAAAGTATTGCATCAAAAATTGTAATTACACGCCCCTGTTAAACAAGGGCTGAAAAATTGGGCCTTAGGCACTGGTGCTAGTGCCACAACACTGCAACCCCTCACAGACACTCTAGCTGGAACGCAGGAACGAGCCCTGCTGCAAAGTATTGCATCAAAAATTGTAATTACACGCCCCTGTTAGACAGGAGCAGAAAAATTGGGCCTTGGGCACTGGTGCTGGTGCCACAACACTGCAACCCCTCACAGACACTCTAGTTGGAATGCAGGAATGAGCCCTGCTGCAAAGTATTGCATCAAAAATTGTAATTACACGCCCCTGTTAGACAGGAGCAGAAAAATTGGGCCTTGGGCACTGGTGCTGGTGCCACAACACTGCAACCCCTCACAGACACTCTAGTTGGAATGCAGGAACGAGCCCTGCTGCAAAGTATTACATCAAAAATTGTAATTACACGCCCCTGTTAAACAGGGGCTGAAAAATTGTGCCTTAGGCACTGGTGGTGGCGCCCAGAACCAAAAATGTTCTTACAAGCTATCAGCGTGATGATTGAGGAGGAAGAGGTTAATTACTCAGGGATAGTCACTCAGCATCAGCATAGGCAGTCTTTGAAGGGATCTGAGATTTCAAAAAAAATTATTCGGTTACATCAGCATCAGGTGCTTGGTAGCTGGTGGTGATCCAAGACTGATTCATTTTTATGAAGGTCAGTCGATCGACCGAGTCGGTGGACAGACGCACCCTGTGATCGGTTACCACGCCTCCAGCAGCACTGAATGTGCGTTCCGAAAGAACGTTGGATGCAGGACAGGCCAGTAGCTCAATTGCATACTGTGCAAGCTCTGGCCAGTGATCCATCCTCAAGACCCAGTAACCCAGAGGATTTTCGGTGGGAAAGGTGTCCAAGTCTGATCTTGCCCCTAGGTATTCCTGCACCATGTAAAACAGACGCTGGCGATGGTTGCTGGAACTGATCATACCTTGGGGCTGCGGACCAAAAAATTGTCTGAACGCATCGGTCAGACGGCCACCTTCTCCACCGCTCCTTCTTTGACTGACCGAAGCCTCAGCAACACGTTGTCCAGAAACAGGAGTTTGTAACCTCCCAGTCTCTGGAAACGCGTTACACAGACCTTTCTGCAAGGCCTCCCGAAGATGTTTCATCCTCTGCTCCCTCTGCGATGGAAAGATAAGGTCCGCAACCTTACCCTTGTAATGTGGATCAAGGAGGGTTGCCAGCCAGTATTGGTCCTTCTCCTTGATACCACGAATACGAGGATCCTTACGCAGGCTTTGCAGGATCAGGGAGGCCATGCAGCGTAGGTTTGCTGAGGCATTCGGTCCGGAGTCCTCTGGGTCACTAAGGACGACATGGTCCGCAGCCACCTCCTCCCAGCCATGTACAAGTCCATGTGTTTCTTGGGACTGATCCCTTAAAGACTGCTGCTGATGCTGAGTGCCAGGCTCCACCTCCATACTGACACAATCTTCCTCCTCCTCCTCCTCCTCCTCCTCGTCCTCTTCCTGTGTGATCGGCGGGCACGCAGGAACACTGTCTGGATAAAGGGGGCCTTGAGAGCTAAGGAAGTCCTCCTCTTCCTGCCTCTGTTCTGCCTCAAGTGCCCTGTCCATTATTCCACGCAGCGTGTGCTCCAACAGGTGGACAAGGGGGACAGTGTCACTGATGCATGCACTGTCACTGCTCACCATCCTCGTGGCCTCCTCAAATGGTGACAGGACAGTGCATGCATCCCTGATCATGGCCCACTGGCGTGGGGAAAAAAAAACCAAGCTCCCCTGACCCTGTCCTGGTGCCATAGTCACACAGGTACTCATTGATGGCCCTCTGCTGCGTGTGCAGCCGCTGCAGCATGGCCAACGTTGAGTTCCACCTGGTGGGCATGTCACAGATTAGGCGGTTCTTGGGCAGATTAAACTTCTTTTGGAAGTCCGTCAGCCGAGCACTGGCATTATATGACCGGCGGAAATGCACACAGACTTTCCTGGCCTGCCTCAGGAGATCCTGTAAGCCCGGGTACCTGCCCAAAAACCGCTGCACCACCAAGTTAAGGACGTGAGCCAAACAGGGCACATGGGTCATTTGTCCCTGTCGGAGGGCAGAGAGGAGGTTGGTGCCATTGTCGCAAACCACCATTCCTGCCTTAAGTTGGCGTGGCGTCAACCACCACTGAACCTGTCAGCAGAGCTGACAGAACCTCTGCCCCAGTGTGGCTCCTGTCCCCCAAGCACACCAGCTCAAGCACCGCATGGCATCTTTTGGCCTGCGTACTTGCGTAGCCCCTTGAACGACTACGGAGCACCGCTGGTTCCGAGGAAGAGGCCATGGAGGAAGAAGAAGAGGAGGGGGTGGAGGAGAGAGGTGTGTCACAATCATTAGCATTTTGGAGGCGTGGTGGCGGAACAACCTCCAACACTACTGCACCTTGTCCTGCATCCTTCCCAGCTGCCAGCAGAGTCACCCAATGCGCCGTGAAACTTAGGTAACGTCCCTGTCCATGCCTGCTGGACCATGAGTCAGCGGTAATATGCACCTTACCGCTGACCGCCCTGTCCAGCGAGGCATGGACATTGCCTTCCACATGCCGGTAGAGAGCCGGAATCGCCTTCCGTGAGAAAAAGTGGCGTTTGGGTACCTGCCACTGAGGAACCGCACATTCCACAAACTCACGGAAGGGGCAGAGTCTACCAACTGAAAAGGCAGCAGTTGAAGTGCTAGCAATTTTGCCAAGCTAGCATTCAACCGCTGGGCATGTGGATGGCTGGGAGCAAACTTCTTTCGACGGTGCAGCAGCTGGGGCAGGGAAATTTGCCTGGTACAATCTGATGTCGGTGTACCAAAAGCAGATTGCCCACAAGTACTTGGCTGTGACACACCTAATTCTACACCTTCATTCCTCTCAGTGCAGGTCTCAGAGAGGACTGAAGGTCTAGTGGGGTTGGAAAGCTCAGCTGATGAGGAGCCAGGAGAGGTCCTCTTTGTTCTTTGGTGTGGGTCTTTTAGATGCACTTGCCAACGAACTGCATGGCAGGTCAACATATGTCTGGTCAAGCATGTGGTACCCAAGCGGGAGATGTTTTGGCCACGTGAGATACGCTTGAGACATATGTTGCAAATAGCAGCGGTGCGATCTGATGCACTCGTCTCAAAAAAGGCCCACACCAAAGAACGTTTTAAATAACGCGCAGAGACTGCAGCGCCCTGCACATGTGATGCAGTCAATGTGCTGCCCTTAGGCTGGCCCCTGGAGGGCATCCTGCCTCGTTGGTGATGTGCCGCCTCCTCCTCCTCCTCCTCTCTCCTATCAGGCACCCACGTTGAGTCAGTGACCTCATCATCCCCTCCCTCCTCATCACTGGAGCAAAGCTGGCAGTATGCTGCAGCAGGGGGAGCATGACTGCCAGATTGCTGTCCTTCTTGGGCACCCCCTCTGTCCGTGCTCATGTTACTGCCTTCATCGAGCTCAGTATCATCATCAGAGCCTTCCAAACGCTGGGCATCCTCCTGGAGCATGTACCCAACACTGTGGTCAAACAGTTCGAGGGACACCTCAGGAGGACATGGTGGAGCTAGGGAAGGAGTCACTGATGACATTGAGCCGAGGGAAGAGGCCGCTGCTTTGCCAGACAAAGCACCCTGGGCATGGGTGAGAGAGGATGAGGAGGATGAGGACGGCTTGGTCATCCACTCGACCAAGTCTTCCGCATGTTGCGGCTCAACACGGCCAGCTGCCAAAAAAAAGGCCAAGCTTGTCCCATAGCCACGTGCTGATGAGGATGCACCGTCTCCACGACCAGCACTAGACACAGAGCCTGCTTGCCCTCTCTTATTGGCTTGTGACTGTCTGCCTCTCCTTCTTGACCTTCCAGACATACTAATGGCCTGTAGCTGCACTAAATTGGGATATATATATATATATATATATATATATATATATATATATATATATATATACTGCAGCTAGCAAAATTAACTGCCTGCCTGCCAGAACACCACCAACCTTCTACAGGTAGCTTTAGCTGAACACTGTGAGGTGGACGCACCCCACTAACTTGTAGGTTTAGCTGAACACTGTGAGCAGGACGCACTGCACTAACTGTAAATAGTCTAGCTGCCTGACCGTGGTACTAATAGGATCAAAAGAACACCAGTAATTTTCTTCAGGTAGCTTTATATACTGTAACAAGACAAGCCTGCATGTCAGTAGGAAGACAACAGGAACGGATCTAGCTGAACACTGTGAGCAGGACGCACTGCACTAACTGTAAATAGTCTAGCTGCCTGACCGTGGTACTAATAGGATCAAAAGAACACCAGTAATTTTCTTCAGGTAGCTTTATATACTGTAACAAGACAAGATTGCCTGTCAATAGGAAGATAACAGGAACGGATCTAGCTGAACACTGTGAGCAGGACACACTGCACTAAATGTAAATAGTCTAGCTGCCTGACCATGGTACTAATAGGATCAAAAGAACACCAGTAATTTTCTTTAGGTAGCTTTAAATACTTTAACAAGACAAGCCTGCCTGTCAGTAGGAAGATAACAGGAACGGATCTAGCTGAACACTGTGAGCAGGACGCACTGCACTAAATGTAAATAGTCTAGCTGCCTGACCGTGGTACTAATAGGATCAAAAGAACACCAGTAATTTTCTTCAGGTAGCTTTATATACTGTAACAAGACAAGCCTGCCTGTCAGTAGGAAGATAACAGGAACGGATCTAGCTGAACACTGTGAGCAGGACGCACTGCACTAAATGTAAATAGTCTAGCTGCCTGACCGTGGTACTAATAGGATCAAAAGAACACCAGTAATTTTCTTCAGGTAGCTTTATATACTGTAACAAGACAAGCCTGCCTGTCAGTAGGAAGATAACAGCAACGGATCTAGCTGAACACTGTGAGCAGGACGCACTGTACTAAATGTAAATAGTCTAGCTGTCTGACCGTGGTACTAATAGGATCAAAAGAACACCAGTAATTTTCTTTAGGTAGCTGTAAATACTGTAACAAGACAAGCCTGCCTGTCAGTAGGAAGATAACAGGAACGGATCTAGCTGAACACTGTGAGCAGGACGCACTGCACTAAATGTAAATAGTCTAGAAGATAACAGGAACGGATCTAGCTAAACTGAGTACAGTGTATATATATATGCAACACCTGGGATGCATATATATACACAATACACTTTAAGTGCAGCTAACTGACTGACTGTCCTGTCTAATCTAGCTAACTCAAATGAAATGACACTGTCTCTCTCTCTCTCTAAGCACACCGGAACACACTGCACAGGGCCGCCGTGCAGGCGGCCTTATATAGTGTGGGGCGTGTACTAAATCCCCTGAGCCATAATTGGCCAAAGCCTCCTTGGCTTTGGCCAATTACGGCTCTCTGTTCAGGCGGCGCTGTGATTGGCCAAGCATGCGGGTCATAGTGCATGCTTGGCCAATCATCAGCAAGCAATGCACTGCGATGCTGCAGTGAATTATGGGCCGTGACGCGCCACACGAATTTGGCGCGAACGGCCCATATCGTTCGCAATTCGGCAAACGACCGAACAGCCGATGTTCGAGTCGAACATGGGTTTGACTCGAACACGAAGCTCATCCCTAATAGGCATACCTAGAGCAGCAGCGCCCCTATTATTGTCTTACCTTCACGGTCCAGGACACATAGGACCAAGACCACTCTTAAAAAAGTACCAAGACTGTTTTAGTACACGCAAGGCACACGACCTAGTACAACAGCTTGTCTCCTCTTGTCTGACTTGTGCTCAGAACAATGTTCAGGGCCCTCAACATGGGAAACATGGACATTTGCCACCACCATTAGGCCCGCTACAAGACTTACAGATAGACTTCACACACATGCCCAGGCAGAGAGGTAATCTCAAATATTTGTGCGTGATGGTGGACAAATTTTCAACTTGGCCAGAGGCCATACCCGGTACAGGGGAAACCACAGGCATTGCAGCCCGGTGTCTGATCAATCATTGGATCAGTCGATACGGACTTCCTGCTACCATATACTCTGACCAAGGCCCAGCATTTACTTTAAAGCTGGTGAATGAATTGACTAGGGTATTAGGGATACAGTGGAAGCTACACATCCCATATCACCCACAGAGTTCAGGGGTAGTGGAAAGAATGAATAGAACAATCAAGGACAAACTTAAAAAGGCCACTAACGGTACCATGAAGGACTGGCTAAAATACCTGCCAGGGGTCCTCTTCCAGATAAGAACCACCCCCCATAGCAGGACAGGCTTATCCCCATATGAAATACTAATGGGAAAGCCGGCCCAGAAGAAAGCAATTGAGGGAGAGGAGGTTAATCTTTATTCCTTACAGGAAGAGCATGTGAAACATCTGGTAAGTAGCCTTACTGAGAACTACGACAAGGTAGCTGTCACTTTTCCTCCTCTCTCCATAGAGCCTACACACCCCTTTATACCTGGTGACAAAGTCCTGATAAAGCAGCTTGCAGCAAGGAAGGTACCAGGGCCCATCTGCCAAGGACCATTTGAAGTACTCAAAGCAACTCGAACCGCCATCCTCACAGACCATGGACCACAATGGATCCACGCATCAAGGATAAAAAAAGCACCAAGCCTAGAAGCAAGCCAAGACCCGCAAAAGAAAGAGACATTGAACTCAAACCCCTGCCCAAGCCCCCCAAACCCCCCTGCAGCACCCTCCGTAGAGGACTCCGGAGCCCCAGAGACCTTGAACCTAATGACGTTCGAGTGGTAGATGTTCAAGTATTTCCTCTAGGTTCCCAGGATCCACCTAAACAGAGGCCCTGGAAATGCACCACTCAAATAATCTTAGTTTTTGCCATCCTGATCATGTTTAAGATTTTTCTACTAACCACTTTTGTATGTTGGATGACTAACAGTTGTGGTTTTCAGCCCCCCTCTAATTATACTAACCGTACTTGGCGAGGTTTTATAGGAAGTCCTATTTATCCTTGCTGCATTCAGGTAGCCGGACAAATGTCCAAAGCCCAATCTCAAGCAGTTACAGGGTATCATATTCAAAGAAAAGATGGGCATTGCCACATAGCAGCCATTGTCTTGACAGCCAAATATAAGGGAGTAGAAAAGACCTGGTGTATGAATCCCAATCATAGACCAAGTCAGAACCTGGTGTGCAAATTTAAAAAGGCCAAACTCAGGGATAAAGGGATCAGTCAAGTTATTCAAAACAAAAGATCAAACTACGCGCCCTTGGCACCATTAGATAATACCAGTATGAAAAAGGCCCCCAAATCAAAATTCCAATTCCTAAAATCCAGAAGGGAACTCCTAAAACCAGACTTTAAAAGTATTAATAACGGGGCACAGCTAGATCCTGAAACTTACTCAGTACCAGACTCAATTCCTCATCATTTCATAATGATGCATGCTTTCGCAAGGAAGCAGAATTATTCAGAATGCTGGGTTTGATCCCATTTGGGAACTGGCCGACACTCAGTTCCGATGGTTGGAAGGCCAGTGACCCTAGAGCAGTTGCTAAACATCACCCAACCCATTCCCCCTGAGAGCATCACAACCAATAGTAAACCCCTTCTCTTTACAGGGTACACAAGGAGTCCGCAATTTTGTTTTCTTAATGGAGCAGGTAAAGATTTGTATAGTGGTAGATTTTGCAGAGACACGGTAGTGAATTTTACACTGGTGGATTTAATGCTCATAGTCAATGGGACATTAGATATAGAGGGACTTCTCACACACAACATATCAGACCCTGATGAGCACATTGGAAATATGTCCTCCTACAAAATTTCAAATTGTATAAAAGGGAATAGCTCGGTAACAAAATCATGGCTCGTCAGCACACATATGAATAGCTCATGGATGGAGGAGCGTGAGGATGAGGCACCCTCCATAGGGGACTGGATGTACCTAGTGGGGTTAAGGTTCAATCTAGATTCACCTGGGGATGTACCTGCCCCTCATATGCCCCACGGATGGATAGTGTGCTGTGGTCTTTGGTGCCACACTACCATCCCATACCCCCTCGATAGAAAGACCTCAGGATGGTGCACCCTGGTAGAAATGATCCCTTTCATGGGTGCTTCTCCTGGGGACTCGCCTGTTGAAATGATACCAGCCCATGGCCATTTAGAGTTTGGGAGACACAAAAGAGAGGTCACAACCTGGTGGGACAAGGTATTTGCTTCCATGGGTGGGGCAGGCATGTACAATGCACTAACAAAGGTAGATGAGTTTGGGGAACTAGTAGATTCCTGGATGAATAAAACATCAACCGATGTGGGCTTCATCAATGAGGGATTGAGGAAAATCCTGTTTGAACAAGAAATAATCAAGCAGCGTCAAGAGAGGATGATGATGGTACTGACAGGGCTGTGTGACGTGACAGGGGATAAAAGCCTCTGTTGCACATATATGAACAATTTAACTAAACCTAGTGAAGATTTAGAGGTACCAGACTATTATGATATAATTAAAGGACACCAGGAGGAGAGAGCAAAACTGCAAACACAAATGAGAAGGCTAGGAGACTCTTGGAACCCACTCTCAGGAATTGGGGGGTGGTTTGAATCATTTTGGGACAGTGTTATGGGATTCTTTAAAAAGGCAGGCATGATACTGATCATGATAGTACTCCTGGGTATCGCCACTTATGCCACTATCAAATTCCTATTCTACATCACCAATAAAGTTCCTGACATTGCAGCAAAAATTAAACAGGACTCTGAGCTTAAGGAAACCATGGCCATGTTCTACATTAAGCCTGAAGAAGCCATGCCTATGTTCCACACAGAACAAACCTGGGACTCCAAGAATTAGGGAATTAGTGATCAGGGAGAATGAAATCCTCCCTGATCAAAGGAGGGATTGTAAGGAAAATGGCTGCACTTTGGTTCACTATATACTTTAGATAAGGGGCTTGAACTTTTGAACTTTTTATACAAGTTATATGAAATGGTATTGCAAAACTTTTATAATGTCAAAATGACAATTTACTAGCAAGGAAAATAGGAAAGTTAGGGAAGCTAGCTAGCTCACCGCACATCTGGCCTAAAGCCAATGGTACATGACTGTCTCAAAAGATTATTCCCATATTTCAAAATTATTCATATTATTCAATTTCTCTGAATTCAAGCTAAGAAGGTATATTTAGACAAAAAAAAATTTTAGGTACTTTTTAAGTCACGTCACTGAGCATTTCATGTAAAATATAACTTGTGATAACTTGTGATACCTGTACTCTTGTGATTGGATAAACTAAGGGACCGCCCCTTGGTTTGCCCATACAGTTAAAAGATTATTACCCTATAAAACATGTAAATTGATACAATACATTTGTATTTCTGGATATCCAACTGTCTGTGTGGTGTCTTAATTTAACCAATCGATTGAAAGATCTTTTTTTGATGTCCAAGTTCAGCCCGAGCAAGGAAAAGGTTTGAGGGCGCACTTGACCAGTTAACTCTTACCCTTACACACACGATCAGAATTTACGTGAACGGATTTTGTTGTCAGAAAATTTGAGAAGCAGATCTCAAATTTTGTGCGACGGAAATTCCGATGGAAAATGTCCGATGGAGCCTACACACGGTCGGAATTTCCGACAAAAAGCTCCCATCGAACATTTTCCGTAGGAAAATCCGACTGTGTGTACGCGGCATTACTGTTTTGGTTCATTCACATACTCCTAAAACAACATTACTTCACAGGGATGGCTGTGTGTGCTCTTATTTCCTTGTATTTTCTCCCTGCTCTATTTTTGACTGTAAAGCTCCCATGGAGGCTGACTTGTCTCTTGCCTGATATCAGGCAGGAGACAGGTCAGCCTCCATGGGGGCGTTACAGGTCAGGTCAGCCTCCATGTGGGCTTTACAGGTAAAGTCAGCCTCCATGGGGGCCTTACAGGCCAGGTCAGCCTCCATGGGTCCTTACAGGTCAGGTCAGTCTCCATGGGCAGCCTTACTGGTCAGGTCAGCCTTCTTGGGATGCCTCAGAGGTCAGGTCAGCCTCCTTGGGGTCCTTAGAGTTCAGGTCAGCCTTCAAGGGGCCTTAGAGGTCAGGTCAGCCTCCATGGGGGGGCCTTAGAGGTCAGCCTCCATGGGGTCTTTACAAGTCAAGTCAGCCTCCATAGGGGGCTTACAGGTCAGGTCAGCCTCCATGAGGGGCCTTACAGGTCAAGTCAGCCTCCATGGGGGGGCCTTACAGGTCAGGTCAGCCTCCATGGGGGGCCTTAAAGGTCAGGTCAGCCTCCATGGGGGCCTTAGGTCAAGTCTTCCATAACACATGACCCTGGTGCACCCCAGAGCATCCTGTGTCATCTAGTGACTTCTGTGAGTCCCTGTGTGCTTCACCACCTTGGCACCCCCAAAGCACTTTGTGTCATCTAGTGACTTCCATGCCACATGACCCTGGTGCACCCCAGAGCATCCTGTGTCATCTAGTGACTTCTGTGAGCCTCTGTGTGCTTCACGACCTTGGCACCCCCAGAGCACTTTGTGTCATCTACTAACTTCCATGCCACATGACCCTGGTGTACCCCAGAGCATCCTGTGTCATCTAGTTACTTCTGTGAGTCCCTGTGTGCCCCACAACCTTGGCACCCCCAGAGCACTTTATGTCATCTACTGACTTCCATGCCACAAGACCCTGGTGCTCCCCAGAGCATCCTGTGTCATCTAGTGACTTCTGTGAGCCCCTGTGTGCCCCACAACATTGGCACCCCCAAAGCACTTTGTGTCATCTAGTGACTTCCATACCACATGACCCTGGTGCACCCCAGAGCATCCTGTGTCATCTAGTCACTTCTGTGAGCCTCTGTGTGCCCCATGACCTTGGCACCCCCAGAGCACTTTGTGTCATCTAGTGACTTCCATGCCACATGATCCTGGTGCACCCCAGAGCATCCTGTGTCATCTAGTGACTTCTGTGAGCCCATGTGTGCCCCATGACCTAGATGCAATCTAGAGCATCAGTGACTGGTGCAACCCAGTGTCATCTAGTGACTCTAGTGTGCCCTGTGCACTCCGTGACCCCAAGGTCACCCCAGAACATCCTCTGCCATTAAGGCTCCATTCACACTTGTGTGTGGGCACTAAAGTTGCATGAGAAGTCGTACCCCATATTTTTCAATGACAACCATTCTAATGTGTGTAACTTAAAGTAGCAGCAACTTTTAAAAGGTTCCTGCACTACTTTGGTCTCACTTCATGCAACTTGAGTGCCATAGACTGGAATGTAAACCCTCAAAAGTTGCATGAAAGTTGCATCTGAATGTTATACATGCGATAATTGTGCAAGAGTTGTCCATTATCATTGGTCAAAGCCAAAGATGCATCCAAGTGGCACCCATCCAAAGTTACACTCCAAAGTATGAAAGGAGCCTTAGTGACTCCAATTTGCCCCTGTGTACCCTGTAACCTCAAACGCACCCCAAAGCATCCTGTGTCACCTAGTGACTCCTGTGCACCCCTATGTACACCAATGACTCCTAGTGTGCCCTGTGTCATGCAGGGATCTCCACACTAGGGCCCTCCAACTGTTGCGGAACTACACGTCCCATGAGGCATTGTAAAACTCTGACATTCAGAGACAAGACTAGGCATGATGGGAATTGGAGTTCCTGAACAACTGGAGGGCCATAGTTTGGAGACCCCTGAGGGGCTCCTAGTGCACTCTGTTCTTTTGTGGCTCCTTTGTCCCCGCGCAGCCTCAAATATGGTTTTTATTATTTGGAATATGGACTTTCAACACCAGAGGTGCTAGCTCTACCTTCAATCCCCTCCAAACAATTAGGCTGGGGGGTCTTAATGGATGTAAGACCATCTCCTTCAGCCATTTTCAGGTATCATCTCATATGTGGGTTGGACTTGATGGACTTGTGTCTTTTTTTTACCTCACCTACTATATGTAAGGATATCTTTAGAAAAGTCTGAAGATCTAGAAGATCAGAGTAATAAAACATGAAGTAAATAAACCTTTCCGGGGTTTTTATAAATGAATCATCTTAACAAATTGAAAATAAAAAAAAAAGAACCCTCCTCGACACCAATGAAAAGAACAGAATGTAACAAAAACTGACTCGGAATGTCAAGGACTCATGTGCTGAATGGAGAGTCTGATGGAATTCGGAAATGATTTGAGGATTAGGGACGGTAAATCCTTTATGTAGAAAGGATTAAAAAGCTGTAGAGTTCATCTTCATTTAGCAAAAAAAACGTAGATCGGTAAACCGAGACAGTGCTTAATAGATGAGAATATTGAATACACAGAGTCAGAGACCAGGATGGAGGAGAGCCGAGGCAGCGGGAATTAACAGACATAAAACGGCGGCTGGAAATATGAAATTGCAGCTTTCAACACGAAAACGCGCACAGCTTAGGTAAATACATGATTATTTTAGAAAAGGTTCAGACCTCTGTGAAATGTGTTGGGGGTATTAGGACTGCTGTTATCTTTTTTGGAATAAAAGTGATGTTTTTCGATTACCTCGAAAGTTCAAGGTTGTTACAAAAACAATTCCAGTTTGCTACTAAAAATCAATCTGTTCTCTATTAATGTCATCTGGAAAACATTGCCATTACCCAAATGTCACCGGATGAACCTGGGCAGCATCTCTCTGCAATCCCACCACATTAGCTGGAAGCTGGTGCCACATAGGAGACTGGGACATCAAGGAGAAGGCCTAGAGTTCCAATAAAGTGATAATGACACTTTTCTAGTGCCCTGGCTTGCTGCTAAATTCAAAAATCCCTACCGTCTGTTTTGGTAGTTCTTAAACCTGAATTCTGGGAATTCAAGTCCTTTGTAAAAAGGTGAAGGCACACTGATGCCCCGTACACACGGCCGGACTTTGTTCGGACTTTCCGACAACAAAATCCTAGTTTTTTTTCCGACGGATGTTGGCTCAAACTTGTCTTGCATACACACAGTCACACAAAGTTGTCGGAAAATCCGATCATTCTGAACGCGGTGACATAAAACACGTACGTCGGGACTATAAACGGGCTGGTGGCCAATAGCTTTCATCTCTTTATTTATACTGAGCATGCGTGGCACTTTGTCCGTCGGATTTGTGTACACACGATTGGAATTTCTGACAATGGATTTTGTTGTCGGAAAATTTTATATCCTGCTCTCAAACTTTGTGTGTCGGAAAATCCGATGGAAAATGTGTGATGGAGCCCACACACAGTCGGAATTTCCGACAACAAGGTCCTATCACACATTTTCTGTCGGAAAATCTGACCGTGTGTACAGGGCATATGAGTTAAGTCCTAGGTACTCCATGACATCTCCTGGGTTTATCTCTATTATTTATGTAGCGGGCACCTACTTTCATGTGAACTTTTCTGTGTTTAAATTGAAAAGTACAGTTTCAGGTAAAATTTAGGCAGGCTTGTGCTATTACAACAGGCCTGGTTATTTATTTTGGGAGCTGGGAGTGTCAGTGTAGTGCAGGGTATGGCCACCTGTGCTTGGACCCAGAGATGCCTCCTCTTGCTTTCAGTGAAGCGGTTCTGGAAGAGAGGTTGGACTTGGGATCTGAGTGACAGGCAGCTTGTGTGTGAGTTCTGGCCACTCATTAATTTGTTTGGCAGGAGGCGGGACTCTCATAAAAGCTGGGGTCACGTGGCGGTAGAGAGTCGTAGTGCCCAGAGAGGGGAGAGGTTCGCCTTTGGGGAGCCAAGAGCCTTCCCCCCTCACAGAGAGGGAGGGGGGACCAGGATCCACAGAAGAGTTAATGACACCGGACAGCATGTAGTCGCTGGTGTTGCTGGATGCCCCTGAGGAGAAGGGAGCGTGCCAGACCGGAGAGAAGGGATGGAGAAGCCATTTCAAGAAGAAGTAGCAACTAAGCGGAAGACAACTGGACGATAGATCGTTTATGAGTGGCACATGGACTGTTGATCAAGTGAGTAAAAGCCCAGGGGAAGGGTACTACCAGAGGCTGAGGGATGTTGGTACGCAAGTCAGTGAGACAGGTGGAGATGGCTTAGTGACTTTGGGTTCAACAATACCCCGGGATTCCAATCAGTCAGGCAGGAGGAATTATTCAGAGTAATCTCTTCCTTAGCTCAACTTGGAAGTACCATACAGACGGGAAGTAGTGGTAAAAAGGCAGCAGTAAAGCTCTCAGCACAAGTAGAGATACAAACTGTTCCTAAGAAATTCTGCAGGTGAAGAAGTTATTCAGAGTGACTCTTTACCATATATTCTCTAGTAAATCTACTTCTGTCTTCCCCACTGAAGAAATCATTCAAAGTGATTTTTTTATAGTCCGCATTGTTCTAAGTCTTTCCATAAGAAGGCAAAGAAAAGATTATGAAGCAACAAAAGAGCATCTCAGAAAATCCTTCTCCTATCCCAGTTTATGTTTTATTAATAAAGCAAGAGAAAAGTACAATATGGACTGTTTCTATTTCTATGGGCTGCGATGGGCTAGGTGGAAAATGTGATTTACGGATATAATATATAATCAGCAGCCCCTGCGGGGGTAAGTGCTACATTTACATCTGCCAATTTTATTGACTTCCATACCACCTCCTGTAGCTTTACTGCTACAGTGCGGCCCCTGCCACTTTATTAGGAACACCTTGCTAGGACCCCCTTTTGCCTTCAGAACTGCCTTAATTGTTCCTGGCATAGATTCATAGTTCATGTTCCTGGCATAGAAACATTCCTCAGAGATTTTGTTCCATATTGACATGATAGAATGCAGATTTGTTGGCTGCACATTCATGATGCCAATATCCCAAAGGTGCTCTATTAGATGAGATCTGGTGAGTGTGGAGGCCATTAGAGTACAGTGACCTCATTGTCCAGTGATGAGATGATTGGAGCTTTGTGACATGGAGCATTATCCTGCTGGAAGGAGCCATCAGAAGATGGGGACACTGTAGTCATAAAGGGATGGACATGGTCAGCAACAATACTCAGGTAGGTCGAGGTGTATAAACAATGCTCAGTTGGTACTAAGGGGCCCAAAGTGTGCCAAAAAAATATCCCCCACACCATTACACCATCACCAGCCTGAACTGGTGATATAAGGCAGGATGGATCCATGCTTTCATGTTGTTTACGTCAAATTCTGACCCCACCATCTGAATGTCGCAGCTGAAATCCAGACTCATCAGAGCAGGTAACATTTTTCCAATCTTCTGTTGTCCAATTTTGGTGAGCCTGTGCGAATTGTAGCCTCAGTTTGCTTTTCCTAGCTGACAGGAGTGACACCCAGTGTGGTCTTCTGCTGCTGTAGCCCACCTGCCTTAAGGTTCAAAGTGTTGTGCATATAGAGATGGCAGAGGTGTAACTAGAACCTTCAGGGCCCCGGGGGAAGAAACCATGAAGGGCCCCCCTGCCCCCCCTTCTATCTGAGCCCCGGGCCTCCAATTTTGGGAGGGCGTCCATGGACATCCTCCCCTGGGACGTGCATCCAGTGCATTCACAGCGGCCCTTTACCATGTGATCAGCTAATCACATGTAAACAGACTTGCCGGTTATCTGCAGCCCTTTCCTCCCACGCTGTGTCTTAACCATCAACAATGTCAGTAAATTTTTTACACTGATGATCAGTGCCACCTATCATCAGTGTCAATTATCAGTGCTCATCAATGCCACCTATTAGTGCCCATCAATGCCGCCTATCAGTGCTCATTAGGGCCGCCTATCAGTGCCCAGTGACCTATCAATTCCGCCTACAAGTGTTACTTATCATAGATCATTAATACCACCTATTATTGCCCATCAATTCTGCCTCTCAGCACCACCTATCAGTGCTCATCAATGCCGCCTAACAGCGTCCATCAGTGCCACCTATCAGTGCTCTTCAATGCTGCCCCTTAGTGCCATCTATCAGTGCTCACAAGTGCTGCCTATCAGTACTCATCAGTGTCACCTATCAGTATCTATCAGTGCCACCTATCAGTGCTCAATGCCCATGAGTGCTGCCTATCAGTTCTCATCAATGCTCACCAATGCTGCCTATGAGTTCTGCCTATCAGTGCTCATCATTGCCACCTATCAGAGCTCATCAATGCTGCCTGAGTTCTGCCTATCAGTGTTCATCAGTGCCTATCAGTGCAACCTATGAGTTCTGCCTATCAGTGCTCATCAATGCCCCCCAGTGCCACTTATCAGTGCTCATCGGTGCCTCCTATCAGTGCCCATCAATGTCTCTTATCAGTGCCCATTAGTGTCTCTTATCAGTGCCTTCTATCAGTGGCCATCAATGTCTCCTAGGGCCCCGTCGCAAGTGCGACTGTTGCGACCCTGGTAATTCCGCCACTGAGAGATGGTATTCTGCATACCTTGGATGTAACGAGTGGTTATTTGAGTTACTGTTGCCTTTCTATCATCTGCATCCAGTCTGCCCATTCTCCTCTGACCTCTGAGATCAACAAGGCATTTTCCTCCACACAACTGCCGCTCACTGGATGTTTTCTCTTTTTCGGACCATTCTCTGTAAACCCGAGAGATGGTTGTGCCTAAAACAAACCAGTAGATCGGCAGTTTTTGAAATACTCAGACCAGCCCGTCTGAGATACAAAGAATGCATTAAGGTAAAAAAAAAACTTCTGCCTTTAGAACCGCTTTAAGTGTTTAAATGTAACTTTTTTTTTTTTTTAACTTTTTTTTCAGAAAAATTTGATTTACCTTATGTAATATAATTTCTTTATGACAGGTTCTCTTTAAGAAGACACCGGGGGACAGAGAAAGCGACCAGGAAGCTATACATCTTGGGGGGGGGGTGTTTAAAGCCCCCAGCTGCCACCAATATAAGCCCTACGCACTTCAGTGGCAGTAAAGGGATTAATGCTTATGACAGAGTGCCAATTGCTTTTTTAATTCTATTTTCTTTTTAGGTTTGTTTTTCACATCGTTGCAATTGTTACACTTTAGAATTTGCGTATAATTCCAGGATCTGATGATCATATAAAATAATGATATCCTCTGCTTATGCACTTTTCAACATACAGTAACCTTCATTTGAATTGCCCAGATTTGTAACAGGTCTAATGTAATAGGATGAGTTGGAATTTGGAAAAGTCTATATGCTGAATAATGAACCCCCTTTCATAAATTCCCCCGTGTATGTCTGTCTACGCTCAAGCCTCTCGTTCCTTGAATATCTAGAACAGCCCAAGTTTCACCTTTCCACGGTGACTCTTCATGAGAAGAAGCTTGGTTTAACTTTGCAAGCAGGAAGCTAAAAGTTTTAAAAGCAGCCTGTAGGTTTCCAACCTTCGGATCGAGAGGGAAAATCTCCAACCATTAAAATGAGAGGTCCTCGAACTTTGCTTCGAGTGTCATCGGTTCACGCTGACGATAAACAGGAACGACGTTCATTAGATACCACCTCAAACTTTACTGTTCCTCCCTAAAGACTCACAGCTCTGCAGGGAGCCCGCGCCGGGGTCATTAAAGTCCAATTTAAATGCATTAGAACAGAGTAGGGATTTTGCATTTGATAATCTTTATTTTTTATTTCAGGCAAACGTATTTTTTCTATTATCTTTTATTGCCTTTTTCACTTTCTCAGCTAAATATTAGACAATTTGTTTTATCTTTTCCGGAAAGTTAAAAAATATATATTTTAATAAAGATAGAGGACAGCTTAGCTTTTTCCCGGGTGGGGAAAAGGATTAATTACTCCATGGAGGAAACAAGACAGGCATGTTGAGGCCGGTAATGAAGGCTTAGAGAAGACAGATTGAATAATTCTGTTGTAGGCTGATTGTGGAATTTTTCAAGTGGCTTTGGTAAATATGAATATAGGAATATTTATGAATCTCTACAAACTGTGCTTTGATAATAGAAAGCAAGTGTTAGGTGGTGTAATTGGGATGTGCAAATAATATATAGCCTTGGTCCAACAATTTTTACAGCCAACATGGACCCTACTGTCTCCTCTTTATTCTGCGCATGTGCACCATGGCTCCATTCATTTCTGTGAGTAGTGTGACAGTGCTGTACCTTGTCTTGATGTCAGAAGGGTTAGATGTCACCAAGAGGTCTCACTTATGTGGGTTGAGGTTCTCCAGAATGTCTGTTCTAAGTGGAAAAAATTGGTTTGGCAGTCTTCTCCAGAATTGGTAACTCCTGGTTTGGGTTCTGGAGCCCATGGGTTTTATAGAGATGGAATAAGTCCAGGTTAAAGGGCTCCAAAATGTCTGATCTAAGTGGGGACAACTGGTTTTGCAGTTTTCGCTTGTATTGGTAACTCCTGGATTGGGTTCTGGAGCCAAGAGATTTTGTGGAGACTTAGGTGGAATAAGACCAAGGTTCAATGGCTCCAGAATGTCTCTCGTAAGTGAAGAAAGTATTGGTAACTCCTGGATTTGGTTCTGGAGCCCAGAGGATTTGTGGAGACATAGGTGGAATAAGACCAGGTTTAAGGTCTCCAAAATGTCCCCTCTAAGTGGAGAAAACTGTTTTTTCAGTATTCTCTAGTATTGGTAACTCCTGGATTTGGTTCTGGAGCCCAGAGACTTTGTGGAGACTTAGGCAGAATAAAGCCAGGTTAAATGGCTCCAAAATATCTGCTCTAAGTGGAGAAAATTGTTTTTGTGATTTCCTCTAGTATTGGTAACTCCTGGATTTGGTTCTGGAGCCCAGAGGCTTTGTGGAGATATAGGCAAAATAAGGTCAGGTTAAAGGGCTACAAAATATCTGCTCTAAGTGGAGAAAACTTTTTTTTCAATTTTCTCTAGTATTGGTAACTCCTGGATTGGGTTCTGCAGCCCAGAGGTTTTGTAGAGACTTAGGCGGAATAAGGCCAGGTTCAAGGGCTCCAGAATGGCTCTTGTAAGTGAAGAAAACAGGTTTTGCAGTTTTCTCTAGTATTGGTAACTCCTGGATTTGGTTCTGGAGCCCAGATACTTTGTAGAGACTTAGGTTGAATGATGCCAGATTGAAGGGCACCAGAATGTGTATTCTGATTGGTGAAAACTGGTTTCATGGTTTTCTCCAGGACTGGTAACTCCTGTATTGAGTTCTGGAGCCCAGAGACTTTGTAGAGACTTAGGCCAAATAAGGCCTCTAACCTGGGTGCAACTTTTACTGGAAACCATCATCTTGATTGTGGTTGGTTTGCATAAACCCTTTTAGCTGTCTATGATTCAGGGCCCCTGAAACATACCTTACCGGCTGGATTGAAGTTCATGAAAGGTGCTACACTTGAGCTGAGTCCTCACAGTGGCTATACTCATAGCAGTTCCTCAGAGCGCAGCTTTGCCCTTAAAGTGGAGTTCCACCCACTTTTACAACTCTTCAGCATCCCTCACTAAACTGCGCACTGTAAACAAATTGGATATTGAAAAAAAAAAATTCTCAGCACCTACTGTATATCTGCTGTATTCATTTTTCACTTCCTCCTTCCTGGCCGCGGCGCATCGCATCATTTCCTGTTTGCAATGCCTTCTGGGAAGGGGCGGCAACTTCCTCTGACACTGCCGTTGCTATGGAAACCTGACCTGAAACTTATTACACTGCTTGTGCTGCACTGAGAATGTGCGAGATCTACAAGGATGAGATCCAGGAAGAAATACAGTCTGGCTTCAGATGCCCACACTTAAGATGGCCACGGCCTGCTGTAAGTTTATAAAATAACAAACTACTGCCTTTAAACTAACAAAACAGACCTTAGTTTACAGACTAACCTTACTAGAATACATTAAGCTTGTGTATTATTGGGGTATTTTTATTTAAAAAGTATCATTTCGGCCGGAACACCACTTTCAAGTGGAATTTAACCACCGCGACCTCTTAGTGAGTGGGCTTTAACGCCGAGAGACCGCATATATGCGCCCCTATGCAAACATTTTCCTGTGGTGAGAGCATGCCCCATGCATGCTCCCAGCACAGTAACCAGAGGATACCGGAAAGCCCCCGATGCATACTTGCAATGTTAACACCGTGACTGCCAATTACAATGGTCACATGACCAGAATGCCCAACCTCAGCCTCCTGGCATTTAGAACCTCTTAAAGGGCTGGGAGGCGGTGGCGGGAAGGAGTTAACTCATTACAGCAACCTTTTCTATTTTTGTTCCCTCCCTCCTACAAAATTAAAAAATAAGTTATTAGAAAGTAGAACTTCTTTCTTTCCAGCCTAGGCCAGGCCACTTTCTGGGGTTGTTACGTCTCAGTTATACCAGGAGGAATTTTTTTTTTTTTTTTTTAGCCCTTTTGCTGTCAGAGCAGTTTTTGTGTTATTTTACACACATGTTTAATCACTTCAGCCCCAGAAGGATTTACCCACTTCCTGACCAGGCCATTTTTTTTGTTTTTTTTGGCGATACGGCACTAGGCCGCTTTAACTGACAATTGCGCGGTCGTGCGACGTTGTACACAAACTGAATTGATGTCCTTTTTTTTCCCCACAAATTGAGTTTTTTATTTGGCGTTATTTGATCACCTCTGCGGTTTTTATTTTTTTGCGCTATAAACAAAACACGAGCGACAATTTTGAAAAAAAAAAACAATATTTTTTTACTTTTTGCTATAATAAATATAAAAAAAAAAGGAAATAAACAAATGTCTTCATCAGTTTAGGCCAATATGTATTCTACCCCTGACGGACCCCTGATGACGTCACGTATGACGAAACGATCGTCGGGATGCTACGCACACACGCTCTGCGCATGCGCGATCGCTCTCACATGCTGATGAGTTTTTACTCTGTTTGCAACTCCAACTTTTTACTTGATTGATCGAGTGACTCGGCTGTGGGTCATCTCGTTACATGCAGCACTGCATCACCCTCCAATAAAAGCTTTTTTTTTAGCAATATTGTGCTATTGGAGTTTTTTCTTTTTGCTTTTTTATATTTATTTGGTCGGCTGAAGTCTGCACTGGTCAGTTCTAAGGCTACAATCCGAGAGCCGTTCTCAGCAAAGTCAATCACCCTTTGGTGGTCCCTAAAGACTCTGTGCCTTGACCCTTATTCCACCTCCACCTACCTACAGACTACACAGAAGGTCTGCAATCTCAGATGAACCTGACAGCACTGCTATAGGGTTTAAAAGAAGTTAATAACTGGTTAAATTCACGTCCTTACAGAGCTGCATTAATATATGTAATTTAGTTATTTATTCATTTATTCAATGTTACTGTTCCAGCGGGACCTAAAGTAGATGTAAACTCTAACTAAATGACATTTAGTTTTTGTTAAAGCACTGTTTATCAAAAACGATTTGCATTTTTTTCCCCCTTTGTTTCAACCTCTGTTACATTTCAGTATTTCTGATCTTCTGCAGCCTTTCCTGGTTTCCCTGATGGTGATAACAGTGGACTGTGCCTGTGCGTTTAAATGGCTGCTTATAGTCTCCACTGGAAGCATGATTGGGAGCAGTGGCGGCCCGTCTATACAGGGCACAGGGGCGCTGCCCCCCTAATCCATGTGCCTGGCCCCTAATCCAGATGAAGGGTGACGGACGCATATATTTCAATGGGGTTTTTTTTTTTTGGAAGCACATGATTAGAACCTGAGGCTCTAATTGGCTTCAAAAATGGGTGGGCTCGGGGCGCAGGGCACCGCGCCCCAAGCCAGTCCGGTTGTGCGACAATAGCGAATGAATATTCGCTATTGTTTTACTGATTCTCCTCCCAGCCAATCAAAAAGCGGGTCCTGAGACCCATTTAACCGGGAGTCCTAAGACCCCATTGGCTGAATTCCAGGACTCCTGATTGGCCGAGAGAGGAGTAGAAGCAACGTCTGTTTGGCCAGGAGGAGAAGCCCCGGCTCTTCCCTCAGCTGGAGCGAGGAACAGCAGCCCTACCCCTCATCCTCGATCCTCGTCATCTCCTAAGGTAAGGCCGCCTTCCAATCCGTCTCCTATGGTGTGCAAGTGAGCGGGGTTTGTTTGCCGCCCCCCATCCAAAATATTGAACACCAGTTGCCACTGATTGGGAGACAGTGACATAGTGTTATCAACCCAAAACCAGAAATGCTTGAGCATGCGCCTTCATTCATAGCAGGATCACCAGGAATTATATTACTATTTTTTATAATTAGGAATTATACTTACTATTTTTGAAATGACATTAACATGTAAAGCTTCTTTGAGATATTAGTGGTTGGATTTTATATCTACTTTAAACAAATGGAGAATGGTTGAGCCTACTAGTATCTTGGAATAAATAAAGCATTGAGTTTTAGGTGGAATGACCCTTTAAAGCTGAACATAGAGCTGCTTATAGTTTACCTTTCCCATTCCCTCCCTTCTCCCTTCATCAAAATGCTAACAAAATTATTCCATAAAACCTTCCTCTTCTAACTACATACCTCATGTTAGATGCAGTGATGTCTTTAGTGGGTCTCTATGCTTCTCGGTGCAGGCAGATCAAGATGGACCCCATGAAGATAGGGAGGGGTCTTAAAACTTGAACAAATATTGCACAGGGAGCAGGGGTCAGGAGGCAGGTTGCAGGCTCCTATGGGTAGCATGCAGTGGCTCCTGTGTCCTCTCTGCATCACAGCGGCTTCCGTGCGGCTCCTCTCAGGCGTCCAATAGGATTGCCTGTCCCTTCAGCCAACCGGGTGACCGGCGTCAAAACCCGCTTCCTGATTGACCGGGAGGAGGATATTGATTCGATGTTGTAACACACCTGGGTGGGCTCGGAGCGCACTCTCTCCCTATATTGAAGCCTGTTAGAGCATCTGGCTCTAAATGGTGCTTGAAAACCCCTCCATTTAAAAATCCATGCGCCGGTGTCCTGAAAGGGGCTGGACGCATGGATAGGGGAGGCGGCGATGGATGGGGGGGGGGGGCCCGTGCTCCCTTAATGGACGGGCCGCCCCTGCTTAGTAAAGTCCATCCCCTTAGTACAGTTCTGCCCCCTCAGTACAGCACTCTCCCCTCAGTACAGCACTCTCCCCTCAGTACAGCTCTCCTCTACCCTGTCCAATTCCCATCCCCCCACAGTACATCTCTACCCCATTAGTACTGCTCTACCTCCTCTATAAATCACACTTACCATTACCAAGGCTGTTCAGAGTAAGGGAAGTCCTACCTCAGCTGGTCAATGTGACTAGAGCTGGGGAGGAGCAGCCTCCCTTGCTCTGACCTGACAGGCTGCAGGAGTGGTTTTGACTTTGAATCCCTGGTGGGGCTGTCAGCGCTAGCTGCTGCTCAACTCCTCAGATGATTTGGCGCGGGGGGGGTTGGAATCCCCTTCCTTATCAATGCCCCTGTCATAGGCATGTGCAGGGGGTGTGCCAGGTGTGCCTGGGCACACCCTAATCACTACGTACGGTGCGGATTCCCCCTAGTGTCCGGGCTTCCCCCGTGTTGGCTTCCCTCCCCTTCAATTTGGAGAGCGGGGGAGGGGGCTAGTATTCATGTCATTTACTGGTCCTTTCCTTTTTTAAATGAACATAGAAAACACACTCACTCACTGTGTTCATTTATAACTGAAGCATAGTAAAGTGTGTTTACTATGCTTCAGTTTGTGAATGAACAGGAAGCCGCTCAGCACAGAGCAATTCATTCACTGCCCTGTGCAGCTGAGGCTGCAAAGATAGTCACGTGTGTTTGAGCTTTGGGGGGAACACCCTAATACAATAGGCTGTGCACACCTATGGCCCTTGTGGATGTCCTCCAGCCAGGAAATGAGGTGGGGCTCTATCTGACTTGCTGCCAGGACAGTCTTAATGCATGGGCAAGCCATGGGGGCCCAATAATATCCTTGCATTACATCATATATTCCAACTGTCCTGGATTTGCCGGGACAGTCACACTTTTTACTAAGCTGTCCTGGGATGGCTGTGTCCCAGGAAGCATCCCAGAACCTGTACTGTGCCCTCCTAATCCCAGTATTGTGCTCTTCTGACCCCCCCCCCTGTACTGTGCCCTTCTGCCTCCCCCTGTCCTGTGCCATAATGATCCCAGTACTGTGCCCTTCTGATCCCCCTGCACTGTGCCCTTCTGCCTCCCCCTGTACTGTACCATCCTGATCCCAGTATTGTGCTCTTCTGACCCCCCCATACTGTGCCCTCCTGATCCCAGTATTGTGCTCTTCTGACCCCCCTGTACTGTGCCCTTCTGACTCCCCCTGTGCTGTGCCATAGTGATCCCAGTACTGTGCCCTTCTGATCCCCCTGCACTGTGCCCTTCTGCCTCCCCTGTACTGTACCCTATTGATCCCAGTATTGTGCTCTTCTGACCCCCCCTGTACTGTGCCCTTCTGATCCCAGTATTGTGCCCTTCTGACCTCCCCCTGTACTGTGCCCTCCTGATCCCAGTATTGTGCCCTTCTGACCCCCCCTGTGCCCTCCTGATCCCAGTATTGTGCCCTTCTGACCCCCCTGTGCCCTCCTGAACCCAGTATTGTGCCCTTCTGACCTCCCCCTGTACTGTGCCCTACTAATCCCAGTATTGTGCCCTTCTAACCCCCCTGTACAGTTCCCTCCAATTACCAGTATTGTGCCCTTCTGACCCCCCTGTGCTGTGCCCTCCTGATCCCAGCATTGTGCCCTTCTGCCTCCCCCTGTGCTGTGCCCTCCTGATCCCAGTGCTGTGCCCTTCTGACCTCCACCTGTACTTTGCCCTTCTGCCTCCCTACTTACTCTGCCCTTTGTATTGATTAGTCTTTGATTTATGGCATGTTGTCTTATTATTTAAAATAGTTTTTTTGACAGTACTAATAAAGTTATGTTTAATTCTGTCAACTATTTATATTTTAATTCTTGAGAGTAGGTGCTTAAATTAGGCTCGGCTGGTAGGGGCCCCAGTGCATTATTTTGACCAGGGGCCCATGATGCTATTAGGATGGCCCCGCTTGCTGCAGCTTCTAAAGCACATTATGAGAAGCTCACAGTGTGCGGTGAAATCAGAAGAAAGCCCTCCTAGTCCAGGAGAGGAGCCGCTACAACCGTGCAAGAGTGAAGAGAAGGCCGGAGTTCAGCTTTAAAACATGTGACCACCACACACACTAGATATATGGTATTTCCTTTGTTTAAATCTTGATATCAATCTTGGGAAGATGGCGGGGTTAATGTGTTCTGAAAGGAGGACCAGTTAATCTTTTATTTTATGCATTTGTCTTTCGAATGTTTTTTAATTCTTTGATACAAAGGCTGGGAGGATTGCAGCACAGAGGACTAATAAAAAATGCATTAGCACAAATATGGCGCACAGCCCAGAGCCCCGGCTCAACATGCTAGCCTCATATTACACCAGAATATCAGGAGCACGCTGGAGAAGTGTGTGGGGGGGGGGGGGGATACTGAGCCATAAACACAAGGTGACGGACTTAGCAGACCCCAAACTGGACAGGATCTGAACAATACAACTATGACCTCATGACAGCCGTCCAATAGATTTACTAGTCTGACCATGGCCAGGACACCTGTGGGCCCATTTATAGGAACAGGCAAAAGAGAAGTTTCAGTCTCTAGGTAACCAATCAGATTCAGAGTTTTTTTTTTTTTACAGTTTAATGCAGTGCAGATTTAAAGACCAGTGAGAACTCTGCAACCCAGACAAGTTCCTGAACTCCGGGCAGATACAGTATCTCACAAAAGTGAGTACACCCCTCACATTTTTGTAAATATTTTCTTCTATCTTTTCATGTGACAACACTGAAGAAATGACACTTTGCTACAATGTAAAGTAGTGAGTGTACAGCTTGTATAACAGTGTAAATTTGCTGTCCCCTCAAAATAACTCAACACACAGCCATTAATGTCTAAACCGCTGGCAACAAAAGTGAGTACACCCCTAAGTGAAAATGTCCAAATTGGGCCCAATTAGCCATTTTCTCTCCCCGGTGTCATGTGACTCGTTAGTGTTACAAGGTCTCAGGTGTGAATGGGGAGCAGGTGTGTTAATTTTGGTGTTATCGCTCTCACTCTCTCATACTGATCACTGGAAGTTCAACATGGCACCTCATGGCAAAGAACTCTCTGAGGATCTGAAAAGAAGAATTGTTGCTCTACATAAAGATGGCCTAGGCTATAAGAAGATTGCCAAGACCCTGAAATTAAGCTGCAGCATGGTGGCCAAGACCATACAGCGGTTTAACAGGACAGGTTCCACTCAGAACAGGCCTCGCCATGGTCGACCAAAGAAGTTGAGTGCACGTGCTCAGCGTCATATCCAGAGGTTGTCTTTGGGAAATAGACGTATGAGTGTTACCAGCATTGCTGCAGAGGTTGAAGGGGTGGGGGGGTCAGCCTGTCAGTGCTCAGACCATACGCCACACACTGCATCAAATTGGTCTGCATGGCTGTCATCCCAGAAGGAAGCCTCTTCTAAAGATGATGCACAAAAAAGCCCGCAGTTTTCTGAAGACAAGCAGACTAAGGACATGGATTACTGGAACCATGTCCTGTGGTCTGATGAGACCAAGATAAACTTATTTGATTCAAATGGTGTCAAGCGTGTGTGGCGGCAACCAGATGAGGAGTACAAAGACAAGTGTGTCTTGCCTACAGTCAAGCATGGTGGTGGAAGTGTCATGGTCTGGGGCTGCATGAGTGCTGCCGGCACTGGAGAGCTACAGTTCATTGAGGGAACCATGAATGCCAACATGTACTGTGACATACTGAAGCAGAGCATGATCCCCTCCCTTCAGAGACTGGGCCGCAGGGCAGTATTCCAACATGATAACGACCCCAAACACACCTCCAAGATGACCACTGCCTTGCTAAAGAAGCTGAGGGTAAAGGTGATGGACTGGCCAAGCATGTCTCCAGACCTAAACCCTATTGAGCATCTGTGGGGCATCCTCAAAAGGAAGGAGAAGGAGCGCAAGGTCTCTAACATCCACCAGCTCCGTGATGTCGTCATGGAGGAGTGGAAGAGGACTCCAGTGGCAACCTGTGAAGCTCTGGTGAACTCCATGCCCAAGAGGGTTAAGACAGTGCTGGAAAATAATGGTGGCCACACAAAATATTGACACTTTGGGCCCAATTTGGACATTTTCACTTAGGGGTGTACTCACTTTTGTTGCCAGCGGTTTAGACATTAATGGTTGTGTGTTGAGTTATTTTGAGGGGACAGCAGATTTACACTGTTATACAAGCTGTACACTCACTACTTTACATTGTAGACAAGTGTCATTTCTTCAGTGTTGTCACATGAAAAGATAGAAGAAAATATTTACAAAAACGTGAGGGGTGTACTTACTTTTGTAAGGTACTGTATAAAAGACCCAGATTATTGTGGCTCTGTAATCATTAATACTTAATTAAAGATTAATCTGCTTATATTTTGTCTTCTCTGATTCCTCCATTTCCCATCTCATCAACATGCTAATGGCATTTTTAAATAAAACTTTTCCATTTTCATTACATGCCTTCTTTTAGACCCCCCCCCTGATATTATCACGGAGTCTCTGTTCTGTTCTACTTTATGAAATACAAGCAGAAAATGGCTGTCGGGAAGGGCCTGCAGGGCGACATTTTTTAATAGGACAAACAAGGCTTTACTTTGGTGATATTATCTTTCAAAAATGATTTTATGTGCATTTCTTGGTATTGCCAAAAGGATACCAACAAGATGACACAATTGTATATAATGCACCAGATATACAGTATCTCACAAAAGTAAGTACACCCCTCACATTTTTTGTAAATATTTTATTCTATCTTTTCATGATGGTGCCCTGCGGCCCAGTCTCCGAAGGGAGGGGATCATGCTCTGCTTCAGGGGGACCTAATAAAGTGACCAGTGAGTGTATATGACTGCAATGTATATAAACAATGTTACTTTGTATCTCTCTATCTCCTGTCTGATCAATGTTTATAAACAATGTTATTTTGTATCTCTCTATCTCCTGTCTGATCAATGTTTATAAACAATGTTACTTTGTATCTCTCTATCTCCTGTCTGATCCATGTTTATAAACAATGTTATTTTGTATCTCTCTATCTCCTGTCTGATTAATGTTTATAAACAATGTAACTTTGTATCTCTCTATCTCCCATCTAATGAATGTTTATAAACAATGTTACTTCGTATCTCTCTATCTCCTGTCTTTTTCACAATATTTAATTTTTCTGTGCTTTATCTGTAATTTTTTTATGTGGGTGACAATGGTCTCTTAAGATTTATTTATTTTTTGCCTTTTAATGAAGCAACATTTTCTCCTGA
Organism: Lithobates clamitans; assembly: GCA_037952925.1. Taxonomy (NCBI): domain Eukaryota; kingdom Metazoa; phylum Chordata; class Amphibia; order Anura; family Ranidae; genus Lithobates; species Lithobates clamitans. Next base: position 1,159,389 of record JBBGZY010001020.1, on the reverse strand, counting down.
TAGAGAAGCAGAGAGAATGGCGGTTGCCCGCTGTGCTGATAGCAAGAAAGTACGCTTTTCATCACAATCTCGGTGCTTTAAAGGGGCCCAAAGAATGCAGCCAACCTATCAAATCCCTCGCTGGGGTCAGAGGTGTGAGAGACGTCTGATAATTGACCCATAATCGTCAGCATAGTGCTCTTCCTGCTTATGGGGAAAGGTAATCGCATCCTCTGGATTCTTTCATTGTTAATCAAAGTAAAGTGGAGAATAGGAAAAAAAATAACTTAGTTCACCTCTTCATAAATAATGAAAAACTAAACAAACTCCCCCTCTCCTCCCCCGTCCTCTCTGCACCCCCCCCCCCCCCCCCATTGATTATCTTCTGCTGCTTATAAAAGATGGTGTAGTGTGGTTTGGGCATCTAAAAAATGCAGCACAGAGGATGTGTACAATCATAATGTACAATCATAATGTACAATCGTAATGTACAATCATAATGTACAATCGTAATGCTCATGATGGTGAGTAGGCATCAGTCAGCACCAGCATGTGACCACACTGACCAATGAGAATCTCTCCTATTAGAGTCCCCCCGTACATCAGGGTCCCCATCAGACCCCCTCCCTTACACCTAAGTCTGCTGTATGAGTTCCCCCATACATCAGGGTCCCCATCAGAGTCCCTCTTATATCAGGGTTCCCATTATGCCCCGTACACACGGTCGGACATTGATCGGACATTCCGACAACAAAATCCTAGGATTTTTTCCGACGGATGTTGGCTCAAACTTGTCTTGCATACACACGGTCACACAAAGTTGTCGGAAAATCCAATCGTTCTAAGCGCGGTGACGTAAAACACGTACGTCGGGACTATAAACGGGGAAGTGGCCAATAGCTTTCATCTCTTTATTTATTCTGAGCATGCGTGGCACTTTGTGCGTCGGATTTGTGTACACACGATCGGAATTTCCGACAACGGATTTTGTTGTCAGAAAATTTTATAGCCTGCTCTCAAACTTTGTGTGTCGGAAAATCCGATGGAAAATGTCCGATGGAGCCCACACACGGTCGGAATGTCCGACAACAAGGTCCTATCGCACATTTTCCATCGGAAAATCCGACCGTGTGTACGGGGCATTAGAGTTCACCCTTACATTAGGGTCCCCATCAGAGTCCCCCTTATATCAGGGTTCCCATTAGAGTTCACCCTTACATTAGGGTCCCCATCAGAGTCCCCCTTATATCAGGGTTCCCATTAGAGTTCGCCCTTACATTAGGGTCCCCATCAGAGTCCCCCTTATATCAGGGTTTCCATTAGAGTTCGCCCTTACATTAGGGTCCCCATCAGAGCCCGCCATTACATTAGGGTCCCCATCAGATTCCCCCCTTACATTAGGGTCCTCATCAAAGTCCCCCCTTACATTAGGGTCCTCACCAGAGCCGCCATTACATTAGGGTCCCCATCAGAGTCCGCCATTTCATTAGGGTCCTCATCAGAGCCGCCATTACATTAGGGTCCCCATCAGATTCCCCCCTTACATTAGGGTCCTCATCAGAGCTGCCATTACAATAGGGTCCCCATCAGAGTCCGCCATTACATTAGGGTCCTCATCAGAGCCGCCATTACATTAGGGTCTACATCAGAGTCCACCATTACATTAGGGTCCTCATTAGAGTCCACCATTTCATTAGGGTCCCCTTTAGAATCCCCCCTTACATTAGGGTCCTCATTAGAGTCCGCCATTTCATTAGGGTCCCCATCAGTGTCCCCCCTTACATTAGGGTCCTCATCAGAGTCCGCCATTACATTAGGGTCCTCATCAGAGTCCCCCTTATATCAGGGTTCCAATTAGAGTTCACCCTTACATTAGGGTCCTCAATCAGAGTCCCCCTTATATCAGGGTTCCAATTAGATTCACCCTTACATTAGTGTCTTCATCAGAGTCCACCATTACATTAAGGTCCCCATCAGAGTCCGTCATTACATTAGGGTCCCCATTAGAGTCCTCCCTTACCTTAAGGTCCTCATCAGAGTTCCCCTTATATCAGGGTTCCCATTAGGGTTCACCCTTACATTAGGGTCCTCATCAGAGTCCGCCATTACATTAGGGTCCCCATCAGAGTCCCCCCCCCCTTACTTTAAAGTCTGCCTTAGGAGTCCCCCTATACATCAGTGTCTCCATCAGAGTCCCTCCTTACATCAGGGTGTTAAATGACCCCCCCCCAACCATGGCCCACAGGGGATCCACTTTCTGCATTGTAAACTATCACATCCATAGTGAATAATAACTGATAGACATTAAATGCGAATTACATCATCGGGATCCTATTATATATATATATATATATATATATATATATATATATATATATATATATATATATATATATATATATATATATATATATATATATATAATTTTTTTTTTTATATCATTACAGTAATACAAATATTAGGGTTCACATTATTAAAAGCAATAATAATAATAATAATAATAATAATAACAATATTAATGATATACTACTACTACTAATAGTAATAATAAAAATGAGAAGAATAGAAATAATAATAATATTTATTTAAGGTTCACAATATTAATAATAACAATAACAATAATAATATTAATAATAATAATAATAATAATAAATACAAATATTTATTTAGGGTTCACATCTACATTAAAGGAACCCTTACCTGTGAGTAATATGGAGAATATCACTCCTAACATCCCATAAAGTTACCAACTAAAAAAACACTGATGCCTATTACCGTAAAGGGACATTACATGTGTATGAATGATTTTGGTAATTCGATTGCAAGCTCCTTTGCAGCACCAGGGGTCCAATGACTTCTTGTAAGCCCTGTAGGGTAAAACGGTGCTTTATAAAACGAGTACGATTCATATAAACCGTATGCAATATTGAAAGAAAAAAAGTAATATTCACTTTCAAGGTAAAACGTAAGACATCATCGGGATCCTATTTATAATTTTTTTTTTATATCATTAGAGTAATACAAATATGGAACAACAAATATGTATATTGATATGATAATCACATTAATAATTACACTGCCCCCCTCCCCTTTAAGAAAACAGTCCTGTAATTCCCTCCACCGTCTTAGTAAAATTGCTTATCGGATCAACCGCATTTGACTAAGTGTCCTACCGAGAAAGCCGTAAACATGACACATGGCGGTTATTAACGAGGGAGGTGTAGTGCTGATCAGGGTCCCGTATATTACCCCCAAGCACAGTTAATGGCACATGGGTGAGATATATGGGGCTGTGCTATAGAAGTGACCTTTCCATTGACTGTGCGGCTCCATACATCTCTCAGATCTCGGTATATCTCCGGACGGTCAATACCAATGACTGCGCTAATTGTATGAAGAGATTCCCCGCCGCTCTCTCCGAAGACGGATATTCAGCCATCCCTCAGCCGGGTGTAATTACACTCAGTGCTCCATGTAAGGTCCCTCCACTGCCAGGCAATCCATCTTCTCTGGTGCCAATAGTGAATATGGATGTCTGTGGGTGCGGGTGCGGGTTGGGGGCTCCTATGGGGGGGTTCATTAAGGTGGAACTCCGGCCAGGCCATTTTTGTGTTACTTATCAATGGGGAAACGATGGCACGGTGAACACAACCACCTTCATGAATAGAGACGAAAAACTCACCAAAGCTCTACTGCACGATTGTAGAATGATGAGCTGAATGACGGTGCTCAGGCTTGTTTGTGTCCCATAAACGTCAAAATAACAAGAAATGCCGGCAACTTGATTGCTTCTTCTTAAATCTTTATTGAGCACTAACAGCAGTGCGATATCTAAAGTGCTAACATGTTTCGTCCGGAACCTATGAGGAAGGCTCCGGCCGAAACATGTTGGCACTTTAGATGTCGCACTGCTGTTAGTGCTCAATAAAGATTTAAGAAGAAGCAAACAGCAGTGCGACATCTAAGGTGCCAACGTGTTTCGTCCGGAGCCTTCTTCATAGGCTCCGGCCAAAACATGTCACCACTTTAGATGTCGCACTGCTGTTAGCGCTCAATAAAGATTTAAGAAGAAGCAACCAGGTTGCCGGCATCTCTTGCTACATGAATAGAGTTGGAGTGAACGGTTCAGGCCGAAGCAAAAGTTGGGACCCGAACATCACCTGTTCGCTTGTTCGGAGAACATCCGAATTTGCGGAGGGCGCTCGGCGGAATGTTTGCCCCCCCAGGTGCCCTACAAATCACTGTGTGCTGCACAGTGCATTCTTAGCCCTGATTGGGCAAAGCTTTGGCTCAGTGAAGGCACAGTGAATGGCTGGTTGTTCAGGAGTGGGTCCCGGAAGCTGGCCGCGGCGTCCTTAACAACCCATGAGTCATCGCTTGTCGCTGGGCTTCCCCCGCTTACAGCTGAATTAAAAAAATAAACATTTACCAGCAATCGAAAAATCTGAAAAAGAAAAAACAGCGTGGGGGCCCCCCCCCCTTTCAATTCATACCAGGCCCTATGAAACTGGTATGGATCTTAAAGGGAACCCAACAGCAACATTTAAATAAAAAACCGCATGGGGCCAACCCAAAATCCATACTAGACCCTTATACAAGCATGCAGCTCGGCGCCCCCCCCTCTGAACCATACTAGGCCACATGCCCTCAACATAGAGGGGGTGCTTCGGGGCAGGGGAGACATAGGGGGGTGCTTTGCGGAGGGGGGGGGACATAGGGGGTGCTTTAGGGCAGGGGGCAGAGAAGAATACTGTAATAAGAATACAATAATACTGATAATAGTAATAATAATAATGATTATAATAATAATATACTACTACTACTACTAATAATAATAATAATAATATTAAGAAGAAGAAGAATATAAATAATAATATTATTTATTTAGGGTTCACATTAATAATTACAACAACAACCATAATAATAATAATAATAATAATAATAATAATAATAATAATAATAATAATAATAATAATATACTACTACTAATAATAATAGTAGTAATAATAATAAGAAGAATATAAACAATAATATTATTTATTTAGGGTTCACATTATTAATAATAATAATAATTATAATAATAATAATAATAGGAAGAAGAATAAAAAATACTACTACTACTACTACTACTAATAATAATAATAATAATAACAATAACAATAACAATAATAATTTTATTTATTTAGGGTTCCCATTAACAATAATAACAATAATAATTATATACTACCACTACTACTACTACTACTAATAGTAATAATAATAATGAGAAGAATAGAAATAATAATAATATTTATTTAGGGTTCACAATAATAATAATAATAATAATAATAATAATAATAATAATAATAATAATATACTACTACTACTACTACTACTACTACTAGTAGTAGTAGTAATAATAATAATGAGAAGAATAGAAATAATAATAACAATAATAATAATAATAATAATAATAATAACTGTATTTATTTAGGGTTCCCATTAATAATAATAAAAAATAATTATATACTACTACTACTACTAATAGTAATAATACTAATTAGAAGAATATAAATAATAATAATATTTATTCAGGGTTCCTATTAATAATAGCAATAATAATATTAATAAAAAATACAAATAATAATAATAATAATAATAATATACTACTACTAATAATAATAGTAGTAACAATAAGAAGAAGAATATAAACAATAATTTTATTTATTTAGGGTTCTCATTAATAATAATACCAATAATAATTATATACTACCACTACTACTACTAATAGTAATAATAATAATAATAATAATAATAATAATAATAATAATAATAGAAATAATAATAATATTTATTTAGGGTTCACAATAATAATAATAATAATAATATTATACTACTACTACTACTACTAGTAGTAATAATAATAATAATGAGAAGAATAGAAATAATAATAACAATAATAATAATAACTGTATTTATTTAGAGTTCCCATTAATAATAATAAAAAATTATATACTACTACTACTACTACTAATAGTAATAATACTAATTAGAAGAATATAAATAATAATAATATTTATTTAGGGTTCCTATTAATAATAGCAATAATAATATTAATAAAAAATACAAATAATAATAATAATAATAATAATAATAATAATAATAATAATAATAATAATAATAATAATAATAATAATTACTTATTATTATTATTATTATTATTATTATTATTATTATTATTATTATTATATACTAATTATATACTATACTAATAGTAATAATAATAATGAGAAGAATAGAAATGATAATAATATTTATTTATTACACCAATTGGCCACTTATACCTATTAAACGGACATTACATGTGTATGAATGATTTTGGTAATTAGATTGCAAGCTCCTTTGCGGCACCAGGGGTCCATTGACTTCTTGTAAGCCCTGTAGAGTAAAATGGTGCTTTTATAAAATGAGTACGATTCATATAAACCGTGTGCAGTATTGAAAAAAAAAAGTAATATTCAGTTTCAAGGTAAAACGTCAATGAAATGAAATGGCGCGGCGGCTGTGCAGCTCCTCTGCAGGATTATTGTAGTGAAGGTTTTGACAAAACATCAACAAGAAAACCTTGATGCCTTTCATACAAAGTGCTAGTAATGTGTCCTTCTGATGAAAGCGGAGGAACTCCCAACCATAGTCACTGCTACAACAACTCAGGCCGGGAGATTTTCTGCTACAATGTTTTTTATTGAAATACAAAGAGAATCAGGACTTGATGTTTGAAAAAATATGCACCCAGTCACCTTATAAAACAACCCATTCCGTTTAAAGAGGAAATGCAGTTTGCTTACATCATTTGTTATAAAAACATCTTTGCCATTCTGAAGCTTCCCTCCAACCACTTTGCATATTATTTTATATATATACTGTGATTCTGTACTTGCCAAATATTCTGCAGTCTGGCTGCAGCCATTTTAACTGTGGGCAGCTGAAGCTGCTGCCTGTTCACTCCCTGGATTTGCACAGACACACAGAGGCATGCCTCCAGCTCTACAGCTCTCATTGGCCCTCTTATGACTCACCCCCCCTACCTTCCTGGCAAACTCTCACGAGAGTGAATGAGAGAGCTTTGCATGATGTCATAAGCCTAGGATAATGACCAGAGAAGAAACAGGAAGTGGGCTGTATAAGGGATTTACTGGCAGAAAAAAAATGTTTAACTATCCAAAGATAAAACAACAACAACAAGGGCAGAAGATTTAATAGATGGAAAGATGAAAAAATTAGTTTAAATAGACATGAAAGGCAAAACATTTGTGTATAGATATAAAAAACATAATAAATAACTTTTTTTTTTCCACATCATCTGTTCTCAGCTGCACAGGGGGCTTAGAGAGATAGAGATGGAGACTGTGGTAAGGGGAGGAAGAGCAGGAGGCAGAGAAACAGCAGTACACCGATCTTCCCAATAAAGAGCTGTGCGTAGGAGGCGGAGGGGGCGGAGGGGGATACACAAGTATGACCAATAAAATACAGGCAGGGTGTGCTTCCAAACAGAATGCAAAGAAGAAAACTTATACAGGGTAGCTAGGAGCAGCAGTTGCTTACTTTTCAATAGACGTGTGCAATTCGTTTAGTTCCGAATTCGTTCTTTTAACGAATTTCGACAAATTCGTTCATTTGAAAAAAAATCTGAGTGAGCGAAAACCCGTTTAACAATTCTTTCCGAATATTCAAAATTTTTTAAATTCTGTAAATTCGGAAAATTGAAATGTGAAGATCCAAAAACCCGATAACAAGGTGCTCGCCCCCCCCCCCCCCCATGTAGCCCCCATGTTGAGGGCATGTGGTCTGGTATGGTTCAGGAGGGGAGTGGAGCTCGCTCATCCACCTCCATTCTTAGCCTGCCAGGCTGCATGCTCGGATAAGGGTCTGCTATGGATTCTTAAGGGGGGGCCCCATGCGTTTTTTTTTTTTCTAAAATTTGGCATGAGATTTCTCTTAACCACTCTTAACCACTTAAGGGCCGAGCCTCTTTCTGAGATTTGTTATTTACAAGTTAAAAACATTTTTTTTTTTGCTAGAAAATTACTTAGAACCCCCAAACATTATACTTTTTTTTTTCTAACACCCTAGAGAATAAAATGGCTGTCTTTGCAATACTTTCTGTCACACCGTATTTGCGCAGCGGTCTTACAAGCGCACTTTTGTTGGAAAAAATACACTTTTTTGAATTAAAAAATTAGAAAACAGTAAAGTTAGCCCATTTTTTTTTTTTTTTTTATGTTGTGAAAGATAATCGCCGAGTAAATTGATACCCAACATGTCACGCTTCAAAATTGCGCCCGCTCGTGGAATGGCGACAAACTTTTACCCTTAAAAATCTCTGTAGGCGACATTTAAAAAATTCTACAGGTTGCATGTTTTGAGTTGCAGAGGAGGTCTAGGGCTAGAATTATTGCTCTCGCTCTACCGATCGTGGCGATACCTCACATGTGTGGTTTGAACACCGTTTTCATATGTGGGCGCTATTTAAGTATGCATTCGCTTCTGTGCGCGAGTTCGTCGGGACGGGGCGCGTTTAACAGCTTTTTTTTCTTATTTATTTTACCTTTTTTTTTTACACTTTTACGCTTTTTTTTTTTTTAAAGTGTCACTTTTATTCCTATTACAAGGAATGTAAAGATCCCTTGTAATAGAAAAAACATGACAGGACCTCTTAAATATGATATCTGGGGTCAAAAAGACCTCACATCTCATATTTACACTAAAATGCAATTAAAAAAAAAAATTGTGTTATTTAAAAAAAATTTTTTTTTAAATGGCCCTTTAAGAGCTATGGGCGGAAGTGACGTTTTGACGTCGCTTCCACCCTGCATTGTTATGGAGACGGGTGGGGGCCATCTTCCTCTCACTCGTCTCCATACCCAGCAAGGGTGAAGATCCGATCTCCTCCGCTGCTGCCAATGGCTCCAGTAAGCGGCGGAGGGCACCGGATCATGGTGGGAGGAGGGGGTCCCTTTCCCGCCACCCATAAAAGTGATCTTGCGGCGAATCCACTGCAGAGACCACTTTTATCTTAAACCGGACTGCTCACTGAAGAAGAGGATACCGGGGTTACGACAGCTAGCTAAGTACCGACGTATAACAATGGTGGGCGGTCCGGAAATGGTTAAAATCCATACCAGACCTGAAGGGCGTGGTATGCATTGGGGGTAGGGGGGGCACACTGTTTTTTTTCCATATTTTTTTCCATAAAGTTTTCCTTACATTCAGCTGTCAGCAGGGAACCCACTGACAGCTGATGAGTCATCTGTTGTTAAGGATGCGGCAGCCGGTCTGCTCCTTAGCAACCAGCTCAATGGGATAAATTACCACATGAAAATATGCAGTAACCTTTTCAAATGGGACAAAGCTGTATGTATGAATACATTGACTTCAGTTAAAGTGACGCAGTGCCGTATCGCAAAAAAAAAAAAAAAAAAAGGCCTGGTCATTAAGTGGTTAAGCACGTTGTGCAAAACGCGTCGAGCTTGCCTTTATGACGCCTGTCTATTTGCGCGCACCTTTCCTACAATAAACCTAAAGGGCGAGCAAGAGGTTTCATTTCATCAAACGTTTTACCGCACATGTCAGGACGGGGCAAGGCAGCCGCGACTTTCCGGTGTGTAGACCCGACTCCCCTGCAGCGGCAAAGTCTTTGTCATTGCGCTCCACTTCCAGTTGTCTATCAGCGGAGAATTTCACCCAAAAGAACATTGTGCGTGGCGCCGGCAAAAGGCAGTGAAAAGCGTTGTTGTCTGGCAGAAAAATGAGCAATTAAGTGGAAAAGCGATGTACAAATTGAATCACAGCAGGGTTCGCTTTGTCTGGTGAATCGCTGAGCCGCCCCCATCGCCGAGAAAGAAAATAGCTTGACGTCTCCTCTAAGCGCTGACGTGCCTCGAAGAAGGGAAGGTAAACCAGTGTGACATTAAGGAAGACAAGACTTTCAAGGAGAACCTCGGTGGTGACAAAAGTCACCTGTCAGCTCGCATAATATCAGGTTTGGCGCGCTCGATTGTTTCTGGTTGTGAGTCGCAGCGGCGGCAAATGTTGTGCTTTCCCTTTTTTTCTCTCTTTTATAAGGAAAATATATTAAAGCAAAACTCTGTTTCAGTTCTGCACAGTTGTACAGGTGTCAGAAACCATGAAATCAGACCGAGACAGAAGCACAGTTAAATCACACCTGTTTAATAATAAAAGTAAAAAGAAGAAATGTAGTCAAAGCATACCCAAAGTTCAGTAACCGGAACGGATAGTCAGCCAAGCCAGAAGTCAGGGATCAATGTAGTTAAACAGCAAGCAGGATCTGGAGCCAGAAAGGATGTCAGCAAAGCAAGTCTTGAACAGGATCGCAGGAGATGATTTCTGTGATGTGACCAAGGTGAAGGCAGAGATCCTCTGGACTGGAGGGCTTAAGTAGGCAGGACTGACGAGCAGGATATCATCAACAGCTGAGTAACTGTGAAGAGAGAGATGGGACCTGGCAATTAGCCGACAGCTGAGCGTCCAGCTCAGAGAAGGAAGGGCTGAGCCCAGCCCTGACAACAGGCTCCTCAACGGGACTGACAGGGCTTACTCTGATTTCATCGCACACTGTAAGCTTCTCACAATGTGCGTTAGAAGATGCAGCAAGTCAGATCGAGCCCCGCCTCATTTCCTGGCTGGAGGACGTCCAGCATCATCTAGGCCGGTGGTCTCAAGTGGTCTCGCTTCTCTGCCTTTTGGCTAAGATCAAGTGTAGTATCTGTTCTTATCAGTTACCAGTGGAGGCCGTCCCGACCTATGGCGGTAAGGTCGGGGTGGCAGTGGCTATGCAAATCCACTGGTGTGAATGTAACCTGAAAGGTTAGTATCGGGGGGGAGCTCAGTCTGACCCTCTCAATGAACGGAGGGCCGAGAATAGGTCCCCTCTTGAGAAAGCTGGAAGGGTTACCCCCTGGAAGGGATGGAGCTGCACTGGTCTGGCCGAAGGCCGGGTCCTGAAAAAAGCCTGTGGTGTATGTGCCTCTGGAGTGGCAGTCCAGGGGTGCCATAAACCTCACTGTGAGTGAGGGTCACTTCGAGGTTTATTGGCACCAAGGTTACTGCACTACACACACTTTTTTTTTCACACCTGCTTCTAGTGCCAAGCCTTTTGGCTCGGACCAGAATCATTTTTTATTAACTTATTAATGATCCTTATATATGTGTGTTTGTCACTTTTTGTTTTTTGTTGATTGGTGTACACAATTTGTCTTGTGACTGGTAGGGTGTAGGTCCTCGGGCCTGCCCTGAAAGTCTTGGGAGGGGGTGGACATGGCCTTCCAGCTTGGTTCGCCCTCTCTCATGGGGGTCTCCCTTTGGGGGAGCCCCACCTAGTACTTGGGTGGTTCTGTTTTGACAGACCTCCAAGAGAACGGGGTCCGTCTGGTTTCGTTGAGATTTCGGCCAGTGAAGTAAAACAGTTCCTGTCAGGAGCCTAACGCCCCGGGGGATCAGGGCTAGGGTCCTTTCTCTTCGGAGGAGGACCATGTGTACACCCTGTGCACATGTGGAGTCTGAGTGTGTTCACACACCGCTGGCTTTAAAAAAAAAAAGTGGTCTCAAGTGTAGTATCTGTTCTTATCAGTGTCCAGTAGGGGTGCTGTGCTGTTGTTCTGGCTTGAAAAAGGGGCTGGCATGGCTAGCTATATAATAGCCCGTTGGGACGAAACACGTTGGACTTGCGTTTCTTGCTTCCCACATTGTTGTTTAAACCTTTTATCTTGTGATCACAAAGAAAATGATATTTTTTGTACACATCTATTATTGATGTTTTGTACTTTAAAAAAAAAAAATCTCATTTTTGACCTGCACCATATGGAGCCTTCCTATTTTTTTCTCATTCCGGTTTGACCGAGTTCATTCCCTCACTTATCTCCGGTCTCCAGAGGACCTTTCCATTGGGTGGCGGTCACATTCTTGCCTGGAGAAATAGCCCAGCCCTGGGTCTTTTGCTCAATCCATATTGCCGACAAGTGGACCTACCTCGTTTGGAGAGTCCATCTTCCAGGTTTGTGCTACACCAAAGCCATACCTTTAGGTTCCGAGGCGTTCGGCCTATACGAGCCTGATTGACCCACTGCCGCTGGCAGGTGAGTCCAACTTGTCTGGTAAGAGTACCCATTTGCATCTTCATAACAGAGGATCTTCTTGTCTCACGGCTACATTGACTTTGTTGCAACACCACTATCCTTGATTCATCAGTTCATTTATTCGATGGACACACTTTTCAGGAAATTCATTTATTTGATGCATTTTTGAATTTCCATTTCACAGATTTGCCCTTTGTATATGTGAACTTAGGACTTATTTCTTGATGTTTGCATCACATGTATATATGTTGTATACACCAATACTTTCAGTAATTCACTGTTATATTGTTTCATGTTTAGTGCTACACTTTGTTTTCCACACTAGCTATATAGTACCCTTGCTGGTATGATGGAGGCTCTGAAGGCTAGTACCGGCTGGGACAGAAACCACGGCGCTCACAGGCTGTCGGGTCACGGGAGTAATTCCCCTTAGGAAAATTGGATGGGTCCAGTTCCTCCTGATTTGAGTTGATCTATCTTGTCTGGCCATGGGTTGGGAAGGCAGAGAGCCCACGGTCTCTGTGCCCCCTGGGAGTGGTCGCCCTGGGGTGCTCTTGTTAACACTTGGGTGTGGGACCCGACAGTGCGAACTGGCACATGGTCACAGCTCCAAACGCTTTTTCTGCACTGCGCCTTTTAGGCCTGGGCCTATGGCTAAGTCCGGAGAAATTTTTGTCTTCCAGGCCTCAGGGCCCAGCCAGTGCACATTGCACGGCCACTTATTTATTTTTCCCCATTGTTTGTCACTCTTTCACTTTTGTGTGTGTTTTTTCTCACTAGGATGAAGGGTGTGAGTCCTCAGGCTTGCCCTGACGTCTAGGGGGAGGCTGTGTGGCCCTCATGCTCCTTCTTCCTCTGACCCCGGGGGGTATCTCTCTTTGGGAGAGCCCCTCAACCTAGTGTTCGATGGTCGACTTCAGCTGATCTAGAAGAACGGAGTCTGGCAGATCAGTTCTCTGGCTAGGCAGACCAGTCTTACACTTAAGTGATCTTTTTAGTGCATGTTTCACATACGAGTTTTTTTGTTCACTTAACATTTTTTTTGTTTCAGCATTTTGCACCACCGTGGATAAAAAAAAACTGTATCCCATGGGTCAAAAACGGCCCTTTGCTTTCCTTTATGCGGCCCTCAGGGCACTATTCCTTATGCTGATAGAAGGCACTATTCCTCTCACTGACACTTATGATGGGGCTCATTCCTTCCACTAGCGCCAGCGATGGGGGATTTTTTTCTCACACTGACACCAACGATTGGGCACCATTCCTTCCACTGACATCAATGATGGGGCACTGATCCTTCCACTGATACCAATGATGGGGCACTATTCCTTCCATTGGCACTTATGATGGGGTACGATTCCTGCCACTAACAGCAATGATGGGACACCATTCCTTCCACTGAAACCAATGATGGGGCACTATTCCTTCCACTGATACCAATGATGGGGCACAAGTCTTCCTATTGACACCAATGAAGGGGCACCATTCCTGCCACTGACACCAATGATGGGGCTCTATTCCTACCACTGACACTAATGATGGTTCATTATTCCTCTAGATTATTATTTCTAGAGGTTACTGCACATCATCACCACTCACTGATTGGTTACTAGAGGCTACTGCACATCCTTACCACTCACTGATTGGTTTCTAGAGGTTACTGCACGTCATTACTGCTCATTGGTTGGTTTCTAGAGATTATTGCAAATCATTATTGCTCACTAATTGGTTGCTAAAGGTTACTGTACATCATTACCTCTGCATCAAACTGTGGGTGTGGCCAAACTGCACTAACCTGGAAGGGTGCCCTATGTACAGAGTGCAGGGTTGAGGGGTGCACTACCTAAAGAGTGCGTAGTTGAAAGGCGCACCACATAAAGAGTGCAGGGTTGAGGGGTGCAATATGTACAGGGTTTAGGGGTACGCCATGCACAGAGTGCAGGGGTGCACCCTACACAGAGGGCAGGGGTGCGCCATGCGCAGAGTGCAGGGGTACGCCATGCGCAGTCTGCAGGGGTACGCCATGCGCAGAGTGCAGGGGTGCGCCATGCGCAAAGGTGTGCAATGTGCAGAGTGCAGGGGTGCACCATGTTCAGAGTGCAGGGGTGCCCTATGCGCAGAGTGCAGGAGTGCACCAGGCTCAGAGTAGAGAGGTGCACCAGGCGCAGAGTGCAGGAGTGTGCCAGGTGCAGAGTGTAGGAGTGCGCCAGGCACAGAGTACACGGCTCTTCCCCTGCCCCCCGATTGCAGTACAGAGTTCCACTCCTCCAAGTACAAGGCTCTCCTCCCGCCCTCCAACAATGACAGGGCCCTGGGCATATGCCCCGTTTGCCCCGCGTTAAAGATGGCCCTGGGCTCGGCACAGGACCCAGAAGAAAGTGGTAATCACTGTAGTATCAGAGACAACTTCAGTGCTTTTCTGCTTCCACAGCCGTCCCACAGGTTTGGCATAATGCAATAGTACAGACCAATGTAATCATGCAATGGATCCATAACTGGGGTTCAGCTTTAAGAGATAGCCTGGGCCCTTGGATCCTTGGATCTTTTCTGGATGCAGATTAAGTGACCACTTCAAGTTGCCTCCATTAATTATCACAAGAAACAACAACTTGCAAACTTGTGAACACCGCTGTGATTTAAATCATTAATCTACTAATAAGCCTAATTATTTATTTTGCCAATTAAGCACCTTCTTTAAACGCCCTGAACTCCATACATCTTAATTGATTCAATTAGCCCCGAATTTGATTATTTTTACATCAGCTGTGGATCTTCTGTTTATAAACACATTAAACCAACCAACATTGCTCTTTTGTTGAGTAAAATAAAAATAAAAAAGAGCACCTGTCTTAATGCTTTTTTACACTAGTGGTTGGGGGAAAGGGCAGCAAACCCTATATCTGAGCCGCGTTTTTACCTGAAAGGCAAGGCCAGGGGTGTACATGTAGTGAACCCCCCTTAAGGGCCTCAGATGAACCTCATCCTCATGGGCCTCACCCTGCACAGCCAGGCACGCCACATTTTCACGTTCACTCAGAGTCAGAGAACAGTCCCTGGATTTGTTTTTTTTTTTGTTTTATTGAGCGTAATAAACTTGGATGGGAATGAGGGGTATTATAGGATGCCCACTTGACTTCAGAGACAACTTCTCCTATATACAGTCTATTTACAGCTCCAACCTCTTCCTCCAGCACACACTTGCTTGCAGAACTCATCCCCAGAGAGTCTTCCCCACAGGGCTGCTGATAAGGCAGTACAACCAGCGTTTGATGGGCACAGTGGCAGCATTTGATGGGCACAGTGGCAGCATTTGACGGCACAGTGGCAGCGTTTAAGCAAAGTGGTTGCTTTTGATGGGCACAGTGGCAGCATTTGATGGGCACAGTGGCTGCATTTGATGGGCACAGTGGCAGCATTTAAGCACAGTGGCTGCGTTTGATGGGCACAGTGGCTGCATTTGATGGACACAGTGGCTGCATTTGATGGACACAGTGGCAGCATTTGATGGGCACAGTGGCAGCATTTAAGCATAGTGACTGCGTTTGATGGGCACAGTGGTTGCGTTTGATGAGCACAGTGGCTGCGTTTGATGGGCACAGTGGCAGCATTTGATGGGCACAGTGGCAGCCTTTGATGGGCACAGTGGTGGCATTTCATGGGCACAGTGCACAAGGTCTAGGCCTAGGGCGGCACTTTGAGGGGGGGTGGGGAGTGCGGGACAGCCGCACGAAAAAAAAGCCCCCCCTCCGAGTCATGGCTCCCGCGGCCACCTACCGCACAAATACAGCCCCCGGCAGTGGCCGTGAAGGTTCCCGTGAGCAGTGCTTGTAGTGTCCATGGCTGCTGCAGACTTTTTTTTTGAAGATGATGATGATGATGTTTCACTGTTTTGCTCTCAGTCTCTCCTCCTAGGCTGTACGGGTCTGTGTAGATCCATCTAGCCTTGGCGCACCACCGCCCACTCATCCTGACTCCTGCTGCGGAGCGATCTCTGAGGGAGGGGCTGGGATTCTGTGCAGAGCCAGCAGCGTGGGAGAGTAATTTATGCACTGTGTGCACTGTGGACTCTTGTCTTGTTGTTCTTCTGACTGAGGGAGCACTGGAGCAGGGACAGTCACAGGACTCAGCGAGGGACTGGTCTGGGACTGGGGGTCAGTGCAGGGCCGTCTTAATAGCATCATGGGCCCCTAGGCAAAGTAATGCCCTGGGCCCCTACCAGCCTGCCCCAATATATGCATCTATAGAATTAAATATTTTCATATATTTATTAGTACTTTCAATTAAATCAGTTTTAAACAATAATAAAACATGCCAAAAATCAAAGGCTAATTCACACAAAGGGTACAGTACAGATAGGGAGGCAGGACGCACAGTATTGGGGCGGGGGGGCACAATACTGGGATCAGGAGGGCACGGTGTGGGGGGGAGGGGGCACAATACTGGGATCAGGAGGGCACAGTGTGGGGGGGGAGGGGGCACAATACTGGGATCAGGAGGGCACAGTATGGGGGGGAGGGGGCACAATACTGGGATCAGGAGGGCACAGTACACGTTCCAGGACGCTGCCTTGGACACAGCCATCCCGGGACATCTTAATAAAACGTGTGACTGTCCCAGCAAATCCGGGACATTTGGCAAGTTCAAAGTAATGCAAGATTAACATGGGGCCCCCCGTGCACCTAGGGCTCCTGGGCAGTGCCCAAGAGTGCCCATGCTTTAGGACAGCCCTGGGTCAGTGCAGCGGCCGCCCCAGGGAAGAAGAAAAAAACAAGCAAAGCAAATGCTTCCCTGAAAAGTTTTCAGGGAAGCATTTGCTTTGCATGACACTGCTGCAAACAGACCTGCAGCTTCTGCAAACCTGCACTAGTGATGCTGCAGCCCATGTTTTTCCTGAATGAGTTCATCACCAGTTCAACTAGCAGGGCCCTGGCCTGTACTGATGATTGCAGAATGCACATATGATTGCAGATGCAATCATCATTATCATTGCACATGCAAAAACACCTAGGTAAGTACCAACCCAGACCAGCAGCACCTTCTTTTCTTTTTTTCTCCTCCTCGGCTCTGTGCTTTTTCTCCCGTGCTGGGGAGGCTGCTGCACTGAGCCCTCAGTCGCAGACCAGTCCCTCCCTGAGTCCTTCACTAAGGTCTGTATTTTTGAAAATGTCCACCACAGCCTTGGTCCGTGCCTATCCCTAAGTATGGGGCTGGTGGGGGGGGGGGTGTGTTGGAAGCGACTGACGCCCCCATAAATGGCCAGTTATTGAATTAAAGCTCCGCCTACCCTCCTCCGTGCAGCATCCTTACATTACATCTTCTGCCCAGTCCTGGTCTCTCTGAGAGAGAGGAGGAGGAGAAGGACGACAACGACGGGAACCCCCAGGCGGCGGCCAGGACAGCAGGTACTATTACTTTTGTGCATGTGCCAAGCAGGTCTTAAACAGGAAGGGGTGTGGCCTTGACAGGAAGGGGTGGGTCGTATTTAAATTAGGGGGTGCATGAGTTTAGTCAGGCCTAGGGCAGCGTGTGTAGGCTCCATCACATATTTTCCATAGGAATTTCCGTCACACAAAATTTGAGATCTGGATCTCAAATTTTCCGACAACAAAATCCGTTGTCGGAAATTCTGATCGTGTGTACACAATTCCGTCGCACAAAGTTCCACGCCGCACTGGCTATTGAACCTCATTTTTCTCGGCTTGTCGTACGTGTTTTACGTCACCGCGTTCTTGACGTTCGGAATTTCCGACCAACTTTGTGTGACCGCGTGTATGCAAGACAAGTTTGAGCCAACATCCGTTGGAAAAAATCCATGGATTTTGTTGTCAGAATGTCCGATCAATGTCCGACCGTGTGTACAGGGCATAAGGCTTCATATACACAGGATGTTGTTCAACCTCTCCTGAACGATTAAACTTGACAGCTAGAAACCGCCATCTAAAAATGATCGTTTAGCTGCGTTTACAATGCCGCGTTTAGTCGCGTTTAGCCGATTTTGCGCCTAAAAGCGTTTTGCTTTTTGTTAAAATGAAGACGCTGCTAAACCCGAGTAACCGTTTACAAGCTGTTACAGGCATTTGGTGTTTCAAATGCCTCTGAACATCCGTCTAAACCCATTTTTTTGCGTTCCAAAAAAAAGCTTCTAAACTCAACTACCTAGAAACGACTGCAGACGACCCTGTGTACATGTGCTGATACGATAACATAGAGGAGAGTTCAGGGGCAACTGAAAAAAATGCCCAACTGCTCCTAAACGTCCGTTTACCAGCAACAGTGTACATGAGGCCTAAGGCCTCATGCACACGAGATCGAGATGCCGGTGCAAACTCTGCTGAACACATGTTTTTAAAAGCTGATACCGGCGTTTGGAAACGGCTGTTTTGCCACGTTTAACCGCGTTTTTTCGTCTAGAAGCGTCTGCAGAGCGGAGAATGACATTTTGCGACCTGACTTTGGGGCCTCGTATCTCGGGGCCACTTGGTGCTAGGAACCCCAAATTTAGATATATTGTAGTGCTAGTTCCACTGTGTTGGTGGGGTTCCTAGCACCAAGTGGCCCCGAGATATGGGGCCCCAAAATCGGGTCGTAAAATGTTCCTTTAAAAACACTTCTAAACACAAACACGGCTAAACATGGTACCGGCGTTTAGCCGTGTCTAGCCGCGTTTGGCGTCTGAAACATGGAAAACTTTTGCGTCTGAACCCATTTTTTTGCTTCTGGAAAAACGAGTTTAAATGCAACTGCCTAAAAACGAGACTGTGTACATGGACACATAGGATAACATTGAATGGGTCCAGGGGTAGTTGAAAAAAGTGTCCAACTGCCTCTGAACACGAGTTTAACAGCGTCTCGTGTGCATGAGGCCTACACAGCATCTCAATGTGACGCATCTTCCCGGACAGCTTGACCTTCTTTATTTCCAGCTATCATATCAGACAGTGATTGAGAGACCCTAGGGTTGCCACCTGTCCACCATTCACCCGGACAGTTAAGGTTTTGAATCATGTGTCCGGGTTTCAGTCCAACCCTAAGAGACCCGCTCTACCTGCCCGTAAGTATGACTCAGGTCTCTCTTCTCCAGGTCTCCCAGATGTCTCCTGAGATCTCTGAACAGGACAGTGAGTCTCTCTGTTTCATCCCTTGCTTTTCCTTGTACTTTCCTCCTGCGTTCCTGCAGACTCTGGATTCTCTTCTCCACTTCCTCTCTCTCTGTTGGAGTCTGGTCTTGGGAAGAATAGAAATGCGAACTAAATTGTGTTGATTGCGGCTGCTGCCAGAGGGTGCAGGGTGATGGGTTCATGGGGTACAGTTAAATGATGGAGGCCCAGGGTTTAGGGATATATCTCCAGAGGTTAGGAGAAGCAGGGGGGTGAGGGAGGTAATATGGGAGTGGGATTTATATGAAGGGACATGCCCCAGGTTCCTGGAGATTTTTTGTGTGTGTGGATTTAGAATTAGCAGGAGTTGGTGGGTGTAATAAGGAGAGGACAGAAGTGAGGGTGATATATATATGCTGTGGGTGGGGGGGGGGGAGAAGAGGGGCGAAGGAGAGATAGTTTAAGGATAGAGCTGTCAAAAGGAGTGGTAGAGAGTGCATGTTATAAGGAGAAAGGGCTGAAGGGGTAAACAAGGTCACCTGATGTCTGTCTGATGGTTTTCATAGTATTTTCTTGTGTTCATTTGCTTTGTGCATTCGCTGAAGTGCAGAGTCAGAAGTGCTCCCTTTTATAGAAATAGCCCCACTTTGAGAAAGAGCCCCAGTTGCAAATGTGCCCCCTGCAAATACTTCCTCCAAAAGATGCTTATATTTATACTGAACTGATAGGGATGGGGGGATGGGTGCATTTCAATTATCAATCAGGAGGTGATAAAGGTTGGCTGGTTAACAGGGCAAAATTTTTACTTCGGAAACAGACTAGCAAACGGGCCATAATTTGGGGTAAGACAAGGGAGATAATAAAGCATTGTAATCAGGCCCGGACTGGGACAAAAAATAGGCTTGGGCATTTAAGACTGAGCAGCTAATTTTTCTAGGAACCGGGGGGGGGGTGTTGGTTTCGGTAGGCATTCAGGGGGGTGGCTGGTGTCGGTGTTCTCCACACTGTAATGTACAGGGTCACTGTGATTTAATGGGGCAGCACTGTAAAGGGGCACTGTAATTATTACAGTGCCCCTTTACAGGTAGGCCCCTTTATATTACAGTGCCCCTGCAATTATCCCTACCCCCCTTTTACTCTCTGCTCACTGTGCAGATCTCCAGCTCCTCCTGCCCCCTTACATCAGAGCCTGCACAGACCCCCCCCTTACATCAGAGCCTGCACAGACTCCCCCCCCCTTACATCAGAGCCTGCACAGACTCCCCCTTACATCAGAGTCCACACAGACCCCCCCCTTACATCAGAGTCCGCACAGACCCCCCTTGCATCAGAGTCCGCACAGACCCCCCTTGCATCAGAGTCCGCACAGACCCCCCTTACATCAGAGTCCGCACAGACCCCCCTTACATCAGAGCCCCCTTACATCAGAGTCCGCACAGACCCCCCCTTACATCAGAGCCCCCTTAAATCAGAGCCTGCACAGACCCCCCTTACATCAGAGCCCCCTTACATCAGAGTCTGCACAGAGCACCCCTTACATCAGAGCCCCCTTACATCAGAGCCTGCACAGACCTCCCCTTATATCAGAGCCCCCTTACATCAAAGTCCGCACAGACCTCCCCTTATATCAGAGCCCCCTTACATCAAAGTCCGCACAGAGCCCCCCTTACATCAGAGCCCCCTTACATCAGAGGCCGCACAGACCCCCCTTAGAGTCTGCAGAATTTCCACTTACTGTAAGGGGGAGCTCCGTGGACTCTAATGTAAAGGGGAACCCTTATTTAAGGGGAGATCTCATGTAAAGTGGTGTTCTGAGAACCCTGATTTAGGCCAGGTTCTCACTAGTGTGCTGTGCGATATGCACTGTGCGATACTGCAGTGCGGTGCAAATCACATGCGATGTCCATGCGTTGCAATTTCAGCCATACACATAGTATGGCTGATATCGCATCGCATTCGGACCAAACACGCACAGGGCCCTTCTTTTGGTCTGCACCAGAATCAGATCGCATGGGTGTTCACACCTATGCGATCCGATTCATGTCCAAACTGTCAGTTCGCAGTGCGATATGCGACCTGAAATGGGGGTGTCATTAACATAGTATGACACTCCCCATCAGTTCGCATAGGGCAGTGTGAACTGCCATACGAGTCGGGTGTGATGCGGGAACCCGCAGTGGATTCGCAGGTTTCCTGCATCGCACAAGTGTGAACCCAGCCTATAGGGGGAATGCTGTGATCTCTGGTGCAAAGGGAAACTCTGATGTAAGGGGGTCTATGGTTATCAAAGCCCCCCTCTTGCATCAGAGTCCACAGAGAACCCCTTAAATTTGTTTTACACAGTGGGAAGCAGGAGAGAGTGTGATCTTACTGACCCCAGGGGGGAGGCTCAGGCACAGGCTGTCTGTAGCATTTATCTAGTTAACCCTTCCTTCACATCTCCCTGAGTGTGTGGGCGGGGCAAACACAGAAGTAGAGGGGCGGGAGGAGAAGGAGCAGTCTGTCCGAGCGGAGAGCAGAGAGCGGAACTGTTCGCTGTCAGCTGATATGGCTCAGCAGGTCCAGGCTCTGGAAAGATCCTAACTTTAAAGTCAGGATTGACCCAGATGCCTGGACCAGCAGCTAGCCAGCCATTCCTGCCCCCTCCACAGCCTGGCATTCCAGTGAGCTTGGGGGAGGGGGAGGGGGAGGGGGGCGGAGCCAGGGACTGACAGTCACCACTCTTTGCTCACTGAAGGCTGAAAAGTGAGTGATCAGTGGTCTTTGCTCGCTCTGTTGTTTGTCTTAGAAACAGCTGGGGACAGATGCAACACTGGATCGATGCTCCATCCACCTAGGTTCTCTATAGATTTCCACTGTAAAATATCTCCCTCCCTCAAATATCTCCCCCAAAAATTAAACCCCCCCCTGTCTCTAAACCTACCCCCCAAAGCAAAACTATCTCAGACAGTAAACACCCTCTCCACCAGCAAAGATTCCTAATTATGAAGAAACTCTCCCTTCATCCAATCAAACTCCCTCCCAGAAGCAAATCCCTGCTATTAACCACCCCTTGTAAACTTCTCTACAAGAAATTCCCCCCTTCTCCAAAAGCAAACCCAACCCCCCTTTCCTTAACCCCCCACCAAATAAACTCCCCCGGGCTGCAATTCTCAGTTCCTCATTCCCAAAACAGAAAATTGATGCCTCCCCCACTTACCAGACCTCAGATTCAGCACGGCACAGAAGCAGGAAAACTTCTGCATCCCCAGTCTCCCTTCGGCTGTGTCATATGATACTTCGAGGAGGAGTCTAGGAGTTCCCTCAACCGTGCACTGTCAATTGCTGGTGTCTTGCCGAGAATGTTCCCTCGGCGGATAAGTTCCCCCCCTGTACTGCGCAGGCGCAGCGCCTGCGCAGTACGGACTACTGTCAGCCGCCGGAGATAGCCGAAGCTCAAACGCTTCAATCAGCTGTACACGGCGCCTGCGGTCTGGGTCCAGGTTCCTTCCCCACCATCCAAGTGGACCTAGAGGGGGAATCTAAAAGAGCCGAGCGAAGCGAGGCCTTGCCCGAAGCGTGGCGAGCAAAGCAAGCCCGCGAGGGGCCCTCTCACAGGCGCCGTGCACAGCTGATTTTCAGCAATTCCGCTTCGGCTATTTCCGCCGGTTCCCACTGCGCAGGCGCAGCGCCTGCGCAGTAGAGGGGGGAACTTAGCCGCCGAGCGGAACTTTCTCGGCAGAACACCGGCATCTGAGACCTCGCAGTAATTTCATGTTTTTCAGAGGGGACCCCTTATTAAACTGAGGGGGTGGGGCACAATAGAAGGGAGGCTGGCTGCTGCACTCCGAAACTCTGATTGTTTCTAATGTGAGGCTAAACAGCAGGGACACTGTCTGGGCATTTTGCCAGGATGCTCTGGGGGGGGGGGTTGAACACCCCTGACCCCCTCCCTTATCTACGCCCCTGCTGAGGTCTTACAATATATAGCTATTCATTCCTATCAGGTTATGAGGGGTGGAGTCAGAGTTTCCTGTTGCCATGATGCGACAGGAAACACTGATCTAGCCTACTATCTAGCTATCCATCTACACATCCTTAATAATTGGTGAACTGCAATTAGTAACTTTTCACCAGAAATTACATTCCTTCACTTTTGTTGAAAAGTTTTTTTCAAGTTGGCATACGTTCTTAATAGCCTGCAGTCACCTTTGAGACTATGCATGTTTTGCTACAAGTCAGTGTGATATTCAGCAGACTAAGTTTATTATCTCACCTAAAGCCACAAGCCGAGAGCTGCAGATTTTGTTTAATTGGGGTCATTCCATACCTCGCTTTTCATTAACACTAACAAATCCCTAAGTCTGAAGGATTCTCTTAAATGATCTGAGGGACCTCAGATCATTTAAACCTCAACCTCACAGGTAAAAAAAAAAAAAAAAAAATGTTAACACCAGACTTTAATTCAAATCACAAAAAGAGAAAAGAATATAATTTTACTTGTAATAAAATGTCTTGAGATGAAGCCTCAGCCGAACAAGCCCAGTGTTCACTCGAGGCTCCAGTTTAATTGGCTCTCATTACCGAAGCTCCCAGTCTGGTGGTTTATTTTCCAACATTTCTTATTCCGTGGCACAAAAAACAAACGAAAAAAATATTTATATATATATATATATATATATATATTTTTTTTTTTAAATGTATTATTATTTTATAATAAAGTTCACCTCAAGCTAGACCATCGTTTGTTAAAAAAGATTTTTCTATTATTGTGGAATTGAAAGGGTAACAATTGGTTATACATTTGCATATATCAGTTTGGGAATAACAATGAATTCATTATGCTTGATTGATTCTTTATTATTTAAACCTTGGCAGCATTCTAATTTCATATGCTGAAATTTTTTAAAACATGATTATATTAATGATTGCCACATTGTTAAAGCCGAACTCCGAGGGGGGGGGGGATAATGTTTCCCCATGCAGTGGGGCTGTGCTCGCACTGTATGGGTTAATGGCTCCTTTTTTGTCTAGGGGAGAGGAGACCGGAGATATACTTACCTAATCTGGCGATCCTACCAGCTCAAGACCAGTCCCTGCCACTCCTACCAATCCCCCCCCCCGCGGTCTAGCAGTCTGTACCTGATGTCAAAGGACCGGCTCTGGACGTCAGGAACAGTACACTGGATGTAGGGGAGCGCCGTTTTCCAGAGGATCGAAGGATCAGGCGATTATTGGTGCTGTGTTCACCCTTAGGCAAAACAAGCAGTTAACCAATGCAGTTCCGGCACTGCCCCATTGCTTGGGAAAAAAAATTCTTCCCCTGAGTTTTGCCTCAAGCAGATATACTGCGGCAGAAGGGCACGTACAGGCAGATTAACGTACCTGTACGTTGCCCTACAAGAGGCGGCGGGAGCTCCGTGAGTGTGATCGCGGGTCCCGCGGACATGTCCACGGGCATACCCGCGATCGTCTCGCAGTGAGGAAGAACGGGGAGATGCTAATGTAAACAAGCATTTCCCCGTTCTACCTAGTGACAGGACACTGATCACCGCTCCCTGTGATCGGGAGCAGTGATCAGTGAAGTGTCACACACAGCCCCTCCCCCCCCCACAGTTAGAATCACTCCCTAGGACACACTTAACCCCTACAGCGACACCTAGTGGTTAACCCCTACACTGGGACATTTTTACAGTAATCAATGCAATTTTATAGCATTGATCGCTGTATTAATGGCAATGGTCCCAAAAATGTGTCAAAATTGTCCGATGTGTCCGCCATAATGTCGCAGTCACTATAAAAATCGCAGATAGCTGCCATTACTAGTAAAAAAAAAAAATTATCAATAAAAATGCCATAAATCTATTCCCTGTTTTGTAGACGCTATAACTTTTGCGCAAACCAATCAATAAACGCTTATTGCGATTTTTTTTACCAAAAATATGTAGAAGAATACGTATCGGTCTAAACTGAGGAAAAAAAAAATGTTATATATTTTTGGGGGATATTTATTATAGCAAAAAGTAAAAAATAATGCGTTTTTTTTTTTCAAAATTGTCGCTATTTTTTTGTTTATATCGTAAAAAATAAAAACCGCAGGAGGTGATCAAATACCACCAAAAGAAAGCTCTATTTGTGGGAAAAAAAAGGACTTCAATTTTGTTTCGGAGCAACGTCGCACGACCGCGCAATTGTCAGTTAAAGCGACGCAGTGCCGAATCGCAAAAAGTGCTCTGGTCAGGAAGGGGTAAATACTTCCGGGGCTGAAGTGGTTAAGGGTGAATTCACACTTAGTGCGGTGATAGGCATTTTACAGCAAAAACAATTGTTTTCTGTGTGTTCCATTCACACTGCAAAGCAGCCAAGAGCAGTGCTGCAGCATGCTGCAATAAAATGCATGCATTTTGCATTTTATCGCAGCGTGCTGTACAGTATGGAATGGCACTGTATAGCAGCACAGCGCATCAGTGACACAAATGAAGTGTACTTTTGTACACTTCAAATAAAGTTTATACAAGAACAAAAAAAAAGGGGAGCTGTGTATCATGCACTGGAATTGTGCACCACACCGCCCCCTACCGCAAGTTGGGAATGGAAAGCTGGCGGAGAGGTAAATCAGAGAAGTTAGATCTGAGCAGAAGTATTGGCAGGCGGAAAACGACAGAGTAGTCAGGTCTTGGTAGGGTCTTGGTAGAGGTTATTGGATGCAGCAAGCAAGAGAGTAGCCAGGTCTAGTTTGACAACAGAAAGGGCAACTGGTGGGTATGATATAGTATGATGTTGTTTTAGCTTTCAGGTAGCTAGCAAAAGGACATTTCTTCCAAGACTGGTTCTTAAATACCCTTCTTGTGACTGTCCGCTTGTCACTTTAAACCTTTGTTCAGCACTGACTGACAGGTGGAACCTTTATTGCCTTCCTCTTGTTTCTCTGGGGAATGTTTTAATCATCAGACACTTCCTGCTTCCTCTAGTTTTGGAGAAAGGGGCTCTCATTAATTCAGCATTCACAGGCAAGTCAGCAGTACCTCGTGAAAATGGCAATTGCTTATGGAAGTTTTCTAAAGTTTAAAGTTTGCACCCCTTGGCAAGCAGCACAAGGTATGCAGTAAAGGTGCATTGTCATTGTCAGTATATATGTTTTTAGGCACAAATTGAGTCCATGCTGTTAGTTAAAAGATATGCTGTAGACAATCCACATGTTTGAACATATAGTCATATTTCCTTAAATGTTTAACGTTAATTTAGATATATGTGAGTAGATAATGGAACACCACTTTGTAACTCCACATTTGTAATTCTGTTGTAACCCTCTTTTGGTGATCTCTGTAAATGAAATGTATTGTATGTCGTTTTACAGTTTTCATGGTGCTTATGGTGCTTAAGGTGTTTAAGGAGTCAAAGGGATTAACCTCTGTGGTGTTCAACCTTAATGCACACCTTTGAGGCAAAAGAATAAAAGTACTGCAGAAAGTACTGTCAGAAGCTCTCCTCTCATTATTTACTCAAGCCAATGGGGCCGCTACACTTCTCTCTGGGAATTATGGAAGTCCTAAAAGACCCATCAGCAATCCCGTGAGTACAGTAACATCCTACAGAACAAGGAAGGATCAGACAGGTGGTGTTCAGGTAGAGCTGCTTAGCAGGTAGAATTTGGGAATGATGGCCTACAACCGGATACATGGTAGACAAATTGCAGAAGACAGGTCAGTGTCTGCATCAGATTGAAGACTATTTAAGATGAAAAACACTACAGAAATAACTTGTTTGAGCCTATGCCCTGAGCATGTAGTGCATTAGTTTGAGTGATGGTACAAAATTATGATATTTGATATTTGTGGTCCAGTGAGTGTTAACTGAAATATTATTGAGGTTTGGGTGTTGAATCTGAACACCACTAACAGTAGAGGCCATTTGATAGGATGAAAGGCAAGTGATGGTCAAACAAATGGAATGGGGGGCTGGGCACTGCTCTTGGAATCGTCAACCAAAAGTGCTGCTGGGAGCAGTGGTTTTAATAATGCCTAAAGGGCATCCATAAAGGGCGCAGGTGCACCACCCCCTCTCTCCTATCACCTCTCTCTCACCATAGATAGATTCATGCATTGCATGAATCTATCTATGGTCGCCTCTGCCGCCTCCTATTCAGGTGTCCAACCCCTTGTCGGGTGCCGGGCACCTGAATTACAGCACCGTGGGTTCTAATAGGCTTTCAAAATGGTAAACAGCGGGCGCAATGCTGTGCATTTGCTGTTTACTCATTGTTGTGTCAGGAACATTGACCCACCTCTCAGCCAATCAGGTGCTCAGGTCTGGTTACCTGTCACCTGATTGGCTGAAACAACAGGCGCTGTGATTGGACGCCTGATAGAAAGGACCGGAGACATCGAGGAGCGTGGACGTGGAGGAGGCCACCGTGACCCGCCACGAGACAGGTAAGTCCCGGCTCCCGGACGATGCACACTGGCAGCATTTGATGGGGCACAGTAGCAGCAATTGATGGGCTCATTGGCAGCAATTGATGGGGCACAGTAGCGGCAATTGATGGGCACAGTGGCAGCAATTGATGGGCACACTGGTACTAATCAATGGGCACACTGGCAGCAATTGATGGGTACAGTAGCTGCATTTGATGGCACACTGGCAGCAATTTATGGGTACAGTGGCTGCGTTTGATGGACACAGTGGCTGCAATTGATGTTTTTTTTTTTTTCAATTTGTTTGCACCCCCCCCAAAAATTTTGAGCACCAGCCGCCACTGTCCGTGAGAGTTCCCGGCCGGGCTTCTTTCCACCGAGCTTGTTGTGAGCTATTTTACCTTGACTTCAATACAAGTTTTTCCAATTGCATCTGGACTGAGTGTGTGTTATTGCCGCTGCACCATGCTGCACCATGCTGCACCCACCCATAGGTATAATAGAGCTGAAGGGAACAGGGGACATTGTGCATAATCACAGGTCTTAGGAAGACTAATCAGGAGCATGCTCAGATGGGAAGCAACGCTGCAGAGGGAGATCGGCCTGCAGAGCGTTGCCACCTAGAATGAAGACATCCATGTTACTCAATAGGTAATTATTTTTTAGTGAAATGGTTTTACAGGCACACAGAAATAGGCAACTTTATTTGGCAGCCTCCAATGCAAAAAGAAAAAAAAATACACGGCATTTGCAACTCTCATTCCCAGGCAGACTCATAATCCGTTGCCTTTCTCAGGTCCCCTATTTATCACACTCTGGATGATAGAAATGTCAGGTCCCCAATACAGAATAATCAGCTCTATGAAATGAATGCATGCTGTTAGCCTTCAGTCTGTCTATTACAATGCATGCAAAATGCAGAGAACGTTCTTGAGAATCCCCTAATTTCAATATCTCTTGCCGCCATCGCAGATAAAAAGCCATCACCTCATAAATGGAGTCCCTGTGCTACGTAACAATCCATATGTCATTAAACTTATCTGAGAAAGCCCGTTTTCTCCGCAGCAAGGCTCATATCTGGATCTTTAATCAGAATTATACATTCATTCTCCTGGCCAAGGATTGAAAAGCGGCGACGCGTATTCGTTTTCCGCAGACATTCCTCTGCTGATTCAATCACAGTCCTTTCTATCATCTCTGCTTTTTATCGCCGCACAGCTCTGACCCACCGTAATGAGACTGTAATAGCGGCAAGCAAGGCCTCGCCATCACCTGCTGAGAGATTTCTTCGTTTTTGAGGTCATTGTCATCAGAGACAAGGCGACTGCCTGCTGCCCGATGGCTCAACCTGACCGCGTTATAGAAAGAAGGAATTCACTCAACCAGAGTGACCACCCGTTCTAAAGGTGAATAATGGAGCTTTAACTGAACAATAAGGAAACATCTCTCAGCTACGGAGGTAATACTTTTTCAACTCGAAGGAAAATTCCTCTTTTTGCAAAAAAAAGAAAATGATCCATGATATATCCCTGCCACAAAGCCAACACTTTTTTATTTTTATGTTTTTGATGGGTTAAAAATCCCTATAAATTTCTTTTTCATTTCCAGTTTAGGCATTTTTTTTTTGCTTTATCAGGGGTTTTGATATAATAAAAAGGGGCCCACTGCAGAACATGTGAAAGGGTCCCGAGCTCGGAGGGAAGGGCCCTGGGACCGATGGAAAGGGGCCGGGGGGTTTCTTGCACCTGGGCTATGAAGGTTCTAGTTACACCTCTGCATTCTCCATGAGGGTTCTTCCAGTGGTTTCTAGGGGTTTCTTTGAGTTTTTGTTGGTTGACCTCCCACCTGATGGTGCCTTCATAATTTTGGAGGCCAATGCTACTTAGCAGAGATAGCAATATGACACATATTATCCTTTCAGCTGTCTGTAAAGGTGGCATTCTTCCCACTAACCATTTACCACCATTGTAAGGAACATTCTTCCCATTGAACATTAATTTAAGGAGCATTCTTCCCACTGGCCACCAATGTAAGCGGCATTCATCTCACTGGCCCCCAATTTAAATAGCATGCTTTACACTGACCACCAATGTAAGGAGCATTCTTCCCACTGGACATCAATGTAAGGAGCATTCTTCCCACTGGCCACCAATGTAAGTGGCATTCATCCCACTGGCCACCAATGTAAGGAGCATTCATCCCACTGGCCACCAATGTAAGGAGCATTCTTCCCACTGACCACCAATGTAAGGAGCATTCTTACCACTGAACATCAATGTAAGGAGCATTCTTCCCACTGATCACCAATGTAAGGAGCATTCTTCCCACTGACCACCAATGTAAGGAGCATTCTTTCCACTGGCCACCAATGTAAGGAGCATTCTTCCCACTGAACATCAATGTAAGGGGCATCCTTCCCACTTATCACCAATGTAGGGACATTCTTCCTACTGACCACCAATGTAAAGAGCATTCTTCCCACTGGCCACCAATGTAAGGAGTATTCTTCCCACTGGCCACCAATGTAAGGGACATACTTCCCACTGAACACCAATGTAAGGAGCATTTTTCCCCATGACCATCAATGAATGGCGCATTCTTTCCACTGATTACCAGTGTAAGGAGGATTTTTCCCACTGACCCCAAATTTTAGGATCATTCTTCCCACTGACCCCCAATGTAAGGGCCATTCTTCTCACTGAACACCAATGTAAGAGACATTCTTCCCATTGATCACCAATGTAAGGGACGTACTTCCCACTGACCATCAACCTAAGGGCCATTCTTCCCACTGACCACCAATGTAAGGAGCATTTTTCCCACTGACCCACAATGTAAGGGATATTCTTCCCACTGACCATCAACAAAAGGAGCATTCTTCCCACTGATTACCAATGTAAGAAGCATTCTTCCCACTGACCACTAATGTAAGGGACGTTCTTCTCACTGATCACCAATGTAAGGGACATTTTCCGAACTGGCCAAAAATACATTGGGATTTTGCAGGGGTTCCCTGAAACATGAAAATGTATTTTAACGGTTCCTGTGTGGTATAAAAAAAAATGTTGAGTAAGGCTGATACAGACTGATGTAGAGTATTATGCCGCGTACACACGGTCGGACTTTGCAGCTACAAAAGTCGGACAGCCTGTCCGACATACTTCCGGCGTACCTTCGGCGGACTTGGGGCAGACTTTCTTACGAACGGACTTGCACACACACGACCACACAAAAGTACGCCAGCTTAGTACGCTGTGACGTACACCAAGTCCGACGAGACTATAAAACGGAAGTTCAATAGCCCGTACGACACCCTTTGGGCTCCTTCTGCTAATCTCGTGTTTATCTCGTGTTAGTAGAAGTTTGGTGAGAGACGATTCGCGCTTGTGAGACTCGTATTTTTCAGTTCGTTTTAACTGTTGTTCAGTCTGTGCTTGTGAGGTTTGTATCTGCTTTTCAGTGCATTTGGTCAGTTGGCATTGAGAAATCTTTGTTTTATTGGCCGCTCGTTCCTGATTTTCAGGTCGTTCTTCACAGGCCTTGCTGTTCTTCAGTGCGTTCTGTTTAGTGCGTTCTGACCAGCCGACCGTTTTGAAGCCATGTTACCTGTACGTACTCGTCGTAGAGCTCGTGCATTGTATGTGCTTGGTGCTGTAGTTTATTCTTCAGCCCAAGACCAGTCCATGAACAGGGCGAGGAGGAGTTCATGGACCAAGAATTGGTTGCTTCAGCGTGACCAGTTCTGTCACATGCCTTTGCTCCGTGAGATCCGTGAGAATAATCCTGAGGATTTCAGGAACTTTCTCCGGATGACGGACCCCGTTTTTGATCGTTTGGTGGCTTTGCTGACCCCCTATATCAGCAGGCAGGATACCTGCATGAGGCAAGCCATCACTCCGGAGCAGAGGCTGGTCGCTACCTTGCGGTATTTGGCCACAGGGAGAAGCCTGCAGGACCTTAAGTTCTCGACAGGCATCTCCCCCCAGGCTCTGGGGATCATTATCCCAGAGACCTGTTCTGCCATCATACAGGTCCTGCAGAAGGACTATATTAAGGTAAGCTATTTTTATTTTATTAGCATCACATGTTCTTTTATGTAATCTTTGATAATGTAATGTATTTCTTGCTTCAAACACTACTTCCCATCATTGCAATATAGTGTGAATGTCCCCTTTTTATCCTCACACATGCTGGGATTTTTTCCTGTTATTTTTTGTCATGCATGTATAGTTTCCTTCAATAACCTTCCCAGCATGAAGTGATGGGAACATATCCACCTAGTCTACTCATTTTGAATGTATTTTGTTGGAGTGTATTTAGTGTGCTGCTAATTAGCAATTAGCTAGATTTCACAACCCCCCCCCCCCCCACCTGAACTCACTCCAAATAGTGTGCTGCTAATTAGCAATTAGCTAGATTTCACAACCCCCCCCCCACCTGAACTCACTCCAAATAGTGTGCTGCTAATTAGCAATTAGCTAGATTTCACAACCCCCCCCCCCCACCTGAACTCACTCCAAATAGTGTGCTGCTAATTAGCAATTAGCTAGATTTCACAACCCCCCCCCCCACCTGAACTCACTCCAAATAGTGTGCTGCTAATTAGCAATTAGCTAGATTTCACAACCCCCCCCCCCCCCACCTGAACTCACTCCAAATAGTGTGCTGCTAATTAGCAATTAGCTAGATTTCACAACCCCCCCCCCACCTGAACTCACTCCAAATAGTGTGCTGCTAATTAGCAATTAGCTAGATTTCACAACCCCCCCCCCCCACCTGAACTCACTCCAAATAGTGTGCTGCTAATTAGCAATTAGCTAGATTTCACAAACCCCCCCCCACCTGAACTCACTCCAAATAGTGTGCTGCTAATTAGCAATTAGCTAGATTTCACAACCCCCCCCCCCCCACCTGAACTCACTCCAAATAGTGTGCTGCTAATTAGCAATTAGCTCGATTTCACAACCCCCCCACCCCCACCCTCGTTAAAATTTGCTTGAATGTTCTGTGGTGTTGATTTGTATAAAGCAAATCTATGTTGCACTTTGCAAAATGCATGTGCACTCTACAAGTGCATTTGTTCCAGTGCTTTAGTAAATGAGCAGAAGCTCTGCTGATTTCCATCATCAAATCATATGCAAGCCTCAAAGTGTTTTCATTAATTGCCCTTGCATGTGATTGTGTACTCTTTGCAACATGAATGCCTTTTGACATTACCTCATTTACTGTAAGCTGGTTAGCAACTGCACCTGCAGAGTGCGACAACTGCAGTCTTGTAGCCTTTGTTATCCCTAAATTCCTGCGTGTTGTTAAAGTAATTTTTTTTGGGGATTTCACAACCCCCTAAAATGTAATCAATGTTCTATCAGAGGGGGTGAGCAATCTGATAAGTGTGCCTTTTTCCATATTAGTTATTCCAGAAGAATTAAATTATTGAATGTTAGACAGATGATGGGCAATAATGTTTTTAATTGTCTAATTTTCTTGCAATGTTAGCTTCCAAATTAATTGATTTTGGTTTTCTTGTTTGATTCCCCAGTTTCCTTCAACGCCACAGGAATGGCAGACTGTGGCATCCCATTTTGCCAGCCGTTGGGACTTTCCCAATTGTGGAGGGGCTATAGATGGGAAACATGTCCACATTGTGCCACCACCCCATTCGGGGTCATATTATTTTAATTATAAGGGGTTCCACAGTATTGTTTTAATGGCGGTGGTGTCGGCACACTATGATTTTTTATATGTGGACGTGGGGAAGAATGGCCGGATGTCGGATGGAGGAGTATTTGCCCAGACGGAGTTCTGCCAGCGTCTCCAGAGTGGTGGCCTGGGATTGCCACCTGATGAGGATAACGTGGAAGGACTCCCCTTTGTCTTCATTGCCGATGAAGCCTTCGCTCTGAGCAAGCACCTCATGAGGCCATTCCCCCAAAGAACCCTCACCCCGGAGAGGAGGGTTTTTATTACCGGCTGGCCAGAGCTAGAAGAGTGGTTGAGAATGCGTTTGGAATTCTGGCCAGCCGGTTCCGCCTGTTTCAAACAGCCATTAATTTGGCGGAATACAAACTTAATTTTATAATTTTATCATGCTGCATTCTGCACAACTTTTTAAATAAGCATTCTGCCAATTATATAGGCACAGTTGGGCCTGAGGCCGGACAAATAGAAGCCAACCTTACAGGCCTGGATACTGTCCGTACTGGCTTGGCCCCCTCAAAGTTTCCGTCAGGTTAGACAGCAATATGTTGATTATTTTATGGGTAGGGGGGCCATTGCAATGGGCCAGGATATATAATTTTTTGACAATAAAAAAAATATTGCTGAAATCTGGCATTATATTTATTGCTTGCCTTTCTTTTGGGCTGTCTCCTAGGTTATGGTCGAGCAGTTGTAGTGCCAACTGTATTAGAATTTTAAAAATGTCTAAATAAGCTCCATTGCCACTGTAAACAACTTTTTGACAATTATAACCAAACTGATACTGAGCCTTGAAATAACAAACCACACATTTGTTAAAATCCTATAAAAGGAGATGTTTTTTATTAATGGTTGTTATGCATTCAGTTCTGCATTTAGTATAAAATGTTCATAGACAAAAATATAATGGTATCTTAATGATGTAGCAAAATATAATTATATTTTAATATTTCTACCTAATCCACAAAAAAATATTTTGGGCTTTAGGATTTTCGAAAACAGGCTTTTTTTTTTGAAAATCAAGTTTTTTTTTTTTTTAAAAAGCAAGTTTTTTTATTTTTTTTTGTTTTTTAAAATCAATTTTTTAAA